>JASVER010000010.1:5635108-6235108 GCA_030449065.1 Oceanodroma leucorhoa
CCTCTCCTCTCCTCTCCTCTCCTCTCCTCTCCTCATTAATCCATTTTTTCCATTACTGGTTAAGTTTTCTAGGATATGGATTATTCTTTTTGCTTTTTCTGGCCTTTCACAGATCCAAATCTGTGCTGAAGTCAAATGCCCAGACTGCATTTACTATCATTGCCACTGAATAGAGTGAAAAGATAATTTCATAACCCTTTATGTATGTCTCAGGATTATGTTTGCTTTTTTAGTTATTAAAAACTGTATTGATGATCTTGCTGCCACTGAGCATACATTTGTGACTTGTAGCTCAGGAGATGACTGCCATTGTCAGTGAAGGTTCCCCCACTTTAGAAAATTAATGCATCAATTAAATTAGCTAAATGTTTATGTTGCTGTCATCTGGCCAGCAGAATGGATGTATCTTTTTTTGGAATAGAAATCCATAAAAATCAGAGGTCATGCTCAGAATAAGATTATAGCATCAAAATCTCATTACTTGAATTGGGAGGGGGATGTTGAGATTAAAAAGAGAGAGAAACGGAATGAAGTACACACCAAAACTGATATTTGTTCCTGAGCAAATGCAAAAGGAAGAAATTAGAGGAGACATGCCTGATTCGAACATCAAAACAGTGAAAATAGCATTTCATTTCTATTTTTATTTCAAAACACATCTGAGAAAAGGAATAATGTAGATGGAGACAAAAAGAGACTTCTAAGTGCTTTTCTTTTCAAAATTTGTCCTAGTGAGAGATGAATGGCAGGGGATTTTATGCCCCAAACAGCACTTATAAGTGCTTTTGCTTTTTCAATACCATCCTTAGACTGAGAAAGGGAGAGGAAGAAACAGACAAGGTGCCCTGACACATCACTTCTAAGTGATTTCTGTCCTGAAAGTATTCAAAAGACTGATAGAAGATTTTTTTCCTTGGATATTTATTTTGTTCTGTGACTTGGCAGAAATGAAGTGGGAAGATGAAAGGAAGCGCTAGTGAATTTTTATTTCCCAAGGTCAGGAAAATAAAAGTCAGTTTTTCTCCTCATTTTTTTTTGTTTTGTTTTTTATTCTGATTTGATAGAGATGCAGTAAGGCTTCTTTTGAGGAGCTAAGGTAAAAGTAAAATGGAGTTATTTTCCTCATGTTTTGTAACGGTAGTGGCAGTGAAAAAGATACAAGGATTGGCTCTTATTTTCAGCATAGAACAAAACTCTGTGAGCTTGTGATTAAAGCAAAAATAATCCAACAGTGTAATAAAATAGCTGACCTTAAGTATTTTGCAGCATCAGAACCTTAAACTGACATGACTTGTTGTGGGATCACCCAAAAGTATTGTGCAGAGGCAGAGTATCCTTAGAGCTGAACTCAACCTGAAAGTAACTGCATACAGAAAATCTCCTCAACCCTGAAGAACATGTTTCTTCATCTACTTCTTTAAAAAGGGTTGTTTGCACTGTCATAGAAGGTGACCTAACCTTCCACCTCCTCCAAAGTGCAGGGCCTTGCATTGTACAATGCAATTACACTGTAGCTGTGCCTTTTCAAAACCACAAATCATTCCTTCATGAATCTGGAAAAAAATTACTTACTATTACCAACATTTTTACTTCATGTTCAGGCAATAAAATTTTGTCATCCCTATGGAATAAATGCATTGCATGTATATTCCTAGGCCAAGCACTCCAGACAGCTGTCACTAATTGGTTTCCCTACCAGAAATCTTCAGAAATTAAGCTTCTGTTGAGCTGTTCCAACTTCCAAGTGAAGCTGTACCATTCTTTAGGTGCAGCCAGGATTAGGAGTAGTTGGTTTCCCCTCTTTGCTTCTCCCTTCAAGACAGTTGAAGATTTAGCTCTGTGTTCCTGACTACTTTCTAAGAATACAAAGTCCCAGCATTTGGGCTCTGAATTCCCCTGCATCATAGCCAATGAGCTGTGCTGGATAAACCACAGAATACTTCATGGTAAGAAAAACATGCAGTCTGTTATAAGGTGGGAATAGTAAAAATAATGAAATAAAGAAGCACGTCCTAAAGGTGCAAGTGTACGTAAGTTTCTGTGTTGACCAGTGAAGTTCTGGTGTCCACATTAAAAATGCAGCAAGACTGAAATTCAGGTTGACATATTTACAGTTATAAATATGTTTTCCTTTGACACCAAGGTCAAACTAGATGTCTCATTCATCAGATGATGTGGCAAGGAATTCACTTTGCATCTTGAATGCTTCTGTAAGACTTGGAAATGCCTATGGAACTGTGTTCCTGAGCTCCAATGTCAGCAGGTCTCTTGTGTTCGCATGTATCAGCTGTTACTCTCCGGACAGTGCTCTAAATATGAATCAGTATCCACATCAGAGGTTCAGAACAGTCACAATCTATTCTACCAAAAAACCCCAACCCTCCAAAGAAAACAATATCAGAAGGCATTTAAAACAAGCTGATGAATTAAAAGTAAATATTCACCACAATCAGAATATTTTTCATTCAAGAATTCTAAAGATTCTGAAGAAAATTAAATGTCTCAGCATCACAGGGAAGTTTATCTTGCAAGTTAGCTGGTAATATGATAGCAAATAAAAACTAAGGACAGATGGTCAATTTCTACTTAGTRGCAGGAAGGCAGAAATAAGATTCAAAAGGATCTCTGACAGCCCTTCTCTGATCTCACCTGCTGGATTCAATTTTTTTTACAACACGGTTTCATTCCTGGATGTCAGTGGGATGGAGGTTTCGGATTGGTGCCACAGGAAGATCCTAGCCTGGGTGTCGTGTGGAACTTCAGCTACCAAAGAAACGTTTCAGTCTAAAAAGGAAGACACCTTGCAAGTCTAAGGCTGAATGTGTGCTAAGTAGTGGGGATATTGAGGATTTGCATTTTTTGATTTGTCACCTAAAGATCACCTAAATTTCTTTTTAGGTTTGGCCTTAGATATATCAACATTTGTGAGATAATGAGGCAATGCTTATGAGATCATGGAGGCATCTACAAAGCTCATCTTGGCATGCAAGTGCAAACCAAAATGTTATCCAGCTCTTGCCTGAGATCTGTTATTCCCCATTCTTTGGGGGGAAAAAAAAAAAAAACAAAACCCACAACAAAACCCAGATGGAATTGGCTGCTAACAAAGACCCTAAAATTTTTAGCCAGTAGTCTCATGTTTGCATGCTGAATACAAGCCAAAGAGCTCTGGTTTGTGGAACAGTATTAAATACCTGAGTGTAAGCTTAGTTGTGAGGGTGATAGGAAGAATAACTCTCTCTATTTGGAATGGCATAACAGAAAATTATTGTTATGTTTTATGTATTTCTCATTGTGGGGCTCCCATTCCAAAGTATGTAGCTAATCCTAGCCAGGTAGCAAATCCCAAGTCAAATTGTCTCATGCATAAAGAAAGACAGTTTGGAAGGCAAGAGTCATTAGAGGGAAAGGATTTTTCATTTTAGTAATGAAACTTAATTTCTTTTCACTGTCTTCCCTCCTTTACCTCTATAAAATATTGATATAGATTATAATTTCTGACAGTGATGTTGATTGTAGCATGTAAGTAGTATCCAACAGATGAAACAGATGGTGTAATATTGTGATGGGGCCTATCACATAGTGACAAGGTTGGAAGGTGCAGCTGAAAGAGTGTATAATTTGGTATAAATGAGAATCTTGAGTCTGAACGCTCCTGAAATTAGAGAAAGTTCAGATCTGAACACAAACTTCACAGCATCATCCCAGTTCTGAATTTCAGCAGTGATTGTTCAAGTGGGGGAGACTGAGCAGCAATGTGTGATCATAGAGAGATGGATGAGAAGGAAACCCTTCCCCAGCAATATAGCAGAGTACCAAGCAAGCACATGCATTTTAATCCTAACAGAAGATGGGTTTGTCTCATGTTGCTTCATGGCAGATCCTGTRTTTCCTATTTTGGAGTGCTTTCCATCTCTGTCATTAGTGATGACTACCATCAGACACCTGTGGTCTCACTGAGATGGCTGATTGATCATATATGCAAGACAGAGAAACAGCCTTGCAAACCTTTGATCATTGTCCTTAAGTAGAGTATGTTTTAGACATTAAATTCAACTCTTGTGAAGGTTTTTAGAATCATGGACTGGGGGTTGCTTTCTCTTTAACAAAAGTTTCGAAGTATTTGAACACTGGGGAAACTTTTTGTGCATGTCTATGCTTTGTTAGTTTGGGTTTTTTTCATAAACCCTTTTTCCAAAACAGGGTTTTTTTTCCTTGAAATTTTTCCAGCTGCTGATAATGTTCAAAATAGCTCTGTGCTACTTAGGATCAAAACATTTTTGGCAGCAAAATAAAGCTCCGCATTAACTGTTTTGTTTCAACAATAAGGTGGGAAATAAATGAATAATTTTGAAAAATAATTAAATTATTGGATGGTCAGAACTCTGGAATTAAATCGTGAGGTGTATTGGTTGTCTCCACAGATAATTACATTTTGATTTGAAATGTGTGTATGTGGAAGTAAACAGCAATGTGTTTAACACCTACTGTATCTGGATTGCCCAAATAGCATTTAATCCACCCCACATCAAATGGTTTATGGGTAAAAGGGTATCCCGGGAATATCAGGGCCCAGCAAGATAACAGCCATGCTCTTTACATTTAACTTACTAATCAACAGGTAAAAAGAAGAAATGGTTTCTGTCTGGTCAGCTATCCACGAGCAGCAGCCAGATACTTTGCCCTTTCCAAATGTACTCAGAATAAGAATGAAACCACGCTACTTGTTTTGCCCATTAGATAGCATTATCTCTGTGGAATGCCAATTCATATCTCCTTGTGCTGTGTGTGGTTCTCACATATGGGATTTTAATAACCTTCATGCTGTGCTATGAATTCATAAACAGGGCTGATAGAGGAAAAGCACCACAGGACTTTATTTTTTCATTATTGCTCTTTTGAAAAACAGGGTCTGCAGGATTTTTGCAAGGATCTTGTCACAGAACTAGGTTTTGCTGCTACGGTGGGGTTATTCCAAGGGGAGGGGATAAGTGCAGTGTTCACTTGTGATATACTTTTTCAGCATTGATTTTCATCATCCTACATTTCGTAGCCACTATAATTCTGCTGTATTATAGTTGGAGCGTTGCAAGTCTGATTGTATGGGAGTTTTCCCCATTTTTCTAGAATGCAATGTACATTTGATTTCTTGCAACACACCTCTTCTCCCTTCTGTCCCAGCCTGGACTTTACAATCTCCACAGTCCTCTGGCTGTGAAGCAACAGCTTACTGCTCAGTGGTCACTAGCACGTGAGAGCAGTCTTGACTTCTGTTTTGGAAAAGATGTATTCATTCTGAGTCAGTGGGGTGTTTTTTCTTTCTTTTTACCCTTCTCCTAACCCCAGAGTCCATTAGAGCTCCCACTTCTGCATCTCGGCCACATTCCAGTACTAGTGGAGGCACCACTGTTAGTAGAGCTAAAAGTAGTAACAAGAACTTACAGCATCGTTCTCCAGGCATGACATGATATATATTACCTTGTATTCATTGCTAACAGGCCTTAGAAAGAAGACCTATGAGGAGGACTCAACTAAAATTTACAGTCTGTACAAATATCCTATGAAGTAATGAACCTAAACTGTTTGAAACAGCCAGTTTAGCAGTCCTGGAGCCAGTTCACATACGCCAGGAATGAAATTGCACTGTGTTGCCTGCCCATACCCAGTGCTACACTGGCTGGTGTGCACTTGAGGTTATGATCTTAGGTCAATCTGGATTCCAGTCTTGTAACTGTGCCTTATGATGTTTTATCGGGAATAAGATTTATTAGTGTAGGTTCTGTGCAGGATTGTGATATGACATGCAGATCAAATCTTATCATCCCGTTTTCATTTTAGCAATGTTTCTCTCTCCTGCTGTATTTTATATGTGATTTTGAGTGTGACAGGCAGTAGAAGGAACCAAGAACAAATAAGGAAAAAGAGAATAATTTTTCACTAATTATTCAACTATCAATCTTTTGTTGCGTTTTTGTTTTGTTTGGTTGGTTTTTTCCCCCAGTGATGAGTAGTCCTCACTACTAAAAATGTGTGTCATCTTTTTCATCAAAACTCATATAACTTCCCTTTGGCTCTTAAAGTGATAGAATTATAGAATTATTGAAAAAAATAGGTTTGAAAGAACTTCTGGAGTCCATCTTGTCCAATATCATCTATAAAGAGGACTAACATCAAGGTTAGGTCAGGTCTGTGCCTCATCAAGCTTTGGAAATCTCTAGGGACGGAGACTCCAGAATCTGGGCACCTGTTCCAAAGCTCAATTGCCCTCTGTTACGAAGGTGCATTCCCTGAAAAAAGGGATCTTTTCTTATGGGACAGATGTAGCCCATCAGTATTCCTGCCTCAGCTCATCTCCCCTGGTCCTTTTTAGCCAAAAAACACTGTGCATATCTGAGACCATGTATGATGGGTCTGAACACGCACGCACACGCATTTTTCTTCATACTGCATCTATAATTCTGCAGTAGTATGACTCAGAGAGAGGAGATGTCAAAGCTTTCACATTTGCTTTGTAAATATTTTCTCATAATGAAATTAATACATCATCTAAACTCTCCATATATACCTCTCTTGCTGCTTTTAGTTTTGTTAATACATATATATATATATATGCTTTTTTTAAAGTCACGAAGCAGTCAAGAGAACATAGAACTAACACAACTATAGAAAAATTTTCCAATATGTACTGTTCATGGAAATGAAGAGATGCCATTTCTATGCAAGCCAAGGCTCGTTGCTGTCCTCTGAGCTTTTCCCTCAACATCAGATGTAACCTGGGTGGGCATTTGTTTTGGATGATTATTTTATAATTAGTTGATGACTTCAGTGGAATATTTTTATTCTTTTTTTACTTAGCTGCATACTATAGTCCCTCAGACCTTCTTTGTGGCGGTGAGGTGGAACTTAGCCTCTCCAGGTCCCAATGTGCAGTTGTGAGCTGTTGGGAGCTAGAGGTGCTACAGAGCCTGTAGCATGGAGCAGCATTGTTCTGGAAGGAGGAGGAGAGGAGAGGCACAACATGTTTGCTGTAGAAGGCAGTTCTCAGTCTTCCATTATCTCTTCCCTTGCTAGGCCATCATATTTCACCATATTCATAGTGCCAGTAAGCCAAAGCGGTCAGCAGGCAGATGCTATCAGAGGGCACCAAGTTTCCCTCCTTATTGCTATCCCCAAGAACCTGTTTGTCAGAACTACAGTAGTCATTGCTGTATCAGTTGGAGTTACAGAGCAGCTGATGAGCTTTGGTGTTGACCTTTAAGATTGCTTTTCAAGTTGTCAAACAATAAAGATCCTGCTGTCATTACAGTCCTTGGAAACATAAGGAATCACAAGCTTCATTAAAGTCAACAGGTTTAAAAACAAACAAACAAACAAACAAACAAAAACAAACCTACACAAACCCTGTGCACTCACAGGCAGGGTTGAAAAGTAGAATCTGGCTTAACCCATTTGATGCCAGCGAGAGCAGGAAGCTAACATGGCCTCCTAGGTCTCCATCCCAGGAGTAGACTCGAGGGGGAAATAGTTTCGATAGTCACCAGGTAAGTCCATATAGCACAGAACATCTGTATGCATGCTCACATACAGAGAAGGAAGACTGTCATCTAGCTTTGTGAGTAGATAGCTTACATAAAGAAAATACCCTGCATCCTTTTCACAGGACGAAGCAGAATAGTAGCTGAGAGGCCTCTGCTGCTGCCCAGGCAAAGGAGCAGCACCATGATCTTTGTAATCACACAGAACATTTTTTTCTGAGTTATTTCATTTTATGGTCACATGTCTAAATTTATTCTTCAGAGTAGAGTATGTCTTGTTGAGCCCAGTCCTGCACAGATTCTTACCCCAAGCTAGACACGTCACATCAGAGGTTACCTTGCTGTTTCTCTTGCCGCTGAGCTGAGTGTGTTTACAGATAGAAAGCTTTTCCATCTATGAACTGAAAATCCAAATGTCTCTTTCCAAAATTCAGACATTAGGTGAAGTCATGGCTCCAATGATGTCAGTGGGAGTTTTGCTTTTGACTGTAATGGAGGCTATGAATGTGCCGTAGATTTTCCTAGAAAGTCAGCGTATAAGTACATTACAGTGGTATTTTTCTCCTTAAGATGTGTGAAGGACTAAAAATTAATTTCTCTCTTAAAAATTTAAATTATAGGTAGAAGAGCTATATGATTATAACTACCCATTTTGGAGGTAGTGTTGTTTATTATATCTTGCAACTGTATCATTGTCAGGCCAGACTATATACTGGAGAAAGGATTGATAGGGTTTATTATTTTAATTTTTTAATAAGATTTTGTTTTGCCGTTGCTTCTAGCATGCTTCACCTCATAATTTACCACCTCACTTGTGTGTGTGTGTTACTCAGCACCTCCTCAGGCCTTGTGCTGAGCTCCGTAGTGATGATGCACTGACCTGCATCTGATGCACTGACCCTGTTGACTTCAGTAAGATTTGGCAGAGGCCACTGTGCTCAGGGGCTTTTCTTTAGCAAAGGCTTTTAAGTGGGGGGGAAATTGGGCTGGTGTGGGATGTGGTAGTAGCAGAAACTAGATCATCAAGCTCCATGAGGAAGGAGAACCAATACAGAATGATCTTTGAATTATTTACAAATCATTTAACCCAGTAGTTCCCACCTGAGGGTGCTTACAAAGTTATTGCAGGTAATGTTAGTCCATGCTACAAACTAGTGCCTGCAATGAAGTCTGCGCTGATTAAAGTTTTGTTAGTGGACATATACACTGAGGCAATGGTGTAACAGCAATCAGAAGAGAGTATATGTACAACGATTTTTTCATTTGAAACAGACTTTTAGTTTCAGAGTTTTTAAATATGCAGCTATACTTCAACAGCTTCCATTAATGACTTAAAAGACCTTAAATTAAATCTTCCTAATTATTTAAGCAGAACTCTCCAATCCAGTTTAAATTTCTGTCCTAGTGCCCACTGCCATAGTGTTTGAAAGTTCAGATATCGGAAAAATGGTGATTTAACCTTGTATCTTTCTGCAACTGAAATGATTTCAGTATCTTAAAATAAAAGATATTTAAAACAATTTAATTTTTGGACTAGGACCTTGTAAGCAAAGTTTTAACCTGAAATGATATTTTTACAGAAGATTTTAAAAATTTGTAAGGCTGACAGTCATAAAGTGCTACAGCAAATATTCCCAATATACCAATGAGGGGAAAATAAATGAATGTGGCCAGCAGCAAGTATGTATTCTCTTTTAGATAAGGTATCCTGAAATTAAAAACACTGGACTTGGAAAGCTCCTTAAGGCTTATTTTGTCAAATGAAAAATGCTACTGGTTTTAATGCTATTGTAATAAAACTTATTGTTATTCCTGGCATGGATTTTTTTTTTTTGTTATTTCAGAAAAATGGATAATTAGCATTTTAGCTTATCACTTTTCTTCCATGCATACAAATAATTTTATAGATAGACCACCAAGAGAGACAAAATTAAATAATAGGTCTAGACAGCATGGAACCAAAATAAATTAGAGGTTAGACTTCCAGCCTGTTAGGTGGATTTTCATGGGAAAAAAAAAAAAAAAGGGAATACAAGGTAGTTTTTATGACAGTTTTTGCTGCTTACCTTGATATCCGATCCCAAATAAATTGACCTGAAGTAAGATGTGAACTTCATATTAAAAGTCCCATAATTTATTTGTGAGTGTAATTTTTTTAAATGTATTTAGATTAGAGGCCTAACAGGCATTCCTGCATCTGTGATTCAGCCAAATAAATTCCTAGATAATGGCCCATGATTAATGGTGAGTGCTGATAACAGGAGGTTATTAGAGAAAGCAAACTTGGAACAAATCTGCTGTACACATTATATACTTTACTGCCATCTGTGGGTATTTATAATAAATACAAATCAAAGTCAGCGGTTACAGAGTAACCAATGTTTTGCGTATGTGACAAAGAATTCCTTAGAAATAGTCTTATAGTAGGCATCTTCATAGTGAAGAATTCTCCTTAATTTTTTTGCACAGATACTTACTATTATTTGCAAAGAAAAAACAGCTTTTGTGGAGAGAGTCCTTTTGGCCTTGGTTGCTTTGAAGGATGTCATTCTAAAGTCCACTCTGTAAGGAAGGATTTTGTGTTATATGTTACCTGTGCTCTACGGCTGTTCGTGGTGTTGGATGTGAGAAATTGGTTTTGTCCTTTCGTATTGTGATTCGTTTGCTATTCAGTCCCTGTGCTAACAGTACGTTCCCCCCTTTTATGTCTCCTTGAGTTGTAAGTGACATTTTACCTCCTTGTGTTTTGTATTTTTTGCTGAGCAAATATGCCTGTGTAGAGAAGAAACAAATTTTATCTTCCTTGTTGCTACATACAAAAACCAGAAAAGAAATGTAGTATAAACAGAGAATTGCAGAAGATAAAGTAAACCTAAATATTATGATACCAATAACTTGCTGGATCAAGTGACGACATTTTTTGCTGGTAACAAATATACTGTTGCAAATACAGTTTCGCAGTAGAGTGACAAAAGGGATGCCATAGTTAAGAGCAGCTGATTGTGTTGTGTTTGGAGTTGGTTTTGAAGTTTGATGGACAGTGTCTGGTTTAAATTGTGTTTCTCCAGTAACTTTTGTGCACAAAATTCAAGAGTCATGACGTGCTGACGAGGGCAAGTGAGCAATGTGGCGGATGTTAAGATAAATGACTTATTAGGTTCAGCATTCAGCAAGCAGCATTTGGTTGGAAGAATTCCCAGCTTTTGAACTATTACAAAGCCATGATATTTCAAAGGCTGTATATTTGCAAATGAGTGATAGATGGAGTGTCACAGACATTCTGGTAATTTATGGTCATCAGCTAAACCACTGGGCTGAAGTTAGGGGTACTCTAGAACTAATATAGTTTGTTTGGTTTTCCTTTTTGAGCAACTGGGAAATTAATTTTTTCATAGGCTGTTTTTCAGAGTGAATGTTATTTTAGTGCCTACCTTGTGAACTTGCTGTATAGGGTGTGCATGATGGAGTTTGCCTCCTTCCCATAACAATTAGGCATTCGATCCTCAACTGTGTTTGACATGGACATTTCCACATGTGTTCTTGGGCATATTTGTAATGTTATCTTGATATTTTATATGCCATAGAAGATTCTACTTTTCTTCCCACCCCCCACCCCCCCAGTTCAGAGGTGTTAATTAGGTGGATCTGGAACTGTAGACATATGTATGTCTACAGATGTCAGGGCTTCCGGTTACCTACAAGCTGTAGTACTATATGCTGGAGTGAATGTATCTGTTTCCATCTGTTTTCTGCTTGGGCAGTTGCAGTTTAAAGGAAAAAAGCTATTCTCTCTGCCTAATGCTGAGTTATTTGATTGACATGTCTGATAAAGCTTTCTTTGCAACAGTTAGTTTATACCTCAACAAATATCTGTAGGTGTTTTGGTTCTTCTCTTTTGCTAGATTTCATTCTCAGACATCATGGTTTATCTTACTGGCCATATATCAGTATTTTACTTTTTCTCAAATCCTCTTTCCCCTTACACGTCTCTCTTTTAAACACTAGACTATATTCTACCTTTTCATAGCCTGTTTCAGTTCTTCTCTGAATTTTTTTCTGTCCTCCCTTTTTTGGTATCCTGCGTCCATTTATTTCCTTCCTCTTTTGTGACATATTCATTCACGTTAATAAGAGCACATCCTCGCACAGGTCCTCGCACATCCTTCAGGCACTGCCTTAGGGCAAAACTTTCTTCACCTGCCACTCTCTCAGTGCTCAAAGTTCGCCAGGGCTGTTGACCATCAGTCCTCCAGTGCTCTGCCTCTGCCGAGTCTGTCTGTTGTACTTGAAACACTGAATCCGGCAGCTTCCTTCCTTCACTAACCCTCCATGTAGACACAGAACAATTTCTCCTGTTCTTTATTTACTCTCTGCCACCTTTCTATTTTTGAGTCTTTTTTACCAATAGAGCTATCAGGAATCTTTCAATCGTTTATTATTCTAGAAGAAAATATTAGTGTAGGCTTATTTAAAAGGTGTCAGTTTCAATGAAGTTTCAGCGGGAAATCAGGAAGAAAGGAAAAAATGAAAGAGACTGTTCTGTTAATGTGAACTACCACGCTTGAAACTTTTCATAATACAGAAAAATGTTCAATTGAAGGAGCATTTTAATTCCATTTTAGAAAACTATTTAAATATGATTTTTAAAAAACAAAGTTAGAATATTTTGATCAAGCTGGACCTGTTTTTACTCAAATTTTATTTTATGGGATTATCAAGAGGGGTATTATCTTCAACTTTTCAATTTTTGCTCTATATTAGAGTAGAGAATAATACATAAAAAGACCTGGTTTTCTGTTTTCTTCTTTATAGGTCACATACTTGACTCTGTTGCTACTCAGAGTTTTCTCACATATATTTGAGGCATTTATTTTTCAGCTGTCAGAATCATGAGATGTACTTGATTCTTGACTTGTTTCAAAGATGCCTATATTGTTCCCAATAGCAGCAGCAAAATCAACAACATTCTGGTGAGCATTTGCTCTGCTGTATCTTGAAAGAGGTACGAGCTGGCATGGAGTAACTGGAGCTGTCTTGAAAGTGAGAAAGATGACACTGCATCACTTTGCACTGTGGTTCACGTTCAGAAGGTTTGGGTTTGTGGTTATTTTTTTTTTTCCTTTCCCTGAGAAAGAAAGCTAAAATGTTTCAAAAATACACTTGCCAAATGAAAGTTTAGATGGTGGCATGCAAGTTCCAACCTCTGCCAAAAGATTGAGCTTCCTTCCCTTTTCTGTCTCTTTACTACTGACATCAGGAGTCCACAAGATACCTGTTCAAACAAAGGGCTGATACAGCCCTTTTAAGGAGCTGTAACATGAGCTACAAATCAAAGAATAGCAGTTCTGTAACAACTGGGTCAGTGTCTATAGAAATTTCAGTGATGGTTATTTATTCAGTCTCTTACTGCAAGATTAGTCCCATTATTTGGCTCCTATGCATTCCCTTCCAATTCATTCAATTTAAATAAAAATCTTCCTGCTAGCACTTATGTACCTATCAGTGACAGTCATCTGAATAAAATATCCCAGGCACTTCAGTCTCAGGAACAGTCTTATGAAGAGGCAGATCATATTCTATTTATTTGAAAATGGGATGCATGTTGACATAGAGCTTATTTCAAAATAATGTCAAAATGTTAGAATCTTTATGAAATCATAACATTAAATTTTATGAAGACAGAGGTGTTTGCTGGGATGTGATGCTGTGGGCTGGGACAAAAATCAACTGCTGAAGATTAAAAAACCACAACACTAGCACAGGAGGGAAGGGGGTAAAACCACAAACTCAGGGTTATCAGACCTGGAGTTTTTCATAATTTTTGTTTTTATTGCTCGATGAACACACAAGTACTATCTTTCTTTTCTTTAAATGTGCTGAATTTTGCTGAGAGAAGCCTGACAAGTCTTTCCTCCCCATCAGAGGTCTGAAGAAAGTGAGTAATTGTAGATAAAACCAGCTTGGTTAATCATCACTGAAACACAGGAAAAATTAAAATACATTTTTTGCTTTTAAAGTAGAGAAAAGCAATAAAAACAATGCCAGACGGCTAATGCCTCTCTTGTACCTTTCATTTCAAAGACCTCAAAAGAACATCAAGAAGAATAAAGGCAAAATCTATTCCCTATTGGCATCATTATAAATGTTGTATCCTCTAAAACTCTAAAGACATCCAAGAAGAGTAAAAGAATAAATGGCATTGAAATAAAGAAAGTCTCTCTGGAGCTTTGTTCACTCAGCTTTGTTAGAATTCACTCAAATAGGATGATTATAAGAAAAGATCTCATTTGTTTCAACATTAAAGGAGCAAATTAGTATGTGGCAAGCTGCTAATAATTGCCTCATTATGTAGTGAATGGGCATTGCGTCCAATTTACAAAATTACAATCATATTGTTAAAGTAACAATTGGGAAATTTTAATCTGAATTTCCTATCTGTATGATTAGTTGTGGGATTCACAGAGTGAAGCAGAGTTGGTGGCTGGAGTGAGCTTTACAGCACACCACCAGCCTATAGAGCTGAGAAGTCACAAGAGAAATTCAGTTTTTCATTAGTGTAAATTAGATCTGTATAGGTCCTGAGCTAGATTTGGTCCAACTGAAGAGTGAATCTGGCAGTCTCTACTAAGACAGGAGCTTGGCACGTGACTGGTCTGTCAAGACAATTGTTTTGTTGAACTCCACTGACTTGTGCTGAAGTTTTGGTCAAGAGGTTGAGATCTAGTCTGAGGTCATCCCCTCTTGGGACTTCAGCACACCTACAGGTCCATGTCTGGGAAACTTGGTGATCCAGGATCTGTGCCATTGGGAAACCCACCCATACAAATGGTCCTGTAGCTGGAATTTCAGTCTCTTGGTGGAGACATTTGAAATGATAGGGCAGTTGTTTCAAATTGGAAAGTAGCCAATTTTCCAAATATCGAAAGACTCTGTGGAAGAGATTCATGTTTTGTGACCTACTTCTAGTTAGATTTGCTTGTGACCTTTTCTAATTCTGGCTGTTTTTGTTATTTAATGATTTGACCTTTGATTCTGTGAAGCCACTTCAGTGCTAAATGCAAAGATTTAATAACTAGAACTGTTTGATAAGTGACCTTTATTACACAGCTATTTCTCTTTGCTAGAGAAACGGCACTGTTTTGCAAGTTCTAATTCACAGTTTTAATTATCTTTTCTATTGTCTGTAAGCTTGCACAGGAAATGGAAAGGTCAGACATTTCATTTTCTTTACTGATTAAAATATAAGTGCTCCTCAACAGTTACAATGTATCATTCAGGAAAAAGATGGGAAAATTTGTTAGAATCATGCCCAGCTGCTCTGCTGAGGACTTCTACATCCTTCTGGTCAGTGTCAAAATGAATTTTTTAGAAGCAATAATAGCTCAGCCCCCGTGGTGTGTAGAGGTGAAATATGTGTCTAAATACATGAAAAGAGAAGAAAAGGTGAATGGTTCTCTATGTTTTTTTCTTTAGCTCATATATCTACAATGCAAGTGAATGAAGATCTTGTGAAAGGTACAGGTAAACCCTTAATTGACGTTCTCGGTCCAGAAAAGATAAACATAACAGCATAGGTTTCTGTATGGTCCTGCCAATCTGTGTCAATCCCATTGCTGCTGGACCGTCTCTATAGATGAGAGGGCAGCCTGGACTGCCTGCCAGAACCGTTTTTGGTTTCTCTGATAAGGCTGCTGCTGAGTTAGTGTTTAATTGCTATCCTGGTGTTTGTGATGTGGACACCTGTAAACAGTTACTGTTAACTGCAAAACAGATCACCAAGAAGGCACATTTTCTCTAATTCTCCAGTTTTCATCTTTCTGTATTCCAGTTTCTGTGTGTAAGAATTGTCTCTCTGCTTCTGTTCAACCTTAATCCAAACAATACAGCAAGTTAAATGGAAAAGTGATAGTTTTTCATACAGGTTAGGGCTATTGTGGACAACCTTGCAGCCAAAAATCTGCATATGGGAAAAGGGTGTGAGGGATGTAGGACCCCAGAGTATGGGGGTAAGGGGGGACAACAGCATGTCACTCCAACTCCTCAAGGGTCATAGGGAGCTGTGTCCTAGTTCAGTAGCAGAAGTAGCAGCTACAACTACCCAGGTGCTTCCCAATTCTGGCCCCTCAGGCACCCAAATCCTTGTGCCTGAATAGCACCTGTGGGAGCCACCTGGCAGAGGAGCTATATTTGAGCAGCTTTTGAGTCTTAAAGTGATGGGACAGCCATACCTGAGCTCGGGTGTAATAACAAACAGGAATGTCATGTTAAATGAGGAAAATGAGAAAGCTGTTGTATGTGGATTACTGAAACTGCTCCTTTTGTCTGTGACACTTATAAACCAACACCCAAAGCTGCCAGCCTGTCTCCATATGGGGGTTCAACGAATGAATATTGGTGTGTGTTTTCTCATATGTTGAGGAAGATACGATGCAAAAAGATACTGAAGTCAGTGGATGATTCTGGAGTCAGTGGAATGTCTGTCATGGGTGTCAGACAGTCCCCTAACTCTCTCTGGGATCTCTGTGGGAAATATTAGGACATGTAAGATTTCTCTACATTGTAAAAAATATTTATTCTGAGATAGGGCTGGGAGGGGTTAAGCCTCTGCCTCTATTGAAGAAGAGCAGATTATATGTTGACCTAGCGCAGGCATTCGATATTATGAAAGTGCTTTATAAATTGGAACAAGATAAATGAATCACAACAAAAGAGCTAGAAAACCGGGGGACACAATTGCGGGAGTGAGTGTACTTAGTTTATTCGAGCAGAACAGTTACACTCAGTGAATAGAAAATGTGCAATGCATTTCTAACTAAGGTCAGAAAATCAAACAATTCCAAATTTAAGAGAGCAGCTCCATTTTAATGGAGAAGGAAGAATATTGTGGAAAACAAAAACCAGCACTGAGGTTGAGACAAATTTAAATGGGACCAGATTCTTGACCAAATTAGCTTTTCCTAGCTAGCAGTTTCATATGCAGCATTTGTTAGTTTGAAAGTTCACCCTGAAAGCTATAAATTAATCTACTGGGACTTTAACAATTCACTTCATGTTAGGATGTGAGTTATGCTTATGGATTTGTTTAGGTCACTCAGCCATGTCCTCATAATGTATCTTAGAAAGGATTTCTGTAACTAAGCGGTAAACAGAAAGACTGTTGTGTTCAGCTGCATCTCCTGGGATTTCATCCCTGCTATCAGAGAGCTATGCAGGACAGCTCTCTAAAACTACAACAGCTATAAAAAAAGACATGGCGTTCTGTAAAGGAAACATTGCCAATGTTTTTGCATGCAGTCAATCATCTTTAATTCCTGGTGAAATGAGGAAAGAACGTTTTCGTGAACATAGAGAAACCAAACCGATCACAATAAAGAAATCAAACCTTTGCAATTGTGAGATTTATTGCAGAAGTCTTGCAGGATGCATCTTAGTTCTGTACAATATTTGTCACCCAAAGATGAGATATTTTAGCTGTTATAATTTGGCTCTCTTCAAATGTTTATGTCTTGTCCTTATATTATGCACCATTACCAAAGAAATCTGATGTTTTGTTAGCCACTATGTCCTAAGGTTATAAGGGTCAAATGTAGCCAGGGTATTCATCCACATCAGCTAAATGAGGTGTGACTTTGAAGGCAAATAACCACAGGTCTGACCAGAAAAGCACCTAGCATCCTGTCAGGCTAAATGTCCAAAGAACATGAAGCGAATTATTCCTAACAAACATTAAACTGAAGTCACTGGCTCCCAATTGGGAGCATGACAGAAGATCAAGTCTGTGACCATACAAAAAATTGTAGATGATACGTGGCCTGGACCATCTTCTGTAGGTTTATTTTGATGGATCTGATTTTCATTTGGTCTAGACTTCCAACCAAACTTTTCATACAATCCAACTTAAATGCAGGGCATTTCCTTTTAGTCTGTTGGTACAAAAGACCCAAAAGACATTTGCTATTTATACTCTGACAAACAGAACATCAGATAGGTCTCTATATCTCTGTTAGACAGATAACTGTTCCTATTTTCAATTCATACTGGAGAAATAATACCCTAGAACGTGCTCAGGAAATACCGTCTTTGACTTCAGTTTGCTCAGGATTAAGTTCCTAGTTCGCATGTCACCAGTCCGTCTGCCTCTCATTTTTCATGGGTCATAACCATTCTCTGGAGAAAACAACTTACTCCTCTGCCTACATCTCCTTTTCAACTGCAGAATTTTCATGCTACCAGTTTGCTTTTTAGAGTTACATATTATGTTTGACTTCTATCACAAATTTGGGAACTATTCATTCAGACATATAAACACAGTCAGTGTATAGTTAAATTTCCAGCATTACGTTTTCTGTACTTTTTTCCTATTGCTGACAACACCTTGTTAAAAGAGAAAAAGGCATTGATCTAAATATTGTTTTCTGCTGTTTCTTTCTTTCATTGTTTTCTCGTGGAAAGAGTAATATTTAGAGGGAAAAAAAGGAATTAATATTTTTTTAGTTGGCTTTGCAAGGTGGAGAACAAAGGAAAAGATTGGAACTATTGAACCTATTTCACTAAAAAGGATTGCATTCAGAGCTTTGTAGTGGTAGGGTTTTCTACCAGCTCTACCACATGGTAATTAGGTAGGTAGTTTTTTTTAAAGAGAAGCATTGCTATCAATTTGTTGGACTGTGCCTGTCTTTCTTTTAACTGAATTTTCAGTCTTTGTATTTTACAGAGAAAGAATTGCCAATATTTTTGTCTTCTTTCTTCTAGCCTCTACAACTTGACTGTGACCTCTGTGCCATTGTTTCAAACTCGGGACAGATGTCTGGCCAGAAGGTGGGAACCGAAATAGATAAGTCCTCCTGCATATGGAGGATGAACAATGCTCCCACAAAGGGCTATGAGGAGGATGTTGGGAAGAGGACAACCGTAAGAGTGGTCTCTCACACAAGCGTGCCTCTCCTACTCAAGAATCCTGAGTACTTTTTCAAAGAAACCAACAACAGTGTTTACGTGATCTGGGGACCTTTTCGAAACATGAGGAAGGATGGAAATGGCATTGTGTACAATATGCTGAAGAAAACTGTTGACAGCTACCCAACTGCCAAAATCTATGTGACAACAGAAAAGCGCATGAGTTACTGTGATGCAGTGTTTAAGAAGGAGACAGGAAAAGACCGGTAAGTCCTAAATGTGAAGAACAATTATAATGTTTGACGAAAGATACATGAGAGAAGTCCATGCTGGATGCCAGCTCCTAAATGAGTCCCCAGACATTTTTTTAATGGATTGTTATATGGTTTTGACTGTTATAAGCACTTGATGAGGCAGCAGCTAGGCCCCATTTACCCCACCTACGCTACCTTCTGTTCTTTCCACTTCTGTTGGATTGAGTCCCAAAAATATTGGATGTCTTCCTGAAACATTTTCAAAGCTGTGTGTTGTTTTCAGCTCAATTTACTATTGATTAAATTGACATTTTATTTGAAGAGGATAATCCTACACAAACAACATTTCCAAATGCACAACCTCAGGATAACTCTGGATATTGTATTTTCTTCTCTGTTGAGATTCACTGTAGCTTTTCTTCAAACACAAACCTCAGGGTTATGCACTATTTCTATTTCTTGGTGAAAATGATTTATCAGTGATACTGTAATAGATTCAGGTTTTTACCAGAATTATGCTGAAATTCTATTTTCCATGCGTGAGAATGTGTGTTTATGCTGCTCAAGTTGGGGGCTGTAAGGAGATGAAAATGTGAGCGCCACTGTTTTGGCTAGCATGTTCAGAGCAGAAATTGGATTTGTGGAAGTAAGACCACAAATTACAAGATTTTGTAACTGAGCTGCAAAAATTCTGGTCATCTGTGTTTTGGCATGGAAGAACACCTGTCACACATACTTACTGGAGCTAACTAGGAAGGAGTTTCCAGATCACTGCTGTGCCTTAGTATTAATTTTTGAATTTGCACATCATGAATTTGCAATTGTGAAGGACTGTAGTTATTCTGACCAAATTAAAAATACAGATATTCACAGTTTAGCTTAGTCCAAACTTTTGACAGCTTTTGAAGTAGAAGAGCTTGTTCTCTCAAACTTCCTTGATTCACTTTGTTATTAAACTGTCAAAACTTGGTTAGAGTTGATTTTTCCTTTTTTAAAACTGTTGCAACATAGGGAAGAGCTTGCCCCTCAGCTTGTTCACCATGTGCACATATTGCTGCTGCGATTCTGGAGTCGGAGGGAGCTCCTATATGTCATAAAGGTGTCAAGACTATCGTGGCTTCTTTAGTTTAACTGAACAAGGTGATGAACAAAGGCTAACAGAGAAAATACACAAGATCCGTTCTTCAAAAATGACCTCTAATAATCCAAGTCATCCGGTTTACATATTAATAGAGCTAAATATGATCATGGGTACATTATTGCATTGCTAAACATAAATTTGTTTATATTTATCACTCTTCCACGTTAATAGTCATTCAGGTCACAGTGACTTTACAATGCTTTACCAAAATCCTTATTGTGAGACCAGACCTTCGTATACCCTATCAAAAAATCTCATTATCCAAAGTCAAAATATCCTTATCTCCGGCATAATCCATTCCTCTTCAACAAATTAACACATCTCAAGGTTTTATTATTACACAATTAACACTACAAATGCTTGTTTCCATGTCAAAGGCAGATTGAACTTCTGTTCTCCCAGTGCTTATGAACAAAGTTCTTAAGCAGCCTAATGTCAAAGTGGCCCAATTTCTTTCTCCTTAATCCATTACAACAACTAAAAGTTTCACGTTGTGAACAGGGGCGAATTGTAAAGAGCCTGCCTCATGACCCACATCACACTGTGTTTGCGTGTGCCTCCCTTTAACACTGTGAAAAAAACCCCGCTCTTCTCACAGTGGCAATTGGATAATATCCTTGTGTCTACCGCAACTTTCATTTTTAGTCCTACTTTTCCACATTAAATACTAAATGGTGTTTTTAACATCATTTAGTGCACTTGTCACCCAGAAACAAGGGAAACGATCGACTTGTCACCAGCCAACACCTTCTGTATTACAAGAAAACATCCTGCAGTTCCCTACTAATCAGGGGACCTCAGTTTGGAAACTGTTTCATTTTCTGTAACATCTTCAATTCACAGGACCCGTCTGCTGTTTCTAGGGGGTCACGAGGCTGTTAGAGATATATGGCGTTTGTGGAAGCAGTACAGGAGAGCACAAGAGATTTGTGGGTGAGGAAAATAGTTTCGCGCGTTGTGCCAGACTATTATGATGCTGAGACAGACTCAGGTTTCTCAGCCAAATATTCCTTTAGTTCCTCAGAGAAACATCAACTCTTGCTTGCAATATTAGATAGAACAGAGGTCTGTTTCAACATGTTCCCAGCAAAAATTCTGGAAGGAAACCAAGTTCAACTCGTATTTTAAAATGTACTGAGTGGATTGTAACCACATCTATTTTAGTTTAATCTTAAAATACCGTCCTTATGTACAGTGTATGCTACTAGTGCATAGTAAGATTGCAACAGATTTCTAGTCTGTCAAGCCTTTAATGAGCTTTCTATTTCTACTCTTTGATGTAACATCTTTTTAGGTAATTAGTGGGGCTTTTCAGTAGTTTCATCCTAGTGGTGCTCAAATTTTAAAGGATGTTATGAGAAGCAGCTAATAGGTATGTGCTGCAGTCACTTCTCTACTKCAGGAAAGCTCTGGTCCTGCACCACTGACGTGGGAGCTTCATCCCTGACTTCACTGAGTGCAGGTTCAAAACCCACAGCTTTGATATTGAGAAATGGTTTATTATTGGTTCATGGAAGAAACAAGAATTGCCTCTAAATAACATCCAACAAACAAGTCTGTTTATTTCACAATGAAGCATTTTTTAATTCTACAACAGTACAAAATACCCTCTGATATGGGCTATCCATGCTGGAGAATTAACCTTGCATGCGGTGTTATCAGTCTGGGGGACATATGTTCTTTCTGAGAGTCTTCATTAATGAAGCATTTGAGTTCAAGGCAGTGAACGCTCATCCACTTTGAATAATTGTTGTACATAAATAATATTCATTACCAGACATTCACAATTTTTCATTAATGCATTTTACTTGGTACTTCCCTGGAGGGAGCATAAAGCTGGCAGCTTCTTCCAGTACTTCACTAATGTTTTGGTGTATTATATGTATTGAGTCAAGTGAAAGGATTTAAAGAAACATTAGGTAATTAATAAATGTGGCATTTTTGTATGTACCTCAATCCAGGTAAGTGGTTCTAAAGCCATCTATATCTTTGCCATGCATTAGAAATATAATGCAATATGATATAACAACATTTAATTGGTAATAACAGAGAAAACTGTAGTTTTCATTAAAGCAGCAGAGCTAATTCTGGTCTGATAAAGTGCACTGAACAGCCCTAAATAGGTTTTAATTAGCTGGCACCAAAGCTGCACCACCCTTAGGGAGGGTAAAATTAATGAAAACTAGCAGCAAATAGATCAATGCTGCTGGATGTTATTGCCTTAGGTGAAGGTGATGAGGAAGAAAGGAGTGTCTTTTAAGGATCATTTAGAAAACAGTCTGCGTTAAAAGTCACTTTCAAAAAGCAATGTTAAAATAAATCTGTGCTAATATCAGTGAAACCATCTAATGTCATGCACACTGCAGACTCCATTTGTGTTTATACTACAAACTTCTCGGACTAACCACTCAGCACAGTATGTCCGAGTAGTGCCTCTGATGGCACAGCTCCACATGCCCTCTCGGGGCTGATGGTGTGATCAGGCCGCTCCTGTCCCACTGCATGTGGAGGACGTTGAGCCCCAGCAAACAGCCAGTAATGCATGTGCTGATACCGCCCAAAGCACAGCTTAACTTGGTGTTTCTAGTCACGCTTCTTATAAATAACTACTGAAAAGAGCCTGCTGAGCTTTGCTGAGGAGATGTATTCTGAGGTCCTAAGATTCCCGTTGAGAAACATGAGATACTGTTCTAAACCCAGCCAGTTTGGTAGACAATTGACTTTCCACACACACGGTCTTAACTCTGACAACATTCATCTGATACCCAAACAATTCAGTTCAGTTCGACAACATTTTATTGAGATTATTGGCTATACAAGCAAGTCTACAGGAGGCAGGTTCACTGAGCTGCATTTGCAGTCGGATAACTGTTTCTGAAGGATTTTTGTTAATATCTTAGACAATTCTGAAGAAACTAAATTGCTTTTGTGCTTCTCTTCCAGAAGTTCTTAGTTTCCTGTTTGTGCCAGATGGTGCTATGTGTTAGGTTGTGAGAAAGCTGTTTTATCATTCAAGGCAGAAAGCTGGATCATTCTGATCACTGACTTCTGCATCAAGATTCAAAATTTGGGGGTGTGCTCAACCTGCTATTTTACTCTGTTCTGCTTGCTAATTATTTATTACTTTGACGATATACGAGATCTGTATTATATCTCTGTCATTTAGAGCTCGCAAATTATATTCATCTAAAGTTCGGATTGACACTGTTAAGACAACTGCAGTCATCACAGCTTCACCTCAGCTAATATGTGGGTTTTGATGAAGCTGTAGTCTAGTAAAAATGTCATTGAAATGAATAAATGAAATTACATTCTCTGAGGCTCAAGTAGCTGCAACTTCTATTGTTTGGTGATATTCTCTGTGAATTGAGGTAGTAAAGCTGTCACTGGCCAGAACGTCAGAGTTTTATGCCGTATGTCTGATTGTCGGCTTGAATGAAATATTATAGTAGTGCTATTTCCACTTTTGCACTTGCTTACATATACGTATTAGTTTCTGTATCAAGACCAGTGTTTGGTAATATTTGCATAAAGCAGCTTTTCTTTGGGAAGTTGTGAACATTGACAGTGAATCTGGCTCAGAGAGTTAGATTTTGGGACTTGGGAAGTACTTCCCATCAGTGCTTTGTATTAACATGCTTTTACTAAAAAAATTAATTCTGGAAGATGAGTAAAAGTTCATTTCATTTTGAAGGGAAAATGAGCAGCGTTAGGGAACATCAGTGTCTCTAAATTACAGAACTCTTGGAAGAAAATAATGGAATGACTGATTCAGAGTGACAGAGGAAATGTATAATGCCTGTTGAAACATTTTTAAGGATGAAAATTAATTGCAGTTTACATTTTGATATAATCTTTATCATGACGATGTAGTGTCTGCTGCTGCACCAAAAAAGTCAGCAAAAAGTTCTCAACTGCCTGCGAGCATCACAGAAAACCCCAAAATATATGTTTGATATAGTGACCATTTTTTAAGTGCTTGATGGTGGATCTTTCTTGAACCATTGCTTGGCATTTCCATTCTTTCTTTTTATAAAGGAATTGCTTCAAAAATGCTAATAGATTTGTCCATCTTAATTCATAGAGGGTTTAAATAGTTTTGTTGTCAGCTAAGACTGCTTTATTACCTGAAAAAACATGGGCCTAAAGCATGAAACCTTAATGAAATAAATAGATTTTTCATTATAAAACACTTAAAACCTCAACATCTATTGCTATTTGTGGTCAGTCACTGGATGTCTGACAACTGTTTTGGGGTTTATATTCACTCTTCCATTCCCTGGTAAAACACCAGTTATTCCTGAGTGTCCTAGATTTATTCCCTGCAGCCCACTAGTAACTGCATTTATATTTCTTTATGAAGATTTTCCTAATTAAGATGAACGTTTTTCTTTATTAGGCAGATGGAACTCAATAGAAGTCCGTTTTTTATTAACATGCCAGTAAATGCTGTACAAAGCATCGGCACTTTTGTTAAGAAACACAGCTCCTACTACATTACACTAATTACATAGTAAGTGAAACTTTATTAAAAAATATCAATATTAGCTAATATTTTGTGATAAAACTGCGGCTGCATATAGATTGGTGTGGGCTCAGAGACCTATTGATTCTGTGGTGGTTGCTGACTTTAGTATGGAGTTATTTCTTTCTACCTAATGATTTAAGTCAAGAAATATATAACCAGGATCTACTTTATCTTTGTGCATTTTCACACGTTCTTTGAATTAATCCAACATCTATGGCTTTTAATTTATCACATCTTCTTTAAGTGCCACTGAATCTGTTCTCTGCTCCTGACAAGCCAGATGTTAAATCTTTATACAGTGCTTGGTATTGTCCTAATTACACGCACACCTTTTCCATCCTGTCCTTTAAATATTCTGCAGCTTTTATGGTCAAGAGAGTATTGCTGATGTCTCTCATGAGCAACACTGGGATTGCACATGTAGATGAGATTCTGCCTCGACTTTTCTCGCATCCTGTGAACATATACCTTTTGAAAGGATTAGGCAAGTCAGTGATTCATATGCTAGCAATCCTGGTAGCACTGTGGATCGCAGTGGTTCCACTTTTGCTGCTGGCGGTGAAGGTATTTTATGGTTGCAAAGGCAGAAGACTTGGAGGGAAAAATTAGCAGAGGTGTAGATTTTGAACAAAGTCTTTGGTGTTCATAGAAGCTTCACTGGATCATCTTCCATAGTGCAACGTTTTTGATTTTTCAGATCACAGTGTTTAAAATTTTCCTAAAGGAGCTTAAAATTTTAAAGGAACAGAACTCATTTTTAAAAAATCAAGAAATTAATCTATTTTTTAACTCAACCTTGCCTCCAGCTGAAATTGTTATCTTTAAAAACACAGAGTGATTACCATTGAAGTCTATACTTATCACCAGTTGTCACACAGCAATACTTTCCTAAGATATATAAAATAGGTTAGAAAATAAATGCAGTGTTGCTATTACTTTAGTATGATACCTGTTGGTTACTGTGTGTTTTCTAATGGAAGCTCCCTAAAGTGCACTGAGCCGTATTTACAGTGTTTAGCAAAAGACAACATACTACAATCAAACTGCATGAGATGCACTAGGAGATTTTGTGTTGTAGAGCTGCTGCTCAAGTGAGGATAGCAACTTCAGGAGGTAGGGAATAAAACACTACAGTGATTTGTTGCTTCAGATAGAGAAGAGTTTCTGTACATCTGTCCACCCACTAGCTAGTAAAACTTACTAGAAAAGACTTCTATATGAAAAGGTGTATGAGAACTAATTTCAAATATCTTACTGAATGATGTCTAGATAAGATTGTCTTCTCAAAGCTTTGAACAAGTAGGTAATACAGCAAAAGAAAAACTTTAAAAGTAGAAACAGTTTAGCCTGAACTGATGTTGGAGTATTTTACCTTAAAATGTAGAAAGATTAGTAAACAAATACTGCACTGAAAATTTAATTGGTAAGAAATCAAGCCTGTCTGAGACCTCATACACATAGGTGGGAGGAAAACTGGGGGAAAATGGTGACATTTTGTGTCTCATTAAATTAATTTAGAACTCACTGTTAACTAGGCACTTGCTTATACACATCTTCATTGTGTATTTTTACCCATATAAAAACAAAACAGATGTTCTACACTGTTTTATTTATATGTCTGTTATCATGTACCCCATATAAAGAATTCAGACTGCAATTTCAGAACAGTGAAACTGTACAGATATATACGTGCACACATGGATTTATAGCGCACGTCTTTGAAGGTAACTCAGGATTCACAGCCATACTTCTTGGAGAACTTGATGTGCTATTGGGATATGCTACAACCTGCATTTAGAAAACAATCACTGACTACATCCTATGCAGTTCCTGTGATACTCAAATTCTCTGAGCTTTTAACAGTGAGGCAGCTATGCATTTAGAGTAACATGCACAAGAGCAGCATGTACAATTTTTCTCAGGCATTCACACCTTCAGCAGGTTTTGGAAGCTATAGCTGTTTGGAAAAACAGCTACAACTGTGGGGATTTATTATGAATCTTGAGGAGTGTCCTCAAATAGTTTGTCTGACGTCTTGGATATTGATCAACACGTAGCTTAGTTTGGGTGTGAAGGGGAATACTTTTTGATGCAGATGTTCAAAGATTCAGCCATTCTATTTTCAAGATTTTGTAAGCAATTCTTGTTTGTAGTAGCATTCACTACAGCTGGGACCACATACCAGAGACACCGCTCATCTCAGAACCTGAGCAACCCTGCCCAGTACATTAGTATTCGGTAAACATGCAACTGCAATAGAAGAAAAGGTTCCTAAATGCCCATATTTGTTCTTCGTAAGTTTGCTGTTACTATCCCATTCTGGTCTTTAGAGACTTCTTTTTCTTTGTTTTTTATCTTTTCAAGTCAGTCATGCCAGCAAGCATATCCTCTCCGCTATAGTCGTACTGGTTACAGAAAGGAGGCATGAACTCCCTGTCTAATAACATTCTCTATATGACTCATTAAAACTTCCAAAGCACAGGATTTGCTGCAAAACTTTAAAAATTGCTGCAGATGATGTCACTAGTATAGAATAAGACACAGAGAAAGGAAAGAAAGCGATAGCAGATGAAATCCCAAGAAACAATCAGCACAATTTTATTTTAACAATAAAAACAAAGATAAATGTCAGAAATATGTGCTCTGTGTTCAGTTTGCTCTCCATATGTTGTTTCAGAGTTTTCCTTGAAGTACATCCATTAGAGATGCTAGTGCTCCTGTCCCTGAAGAGCGTCCCAAACATTTTCTGTGAGGGCATTTCCAAAAATATTGCAAATATCACTTAAGCCTCAAAATGCCTTTGTAAGGCAAGGAATATTTATCCCCTTTTTACAACTTGACTTCCCTAAGAAAAGGACAGTGGGGGAAAGCAGGAGCTATTGCTGTGCAGAAATTCATGCCCATAGGGCTTTTTGAATGTTGTATGCTTGCCATGAAGGCATTTCAGTCTCTTACAGTGCTAATTTTGGGTTGGAATGGTCTGGAACTGCAAAATGGAACCAATTTCTGCTTCTCTATACCCTGTTTTCAGCCAAACACGGTAACGTTCTGGCACCTCCTTCCATGTAAAATTAGCAGTAGTCTCTTGACATTTTACAGTCAATCAAAATATTAGGGAAAGAAAATAATCTGAAGAGTATTTTCAAAGCAGTATTCCTCTAAAAGAAGAATTTTAGTTTCAATTTGTTCAAGTATTATCTGTTTTCCTATCCTGTGTCCATCCATCTTAGCATTGTCTCCACACCTTCCTCCCGTCCATTAAGACTAGCATTTGTCACGTGTGGCTTTTTCTTTTTTCAAGGGAGAATTGTGTCTTTGCTGGACAGGTTTAGTTTTTTTTTTTCTCTCTCTGTGCTGCTCTGATTTTATATTAGTGATGACACTGTTGAAATATGTTTCGTATTTGGAGTAGAAGAAAGCAGTGGTCCTTAACTCCTCCGGGCTTATTTCATGGTCTTAAATTGCCTCTACCTTCTCTTCCAAGAAAGCAGAGTGTTCAACAGCATTGGATTTCAGCTCCACTGTACAGGTCCTGCCAGGGACTCTCAGCTGCAGTGGCATCCTAGAGCCTTTTCACTCCTAAAGGTATTTTGGGTCTTGCTCCTGGAGTGCCTTGCGGATATGAAACTTCATTTAACTTTATATAGGATATCCTCAGGATATCCTCAAGATTTATGTACTGCTTAGACCTGTCTAAGCACCAGCGGCTTCCTGCCAAGCTACACTGCTTTGCTTGATTAGGAGAAAGGCAATGAATGGATGAGTAACTAAGGCCAGTTCATTGTATATCAGTGGGAAATAAAGTATTTCAGGCAATATTTCTGGATATGGTTTAGGATGGTACTCAGGGATGATATATTCAAGGAAGGCTTATTCCAGTTTCAATTCCAAGCTTTTAATTCTGGATCACTTAAAAGTTTTCCTTTGTTTTGAAGTAATAACCACTGGTTTCATACGTATTTGACCAGTTTCAGGATAGCATTAGCAAGAGCATCTCCACCTTTCCCTTAAACTTCTTCTGCCTGTGTACCAGGACTGAAACTGGCAAATAATATAAATATTTTCTTTGTTATTACTTTACATTTTTCCCTGAGGCTATCATATTGATTTCAAAACCATGGTCATCATTATACTAAAATGGTGGCAAATAATACATTGGTCTCTGTGGGTAGATTATAATAGAAAGTTTCAAAATAATTGCCCACTAATATAAGAGGTGGAAGTATGTATAATATTACATTGCTTGTAATGTAACCATTAAAATAACAATTATGTGATAATGAAAAGACTCGTTATGCTTTAGTTTATCTTTAAATAATGTTAATAGCTAATGAAAACAGGGAAGATTATATCTAATTACATTTTACAATACTATTGCACTTCCTGTAAAGAGAACATTTAGCACAGAACTGTAGATTTGCATGCTTCAGTAAAGTTTCTGTCCACTCTCTATGTACTTCAAAATATGACTGTTTTAAAACCAATGGTTACAAGTTCTTTTTTATCAAACGGTACATATAGACTTCATAAAGAACATTTTTGAAATTAAGTTATCAGAGGTAGTCAAATCTTGCAACATGGCTGCATTGAACAAAAGTTTTAAAATTATTTTAGGTCCTTCAGGTTTGATGTGTTAGAAAAATGAAGGTAGCTTGACACTGAGTCAGTCAGTAGAATACCGTCTCTCTTTAGGTGAATGAGAAATGTTAAATATATGCATTATCATCTGTGGCAATTTTGTTTTAGTATTGTCTGCTACTGAGTAGTATTGTCAGCCACATGAGCAAGTTCCTTTTCTATTGTATCCAGAGGCGGAACATACAAGAACAAATAGAAAACCAGTGCTTTGACATGGGTAGAGGAGCCTCTCATTTTGTATGTTGGGATATTGAGCTCAAAGTTATAAGTTCAGGAATGCATAGATAGAGCTCCCAAATTATCTTAATGGCAAGAATATTACTTAGAATTAAGACATTTTGGTATTTGTATATCCAGATCAGACTACACTGATTTTTAAAGATAAGTAAGATTGTCCTCTGGTTTTCAATACTTTGCATATTTTCTAAACGTAATGGCATGGTTGAATGTTACCTTTAAATGCCAGACTCATGGAAGTGGGAATTATATCATCTAGTCCATTTCACTCCAAAACAGAATTAAGAGATATGAATTAAGCAGTTATGAAGTAAACATTAAAAATATAATTGCATTGATTTTTCTAGGTGTTATACTAAATAACATCAATAGAAAATGTCTTTGCTCTAACAGTGTGATATTTAATTAGTTTATGTTAATTGCCTCCATTTCAGAAACAAATGGCTTGATTTCTTTATTCAATGAATGAACGAATGACTTGGCCTTCTGCCATTCCTCCACTGCCCAGTGTCCTATGCCCTGTACAGCCAGGGAGCACTCTAGAGCTGACTGGGAGGTGGAGATGGTGATAGAAGGAGACCCACAGATACAGCTGGCAGTCTCACGGCTGCCAGAAGTCCATGGCAGCCTGGACTCCCCACCAAGGAGGTAGAGAAGCCTTTCCCATCGAGGGGAGGGGATTGCGGACTTCCACCTTTCTACCACATTTCCTGCTGCTCTTGCCCATAGCTGGTGGGAAGGCTAAGGCATCTCCAGGCTGCTGGGGTCGGAGTGCTACAGAAGAGAGTGAGGCTGGAGGCCAGCTGGGTTATTTGGTGCATCCACCTACAGGATTGTCTCCTTGGAGGTGACAGTTCTTGTGTCTTTGCAAACGTAGGGTTTAATTTTCTGTTCCGGTGAGCTAAATGGTGAGTTGAATTTGTGAGCCACAGCGTACATGGTTGTATGGTGGTGTTCAGAGCCTGGTTACTGTCTGCGTCTTTGTTTGGATGCCAGGAGAGCTCAGTACCTACTAAGGTATCCATCGTCTGTAAGGCCTGAGTCCTGGCCCCAAGCAATTCCCAAAGCATTTCAACTTTTGTGCCTTCTCCTTACGCCCATCTCAGACTCTCCCATTCGGATTAGCTAACTCAAATCACAGGCTGTAATGTTGTCATTGTACTTTGGTCACAAACTCTTCCTTGTTCTTGTTTCTCTTTAATGGGATACTTGATTCCATTTGACATGTTTCTTGCTTTCCTTCAAATATTTTTTCCTTCTCTATCATTACTTTACTGATAGTTTCCATATTTTTTCCTCTTTGATTTCCTGCCTCGTTGTTTATAACGATGTCATCTATATGGCTTTCTTCTTTGAGCCTTTTGTCCTTTTATTATGAAACATGTTGTCTCGAACACACCTCCTGTTTTCAGCACAATCTCTTTTAAAACAGCTCACAGACCTGCAAGGTATCTGATGAAGAACAGCTCTCGCCTCTGTGCCCTTGCCCTTGCCCTTGTGCTTGCTCTTTCACTTGAATCCTGGAGCAGAACACCTGAAAGTCTGATCTGGAATTGCAGATCCCAACTCAGTACATCCAGTACTTAAAACAAAACCAAAATATCACAGTGGGATGTAGAAGCTGTGCATGATTATTTATTGATGATTGTTGGTTACAGGAATTAAAACAGCAGGGAGCTCAGATTTTGATCAGAAACCAAGTGATTTTTCTGTACACTTTTTATTGTAAAATGAGAACATAATATAAACCCATTGTGCTCATGCTGTTAAATGCTAAGCTCTGGCATGACCTGCTGTATGAATAATGCGTGTTCCCTGTTACATGAGTATGTAGCTCTGTATATGCAAGCACTGATAAAGGCTTGGAGCTGTTATACAGCAATTTATACATATGTATATATACGAGCTATCACAAATGCTTCATGTCCATGCTGCAGTGTACCAAACACCCGGCACAATGATTTCAGTGTGAAAAGCAAAGGGATCTGGTATGGGGCTGCCCGACCGGAGCTGGGACAGCCTTTCTGTGAGCTTCCAGAATAAGTGGTGTTCACAAAGAGACCCCATGTGCTCCATAGTGTTAGTGAGGTCCATGTGGTTTGTTTTGGCTTTTTGTAAGTACTTTTCGCTTATGACAGTACAAGATAGCCAGACTGGCAGTGACTTTTAGGTCTTTACATGCTACAGCTATAATTTATTTGCTTTTAGTTTTTGTAACATCACCAACTGCTAAGGGAATTGATGTTTAATATGTTTCTAAATAAGTAAAACCAAAGTATAAATAAATAATGCCTGGTTTATTAGTCCAGGTGTTTTCAGCATTGCTGAAAGTGATTTGATGACAGCCACCAGCACTAGCAGTGGAAAAAAACTCTGATTTCTCAGTGATTATTATCATTATAATAAACCATAATTGAAAGATTACAAAATTGATTCTTTTAAAAATTAATGTTGCATGAGTGAGCAGGCTTTGTGGCATTCAGATTTTTTCAGTGGAAGGAAAATGGCTTGTTTTATTTCCTGGCAGAAAACTGCTGATTTTCAAACAATCACATTAGAGAAAACAGTCCCAGAGGGTTACAGGAGACAACAGACCTATGTCATTATGCTTTACCCTTTCCTGATGGGTTCGGAGAAGAGCCAGAAACAAAAGAAAGTTACATTCATTATTGAGAGAGCCTTGGGAAAATCTGTTTGGCCAAGCAATTTTGCATGAAACGAGTGAGGAAATATTTGACTGCAAAGAACATAAACTCCTTCCATCAATATGCAATTTTCTGGATCCTTTTGTCCAAATGATTATTAAGAACAGTTTCTAAATTTGCAGTGCTTTACAACTTCAAAGGGCTGTGAAAGCATTAACTAGTTAAATGGATGTGTTTTTTAATAAATAAAAAAAAAAAGACCAAAGTCAGTTGTAAGACAGTTTAAAGTGCAAAGTATTGAAAACAGCAGGAAACCTGAGGACCTGGAATAGCAATCATACAGTACCATCCACCCCAATCAGGAATGTGGAAACCACAGGTTTGTCTTTGATGATTTCCTGTAAATATGCCCTTTGAGGACAGGTTGCCCTGCTCAGTCTCATGGAAAAAGCTCAGAATTACATCTCTTCTCACCACAACATATGGATCTCAGCAAGCCCTGCTTCTCTATTTCCGAAGTCATTCCTCAGGTGGAAAAGTCTGAGAAGAAAAGTACTGAAATATTGTTGCAAAAATGCTGGTTAGCATCCTTCAAATCTGGTCAGTTTGACTGGAAAACAACTTTCTGAGGGTTTTTTCCCTGGCCTTTTTTCTTCAGTAAGGTCTGACCAGTTTTCCAGACCTTCTGCTATCCTAGTGGAAGTGGTTTTATTGATGTTTTCATTCACTGCAGAATGAGGCATGGTAATGCCTCACTTTTCCCTAGAATGCATCAGTATAAATAGCTTTGCTCCCCCTAAGTGTGTAGCAGTGTGTGCTAAGGGCTGGGGAAGGTATGTTTGGGTGTCTCTCTGAGTGCCCCCAGCCGCACACTCTGTGAAGGACTATGTCTGCTTTGTGATATTGTTAATAGGATGGCTGTTCTGTGTTTTGGGGGTCGCTAGTGCAGACATGGGGGGCTGATCTTTTTTCCTCACTACCTCTTTATAACACTTTGCCTCTTCTGATGTTGTGTTATTAGGTCTGAAGGGCTGGGATCTGGGCTGCAGCCAGCAGTGTTGCACCTTGGTAGCTTGGGGTTTCCAGTCAGTGCCACGTCCCACATTCATGAGACACAAACATCAAAGAAGCCCAAGAAATTGAGGTTAGCTGTGGCTTATTCTTTTCCCGTATATATCCTGAAGAGAGCCCATGCTATTCCATTGTAAAGCTTTTCACATTGCCCAGATAGTTTGCAGTCTCTGAGGAAGCTTTCTGTGCTTAAATTTACAGTAGACATATAGTCTACCACATTTTGTATGTATGCTCTTACTTGATGATAACCTCCTACTGGCCTTATGCAATGTTTTATTAAATAGAGGGACAGTTCCCAAGCCCGTCTTCCTTCCCAAGATTGAAGCCAGTGTTCTTCCTCCTGTTAGATTTCATTAATAATATTTAGCATTTTGTAATGCAGATCATCCATGGACCTTAAAGCACTGCAGGACGTTAAATCAGCTTTAATTTCCCCATTTTCCTGATTGTAAAACTCATGCAGGGAGTCATTTGGCAAGCTGTGCACAGGTATCATCCTGCAAGTCTGTGGCAGAGCTATGAAGATATCCTTCAGTCAGGGTTCCCAAATGGCACCTGATGCACCACCCTGACATTCAGAAAGCAAAAGAGTGTATTCTTGCMTATGTAAGTTCATGCTTGCCTGGGAGGGAGTCCTGGATGACCAAGTGATGATCAAATCCATATCAAGTGCATTCTTATAAACAGGCAGAAGTGGAATTTCATAAGTGAATTCACTAGAAAGTGCACGTTTCCTAAAATTCTGTATGACTAGACCCCACTCTTGTGTCTTGGCCTCTGTGCAAAGATAGGCTTGTATGGCTCAGCTGAGCCTTGTTTAAAGATCACACTTTCCAGGAGGGAGGGGTGATCATTAGATTTGGGAAGGAATCTTACAAGGCATGTTGGAGCACTCCACATCTGAGCAGTTGCATGCCTGCCACTTTCCAGCAGACAGCACTGCCCATCAAAGAAAATTGCTAAATAGCTCTGCTACATCATTCTTCATTTGCATTAGAAATGGCTCTAAGCAATAACAGGATTACAGCCAAAAAGTGCCAGCACTTTATCATTCATTTATTTGATTTAATATATAGAGGTACCTATTTGAAACAGCATTTACTTTTCTTGAGCTCATCATAAAACCCACTCTGAATGAAAGTGTTTAAGGTAATGATGACTCGGATTAATTCCGTTAGAACAGCATGACTGGAATCAGATACACTATTTCTCTTTTCATTAGGCATTTCTGAGCTGCTGTGAGTGATCTTATAGCATGAGAGGAATGAAATTAGCTGAAGAAAACCTGATGAAAATAGTCCACAATATGCTGCTATTCTTCTTACTCAACATGGTAAACTGTGAGCTCAGATGCCTTTGCAGTGGCATCCGGATAGCATTAATAGAACCTGATGCAAACTTTCATTTCAAAAAAGGTGGAAAAGCCGTGCTTGCTGTATGCTACAGATTTCCCTTCACCTGCACTGTGAATTGAACAGTGTTACAGCTTTCTCAGCCAGCCATTACCACCTTCTTCCCTTCTCCTCACTGCCACCAAATCCCTGTAAATCCAAGCCTGGTCTGAAGAGCAGATCTTCAATCTGGTTTTCAACATGCATGTCCCCCATCAAAGTCAGGAGGTTGGACATTGTGTTGCACTTTTATTCACAGACAGGATTGCTACATGGGATGCTGCATTGGGAGCTGGTTTCTCTCTTCAAAGTGAGGAAGATGTTTCAATTACTTCTAGGAAATTTGAGAGCTGGCAACTAAGTTTTGCCAGTGTTTTATTCCTATTTACATTTCTTGATCATCAGTAATTACTGTTTATAATCAGTGGACATGGCACAAATATAGGGAAAAACATTTTCCAAAACACCTCTTTGACTAAATAGCCTGTATTACATCTGAAAATGAAACAGTTCCCCGAGTAATTTAGGCATCTTGAAATTTTTTTTCTACTGAAGTATCTGGAATTCCCATATCTAGAAATATCTAGAAAGCAGAACTGGGAACACTATGTAGGATGTTTTCATTAGTTGAAGAAGCAGAGATTTTCTGCTAACATTTGTCTAAATCTCTTGCGCTGTTTTTCCTACAGATGATTATGAAGTTCTGCATGATTGGTGGTGTGGCAGGTATCTTAGGAGTATAAAATGCTAGTAGTAGTAAATAAAAGATGGATATGCTGGAAATGTACTGAAGATCGAGGTTTTGCAGTATATCCTGTCCATGTCTAAGACTAATGTACTCCAATACCATAGCAGAATGACGCATTTAAATATCTAGGTACTATATTTTAAGCAGAAAACATTGTTTCTAATGGCTTGGTCTCTCTGCCCATTCATTCCTTTTCAGGCTATCACAAAGTGTACTTTGAGAGGCACGATAATTTTGTGATATGAACATTCCCTGCTTTCTACAACTACAGACAACCATTCATCTTGCATGCAATCAGCCATCTAGTAATAATGACTTTCTGTCTCTGTAAACTGGGATTAGATTCCTGATCTGCTTTGGCAAGTTGTATCCTTCTTACTCTCTGAAAATCTTAGCTTATGTGTAAATAGCTTGAATAATTTGAGTGCCCATAAAAGTGACAGACTAATGTCATACACCAGAACCTGACAAAACCTTTCCAGCTCTGTGAGTTTGTGTCAGACCCAGTTGACTGTAACGCTGCTGTCCCAGGCTTTGGCTTCTCTCCTGAGCAAAGATTGCTGGTCCAACAAATGTAAACTGGTCTTTTACTATGTACATGAAGCACTGCCACGGACTGGTGAAACTATGAGGTTACACCAGTTTGTCTAATCTAGATTTGACCTTAAGTCTCTGGGGTAAAAGACTGGTATAATAAACCAATGTAGAGATTTATTCTTTAGTAATATTCTTAAACATTTTGAAGAAATCTGCAGTAGCAATGTCTACAGTTCAGTCATTGCTTTAAAAGTGAAAGACTCCAAAGTGTAACTCAGTCTCTGATGTGCAAAAGCAATGAATTGAAAGGAGTGGGTAGGAAGGCGATGTGATACAGAGAATCTCAGTTGAAAAACTTCTGAGAAACTACTGTTTAAAGTCAAAGTTACAAAGTGCATGCTTTTCTACTGAGGGCCAAACCTATTGGTTTCAGATTAAAGGCTCACACAGAAGTTATATCTGCTGTGTCTAATATGCAGTAATTGATTCTTCTAATTCCTAGGGGAGCCCTCTCTATTTCAAGTACAATTGAACTCCAAATTACCTTACAATGTTACAGTTTAAGAAGTCATACCAGCCTAGCACTGAGCGGTACCAAGTGGGCTGCAGGTGCATGCAGAAAGTTTAGACCCTTTTCACTTTGTTTCGTGCCCTTTGGATGCTAAGAAGTCTATCAGCAGCCTTTCCCATCTTGTACTTAATAGATGCTTTCATTTCTTACATTCCTGTGCATGGCTACGGAACAGGAGAATTCAAAATGGTATGGTTTACTTTCATTCAGACTGGCTTATGGGTTGGTTTTTCTTTTCTGCTTTCTTGTCTGATTCCTAAAAAATCACCTGTACTCACCCATGTAATATCAAGGCTAATATAATAGCCTGATTTTCATTGTTGTTTGAATAAATTTTCAGGAAGAAGTTAGAATTCTGCTGGACCATTACCTTATCTATCAGAGGAAAAAGAATTTATAAGCCTGTGTGTGGAAGATTATATGAAGATAAGTTGTAGCTCATCATGTGATCCACACCGTTATGGATTATAGAAGTACTGGCCTTACAGAATCAGTTTTTACCATTATTAGTGGCCATAATTTTAGTCGTCAGTTCTACAAAAGAGTCTGGCTGTAACTAACAAACTGTGTGTATCTGTATTTGTAACAACTGTCTTGATAGTTTCACATATCAGTTCAATAAAACATCTTCCACCCAGGGGACATATTTAGGCAGGAATATCTCAGCGACATCCTTGCCATTCCCATTACCATCACTACACACTCGGAGCAATATATGTTTTAAAAATTGATTGAGTGTGTATTTACAACATGGATCATGAGACATGTTTTTTTAATGGTGAGAAACTCCCAGTGATGCATTCTGTGATCTGTAGCATTGATTTGGATTCTTTGATTTTAGTCCTACAGAATACAGTCATAAAACTTTTAGACCCTTACTGTCATAGGGTGCAGCTTCTTGACACAGAATGCTAATGTAAAAGGAGATAACTACTGCAGGCAAGAGCTCCCAACCCAGTGGAAACCAAAGGCTTGCACTAAACATAGTTAACTGACTGAATTTGTATTCTTAACATATTAATTATAAAATATAGAGAACTTCACTGAAATGACATAGGATTGAGATGTAAAATCCCTAATGCAGGTAGACTTTCAGTGGGTCGCTTTGGCAGTGTGGAGGATAGGCATTTGGTTTAGGTAGTTCCCTCACCTCCCTTCAGGCAGCTTTCAGTAAGCATCTCTTACTCTGAAAAGTATTTTTCTGAGAGAGTTGTGTAAAGATAGGTGAAGCAAATTTTCTGCCCTGTCTCTGTTGACTAAAGAGAGTCTAGATGCCTGACCTAGACATTTAGCTCTTCATTAGCAAAGGAAGGTGAGGTAAATTGTGGTTAAGTGTCTTTTGTTTGTGTGTTATATCTTCTAATAGGTATGTGCAGTTATTTAGCATGCTGTTGTACTTAGCTCAAGGTTTTGGTAAAGGCATGACAGAGGTGGTATCTTTCATGCTCTTAGTACACCAGAAAGTTCATCTGCTATATCATACTCTTTTTGGTCTGGTTGCCATCCTGGTTCTTAAGAATTACTTATTTCTGGCAACATAAAACTGGGTCTGAAAATGAATTCCACCCTGGGACAGAATTAAAAAAAGGCATGGAAAAGTGAGTGAGAGAGGTACCAAAAAAACTGTAGAAATTTGGCCAGATAGCTGGAGTGCCTTTTCCAGGTGTAGGAATAATAACTGCTAAGTACTTTTCCATGGAAATGGTTATGGTGAACAATATTGGGAAGTTTTTAATTGTTACACAGAAGTCCTACAAACATCCTAGATGTATTAGAGTTCACTTGGATATAGAAAAGTCTTGACATATCTCACTGCAGTGAGGTTACTGTCCAAAGTTATCTGGAATCCTTCCAGAGCAAAAACTGAGTTTAGATATGGCTGAAATTGCTTCGTTCTAGTTCTGTAGTGACTAAACTCAGCTGGGACATTCAGGCCAACAGTACTGTGGACTTAAGTATGTGAGTATAGTTGGCAGTTTTAGTTGACTGACTTTTCTTCTGAAATTCATTCCTCCCATTGGCAGAATAACATTTGGTCTTCACAGTTCTTAGAGCATTGGTTGGATGCAGACTGTTTTTCTCTAAATTTACATTTTCTTTTTTAAGAGAAGGGGGAAAAGCTAATTGTGTTTGTTTGGGGGAATGCCTTTTCTTTGTAACAGGTCAACTGAAGTATCGGCACTGAGAGGTGCGTGTTTGTTTAGGAACTCACATTGTAAACCTTTAGTACACCAGTAAGATGATAATTTGGCAACATGAGTGTGGACAGAGCTTGCTTTCTCTGTAGCGCATTCTGTCCTGACCTTGTAATCTTACCCTGTGGGGCCTGTAGAGCTGTAGCTGGGTCAGAGTCTGTAGACTGTATGACTCTACCTAACACTTAACGTTGTTACCTGTTCCCTCGTGGGATGTGGGACCAAGGGCAGAGCAGTGAACCCCCTGGAGGGAACGATAGAAAAGCGACTCTCTTTGCAAAGGAGTAAAATACCTTAAGCTGATGCTCGACTGTATTTACAGTGCCTGTTCAGACCTATGGCTCTGTGACTAACCTTTTGTGGCGTCTGCCGTCCAGGAGTGAATTAACTTTCCCATCTGTCGTGAGCAGATTTCAGYTCTGAATGTTACCATTCCAAACGATTCCTACTGCTTACCAGTGCTAAAGCTGTTAACAAGAGTGCACCCACTGGCCAGGCTGGGGCCTCAGGAAAGGCTTGCAGTAAATCCTTGTGACATTGCTGCCTTCTCTGCAGGTGGGCCCAGGAACCCCTACCGCCCACCCCCTCACAATGTAGAGCCATTGCTGGGTTGTAGCAGCCCAGCGGATGGCAGCTGCCCCACAGTAGCTGGGGATACTTGAACCCCCATCGCCTTCCCATGTTTTTGGGAGCTTCAGGTGTTGCCACAGTGGTAGGACAGTTGAAAGCAGGGAATCCAGCTCTAGCAGGCTGTCTTTCTTTGTTCCAGCTGTTCACAGCTGCCCTACAGCTGATTGAAAAGGCATTTACTCCCCTCATGTGAATAACCTTGAGGGATCAGAAAGTCAATTGTGCAAAGCACATACAGTCAGTGCAAGATTTGTGTCCAGGAGCCACTGCGAGGATGCTGACATTGAGAAGAGCTTCTTGGTGGTGTTTTAGGGACTGGCAGGTAGCTGCAGCAACTCAGAGAATTTACAGCTGGTGAGAGGGGTGTGGAGGTTACCTAGCACATGACTATTGGGATTTTAAAAGCTCTGTTTGCACCTCCTTTCCAGAGCAATACTGAGCATGCATCCCCCGTAGTTTTTATTCTGTCAGTTCATCTTTGAATGGAGCAGACATTAATTGTAGTTCATTAGTTCCACCTGGTGCTAGGGTGGGGAATGGAGACCCTTTCTTACCTTACAAAACATTATATACCTTCCCTGCCAAGCTGTTCTACTGAGTAATAGTTAGAGCCTGAGGCTAACTCTAAATGTAAAGATTTGGAATTTTTCTCTGTTGATCTTCCCACAGATGCACACTTGGCTCCCTAGATCTGGCCGCTGTCTAAAGAAATTAAGACCAACAGTATTTTATTTAAAGCAGTAGTACACCATATGCAAGGCCAGAGATGCTCTGTGTGATACCCACAAAACTGGGTATCTGTCTGCTTTTTTTCGTTCTCTTTAATCGGTAAAAATATGATTTCCCCCTAGTTCAAAGGAAATTGAATTTTCACATAGCAGGGGAAAACAAATGCCCTTCAGCATTGCTATCAGTGAATTGGGGCACCAGATGTCTTTTAAACAGGTCCAGCATATTGTCTCTCCATTTCCAAGTCTCTCTTTTATGCTTCTATTTATTGTAGGCAATTATGCTTTGACCCAAAGACATAATCCTAGTGGAATTAAAAATCATGTGCCCTCTTTGTATAAAAAAGCTGAGTCTGATTTTATGCAAAAGAAGTGTAGAGAATGAATCTAATGGGAAATTAGGCAGTAGTATTTGATGACTGTAAATGTATTTATTTATAACAGCTAATCTTGGTGGAAATGAAGAAATAAGATGAAATAATTAACTTTACTATTTATAAAAGAGTCTCTTTTATCCACTGTGAAATGCAGCCACCTCTGGGATGAAATGCAATGGTTGCTAAACAGCATATAGACACTTAAGAATGGAAGGAAAGAACAAACGTGCATTTGACACAGTGGGGAAAATGTAGCATGGAAGGAAAACATGTCCATGAAAATGTTTCCCCTTTTTGTTGAAAACATATTTTTGACTTGCTCTTGTAATTATTCAAACTGGAATTTGGTCATAAAAGTAAAATGTCTCTGGCCTTGCAAGGTGCCCTCTGACATTTTTAATAGCTTCAATACAGAAAAAGCACTTACTTTACAGTAAGAAAGAACACTTACTCTCTGAAAGATAAAGGGCTTCATTTTCCTCTCACAAAGACCAGTTTTACTGATGATTTCACTGGAGTTATTGCAGACTTAGAACAGTGCGAGTGCGGGAGGAATCGGGGCCATCAGTCCAGCAGCATCGGCACAGAGGTAAGAGTGCTGCCTACTGAATTAACAGCCCTTTTCATAAACCCAGGGAATGAAAGAGTAATAAAGAGGTTGGCTGGCTGTTGATGAATTCTCTGACCGTGTGCAGTGTATCCTGGAGCTCCAGTTAAACCTTTATATATCTCAAGAGAGAAAGAGAGCGAATAATATTGTAAAGAGCACTTTGCCAAATAAAATAGAAAGATCCGTGGGATTGTTGCACTATTACAATTGTCAGCACACAATTAGGAGTCAGTTTATATATCTAAAAGGTTTTACTGAGATTGTTGAGTGAAGTTTACAGTTTATAACAGGAGACCTATTGAAAGATAAACTACTGTGCCATCTGTGATACACGTACTCAAAAATTCGTCTGCTTAAATTAGATTACTAAATTTAAATACAATATATGCTATTTCACATATAACTATTACCTTCAAATCAATCCACATTCAACCAGTATTATTTAGCTTACATGCTGACCGAAAGTTGTAGGGAGATTGAGTCTTGATAAATTGAAAAAAAAGGCAGCAAAGTGATTTTAGTATCTTAGAATCATTGATTAAATGTGTGAAGCTAACTAAGAAAATAATCTGCAAGAAGAGATGTTGTGATAGCGGTCACGTTGTGTCATCGATTTGTATTAAACGCTAGGGAAGAGAGAGTGAGACAACTTTGAAGATTTGCTTTTCATTATGGTATGAATTGATGTTCAGCTACTAAAATGAAATAGGTTTGCATAAGAGTTACAACTGTCAAAAACCATTTGGAATTTCACTCTCTGCAGAGAAATTAAAATTTTGAGTGATTATGTGAAAGGCTTTCTGTTCTGAAGCAAGGTTATAAAACCAGAGCTTTCCCTTGTTACTGGATCTTTAAATTAGGTGAAATTCTTACTGTTTGTTTTAGCTYATCTCAAATGCTTTTTAAGTGACTTGCTGAATTAATATCATATTAAATTCAAGAAACTATGGTGATGGAAGAGTATGCTTGAGATTTTAATTGCATATAAAGATATACGAAGTTATAGGTCATACAGCTAATGTAAGTCAACCATCTGGGTGTATACATACCAGAAATATTTATTTCAGTTTATAAAAGCAGTGTAATTGAGTACTCTGGGCAGATACACCATTAATTACATATTACAATACAGTCTGATCTGATATCAGGAGCAGAACACTTGAAATTCAGAATCTCTTGACATTTTTTATTCATTTCCATAACAATCAACCACTCAAACCACTCAGTTTTGTAGGAAATAATGACACTGGAAAAGGATTGAGTTTTACAGCATGCTTTCAATATCCTGGGTTCAATTAAAATGGAAGAATATATTCTGAAATCATAAGACTTGTCCTTTGAACTAACATCTGCAGATGAACATGTATGATTCCCATTGGCATAAATTTCCCAGATAAGCTTAACTAAATCTCAGAAAGCAGAGCAATTTTGAGGGGTCTCAAAGTTATGACTATTAGATTTCACAGCTATGGTATTTTACAGCATTTGAATACTGCTAAGTGGTTGCTGTAGGAGTTATAGGCCTACTATTATAACTGCATTCTAGAAGCAGAGCATTTGACCATACTGCTTTACCCTCTTAGAACAGTTAGAAAAATCAGGCAGTAGAATTCACCACAAGATCCTAACAGAGATTGTAACTGTGGATCTGAATGACCCGATCAGTGAAGAGCTGTCAAGTAGTGATGCACCATAGAAAATGCATAGGTAAGCTTTTGTGCATTTAAAGCTTTTAGCCTGACTTTGCACTGTTTGCAGCTATCATCTGTTTTAAAAGAAACAATAAAACGACAAAATTACCCACTTGATAACAGAATCAAATATTGTTTTGCGTGTATATAATCAGATGTTGAGATAAAAGAACAAAATGTGTGCACTCTTTTGAATGAATGCCCACTGAAATAAATGCACTTGTGTTTTCTTTTCAGAAAGGGTTTCTAGACATGTAGTAACAAGCCTTACATTTTTTCACTGGCATGCAAGGTCACAGCTTCAGTCAGCTGTCTTACCTTCAAGTCCCAAAGTGTGCTGGTTTTCTTGCTTTTTGAACTTTGGCTCTGTGGCGCAGTGAAACGGTACTGTTGGGAAAAATACCAGATGCTGCAAGAAGATGTCTCTTTGGAAATGGCACATGTGCTCGTCATCACGTCTTCATTGACACACACTGTGGAGCTTCTCCTCTGAGTCCCTRTGTTGATTCTGGGCCAGGAACAGGAGCTTGTTTGAGGTGTCAGTAAGTGTCTTAATGGCATCATTCCCAGGTGTTCAAGGCTGGAGCTGAGCCTCCCAAGATGATGAGATTTCCGAAGGATAAACATGGAATTCTATTAATTTGTGTTCCTGTTCTTGGGCTTCCAGAGTTTATGTTTTCCAGCTGTTCTCTGAAATTATGATGGCTAGGAAATTTCTTCTGTTTTAGCAAAAATGGCACCTCCCATCGAGTCAATTGATTCCAGAAAGCGGGGCTCAAATCATGATAGATATTGTAAAACTTACAATAAAATTGTGAAATCTCACAGCCCTAGGGTCTTGCCATCGAAGCAAAAGATGTTTGGATCATGTTTTCCTATATCTATGTGGATGGTTTACTGCACTGCAGAGGATAAGACATCCTGGGAAATGGTCTCACTACGTTTTTAACATAACAGCCTGTATTTGATTAACTTTCCTTTTTTCGCTGCAGAGTCATTTGCGTTGAGGTTGCTGCTGGCTTTTCCCCTGGACTCTCAGCAGAGGCAATGAGTGAGGCAGGCACAGGCCTGTTGAGAGATCCTTGAACTGTGCCAAAGGTTCAACTCCCCATGCCCTTCAGGCATGACTGTGCTAATAAATTTGCATTTCCTCCTCCAAGCTCACATCCCTTTCATCTTAACTGTAGCCTCTTGTACGACTTGCTTTATTGGCTTGCAGCCAATGTCATCTCCTGTAAGGCTGAGGAAGGTGTTACAAAGACAATACAGCAAAACGGAACACTTCAATCCAAACAGTGCAAACTTCCTCAGGAAAAATGGGCTTTTAGTAGCTCCAACCACACGGTGCCCTCTCCACTCTGCCACACCAGTTACTAGTGATAATACATTATAGAAGAGACTGATAAATTTGTTACAGAGCTCAGCCATCAATACATTTCACCAGTAGTAGCTTCTTTCCTTTTATCAGCTCAGCTGTGTTTAATAGCTTTGTACTCAGATGACAATTTAAGTGATACTAGACCATTACTTTTGAATTATGATCCAGGGACCTGATGAAAGAGAAGCTAAAGTGTTAAACCTTAGGAAGGGCAAATGCATACATGTATGCAGTCAAAAATCCATTACTGCATCACATCCTGATGACAAAAGTAACCATAAACAAACATGAAACAGACCATATTATTTTTCACAGACTTTGCCAAGCAAAACATAGAGGCCTGTATAAGAGGCTTTTAAAAAATCCTATTATTTTCTGGAAATCTTCAGATGCTCACTTGGGGGCTGTACTGTCGAGATACTGAATTAATTGGCAGTGTCACTTTGGCATTACTGGGGAAGCTTTGCTTAATTTTCCTTTCCTACTACCTTCCAGGATGAACTGGTCCTTTCTGATGACACTGGAGACCAGCTGAAACTGAAAACCAACCTCACATACCTTGAAAGCAGAGTCTTAGATGGACTACATCTCAGTGGCTTGCAGCGCTCATATTGTCATTATGATACTTGAATTACAGCTAAGACAACCTACTGCAATTTTTATGCGTACAGCAAGACACCTAAAAAAGGCTGTCTGAAGTTAGCATCTTAAGTCTCCATATAGAAACCTAAAATATATCCCAGTTTTTCAAAGTACAAATGAGGCAGTTCCTGTATTTTAAAAACATAATTTTTTTTTCCTTTTAGTGTCATTCAAAAATAAGATGAAAATTAGGACGATAATTATACAGTAGAATGCATTGATTATCAGTGCCTGGTGCCAGGTACTGAGCAGAAATACACTTTTAAACATCCAAGCAATTAGTTTGGAGATAACATTTATTGATTGCGTAAAAAGTTCCTACAAGTCGATCTAAAATGTGTCATCCAAAGATGTACTGTTATAAATACAATAGTGAGCTTTGCACTGGATGTGCAGTGACTGTAATGTTTTTTGAGTGATCCCAATTGCATTATTTATGTATCAAGTCACCTTAGATTTCACAAAGATATTTTCCCTGGAGGATTGAAACTATGGCAAATAAAAGCCTGGCAAACATAGCTTTTGATAAGGTGACACGATGGGGACATCAGTAGAGGTTCCTTTCCTCTCCAGTGTAGCTCGCTCTTCGCCAGCTACAGGCTGTCTGGGCCCCTCTCCCTATGCAGGTTGGCACCGTTCTACCCCGGCTGCCCCCTCTCTGGAGTAATCGTCGCTTTCAAGCCTGTCAGACATGGTTTAGAGAAGATYGACTGCAACTGCAGCACAAAGAGGTAGTGTGCAAATACTAATTAAAGTCTTGAGGCATTGATTGAYGGTGTTGGGGAGTTGCCACTCTACATGTGTATTCAGTGCACCTAAAACTCAAGATTTTCTGTTATCCCCCCCGAGGTGAGGACTGTTCTGCAGCAGACATTGCCACAGCAGTATTGTGGTTCAGGAGTTCTTCAGGAAAGTCAGGTTTAGATTTCAGCCTTTTCCTCCTTTCCTCCCAAAAGTATTTCTGAGGGTTTGGATGTGGATGTTTATTTCCCTTACCTCTGTTATAGCTAGCTGCATTCCTATACTGAAGGATTTCTAGTTTTGGGGATATCCATGTTTAGTGCAGCCCTTCTTGTTAGACTCTAGATGCACAGCCGAGAGCAAAGTAATAGCATTAATCTCCACAATGAAAATGTATTTTGGGACATTAGCGCACATATGGTGAGGATTTTTTAACCTACATTACTGTATGTAACTTTGGAGCTTAATTAATCAATTAGGATTAGTGCAGTTTGTAATCAAGTCCAAGAGTGATTGATGCATGCCATATTAATTGCAACATTCACATGAAGCATGTCATATACACAGTCATTTTACAGCTGGATTTCACATTGGGTTGCTCATAAGCACTTAATGGCAGGAATATTTTAGACTTGCAATCAGGGAAATTGTATTGCACAATATGCTTTATATGTTGTACACCCTGCTTAGATAATAACTTCTCCATCACTGATGTATCCTCTTGCTCCTCCCTCCTGGTTCGATAGTTAGCAAAGTAGTCTATTTTCAAAGGCTTTCCTTTGCTGTGGAACAAGAGGTATAATTAAATTGTATCCCAGTAGTGAAGGTTTCTAATGATGATGAGCCAAAACTAATTGTATTGATTTGTTTATTACTGGCTTAGGAAGCTCATCAAACAAATGGACTGAAACTATTTCCATATTCTTATCTGTTTGGTAAATGAGAAACAAATAACACTTCCATATGTCTGTTGCATGGTGTCACGGCATTAATACTAATTCTGAAGATAGGCTCAAGCACAGGAAGGGAGGTTATCCCCAGTACGACGTTTCTACAGCTAAGTAATGCTGCATTTTTTTCCACATTTGTGTCTTGGGATGAGCAAAATGAAGTTATTTTCTTTCTTTTTAGATATAAATGTTATTACTAATGAAGGTTTGCTGACCGCCAGAACTGGAGAGTAGCAAGCTATGCCCAGAAAGTGTAAAAGATTGGGGCAAAAGAAAGGAGACAGGTATTATGTTCTTGCCTCCATGCACGTTTGTTCCTTGGCCTCTGTGTTAAATAAAGCTGGATGAATAATGTGAACTAAAAACTTCTATGAATATTCATTTTAATTTCTAAATTAATTTACTTCACACTCTTACATTAACTCTGCAAACAGTCAAGCAATCACATCTGGTATAAACGTTTGCAGAGAGTAAATTTCAAATATTTCACGTATGAGTTTTTGTAGGAACAGATTTTTAATTTTGAATGTGTAAAAATTCATGTTGATGCTGACCTAGTTGTGGACCAGACACGAGTTTCTCTGACCTATGTGAAAAATCACTTTTGTTGCACAATGACTTAAAAATGCTGGGCTTTTTATTACTAAATATTTGTGTTTAATTCTTAGAGCAAAAGGCTGTCCAAGTTCATTTAAACGGGTGCTGATCTAAAACTATTGAAGCCAGGAGTAGTCATTTGTTGGCTTGGGTGTGTTTTAAATCAGTCTCCTCATGGATGCAGTTGAGAAAATCCAGAGCTAGGAAAAAAGACATAAATTGTTATTTTAATTGAATTTGGGGGACTGATTGTGTTGATGCTGTGAGAACGTGGATTCCTCCACAGTGACACGTTGACTTGGGCTGTGTTTTGCTCTTACGGTAATCCAAGAAAAGTGGCTACCCTAATCAACTTAGAGCCTGAATCTGCTTTCAGTGGAAGCAAAAGCAAGCTTTTTTTATTCTTAGGAGCTGGATAACGTAAGTGAAAACTGCTATTTATACATGTGGAACCATCCCATTCATTTTCTGAAATGCAGCTAGCTTCCTCTTGCACTCAACTGTGTGTTTTCAATTACAAATGTTCGCCACATCTCACATCTCTTATATGCTGTAGCATATTACACATTGTGGCAACTTCTGTTCAACTAGCAGGTTTTGGTCCAAAGAGGATTCAATAAAGTTGGAAGGTGAATTACCCTTACATCCCTTGAGAAGCTGATCCTGTCAGCTCGGCAGAGCATTGCTCAAACCGCTGCACTGCATATTATGTCTAGACTGTAGATAAGTTAATAACACTAGGAGTAGAGCTAAAGGTAGAGGGAACTATACTCCACAGTTATTAAACTTTGACCTTTATGATGCTTTAAAATCATAAAACATTTTAAAATAGCTACACTACATCCAGGATAGCACTACTGTCAGGAAAAGTGCCTCTCAATACAACGCACAGCATTTGTATCAGCACCTCTCTTCATATTCCAATTTCTGTACGCAGCAGTTAAGGACTGCTAGCGCTGCCTTCCTTCTAGTTAGGTTATCTGTGGAGATCTGCTGTTAGAGACGGAATCCAGTGTGCTGTGATGTGAAACATCACATCCTGGCTGTTCTGCCTCTTGTACTCCCATTGCACAGCTGCAGTGCTTTACAGGCTTCAACATTAGCCTCACAGCCCTGGAGCCGGTGGATGGAAGGCGCACCAGCTCTCCCATTTTGCAGATGAGAAACTGAGGCACCTGCTTTTTGTCAGGCACAGAGTTTTGTGGAATAAGCAAAAAAAGAACTGAAGAGATTTAAACTCTTACGCAGAAACCTTCATTAGGAGATTTGGCTTTCTTGCTCCTTCTGTATTCATTGGAGTGAAAGCCTCTTTTCACAGCTATTGGAGTCCTTTCGAGAGTCATCGGAGAGAGAGGTGATTAAAAATAGAAGCCTACTTAGGGGCCCTGAGTTGCCTTCTGAAGTTCTCTCTCTTCAATGGCTGTAGAAAGCCTGGGGAAAAGTGTCTCAATTAAGCTGTGTGAATATCCTCTCTGCCCATGCTGTGTCTTGTGCTCTAATTATAAGGCAGCCTTTCTTCCCTATTTGTTGCATTGTTATGCATAGGGAAGAAACAGGTATCAGGGAACAAAAAAATTCAAACTCTAGACCTCTGATTTGAGCCTACCTGTTAACAAGTATCTCAAAGGTAAATATTGTTCAGAGTCAGGATTTAGATTTGGTTCATTTTAAAGATCCAAGACCCTTTGCAAAATGTGAACGTTTCCTGGTTTACATCTCATATGTTGCTGTCTTTCCTTGTCCACAGAGGGCTTAATAAGTACCTATTGGTCTCTGGTTATCAAAATTCACCACCACCCGTAAGAAGTTGACATTCACAGAGGGAAAAAAGGGGCTTTTTTGTGGCAACAAACACAGAGTGCTTTTTCCCAAGCTGTCTGAAAACCTGCCCATGCATTTGTGCGCACACCATTATTTGGTTTAATATTTACAATACTTGTGGAAATTTTTGCATTTAAAATGGTAGGTGAATCAGGGGCCTTAAGAGCAGTGATGAGCCAATCCTGAAGGAACCATTTCCATATGTTGTGTCATTTGACTGAAGTTTGAGTTCAAGGAGAAACAAGCTCTCAGCCACTTAGCAAGCAGACATTTGTATGTGCGCTCCAGTTGCTAAGCTTTGCTCCAGAAGTCAGCTCTGTGGCCACTCCCTGCATTAACAATACAAACTCTGAGATTTCCATTTTTTCTTTCACCTTGCAATAGTAAAAATAGAAACTATGAGATTGTTCCCGCAGGTACGAAGCATGTGCATTGAGTGCCGGACTTCTAAAGCAATAGAAGTGCTCAGCACCAGGAGGGGAGCAGCCAGCACTTGCAAGATCAGATTTTCTGCACGCAGTTAAAAAGATGCAGCGTCATTTCATTTCAGAGCTATTAGAAAAGCGCAAAGCAAAAACTTCAAGCCTTTGAATAACACATTTGGATTTTTTGCTTTCACTGTTTTTATGCCTTTGCATTGCCTTCATGTTGCACCGATGTGTTAGAGTGCAAAGCAGTTCTCAGAAGTATGTGTGGCTCTTCACTTTGCCCACTGTACCTCAGAACAGAAGAAAGCTGGCAGTGTCTCCTTGTAATACTGAGGAGCAAGAGAGAGAGAAGTTTGTCACCTGCCAAGGCTGTGTAGCAGAAACGCCCCTCTCTGTGGTTCACTGGAGAGCAGCAGATATTCCAGGACAATCTATCCTGTAGAGCAGACATCCCCGTGGCTAAGATATGAGCTTCTTATGGTGCTTATTCCACAAACATTCTTGGGAAGAAGAACCTTGGAGATGGGATTTACTATCAGCAAAGGTTTATCAGGGGTCCCATTAGGTAAGGGGCACTTTTACCTCCTATTGCACTAGCAGCAAAGTAAACAATCACCTGAATGCTTTTGAAAATCCTACCTTTTGATGCTGGGATGTTTGTAAATATGCAAACAAAGAGGGAGCAGAAGTATTAAGGGATTTTATTTATGAAGCTATTGACAAATACCTTTTACTCTGTTTACTCACCTCTTCCCTTAAGGAGAAAGTAGATAATGCCAAGGACCTTTATGAAACTAACTGAAATTCTAATATAGCACCAAAGCCTGGAATTTTGTCTCTTAAATTTCACCAAGATTGATATGCTGAGCATGGGATAGTGGAGGAGGCATGAGAAAACAACAGAAAAAAACCCTGAACACAAGGGCAATTAGAGATGGCAGACAGTGTTTTAAAGATTAGATTGGTCTGAGAAGTAAACCACTTCAATTTCATGGAAACCTGTGAAAGGAAAGAATCAAAAGCCAATATTTTTCCATTCTTACTATCATATAAATAAATCTTCAACTGCCCATATTATAGCTACTGTCAGTGGGAACAATTCAGATTCCTGTACCCTGCAGATGAAGAACCCAAAATTGCCTCTTCCTAAATATATCCTCAAAAGCTGGATAGCCACTGCGAGGCTCGCAGGTGCAGTTCGCACAGTCACAGTCACTGTACCAAGACCAGCAATGTTTCAGGATGCTTGAGCGCCCATTCCCAGGGGGATCACAGAGTGAGCGAGTCTTGACGCAGACTGGGTAACAAGGTGCCTGAGGACAAGCCTGGTTTGGAGGTGACCTGTCCTCTTGCAAACCCAGGAGGATTTGCCTGCTTTCAGGGCAGCCTGTGCAAAACTGAAAACTCACTTTCCTAGTGAATCAGCCAGTGATAATTCTTTCCCTGTCTATCTTTCACCGACTTTTTCTGCAAAAGAATGAACACTAATGCTTTCTTTACCTTCCTGTCACAGAGGAGAAATCTTGGCCTCAAGTCACAGCCGCCTGGCTCTTTTCCTCTTTATTTTTGTTCTTACCCAGCCTTCTCCTGACGATTATCCAGCTTTGCTGTTGTAGGTTGAATAATTCAGGTGGAATGAACCGTGAGTTGAAACAAGTAGACAGTGTTCCACCACTTGTCCACTTAAGTTATTCACAAATTGTCTTGAAATAGGACCTTTGCTCTTAATCTTAAATGATTACAGTGTTTCAGGTAGAGTTATGACTATACAGTAAGCAGCTGTGTTCAGTTTCAAATACTCAGGCATGAAATACATTAACATTTTTTCCTTACTGTATAACTGAATGTGTATTCTTTAATTTTAAGTGCTATTTTGGCGTGACGCTAATGAGTCATGTCATTGCACTAGATTCTCTTAAGCTTTTTTTTTTAATGTTTCTTCAGTGCACTTCATATTATTAGCTGCTCCCGTTAGTTCCACCTGCAGTTCCAGTTACCAAGTTCATGTTAAGCTGGGTTACGCATTTGAGTGTCATAGAGTCAATGTCTTCTTTTCTAAAAATCTTAATTTCCCCTAAACTTCCATCGATAACATCTTTAAAATCCATTTGCAATGTAAATGACTCAAAGTATAATCCATCCTGCTGTGTTCCAGAACACTTCCTTCTTATTTAATTGCCATAGACACTTTAGTTACTAATTAAACTTTATTGTTTATGATGTTGCATTTCATTAATAGTTGTGATAAAAATTGCATGTTCCAGCAGATTTTGCATGTTAATGCCACCAGTAGGGTAAAATTCAGAATTGATGGGAAAGAGTTCATCTCAGAGGTTTCAAGATTGCACTCCTATAACCATGTAGTGCAACTGCCCCACAAGCATGATCTTGAAAAAAGAGGGTGTGTGTTTGGAGTATAGAGTCTTTCCCTTCTTGTGTGATAGAGTAAATTAAAGCTTCTTTAATTTTAAGGAAGATACTAGAAATGTCATCACAGTCATTTGCAGAAGAAATGTTTCAGATTACATATACATGTATATGTTTATATGTATTTGAATGACAAAGTGAATGATTAGGAAAGTTTGAGACATAGTTTGAACTAAGAATTTTTTAGGCTCAGGAGCTACTAAACCCATTCACCAAAAACTGTAATTTAAAATATAGCTCAGTTCTGTGAAGAGGAAGGTACCTTAATTTCTGAATAGATTAATTTTGCACCTCCCAGTCCCATGGATTCAGGGAAAGGATCACTTAGGTCCAGAAGCTCTGAACTCCCTGTCCCCACTGTTTCACCTTCCTCCACAATGTCAGTATGGCCCATCAGCTTTAGTTCTACCTCTAGTAGTACTGAAATAGCATCTGGCTGTGCTGGATCACCCAAAGAAAATGGTGCAATGCAGTACTGCTGGTATTTGACAGTACAGAAAGCCACATTGATCCAACTTACTTTTTTTACAGCAGAGCGTGTTTATACCAGGATTTTGTCCAAGTGAAGTTATATTTGCTTCTCTGTGCAGAACAGAGACCCTATCCCTTCTCAGACTCCTGCACAAAAATCCTCAGGGATGAGAGCAATGAGAATCACTGGCTGTAATCTCTGCTGCTTCCCACCCTGGAAGGAGGAGCATAGGCAGAGTGTCCCTTGAAGACCCTCCCTCAGTGTTGGATGTAGTTACAACACATTCTCTCATTTCCAAATTTCAGCTGCACCTGCACTTGAGTAAACAGGCTTGCTGATCTCAGACATTATTTCTTAATGGAAACTGATCCTTTCTTGCAAATACAGCAGGTAGACTCCTCCTCTAACCTGCCTGGGCCAAGTAAAGGCAAAGAATACAGTCGAGTGAGACAGCTAATTTTGTATCCTCCTTCATACACTGCTGCTCCAGACCTCAAGTGCTCAGTAGTGGCACATTCAGCACCATTGGCAAGATGTTAAACAATTGGCCCAGTCTTAACAAGAAGTTTCATTGTCTGGATCCAGAGTAATTCTTCCAGGTTGAAGTTGTATTGAACTGATCATGTGAGCAGAGCAGCCCAGCGCTGGGCACTCTGCCAATCTGCAGCCTGTAGAGTACAGGATTTGTCCTGCAGCTAAACAATAGCTCTCCTTCACCTCTGTGTCTCTCATGATGCAGCCCTTTCAGCTGGGAAGGAAACTTTGGTCTCCTAATGACTTGCAAGCCTAAGTTGGCTGTGTGATCAAGAATTATTTCTTTTGTGCCATAGCAGAAGAAGAATTCAAATAGATGTGATAATGGTATTGCATTCAACATGTAAAGATCATTGAATGTAAACGTGGAACAGAATGTACTTCTGTCTCACAGAAAATTGCATTTAGAACTTGTTGCTACTTCACTGCTTTTGTAAGAATGCTTCAACCTCAGACCCTGGATCTCAACATAAATATGTTGGCGTTTCACACAAAGGAGTCAGAGAACATCTATTATCTCCCAAAAGCTGAGAAATTTTGGAAGGTGCATTAGGACATGATGGGATTCTTCCCCTTGTGACTCCACAGAAAGTCACAAAAAGATTGTTTTGGAAGAACTAATTTTTAAAGAGCACTTTAGGTAACAGGATTATGTCATGATGGTTTTTGCACATACTGGCAGGGCTACAGATATCCTGGAAGAGCAAAAGAGGGAGAACTGGGGAGAGGATAAATGCTGGATTAGGAGTTCTGACTTCAGCATTGCCCAAAAGAGTTACTAAGCGTCACCACAAATTAATAATTACTTTTCATTTGTCAGCCCTTGTGTATAAAACACAGTGAAAATATAACTAAGATTTGCACACTTAGGTACCAAAAGTTAGATGTTCACTCTAGAGTTTGACAGTGACAAGATTTCCCAAGGTAAACCTGGCATTTCTGTTCCCATAACTCATGTTTTCCTTGTGAAAATCTTCCCCTTAATAAATAGCTTTAGTTTAAATGAATTCTGAGGTACAGCAGCTTCACTGGTAGCTGCTGGGTATTCATTACTTTAGAAGGTCAGGCCACTTGGATAGACATTTCTTGCACTGTTTTATTACTATGCAGACAGGAGACATGGAACTTGTTTGCACTTTAATCCTCTAGCTGAAGTTGAATATCTATATTTTGCATTGTGCTGCTTTGTGCTACATAGGTGTATCCTTCATTCAGAAAAGCAGAGGAATACTGAGTAATAATCAGCTGTGTCCATTTTCTGAATACAGCATGATTCTTATAGGTCATTTTTGCAGTACACTCAAAATAGTGCATAACAGAGATTACTGCTGTTTTACTGGAAAAATAAAAAATGAAAATTCAAAGCTCATTTTGAAATGGAAATTTAAGGATAAAAAATGTCTGATGACACAGCTTGTAGAGTTCTGCTTTGGAAATTATCTTTATTAGTTTGCAGTGAAATTGAATTCTGGACTGTCAAAAATTCCCATAAAATGGAAATCAAGTTCTGGCCCTATCTTTTTGTTCCAACACATCCTCATCACTCCCAGAAAGACACCTCATGGGAGCTGACCATAGCTCTTTTCTTTCTTCTGGGAATTAAGTGTTCTACATCACTCTTGATATTCCACAAAATTAGGGTGCTGGGCAGTTTGCCTTGTCCAGACTGGAATGTCACTCTGAAGTAGAGTTACAATCTTTGGTTGGTTTTGTAGATTTCGGCGGATTTTTAATGAACATTTGGGGGRAAAAAACCCAAAACCTATTTTTGTCTTAATCCAGCTACTCCAGTAGCTACAGAGTAAGATGCGTTTTAAAGACACCAGGACTGTACATTATACACACTTTTTGTGAAGTTATTTAGGTATAAAAATATTCAACAAAACAGTGAGTTGAAACAGAGAGAGTTTAAGCTGAGATACCAGCATGTGGACGTCCTTATCCATGCACGTACCAGATACGGTCTCTTGTCCTTGAAGATGTATTCTGGATCAGCTTAAGCTAAAGCAACTTCCTAATCTGAAATCCTGTTCCCATCAGTTCAAACCCCTTTCCTATGCACAAGCTACAGCTTCCCACGCCAGCCATTCTCTGCCACCTCTCCTTGCTTGTAGTCACACTTCCAGACTATTCCAATAATTTCCAGAAGAAGATCCTGTGGGATATGGGCTGTCCTGACAGTAGCTTTTCTCTTTCTTTAGGGAACAAAGTGCCTCATCTTCTTCATGCCTCAAGCTACAGGTATCCAGGTTCCCTTGAAGCCTCCCAAAGGCAGTTCAGATTGGGTTAGCAGCTGAGCCATTAAACTGGCAGCAGAAAAAAGACTTTTGTTTAGACAGCATGAGAAGTGTGCAGTGATACAGTCACCTCCTGAATGCAAATATGTGTGACATTTTCATTTTTGCAGTTTTCTGAGGAAGTAACAAGCCAAGTCATTGTAATGAATTGGTAAACATCACACTGTATTATATATGAAATTCATCCCCTAGAGCTCAGAAGAGGGGTGTTAATGCAATACTCCCCACTATGATGTTTGCTTTGTGATATTGGTATGATGCTGTGTTCTAAAATATTCGTATCCCAGTCATACCATACCAATGTGTTATTAGCCTAAATCTATGAAGACAAAAAAGACCAGGAAGAAAGTTAATTTCACTTTTGGTTTTCAATTCTTATGCACTATAACAGAATGTGAATAACCTCATTACTATACAATTTTTGTGTGTCACATAATGACCTTTATACCAAAGACCAAAGTTTGCATAATTGAGGAGAGGCTCACCTACAAGAGTGTTGGAATTCATTAGCATAAGGCTGAAATAATACTAAGAAAATAGCATTTGGTGTCACCTATTTAAACTGAAGCACTAGGTGTTTTCTTTCCTTTGGACTTCTTAAAGGTATAGACTCACGATGGGGAACATAAGTTGTCTTACTGAATCTGGCAAATAGTGAGATCAGCCATTTACATAACAAACGGGAAAGGGCTATTCTTATGTAGCTTTGCAGTTTCTTGCAAATACCAGTGAAGTACATGTTAGTTAATGGATTTATTTTATAGGCAATGTATTCATACATTTATCTTGACTTTTAAGTGTTCATCCTTCATGCTAGGCTCTCTGTGGTAATTAAAATATACCATTAATCATATCCACTGTAACTACCAAAATACACTGTAATTATCTGTTGATCTTTTGCGCCTGTTAAATAACTACTGGGATGTTTCAAATCTCAGTTATTTCTGTATTCCTTGAGACAAACCTATGTGTGGTAATTAACTTAATATTGCAGCATAGATCAGCTCTGGAGTGTTTCATATCTTCTCTCTCTCCCCACTGTAATGTTACGGCAATTCTGTTGGCTATCATTTTGTTAAAAATCACGTTTATGAATGACACCTGAATCCTGAATGCTACTCCAGCTGGCGACAATATGGTATACAGTTATCGAGGATCACTCTGCAGGCAGCTATTCCTTTCATCCTGCACTTTGTCTTTACCATGACTGCAGACAGAAATTTTACATGAATTGAGGGAATTCAAACCTGAGTTGGAAAAAGGAACAACTCTTATCTGAAACCTGCAGGTAGTTAAACCGACTTYAGAGCATCTGCTCAGAATAAGAGAGAGTTGTGAGCCCAATGGTAATAAGCACAAGTATACAAAAACAATCTGAAAAGTGGCAAAATAGTTCTGCTTACCTTCACTGAAGTTATAAGTATCCATGTATGAATGTGTGTAATGTAGTTTTCATGAGCCTTGGGACAAATTCACCTGCCATTGCTTACTGCAACATTTCCCAAGCTTTCCCCTTTTCACAAGTATTACTTCTAGCTAAAACACAGTCACCTTACCAGATTTTTTAATATTACCAATTCCATGGTTGTATAAGAAGTATGAGGATGCAATTTGCTGTAGTGTTATATCAGAAATGGAAGTGAGCCCAAGTGGAATTATATAGGTGTCAGGGTTAATTTTGTTACTCTTCATGGAAAAACCTTACATCAGATTCCTGCAAACTTGAATTTCCACTGGTAGTAATATCTTGCAGCCATGGCTGTGTGTAATGTAGCAGTGGTAAATTCTTGTCTTCAGAGATTTATGCAAGTCATTATTTAAAAATAGAGATCTAGGAGTCACAGCTGGCTAATTAATCTGTACCAAGGAAAGCTAAGTGCCTGGCCTTTCAGGCATCCTAGTGATGGCTGAGTAAGCTTGCAATCCCATCAAATTGTCACTTCTGTGTTGTTTCTTTTTTTCACCCCTTTTTTTGCTGTATAAGAAATAGGCGCTGAAACAATCAGCATATTGCAGACACAGTTTTCAAATAATTGCATGGATCTAGTTCAGAATTAGAAATGAACTAGAAATAACCAGTGTACCTCTCTCCACCATGGACGGAAGATTTGTTATGCATAAGCCTGTCAGGAATGTAACCAGCCAGGTATCACTTTCAGATTGTATATGATACAAATTTACCACTACAATAACTCAGCCTTATTACCCAATATTACCATGTTTTGCTGTTGGTCTTGTCATGCCATTCCATGACATCTATTATCATATTGCAGTTAATTTTAACAGCCCTACGGCCAAACCTGAAAGCTGCCCAACTGTTAAGACAAAAAAAAAAGAAAAAGGATATATTCTATTTATGTCAATATTATAGTAATTCAGGAAAAAGAAAAGGTAAACCCATGTAACCATAATAGCTTGATTGGAAAAAGTAATTTTCTCATAATGACTGATAGGGTGAGTAGTGGTAGTCCCCAACTCCCTGTAAACAGAAGTAGTAAGTAATCAAATGGCTTGAGACCAGCTAGCAGAATCTTAATGGTTCAAGATAATCCTTTGTAGGTTAATAAGCAATTAATTATTTTTATGGTCATAACAGCATGCACGGGAATACTCCAATCTTCATTTGGTTGTAGGCTGAATGGCACGTACTTCCTGCCATGCCATACTGGGGATATGCAGTTCACAAGAGTGGATGGATTTCATGATATCCCTCAGAGCCTAGAATACAGCCCCTTTACTCCAAACACACTATTACCCATTATTTGTTTAGTTATCAGTAACTCTAGTGAAGAATTAAATGAATTATGTTCTTTAAAATGTATGTATCTATAAATTGAGGTTATCAATCTCTGTGTAGGCAGGAACTACAGTCTTTAGCAAAAGATTATGTATAAGTTTTGAATATCTATGCTAAGGCTTGAATTTCTAAAACAGCTGCAGGGAGGTTTAGATCTAATTGTAATCACATAAAGAAAGTAGGTATGAAAAGGAGGTTCATGTCAGATGACGGTTCCCTTCAGTGAAAACAAGTGCCAGAACCGTAGTCTTGCTGAATCCCACGCAGGGCTGTGGAGCTTGCTAGCCCGATGATAAGGAGCTGAACTGAAACATAGGTAGCAAAACACATGAGTTTTGTGTACTACGGTAAATCTGTGTCTAAACTTAGCAAATATTTTGTTACTTTTTGAGCCTCTTTCTTCTATATGTGTACACAAAGAAAGTCCCCTCTTTCCTATAACCTCTTCCTCCCCCCACCAGAACTGGCATAACCTCTGTAACAGTGTTACGTGTCTAACATATTCCAGTACGTTCACCTTCCAGATGAAGGCAAATATATTTGCTAGCCTCTATTCCCACAACTGCTTGGAAATACAACATCCCTGGATGAGTAGGCAAGAAACAACAGAGCTCTTACACCAGTCAGCTTCTATGATGCAGAAAAGAAAGATGGTAATGCTCTTAATCAGTTCTATATCTAGCAAACTCAAGTGACAACCCCTCAATAATTGCTAGTTTTTATTCTTTACCTGAGCAGCATGTCTTGTTTATCTATCTCACACATTGCCAGTCTTCCCAGTATAAGACTGACACACTGTTATCTTAGTCAATTCAAATGATTCATATTATACAAATGGCTTGTTCTGATGCAGAACTGTGTGAAGACTGTTGTCTTATACCCATGTTATATCACTGAGCAGTGCCAAGAGCAAACCATAACCAACTACCCCATTTAAAGATAATTTTGGTCATGTAATTAGATGCAATTGTTCATATGTTTTTTCCTACGCACAGTCTTAACAATTTTTAAATTGTGGTACATAGGGCTTTCCTGTATTTGAAATCAAAATTACTGAGGTCTTTCTTGGGTTCTGTCAGCAAGAGTTGTCATTTGATCCAGAGCAGATTTTTTAACTTACTATTCCTTAGTGTCAGGTGAAAGGAGGAAAATACTTCTGTAAAGGTATTTATGGATCGATAAGGTAGAAGTGAGAATAATGCTTGCTCTTGCAGAGTCCTTTCAGGAGTATTGATAGACATTGTGCTAATTACAGTGTGACCGTAACTATCTGGAGGGAGGAAAGAACTGATGGGTAATGCTAACAGGTCTGAATAGTTTCCTTCTCTATCTGCTTGTGGTGGATTTAGATTTATGTGTCAAAGTTGGTGGAAGGAGACTCCTTAACTCATATGGGAATTAGATTAGATTGTCCTTGCGATCCAAGGCAAACCTACCTCAAACTGTGCTTCTAGTGTCCTACACTAGTATTTGTGAAGATTTAATTCCCTCACCTATCCTTGTACCTTAATGACATTTTTACAGTATTCTTTTCATCTAGTCTCGTGTGGGAAATTCTGTGTAGATATTGGCTAACATTGATATCTAGGTTTATTTAACAAATTTAACTGTAATAACACATTTTCTAAAAAGAAAAAATGGAGCAAACTGGGATGCTTGTCTTTTCTAAAGTGCTGGAGGAATACTGATATGCTGCTGGCTGCCCAACATAGGCAGATATACTGCCTTTTTTAATAGTAAATCATATTTCTACCTTTTTATGAAATTCAGCTTTTATCTGATATAGCTGAACCTTCTGGTGGAAACCCAGTCCAGAGTGGCCTCATAGGAAGAAATGCTTAGCTCAGTAATTATGACTAATAAGACTGACCTACCGTATATACATTCCTTCCATTCTTCTCTTTTACTTCACTCGTTGCTCACCATTTATGACAAGTCTTATGTAGCCCAATGTAGATGATTCTGAGCCCAAAAGAGCAAGAAATGCCTACAAATAGTAACCAGAAAATCTTTTGCCAGAAGTAAATGTGTGCATAAATGTTACTCAAATACATAAAATAAATCATTACATGTCTTGATCTGTTAGTTTTAAATCATCTTGTGAAATTAAAACATTTAAATTCATCTTCATGGAGAGATATGCTGATGCTGCAACTCCCAGAACTTTTTCCTGCCAGTGGACAGAGAGAGCCTAGAATGACCTCCGGTTACATTTGTTTACTTTTTATTTGTGAAAAATGTAGGGAGGAATGATACAAAACTCTCAGGAGTTCAATCCCTGGTTAACCATGAGGTAATTGACAGAGGAAAGCAGCAACAATTCATGCAGCCGGTAATTAGTCTCTACCTTTATGGCCTACACTTGCCAACTGTCTCCATATTTGACAGAGAGAGTGACTTGCTGAATGTTTAATTTCCTCAGTGACAGCTAAGGTGTGAAATCAGATTTGAAGATAAACATCTTCTGTGGCTTCTGCTTACAAAAAGAGTAGCCAATTAAGTATGCTTGCTTACCCCTTGCAAATATTTGCCATGGGATTGACATAGGAAATAGAACGTTTTTTCCCTTTCTAGGTAGGAGCTCCACTTCACTAGCTGCTCACCCTCTGCAGTATGTGTTCAGGAGGATTCCTTGTTTCATGCACATGAACCATGCAAGTATTTTATTTTAGTTTTATTCTTCTTTTTTTTTTGCCTCTGCGTGTTAAGGGCCAAATCACGTGAGATGCTGAATATCTCCCATGAGGAGCTGCATATCCTAGTGGGACGTGAGCAGTTTGACATATCCCAGGAGATGATTTGCACCTCTTGGGATTGGTAAAACAAGGAAATCAGAGATCAGGCAGTTAGTGGTTGCAGTGCGTTCTTTCCAGAAAGATTTTCTCCATATAGTGAGGGGAAAGATTTTTATTTGCATGGTTTTCATGAACAGGCAAACTTGCCTATCTGACCCACACCACATACTGCTGATCTGCAGGAGAAAACTTCTCCCTTCTGCTCTCCTCTGAAAATTTGAGATTCTGTCCACATTCTGCATCCTCTGGACAAGTCAAACAATCTGCAAACAAACCAACAGCTGCAGCCCAGAAATGAGAGAGAAATTTTACCATAAAAAAGAAATTAAACTAATGTCTTGCTCACCTGCATTTGATTTTTAAAGTAAATACACTTGAGATGTTTCCCATTTAGTAATATTGAAAGGGTAGTTTCTTGACATCATTTCATATAAATCTATCAGGAATGTGGACTCAGGCGGCTGTATATATAACAGGACTGTGCTTGTCAGAATCTTCTTTATTAAGTTGGAGTTGGTAAAGGAAATAGATCTATTTTTTTTTCTTTAAGCTTTAATGTGTTTTTGTTTTGAAGTTGTCATTTTGATTTCTGCGTGAGCTTTGTTTTGATTTTCCTTGAAGATTTCTGGTAACAAGAATTGTTTGCAACAGGAAGATTCATGTGAACTGACTTCCATTTTAGACTTCAATTCCTATAAAATGAAAGGGATTGCAATGCGGATGTGAGCAGAGAGGACTGATGCTTCTGTACAATGCACTTCTCCAACTGTAAATATATTTTCATGATTAATAAAAAGAGAGTAGAAGTCATTGTACTCTGTTAGGGTTTTATTGATGGCTGCTCCCCAGAATACTGAAAAGATGCTATCAATACTCTTGACACTCTGCTTAATCAAGATGTGACTCTCCAATGCAACCAGACAGTGTGCTTGCTTCAGAGACAGAACAATGCTACCAGTTAGGGGAGAGGTGGTGGTTGTTATTTTTTGTTGATTTTTTTTTTGGTAATTTCATTAAAATGTAGTCAGTGCCATTAAATCATATTTAATGCCACTAAAGTGCTGTTGGACACAAATAGGAAATCAATCAGCTTGTTCTCCAGTTCAGTGGCCTTCAGCTGTGTGAACTGCATGGGTGCCTCGGGGGAAAGGCTGCACCTTGCACAGCAGACAAAATCAGATCAATAATAGTATGTTCCGTTTAGTTTTTAAAATTGCTCTTGCTTGGAATGTGCCAACAGGCACGTTCAATATCAGATATCTGGGCTTGGAACAAGAAGTTTTCAAGTGCACCCTTAATGTTTGCAACTTGGTAAGTATTTTTATTCCGTAGGTGCTGCACATCAAAAGCCAAAATTATAAGAGTGGAGGTTCCCCTGGGCAAGCTGGAAAGACTGTGGTTACTGTCAAATATGCAGCATGATCTTAGCCCAGTGGTGGAATTAGTTAGGCATGCTCCTTGATGTGCTTTACAGTTTGAACAGTAGGTAATCTTCATTGGTTCAGTGCATTCGGCCTCATTTGTGTGCAAAGATGCATTGGTAAATGGTGCCCTAAGAAATATTGTGGCAATTGAGATAGGCTAGGAACTGAACCACACTCTGGCCTCTGTTTCAACCAGTCCCCAGTGGGTTAATGGAGTAGGGTAGTTGCCTCCGAAGGATTTAAGATGATCCCATTAACTGTAGTGGATATTTGTTCGCATTCCCTACCTGTGGGGGCAAGGGAAAGGGATTACAAGCCACTAGCAAAGGAGAGCTCTGCTGACTGTTAGTAATATCTTCACAGGACTGGGGAAAACTGAGCAATTCTGTAAAAATTCAGAAAATCCTGACCAGACACTTGTATCTTCTTTCAAAAAGTCCATGTGAGGTGAGTTTTCACATGAACTCAAACTATTTCAAAGACTCCCACTGGTTCTGGCCAGAATACATTTGACGATTCCTTACAGCTGTTTAATTCCAACATAATTGCCTTTGAGATTTCCTTCCTGATTTTTCTGTATAAGATGCACTAAGCTATGTAGATAAGAAGCAATCTATAAATTCTGAGTATAGGAGGAAATCAAAGAATATAATGCAGATGGACAACAGCAAGCAAAAGACTCAGTTCTCGTCATTTAAAATACATTGCAAAGTGAATCCCACTGAGTTGAAATATCTAATTTCCAAGAATTACCTGGGGCAGGAAGCATGAGGTCACTTTATTCTGCACCAGTCACATCAGTCTACAAATTAAAATCTAATGAAACATGTTTGAAACAATTACACACACCTTTTCTGAGTTCTTCACCCAATAAATTTATATAAGCCATCCAATGACTAGCAATTCTTGCTGACAAATATGGTAATAGTTAAACATGATTCAGCTACATAATTGTGCTGAAACTGTGTTTTTCCCCTCTGATCACACAAAGATGGGGAATCAACTTTCTGTCATCTGTAGGTGACAGATGAAAGGAATTACCAAGTCTGTCCCTTTTGGATGTCATTCCCTTTGATATTGAACCCTCCCCTACTCTATGTGCACTTTAAAACCTTGCCTTACCAACAGTACTGATTCCAATTGTCTCTTTCAAATAGATCCTAAATCCTAAATGACACATTAAAATATTCTTGCCAGGGTCTTTGAGCACTCACCCTGTTGGAACAGAGCCATGGGCTATACAAACCATTGTATTAGACATTTGGTCCCTGACAGGTAGATGTAGGAACTGTTGAATACGATTAAAAAAAAAAAAGAAGAGGGAAGAAAGGAATGGTGGAAGCTCAGATCAGGAGGAGAAGGATCGTGTTAGTGAAGGGGAAGAACTGAATACCTCGCACTCCCAGCTCAGCCATATCTAATCTCCACACTCCTCCAAAGAAAAGCAAGATGTGCACTGCGTGCGGCTGGAAGAGCTATTCAAACCGTGCAGTATGAGCACGTTGCTCTGTTTTGTGAATTTAGTTCCTCACACCATCTCCATCCCAGCATGAGAGAAGTCTGTAAGCTCAGTGCAATCGTATCATAATTTGGATCTCTACAGGAGACTGAACTCGCATCACCAGAATACATCAGGCCAATGCATGTGTCAATGCACAGTTACGTATACACACAACAGTTCCAGGCCCATGGTGACATTTTTCAAACTAATATATTGACAGGAGTACCAGGATATTTTTTAAGCATATCCAGGAGGAAAAAGAGCATTACAATGAGGAAGAAAACCCAGCAGAATGCTGACACCCAAGTACATTACTTCGTGTGCAGTTGCATTAATGAACCATTACTTCAAATCCCAGGTTTGCCAATAGTGTCACTGTTCGTTTATCAAGGCAGAATCATCCTGGATGTGAACAGAATGCCTGTATAATAGATACCTTCTCAATCCTCCCATACCATACATTTCCTTGAGCCCGTTACGAAAGATTTATTTTTAAATTGGAATTTATTTTTTTTTTTTACAGCTGGACAGAATGAGACTGTTTGTTGAGCAAATGGTGTTAAAATCCCCAAGGGTCTGACTTACTTCAATAACAACCAAGACTACTGCTTGAGCCAGCTGATGCTCTTTTAATGAGCGCTGCTTGTGAGAGGATCATATCTGCAAGTTGCTATATAAAATAACCATTTTCCATGAGTTCATAAAGCAGTCTCTCTTTTGAAACGGATGAGGTGTTGTACCAATCTGCAGCACAAAACAGACACTTGTTTGAACTGAAAGGAGGGAAGAAAAACAACCCAAAGCATATGACAGGTGTTTTTTTTTCTTTTTTTTTAGTTGGTTTCCTTTTCTATGACAGACAGCTTTGTGTTTGTACACAACAAGCTCAACAGATTCAAGAAGAAAAATGCTGAAATATGAGCTTCAAAATGAATTTGAGCTTTGGCCTGAGTGAATTAATACAAGCATGACAGGTTGCTTATTTAGCAAACTGGGTGGACAATAAGATAAAGCCTTTTCATGTGACAAGACATCCCAGAAAAGTCTCTCTTTGTCCCTCGTAAGGTTTTTCAAGGCAAATCAAGAAGAGACTCCCAGACAAATCAAAATGACAAGTTCAAAACAAACATGTGATTCCTTTTTTTAAAGGAAGATCATCCCCATACCAAGCCCGAGCTTATTAATGTTGCTTTCTGACAAGCACAACCACTTTATGATTTTGCTGAGTCTGTGGACCTGATTGCTTTTAAATAAAACTGTACCATGTAACTACTGTACTACTGCTACTAGCAATGGATTCAAAGCTAAGATCACACAGTAAAAGAACAGCATTTAGTAGCCCTGCCATCAACCTGTTCTTTTTAATGTATGTGTTATTCATGGCTGCAGGTTAGGTTATACCCTTGAATATCACATTTCTCACCAGAAACAGCAATGAGTAATTGGGTACTGCAGGGTTTAATGTGCAATACTGAGTCATTTTGATTAGACCCATATTTTATCACTTGTGCTATTAACATCAAAGATTTTTTAAACTACAATGCGCTATACATTTGGTTTTAATGTGAATTAAGGAAATCAGGTTCTAACATACTCAAGTGCCTTGGGGTTTTTTTGTCCCATGCATATCAAACCAGCCTAAGTCACTGATAAAATTCAGACTGCACTTATGTACAAACTAACTCTGCCCTATGAAAATGAACCACTGAAGTTAATTCAGATTTGTTCAGAGCCTTGAACTGTGTAAGTAATGAATCTTTCAGACAGTTAATTCAAGCAGAACAGAAATAGAATCCACTTAAATGGTATTAATGCTTGGACTGACTCTTACCAGCCTGGACAGGTTGAAGACCCAAGTCTCAGTGGATGACATCTGCAAATCCCAACTTTGACCACAGCAAAGAGAGAGGTGATGACTTGGTCTTTGTTTATTCAATGAATTGACTGCCCTCACTTACTTTCTGACCAGAAACATAAATATATAATTCTATTTTGCTCTAAAAGTAATTTTTACATTTTGTAAACCTTTCTCCATTTTGCAGATCTTACATCCAGGCTGATAAAATCATCAAGCGGGAATAATAACAATTTCTTGCACAGAAAAATGTGTATGTTAGAGATGTTGGTTGAATGTTTCACCTCTATTAACCTCTCTTCCAAACCAGCAGAGAAGTGGGAATATTTACTTATCATACAAATTCAAACTAAGATGCTTTTCCTGTGAGCAAAAATGCTCCCGAACTTTGGTTGCAAGGGTAAAGTCTTGTGTGGTTTGCTGCATATATTACCCTCACTGTAGTTTTTCAGATTATTTAGCATTCTTAATATTGGGCAGATAGTAAGAAACATTCTTGCTGGTATTTAACTTTTTACTTCAAAACTGGTCAAACTTTTATTCCTGTCCATCCGTCTCAAGTTGTCACAGATTTTCCTACAGCAAGTAAGCTGCTGTGTTATGATGCAGGCTCTATATATGATATTTAGCATGCTGCTTCTCTTTAGTGTTCCAGGCTACACAGAAAACAGCCTCTAGCATATTAACTGCCTGTTTCACCTGAAGTAAAACAGGAAAGCATTTTAAAAGATAAGTTTTCCCTTGTCACCTTTCCTGCTTGTACTGTAGATTATCAGAGCCTTTTCCCCCTCATGTGTAAGCAGAAGCAGATATAAAGAAAAATGTGTTCTTTAAACCACAGGAACATTTTTCTTTGCTGTTCTATTAATATCTGACTGAAATAAAAAGGAAAAATTCTGAATAAATGACTACAGGCTTCTTAAAACGTGTAAAATGATTTTTTAAACAGGGCTTTGGCTAACAAAAATGGGATCTGAACATGTGTGTAATGGAGCCAGACTCACAGAGGAAAATGATAATTTCTTATGCCTGGCACCTGTCAGGTTTCTTTAAGAGTCTAAATGTATGTGTTATCACTGATAACCAGCCTTACTCCCACACAGACCAATCAAAGCCTAATTTTCAGAGGTAAATCTTAGAGTCCTTTCAAAGTCCAATTTCAAAACATGATCCTGTGTTATCCAACAGAAGCCATTATCAACTAGATTTGTTTGCACCAAATGTAGCTTTGAAGGATAGTAGTGGTAAGAAATCACAGAGAATCTCTCTTCCAACACTGAACAAGGAGTGATAACAGCGTAAGAAGTAGTACTAGTTCTAAAACTTACCTCTCTGCTCCAGTGGTTTTACACCAGGGGTTTAGAGACGATACACGTAGACTCACAGTTGTGATTCTGCTGAAACCTACGGTAAGATACTAGGAGCAGTGTTCAGAGCAGGTAGCAATCATATTGCCCTATATATCATGATTAGTCCAGGACAAAAAACAGATGGCATGAGAGGGAGATGGATTCCATGAATATGGAGTGGGTGGCAATTGTAGCTGGTCCAAGCTCTGAGATCTGAGAGAGTGTTATTGGTAAATAGTGATAAATGTGAAGGGGTTGTTTCCCGGGTATTACAAGCTACAGGAAGACAGAATGGAGTTGTCAGCTATCTGACAACTAATTTTTATACATGAGGATTTTTTTACGGCTGCTTTTATTCTCTGGTATGTTGTTTCATTTGTTTGTTTGCTGCCAGGCATTCACTGTGAGATTTTAGGATTCCCAATTTATGAAGAGATGGCTTTGTGTGGGAAAAGCCTGGGAGACCAACCAGGGAAGCTGTGGTTTCACAGTTAGAGAAGATGAATTCATGACTAGTAGTGAATGTTTAAGCCCTGTTTTTTGGGCAAATGAACATAAGCAAATACATTTGACTTTCCTTTGAGTTTTGTCCCACAAACTTAATTGTTTGATGTTGAATTTTTATTGATGGTTCATCTTCTGCTCTGTAGTTACTGTATCAGGAAAAGGAGTGCTCTGAAAGCCAGACAGAAGAGGAAAATACTCCAAAGGAAGTTGGACTATTAGTCTCCTGAGACACCCAGTGTATAGATTTCTTTGGCTTATGAAAGACACATCAGTCACACCTCCATTCAGGATCAAGTCTAGCCTGTTTCTGAGACTTAGTGTCATAGGCAGCAAGTAATAACTCTACAGTGGTGAGATGACATGTTTCAGTGGAGATGCCAAGGTGTAAGCATGGATTAGTTCAACTGACCTTTTCTTGGCAGATGCCTCAGAAGGTGTAAAATGGCCCAGCAAAACCCATGGGAATACAGCAGTGATTTTAAGGATTTTATTCCTCTGCCCTTATAAATTAATTAATTAATTGCTGGTTTTCATCTTTTTAATCACTGTGATACTCATTTTTATTCCAGAAGAAACCAGAAGGGAGTGTTGTACAATTTCATGATTAGAAACTTTTGAGTAGATTTTTTCTTACTGTTTTCTTAGGAGAGTTTATGTCTGTGCCTAATACATATTTTAGAGTGCAATACTTATAGACTTTCAGAAGATTTTTACTTCTTTTCGCAGGAAAAGAAAATAGGCTTCACAGTTCCTCACAGGAAAGCTATAAAATAATTTCTGCTTCATACCAAAGAAATATTTGCAATATTTACAATACTTGCACTATTTTTCTTCTAAATAATTCCTGTCTTTTGTTAGAACTTGGAAAAAGGCTATCAGTACATTTTTTCTTTCAGCAAGATTTTGTTTATTTCAGGTGAGGCTCAAGCTCATTTGTGGATGCCGTATAGGTTAAAATCAAGGTACTGTTTCTGAGTGATATCTAAATTCTCTAATGAAAAAAATGGTTGTTTTCCTTTGGCTTCAAAGTTGATTGCTTGTGCTTTCCACAGCAGTTCATTTAAATTTTTGAAGATTTATTCAGGTTTTATTGAAAAGGACATTTTGGGAAAGATGGAGAACAAGAAATACAAAACCACCAGGACATCAGGTCAATTTATTGATGGGAATTCTGCACTATTTTGGGACATGGGGTTGAACAATATCTGGCTCTTTTGTGTTTCTTGTTTGTAGGAGCCTGGATTCAGTGGCATGGCAGTTGTTTTGACGTCTGTTCTGTAGTACAGTTGCACTCGTTAGTGGGAGGAATGTGCAGGGTTGGCTGAGAAAACAAACCTCTGTGAGAATTTGAGCCGATGAAGGATGGCACTCTGGGAAATCAGCTCCCCCATCTTTCAAACCTGTGTTCAGTGAAAGGACAGTCTGCACAACGAGGCACAATGAAAGAGGATCTACTAGGGTTTAATCTTGTTTGAAATTCTGTACTTTGAAAAGTTCTCCATGCATTCAAGCCAGGATAAAGGTTTTCTCTGCATGCAAAAACTAAGCATACATCCCACTTAGTAATTTATGATAATATGTGGAATATGTTTTCCCTAATAGGGAGTCATCACATTTATCAGGTCTGCTTGAGATTCAGGGGCAGAAGCAGACAGGGATATTCACTTTTTAAATGGGCCTCCAATTGCTTTTTTGTCACAATTGCATGATTACTGGCACATTGCCCACCTGTAAGGGAGACATTCAAGAACTGCTGGGACAAATTGTATACAGGTAGTCACGTTGCAAATGCCTGCATACCCCTTGTGGGATATGCCGTATTAGCTGTTGCTTTGTGCAACTTGTGTTTGCCAAGCACATTGTCTTCCTGTTGTCCTATAGTCTACTATGCATTGTTAATGCAACTGACTGAGAATTAGATTTATCTTTTGTCGATTTGCTGCTTACTCTGGGCTTGATCCTATGACTCTAAGACAATGAGAGTACTGCTGGTAGTTTCAGTGGGAGCAAGAGCAAGCCATTTGGGTATCTCACATAGCTTCTGTGTGCTTCAGTTAATAAGTCAGAGTGCCTACTTAATTTACAGGTGTGCTAATAGTTTAATTCATTTTGCTTTCAGGAATTACTTTGAACAGAAATGGAAAGATTGCTATTTATTTTGGAGCACTCCAAAATGTGAAGGCAACTTAATAATTCGGTACAACTTTGTGCAAATGCTAATTCTTAGCACTTGGGCAGCTGAGGCCCTCTATCCACAAAGTCATTTGGAAATGAGCACAGTATAGTGTAATGTCAGACCAAAACCCAAAAGAGATCACAAAGAACATAAATAATTTTATAACTTCCTTTTTATGGCATTTTGGAAAAAATTAATTTGGATTGAAACTTTTTTTTTAACAAATAGGAGGAAAGAAAAGGGTAGATCATTTTCTAGAAGGTGCATTGAACTCATCTTCCACCTGCTCCTACTGAATGAAAATCCATAGTAATATAAGCCTCCACCTAACCACTCTGTCAAATATCTTTTCTGCCTCTCCTCATTATTATTTTTGAACTAAGTTAAGCACCTAAGGCAAAGTACTGAAAAGCTCTCACCATTATTTGCTTAGGGAGGAGTGCTTTACTAGTGGTCTTGTCTCAAGTTGGCAATATTCTGTTGTATTGTGTAATATTTGAATAGTGAGGGTTTACAACCACTGTTCAGGTAAATAACAATGTGGTGCCAGGTAAAAGATACAAAGAGGTGAATTGAACGATATTTAATCATAGCTATGTCTGCTACTCAGGCTCCTGGAGTGGACTCCTGGAGTGGCAAAGCAATTACCATTGCAACAATGATCTTTGTGTGTGGATACTAGGCACGCTTCAATCCAGGCTTGAGAAAGATGTGGTTCCAATAATTGTCTTTATAGGCACAAAGTCTTTTTGAAGCTATTTACTTGTCTGTAATCAAAATATCAGATATTTTGCTCTTCTCAGGTATGTTTATTGTCGCAATTTCCTATTAATAGAAAATTCTAGGAAGCTGCTCTATCAAGGCTCATGAATACACATTCACAGGGGGTCAAGATGCATACCCCTGTCTGGACTGCTTTAAGACACAGCCACTTCCTAACTACCCAGTGCAAAGTCAGCTATCTGCTGTTGTGCTTCCAATGTACGTGAGYTGGTCTAGTCTGGTTATTTTGCTTGAAGCAGGTTAGAGGCCTGCATCATGTGCTGCCAGAACTGTGGGATCAGTAACCTCCAGTTGTTTGGTGGTGATAAAGAGTTGGAGCAGTAGTATCAYCTACATCTACCACACAGCTCGATTCAGGCAGTGTCTGACAGGCTGTAATATCATCTACCACACAGCTTGATTCAAGCGGTGTCTGACAGGCTGCTGAGCATGAGTGAGGATGGTACATAAGCTCAGCATAGATTTAACTGAGCTGTATAGACCTAGCTTTGTCAACCCGAATCTTAGCTTTTCTGCTTGTTGGTAATATTTGTCCTTGCGTAACACTGTGAGGTCTTGTTTACTTCCAGTATTAAACTGCTTAGAAAGGAGCATGCTGGCAATGTATATTTCAGTTCTGGATTGCAGTCTAAAATGCATTTTTCCCATGGTTAATTTTCACGCATTCATGCAATACAGAATTACATTTCATGCAATTTATGCACTAGTGAAATAAGTTATCACGAGGAGATAATTTTGTATTTGTTATGCCTTCATCCCAGACTCTCTTCTTAGAGGGAAACTCCAGAAATCTCTAGGAAAGTAAGTTAAAAAACCCCTTCCTGGGAGAAATAAGGTTTGTCTTATGTGTTCATTTACTGTGGTATTTGAAGACTGAAGGAGATAATATCTAGCATCTTTTCAAACACTGCTGTGTACAAAACACTTCCACTGCAGTTGCTTCTTATAGCCTCTATAAACTCAGTTTAAATGTTATGGAGGCTGTCTAGTCTACATTGTAGTTTGCAGGTTAGAAATGGGCAACTCATTCCACAGTGTGTGAAAAAGTGCATCATTTCAAACTAATCCCTTGCATGCACTTCAAGAAACCAAATAAAAATACAAAGGTAAAGCAAGAGCAAAGCATTACTCAAGGCCCAGAGGAGAAGTGACAGTTCCCTATTTGAAGAGCAGCTCTCTGGTTATGCTTGTACAAGTAAATGGCAAACTTGAATGGTCTCAGCTGAAGATGTTCTCTCTTCTTCCTCCACCTGTATTGCTGTTCTCAGGTAGTTACAAAAGCTTTTGCTCTTGAACAATTGCTGAAATTTATCATCTGCGTCATTTAAAGGAATGGTCTTCATAAAACAGTTTAATTTATATTCCTTCCCCCTACCAGTAAATTTTTATTTCTTACATCGTCTTAGGAACAAATTGAAGGAAAACAAAGTCATAATGTCACCACTAAAAGCATTCAATATTTACAAAGAGTGATCCTCTAGTATATAAAAGATAACTCATTTGCTTTGTCTGGTAAGCATAAGGAATACCTGTGATAGATCTAAGTGCAATGTATGCCTACGGTATCAGTAAATCGGTTAGCTTAATCTGTGCATATTACATAAATCTGCAGAGGTTGTGCATAACAAAGTGTGTAATAATGAATACTGCACAATGGAGGACAATACTACACAGCATAAAGATAAAAGATAATGACATTACTCTCAAATAGCAAAGCCCTGAGCAATGCTAGTAAACCTATGAGGAGACGTAAGATGTCTGCATTATTTCATATGGTAATAGTCTATGTATCCATGTAGTTTTCGTAATGATAGATGGATATAGACTATTATATGAGCAGTTCAAGAAGAAATTACCTGTTTATATTGAATAATTTCCATATGAATGGTTTAGGGTTGTGGGTTTTCTTGCTTTGCTTTTCTGAGATCTGCAGTTTATTTCTAACACTGGCTTCTTACCACAAACTTGCAGCCATACAACCTGATCTCATCAGATCAAACAAGTTAAATGTAGTCACATCCAGTCAATACTTAGATAAGCAATTTCCAAGGTATTCAAGAATGCATTAGGAAACTGCTCCATATCAGTATTCCTCTCTTGCCAGCATTGAATAAGCATCTCCCATGCTGCTGGGGAGTTTACTTGTTACATGGCTCTTCATCCGCATCCTAAACTGTCCTTTATCATTGCCGTGCTGTTAAACACCTTCCACATTCCCCAACAAGCGGCTGCATTTGTCTGTGTGTATGTAGTCTACCAAGAACCTTTTGGGATAAAAGGTACTACATAAGCAATGGTGCAGCTCGGACGCTATATTTGATATTAGCTTTCTGCAGCCCTGATTTTAGTATATCCCAACAGAATGTTAACTTTGAAGCACCATTTAGGTCAGCCTTTGACTGGAGAGTACAGAGCACTGTTTCCTTGTCAAAAGTTCTTACGCGGGATCAGGACAAGTGCTGGCATATACCTCTCAGAATGGCAAGATAAACTAGCATTTCTATTATCATCTTCTGTGAGATAAAACAGAATTATCATGGCTATTTTTTATTCCTTTGTAAGCTGTGATTTAATTGGCTTATTGGACTTAACTGAGAACTGGACCTGGACATTGCATCGTGAGGTTTCTGTTTGCTTTTACTCTAAGCCAGTTGACATAACATTTCTTGATCCGACTGAACACGTAAGATGAAATCTCATGCTGTGTAGACTTCTGTTTCTTCTCAGTTTTGTGTAACAGCTACAATTCTACCTCTCTTGGAGAAAATATATGGGAAATCCATACATGAGGGCTGAATATTGTAATAGCTAAGAGCTATGATAAAGAATACCGACTCACTTGTAATCATCAAGCTGTAAGATAGCATCAGCGCAAAACGAAACAAGAGGCTATCAAACCTATTGCCAGAGGAAAGTACAGATTAAATACAAATAAACACATAATACAAATGAAAGATATGAGCAGGCTTGTATAATGAGAAAGAGGGAGCTCAACAAGCTGAGTAGCTTCTTTACTGTTTAATGCCATACTCCAAAGACAAATATTACAGCTAATTTTTCAAAGAAGAAAAAGGCATGCTTTTCTTCTGTAGTTTTTCCTGAATAAATAGCAAAACCATGGAACAATTTCCTTAACTGAATGCATAGAACGAGACATTCAGCAAAAAACCACTATTAGTGTGATCATAATTGTGATTAGGTAATCACAATTGATTTTCTTGTTCTAAGACAATCATCATCCACCGTTTTGAAGGAAAACAGTGTGTGGCATAATTATATGGGAACTATGTATATAATAAAGAAGTTTCTGAGCCACAAAGCTAGAATCTAGGTGTTTTCCTTCCACAGGTTTGGGGTAGGCCCCATATTAGGGGCCTTATCTCCAAAAGGTACTTCTGCCTGTATACCAGACAATATACCAGCCTCACAGAGAAATTCTACCCTGGCAGAAGTGGTTCCAGTGACTTCAGTGAAGTTCTGCCTGACCACACCAGAAGTGAATTATATTCACTGCTGTTAATTTGGGGATTCAGTCTGTATATTGTGTCAAAATGCTGACGCATGTGCTCTGAGAACTGACAGTGAACGTATCTCTTTAGAGAAAATGGTAAAATGAAGTCAGGTGTCAATCATTCATAAATCTCTTGTATTTATATATAAAGCTGGGTAGGAAATCTAATTACATATCAAAAGTATGTACACTTATAGAAGGAACAAAGGAACGAAATCTCTCTTTGTTGATGTTTTTTCTTTCAGTTTGGAAAAAGAAATATTTTCATAAACATTCTGGATACTTTGTAATACACACTTTTGCACTATTTCCTTCCTCTGGTGCTAGATGAGAATGTTCATTTCCAAAACCTCTAAAGCATAGACAAGTTTGCCTATGACTTTTAAATTCAGATTTAGGTAAGCAAGTCCAATTTACACAAGCTTGGAGAGGTTTTGTCAATACCAAGCATATCTGAATATGCCTGTCTTTGTACCTTTGCAGGATTTCACATTGCCTAATATAATGTTCGTCATGGTTTTAATTTTTCCTCAAAATGGATCTCTTTTATGTCTGCTATTTACCATCCTTGCCAGAGTCATTGAGCACAAGAAATTCAGTATCTACAAGATGCAGAAACTGCTTTCTTCCTTGCGCTCATGTAATAGGTAATGGATGGTTTTAAGAAAGGATCTTTACTCTGTGCTTTACCTATTCATGTGTAGGATTTTTATTTCATTTGAAACGAAAGGCGTAAACCTCAGGTCTGAAAACTAATAGAATTTCTGCATTTACCTGCTGATCCATAGCCTTTAGGTTAGATTGTGTGTCAGCCAGCAGTCAGCTTGTTGAATGAAGCAATACTTTAAAACTAAAATGGAAAGATTTCTGTTATATGTAGCCTGACACCAGATATGAAGGCAGATTTCTGGTGGCTTATTATTGGAAATATTTTCCAGTGTGTCTGATAAGCGAGACTGAACAAGGCATAGGAAGTAGACCTAATCAGATAATGCTGACTTGCAGACTAGAAGAAAGAGATGTATTTTGCCTAAGTGCTCTGYCTTCTATTGTCAAGACTGAGGACACAATGGCTAGTGTAGTGGCAAAAGACACTGTAGAGCTCAGGGAGTAAACCTGCTGGTTTGTGAGTGTGGCTGTTGCATCTAAGCCTATTTACTTGGATGTATTTATTGTCTGTATTACAGAAGGTTTATATCTAAGTGCTTGAGTGAGTTGGAGCTCTGGAGGTGGGGCATATAAAAAGGACTGGGAGAACAAAAAACTGGATCAGTTCTCCATTTTTCAGTAAGTCTAGGTATTTTTTTGGAACTTCAAAGGAATTTCAGATACAGACTTGTGAGGAGGGTCCCCATGAAGGATCAAGCGCTGTATTCTGCTCAGACTCTCATTCATGCACATCCTTCATGGAAATACATTTGAACACTGGGGATATTCACAGGATGAGAAAATTCTCAGTATGTTTTGAGGAAGATTCATGATGTTGCAGGATGGAGGAGAAACAAAGGTCTTGTAGAAATGCTTAGAATGAGTTCCCGAAGAACTGAAGCAAAAAGATTCCTTTGTTATTTCCATGCCTAGATTTGAAGTGGTAGTGACCACGGATTGATATTTAACACAGAAAGATATTTAACACAGCTTCATATTCTTTCATCTCTTCAGATTGCATGTAGGTAATAGATTGTATCAAATGCAAACATAGTCAGTGCTGCATTAATATTGCATGACAAATGTGCATACTTTTATTTGTTGGCCTGGACACTTTTTTTTTTTTTAACTATCATTGGAAGATCCTCTAGTTCTAAGTTTTTTTGAAAACAGCTCAGCTCTTGGCTTTGTACCTTAAATGTCTCTGCTCGGGGGAAAAGGAATTTAATTGCATAAAACCTACTCTGCACTGATTTTTCCAAACAACTACTGTAAGATTAAAGTTTTAAATGAATTGAGTGTCTCTATAAATATATTCACATTCATACATGTCTGGAGTAAACATGGCATCTGGGGCTTCTGCTTTATTTTTCTTACTGTATATTTGGAATTCAAAATAAGGTTTATTTTGTGAGGAAAAATCAATAAATCATTTCAGTTGTCCCACACTATGTATAACTAATTGTAATTAGTATAATGTCTTTGTTGGCAAGGGCTTATCAGGCAAATGGCATGAAAAGGCAAAGAAAAAGCCTCATAAAGAATGATGTTGTTTTGTAAAGCTAATTGTGACGCTATCTCTGGTATTGTGTGTGATTGAACTCTTAATTTTTAATCTGGTATTCCTTCCAGCAATGTAGCTACTAGTGTTACCCGAGGTTCTCTGTAATACAACTATATGACAGATTTTTGGCAGTTTTAAATTTTACGATTTAGTGCCAAAAAGATGTAGTCTTGGGTCATATACATTGTAACAAGTGGGCTGTGGTTTCTAGTTGTAATGAATTAGCTTGTTTTAATGTTTGTTATGCAAATCTTACAGATAAGAATTCAGTTAACTGTGATGTCCTGAACTTTGATGCCTAGGGAGCAGCAACAGCCTCCTTTGACGTGTGCTGTCAGGTGTGTGGCCTTCTAAAGAGCTGCTTGCCTGCAGAACTTCATTGGCAACATATCCAAGTCTTAACTAGCTGATACTGGGAATCACTGAAAAGATGATGTCACTAAGAGCAATATAATATGTGGAGGAGAAATCAGAGCATTTATATATAAAGCAAAGGACCACTGTCCTGCTTCATGAATGTGTTCTAATAACTTTGCTTCACTGGAAATATCAAATCCGTGAAGGTAACTGAATTCTTCACCGTACTTGATAACTAGGCATTAGCTTACACTGACAGTGAGCTGGCTAGATGATTAGTCTGATAATTCTTGAGTTTACTATTCTCAAAAAACTGGATTGTGACAGACTCAGAAAATTAGCTAATTTGCTACTTCAGTTGATAGCAGGGAAGCCATAAAAATTCTCTTTTAGAGCATTTCACTGCCATTCTAATAAGTATGGAGATTTTTCTGCCAGCTTCCATTTGTACGATTACCCTCCTGCAGTCTATTCAATGAATATGGGATGAAAATAGTCTGAAATTGTCCAGTGTTGAAGGAATCGTGCAGTGGGCTAGAAGGGAATCTACTCTGATCCACAGTTCCTCTTCCTATGAGCTTCTCTGTGTCAGTCTTCTGCTTTTCTAAATTGTTTGCTGTATCATGCTTTTTTTCTAAAGGCTGCCACCTGAGAGAAAAAAATGCACTATTCTTTGTCTATTCTGCCTAATATGTCTGTCTGCAATCAAGGTGCTGCCTTCAGTGTAAATATTTGTGTCAGTGGCTGCAGGTATCTGGCCCTCAGAAGACCCTGCTGCATAAATGTAGTGGCTCTTGGTGAACAGAATGGGAAAGACAAAAGCTAATCTTGCATGTCCTGAGGATTTGGGACCCTCTATTTCAAGTGGGGCTTTAATTAGACCTCATCCTCTTCTGTCCACAATGTACATCAGCGAGAGGAGCCCATCAGAAAGCCAGCTACTATGTAAACAGAGCAATGGAGAAGGTAGGAGAAGTTTCAATAGCTCAGAGGCTAGGATTATTTGCTGCTTTCTAGACAGTTGGACAGAGGTGAGTTAATTAAGAAAGCAGTGAAAGACTAGAGACATTTGGATGGAATATAGAGAGTAAGCAAGACCATAATATTGATGCTAAACAGTAATATGATACCTATATATGTGTGTGTGTTTCATTAAATTGTATGTCAAAAAAAAGAAAAGGAAAGAGAAATATTTTGTTCCTTTTTTACTTTAAGGAAAAGTTAATCTGGAGAAAGTTACAGTAGTAAAAGGGAAGGCAACATCTCTGTTAATTAGCAGTTCATCTTCAAAGCTTGACTGATGGGTTACATTATGGCCTCTTGCATTTGAATTAAAATTCAGACCCACGCAAGTTCTATTTTTACCTCCTTTTTCCACATCAGAATAATTTGTCTGGATTTAAGATTTCATTTTTGCTAAAAATATTGATGTTCCATAATCTAAAATGAACTTTTGGTTTGTGCAAATAGGCAGTGTAGAGAAGAGCACTGTGGCTCTGGACTCAATTTCAGAGAATATAGCTTTATAACACAATGCAGTATTGTAGGAAGTTTCTATGGAACAGTACTAGAAGATCTTGCATTTATTTTATTCCATTCTACCTGCTATACTTGGTGGAGAGACTTTCGCATGCGTGTTAAACTACTACTTATACACATGCCTTAAATGTAAGGGAGGAAATCTCAGTATGCATCAGTTCCCTGTGAGAACTAGGGATAAGGATATGTACGTTCTCCAAAGAATCTGTTTCTCTTGATTATTTGACAGTTAAGCTCTTTGGGTCAAGGACTGTCACACATGGGTGTATAGTGCCTTGCACGGAGAGGATTCACAGTGCTACTGTAACGTAAATAATCAGTGAGTAATTTAGCAACAAATTAGAAATTAATTTTAGAATACTTGGAAACACTTTTATGAATACCACAGCTGGGAAGAGTCAAGTTGTTGATAGAGGGATGTACACCAATGAAGACCTTATCTGTGGGATCTGAGTTCTCTTTTTCCAGTGATTATTTTCCTTTCAGAAATGAAACTTCCCATTAATATTATGGCTGGCTCTCCATAAGCTTTTTTTGGATGAGCTTCCATCCTGGTGAAAAGCAAAGTTCTCGGATAAATGTGAAATATAGGGAGATAAATGTAACACTGCCTTCCCTTCCACGTTAACATCAAAGAGGTAGTGATTGAACTGACACAATGACTGCAGATTGTAGAAAATTTAAAAGGATATCAGCTGATGGACATCAGTGTGGTTTCTATCAGCTGAGTATCTTGCCCAGTGTTCTCCCCACTAAAATGAACAGAGTTAGGGTACAGTCTCGTGCTAGCTGTTGTTTCATTTTCACCATAGCGGTAAACCAAAATACTTTTATAAAAGCCTCTGCTCACATCCCAATGTCCCATACATACAATGTGCACCTTTAGAAAGTTGTCTCATATTTTTTGCTTTAAATAAAAAAAAAAACCCTAATAGAAAATGTTTTTATGAAAAATTTAAGCTGCTTTCAGCCAAGGTTAGATGAACTCCCTTCAGTATCTTGTCTTGACAAGGTAAGACCTAATCAAGAGATTTCTTCTGTATTCACCTACAATAGATTTCACTAAAATATGCAGCTAGGAGTAGTAAGTGCCCTTTAATACCAAAAGAAAAGGGTGGGAAAGCCTGCTTAATTAATTCTCTTTGGGGATCCTGGATTAACTGCAGCTCTGTTTAGTTTACATCCTCCCTGGAGAAAAATGTGCAGACCCAAGACAGCAAGTATTGATTTAAATGTAGATGCAGGAAAAAGTCACTGTTGTCTTTTTTTCTTCCACTTGTCACACTTTTGAGTTTTGATTCATTTTTGGTTACAAAGGATGAAACTCTAAATCCTTCTCTACTCCTTTTCTGTGGGAAAATGTTGAACCAGCACTCAGCAAACTGGATGCAGCTACTGGTGAAAAGAAGAGCGCATAAAGCTGCCCTACAGAGGCCCGTGGCACAAGTTGTGAAACCTGTGTCAAGGTTTCAGCCGTCACTCCCTTTGTCACAGCCATCAGGGATTGCAGTAAGTCTTTGACCTAGCATAGGCCAATGGAAAGTGGAGAACAGGAGGATAGGAGTACACCATGGTGCCACAACTAACTTGCAGGCTTGAGTACTGCCCAGGCAAAGCAAATTTGTCATTACCTCCCATTTGCTTCAACCACTGCAAGCATAAGAAATTGTACTGTGGAGCAAGTGCTATGCTGGCGTAGACCAGAAGAGTTGCATTCCCTGATAAGCTCAGTCTTCCTAAGGGTGGAGTGAATTTTACTCAGATGATTTTTGAAGAGAAAAATGGCTGTGTAAAGATGCCAACAGCTTAGCCCTCAAATCTGTTTATGTGAATTTAGTTTCCCTTCATTCCAAACATAATTGCATGGTTGTAATGGTCCACATTTCTGTGGATCCTCTTCTGATTTAAACATCCATTTGCTCATCAAAGAAATCCAAGTGCAAATGGAGATGTGTGGAGCCATTCACTTCTCTTTCTACACAACACACCTCCAGTGGGTCAAGATTATTGGTAATCATTCATAAACTGCTTGACTTCAGATCCCAGGTGGCAACTGCAACCAGGGCACTTACAAAAGGCATCTTTTACTAATAACTTGAGTGCATGCAATRGGATGGGCCGTGCCTCAGACCACAGTCTGTACTTAAGAAAGGAAAATAATTCTTGATTCAAGAGAAATCAAGAGAATATGTATTTCTGGAAACAGGAGGATTAGAGAAGACAGTGGGGAAGAAAAAAAGATTGGGATTGGGATTTACTCTTCTGTAAACAGTTTGCACCAAGAGGACAATTTGTATCTGAAGAGTCAGTGAGAGCTGCAGAAGCCCAACAGCTATAAGAAATTTAGCTAGCAACTCTTGCTCTCTATGGGGGATGCCATTCAACTTGAAAAGATTAGCGCAGGTTTTCCTGCATGAGAATCACCTCAAAATAATACATATATATATATATCGGCTGGAAGGCAGGGTTTACGATTATAATTCTTTACTCTTGTTTCTTTTCTGTGTGCTTTGCAGCAAGCTGGACCTCTATGATTACTCTTGATAAATAGAAATTCTTCTTTTCTTCTCTGAGCTCAGCAGCACAGGCATCTGAAGGAGCCCTCTCTGCCTGGATGAAATAACTTCCTTCTCTTGTTGCCTGAGTTCACAACTGAGCTGAGATACATCAAAGTCAGGTCAAGGAATCAGAAATAAGGAAACTACAGAAGCCTGGGCAGCAGAAGTCAATTTCTTTAAGTTGCCTTTTTTTTTTTTCCCCTTTGTTTCAGGTTTCCTTGCGTATATTGAATCAAGCAGAGAAAGAGAGGGAAGAAATAAAAAAATACGTACACAACACAAAGACTGGAACTATATGCATAAATTACATACCCGAGCAGATGCCGCGTGGATTTTAGTAATTGCAATAACAGATTCTTCCTTATTTCTAATATTGTTTTTGCCTGTCTTGCCAAAAATTGTAAATAGTAAGTCAAATAGTTGTTTGGGTTTTTTTAAATTAGATGCAGCTAAATACAAAGCCATCATTTCTCTGTTCCGTTTCGTGATCATTCAGAAGTGTCCTTCCTGTCTTTTTTTCAAGGCCATTTTGACATGTTACATCTCTTTTTAAATCAGATTGTGAGGGGAGATTCTCATGGGCTAGTTTGTAACCTAGGAGTAGCCTTTACTGTGGGTTTGTAGCAAATTCAGCTGAAATGGACTCTTGTCCTCTGTGTTCCATTGGTGCAGTATTAATAGAGAGAGAAAACCTGTATTTCTGGAGACTAATTGGACAGCATGCCACCTGACTGCAGTTTATTTTCAGGATTCACAGTAAGAATGCTCTACCAAGAGTTTGGGCTCGCAGGAGTGCATCACTTCTCCATTCCCAGGTACATCTTGCTGGGCACAGCCACTGTCTGAATCTGAAATGTGGTCTGTGCTGTTCATAATGCATTCCACTTGTTTAAGCTTTGCATAAAACCATACATGATGGATAATAAAACATCTGTCCGTATATAAATGTTTCACTTTTCAGAATGACCTGAAGCACCGTGTGAGCTTTTGAATGTGTGAGACAGTCTGCTCACTGCTAGAGGGGCATGAGTGTTTATTATTAGATGTCCTGCATCATTATGGAATGCAAAGCAAGCACATGCATGCGCACATACACATACAAAAGAATGAATAATTATGATAAACAACTGCCTAACAGGTATATTCATAATGCAGAAATAGCAACCATTTTTACCAGGTGAAATCAATTCTCTGTGCTTACATCTTCATTGCTTTTCTTGTGCTATTTTTTTCGCAGAAAGTATATAATGAAATTATTAGCAACAAAGTACTGAGTCTTACAGAAAACAAAATTAAATCGAGGCTAGTGCTAATACTCTTCAGCATTTGGAGTCTTACACTTCTCCTGTATCAAATGTACTTCCTTTTTTCCTCTCAAGAAAACAGCTTTCTGGCATGAGAAGTATATGTGCTCCTCAAAGGATAGGTGCTAGGAAAATGAGCCTTTGCTGTTCTCTCAGAGGTGGGGGCATTTTTCTGTCAGCTCATTCTAATCTGTCATTTACAAGTCTACTTTGGATATGAAGAGGAAGGCATAGACCAAACCTGTGACTTGGGGGATGTGGGCGTTTAATTTGGCAAAGAAGCGTTGTTCAGCAGCTGTATTCAGATATGTTTCCTCAGAAAAAAAAGAGAAATCTCAGTCAACATAAGTACAATGGTAGCATTAATTTGGTTAATATAGAATTATGTAATGGATCATCAGTTTGTGCTGGTAGATAATTTTTCCATATTTTTAGTTGTAAGGAGACATGCCGTTATTCAGCAATGCAAAAACCTACAGTAACCAGGCAATTTTCGGGGGGACCATTGCCACCAAGGATGAGGAAAAGGCGGAGGTATTTAATGCCTTCTTTGCCTCAGTCTTTAATAGTCAGACCGGTGATCCTCGGGGTATTCAGCCCCCTGAGCTGGAAGACAGGGACGGAGAGCAGAATACGCCCCTCATAATCCAAGAGGAAGCGGTTAATGACCTGCTATGCCACCTGGATGCTCACAAGTCTATGGTTGGGATCCACCCGAGAGTACTGAGGGAGCTGGCGGAGGAGCTTGCCAAGCCACTCTCCATCATTTATCAGCAGTCTTGGTTAACAAGGGAGGTCCCGGATGATTGGAAGCTTGCCAATGTGACGCCCGTCTACAAGAAGGGCCAGAAGGAGAATCCGGGGAACTACAGGCCTGTCAGCCTGACCTCGGTACCAGGGAAGATTATGGAGCGGTTCACCTTGAGGGCGCTCAGAAGGCAGGTGCAGGACAACCAGGGGATCGGGCCCACCCAGCACGGGTTCGTGAAGGACAGGTCCTGCTTGACCAACCTGATCTCCTTCTATGACCAGGTGACCCGTCTAGTGGATGAGGGGAAGGCTGTGGATGTGGTCTACCTGGACTTTAGCAAAGCCTTTGACACTGTCTCCCACAGCATYCTCCTGSAGAAACTGGCGGCTYATGGCTTAKAYRGSYGTACTCTTCGCTGGGTAAAAAAMTGRCTGGAYGGCCGAGCCCAGAGAGTTGTGGTGAATGGAGTTAAATCCAGTTGGTGGCCAGTCACAAGTGCTGTTCCCCAGGGCTCAGTGCTGGGGCCGGTCTTGTTTAATATCTTTATCAATGATGTGGACGAGGGGATCGAGTGCTCCCTCAGTCAGTTTGCAGATGACACCAAGTTGGGCGGGAGTGTTGATCTGCCTGAGGGTAGGAAGGCTCTGCAGAGGGATCCGGACAGGCTGGATCGATGGGTCGAGGCCAGTTGTAGGAGGTTCAACAAGGCCAAGTGCCGGGTCCTGCACTTGGGTCACAACAACCCCAGGCAACGCTACAGGCTTGGGGAAGAGTGGCTGGAAAGCTGCCCAGCAGAAAAGGACCTGGGGGTGCTGGTTGACAGCTGGCTGAACATGAGCCGGCAGTGTGCCCAGGTGGCCAAGAAGGCCAACGGCATCCTGGCCTGTGTCAGGAATAGTGTGGCCAGCAGGAGTAGGGAGGTGATCGTGCCCCTGTACTCGGCACTGGTGAGGCCGCACCTCAAATACTGTGTTCAGTTTTGGGCCCTTCAGTACGAGAGGGACATGGAGGTGCTGGAGCGTGTCCACAGAAGGGCAACGAAGCTGGTGAAGGGTCTGGAGAACAGGTCTTATGAGGAGTGGCTGAGGGAGCTGGGGTTGTTTAGCCTGGAGAAAAGGAGGCTGAGGGGAGACCTTATCGCTCTCTACAACTACCTGAAAGGAGGTTGTAGTGAGGTGGGTGTTGGTCTCTTCTCCCAAGTAACTAGCGATAGGACAAGAGGAAATGGCTTCAAGTTGCACCAGGGGAGGTTTCGATTGGATATTAGGAAAAATTCCTTCACTGAAAGGGTTGTCAAGCATTGGAACAGGCTGCCCAAGGAAGTGGTGGAGTCACCATCCCTGGAGGCGTTCAAAAAACATGACGATGTGGCGCTTCGGGACATGGTTTAGTGGGCATGGTGGTGTTGGGTCAACGATTGGACTTGATGATCTTAGAGGTCTTTTCCAACCTTAATGATTCTATGATTCTATAACCCGGGGAGAAAAAGAGCTAGTTGTCTTTAACAAGGTAGTGCAGAGGGGACATGTACCTTTTACCCTCATTCCCGAGGGTCAGTCACAGATGAGGTTGACACAGGGCGAGTGGCAGAGCACCAGGCAAAACCAGAGTATACTGACCCTCTCCCAGAAGATTAACAGTATCTTGATGCACTGCGGATACAAAAGGAGACATATCTACCTGAACATAGTCTAAGCTAATCTTGACACAGTTCTTGAAAATATTTCTATTTATTTTGAATCATTTTTACAAATCTTTTAGCATGTTGGAAGGATATCTCGCATTAGGAAGCCTCCACTCTGTGGATTACAGGTCTCTCAGTTTGTTTAGATGAATACCCTTATTTATACTTGTTTATTAATCAAGGGCCTGACAAGCTGCTGCAAATAAAGCTGCTGCTGATTCAGTAGATTGGTAGGAGGGTCATCTGAGGATTAGAGTCTATAAACAGCCTTTATGAAAAGATAGATTTTTTTTTGTCAATTAATTGGCCTGGAGAATCTTGTCATTTCAATCTGTCATTGTTGAATTTTATTTTACTGCAATATTTTGAAATGAAGCAAAAAAGGAAAAGTGTCTAGTTAATGCTTTTGGCAAGCTCTCTATTACTTAATAGCTTCTTGAAGTCCTAAATTTCTTCGTTTTTCATCTTAATTAACACTCTTAATTGACCTTCTGTGCTCTCTAATTTCTCCCAGTAAAGAATTAAAAAATAGGCTTCTAAATTCTTTTCTGCAGTCAGACTGACATGAAATTCCTTGTCTACAGATCATCTCCGCCTTAACAAACTTTTTTGTCATTTTTATTTTTTTTACCACTGAATTCCCCACTGGAAATTACAGTCCATTGAACCATAGAGCTAGAATTGATTGTGCACATAAAAAATCCTGGAACAACTGAACAAAGAAAAGAACTTCCTGGAATTCTATGGTAAAATCAGAACTCAAGTGACAACAAAACTTTTACCCAATTTTGAACTCACCTGCCTTTGATCATTAAGAAAATATTTGATGTTCCTCCATTTTCCCCTGATGAGAGAAGGAACTAGGTTTTTCCTTCATTTAGCCTACATCAAAGCATGGTTATAGATGTCAAAGAAGATTAATTTCAGTCGCCAACATTTTTATGGGGCACTCTCTATACCAGGTTCTTTATATCAATTTCTTATGCTTTTCGTAGAATATTGGAAAGCTAAAGCTAAAGAACCCTGTCTAATTGCTTTTATTTTAAATTGATTTTTAATTAAAGCTTTATGTATCACACATTACAATTCTAGCAATCCTAAACATGTTTTTTACCATTTCYTTCTAAAATATAGAAGACAAGTCTCCTTTTTAAGTTGTTGTGAGAAACTATAGTCCATGCTTTCTACTGGAATTTATGGAAAGCATTACTAAAAATGCAAATTCTATGTTTTGAGACTTGAAACTTGCAAGTAACTATTAATCTTGGAGCTTACTTTTATATTCTGAGGTGAAATAATGACATTTTAAGCACTTAAACCTTTACTAAGAGCAAGATAGGCAAGCATATACTTTGTTTCAAGCATCTTAATTTGCTTGATTCCATTGGTCTTTTCATGTGTTTAATGTTAAGCATATGCCTATGTACTTTTCTGAAATGCTGGATGGTATTTAGCAGAATGAATTACATCCCAATAACTAACATTTCTTTAGGAAACCTAATAATGTAGGAAGTATGCAAAATAAGCTTTCATTTTCAAGATAAACAGACAAAGTAACTTTTTGTGAGCATTGCCTTTTTATTGCTGCATCCAGCTGTAAATCATGTCTTGAAAGCAAAACCATCTTCTTTTTAAATGTATTTTTTGAAAAAGAGTGCATTATTTTCTCCTGAGCTGTTGAGACAATTTCCTGCCTAGATCTGGTGCCCCATTAATTTTAGAGTATAAGAAAAAGTCACTGTGAGCCATAGGGAATAATTTTGGATTTGCTGCACACACATATATCACAATAGATTTGCCTATAGTAGTTCTATGGATGATGTTTAACAAACTCTTGTTTTCCCTATTTTGGGATTAATGTCCTCCTTCCCTTAGATTTGTGCAGTAATATAGCCTTATGCTACACATAAATGGAAGATTCTTTTATTTTCACTGTGTAAAATTTGAAATTTGAATGCAATTACAGTAACAAGAGGAACTCTTTCTAATGAGTCTCAAAAAGCCCTGGCCAAAAACCATGTAAAACTCTCCTGTAGGGAAAGAAATTGAGTGCACGGTGTTAACATAATAGCAAGGGCTGAGACATTGCTTTGCACTACAGTTTTATGGGATGATATTTTAAAAGGTATTCAGAGATTTATGACTTTTTAGGAACAGCTAAAATTGTTTTCACATTTTTAATATTGCTTTCATTAGAATGTTGAAAGTATGTTTACGGTATCAGACTGAATTCTAAGATGTTACCAAATCATCCAGAATCCCCACTGCTTAAGTGTATTCCTTTGTATTCATATGTATCTTCGGAGGAAAAAATGGGAGGAATATGAGTGCTTTGTTTTAAAGTATATAATCTGTATTCTGTCATGTACTTCATCTCCCAGGGAAGGTATCTGGGAACTCACTCTGCTGTTTTTATTTATCCTGCCAGTGTAGTATATAGATGAGAGGACTAAGGTCCAATGGTGTTAAAACAAGACATGAAATATTGATTAATTCTTTTTTAAAATTCCTTTTTTCCTCCTGAGTATAGCAAATTTCAGATGCTACTGTCAATATAGTACTCTCCAATAAACCTGCATTATAGGAAGGGTCCTGATCTTCACAGTGTTCTTATAAATGGTTATTATGATTCTAAATGGCTTTAAAAGCTCAAGGCTAGTGTTCTTCTGGTGCAAGAGCAGAAAGCAAGTTAGAAGCAATGCAGCTTTTTATCATGGCAGAATGTTACTCTGAAATAACATGAATCGGATTGGGAATTCTCTTTGCTAGACAGTATCAGAACATTCTGTTTGAAGAAATGAAGATCCTAACGGGACGGATAAACAGATGTACAGTTTTGTGGCTATAAAGGTGTCAAGTACAGAAGCACAATTATAGCTGATGTCCACCTAATGAAACACGGGTATTTGACACCCTGCCTTTCGTTCCCACTTGTCATTCTTCAGCAGTGTTAACCCTTTATTTATTGTTTCCAGAATGGTCCTTTACAAAAGATGCTAAACAGATACTTAAGAGTTTCCCCAAGGAAAAAATTGTTTCAGGAAAGGTAGGGGTAGAAGTTCACACCAGCTAAACCATGAAGGGTGATAGACATGGGCAAGGAAGGGAGGATGTAGCCCAAACTACAGTGTTCTTGAGTACAATAAAACTCTCTGGGAGTTGAGGTAATTGTTTTTCACTAAAAAAAAAATAGATTTGTTTAAACTGGAGTTTCTTTAGGAATGTAAAGCTCTTGGAGCTTTTCTACTATCCATAAGAAAAGATATTCATCAGAGAAGGAATTTGAATCTCAGTCCTGTATGTGTCAGGTAAATGTCATTATAAAGGTTGTACAACTACTTTTTCACCCATCATCTTAATTAATATTTAGTCAAACTTCAGCAGGAAAGAGCAAGGAAGTAACACAGAATCTGAGCCAAAAGCCACTGACTGGCAGATTTACCTGGGAGGCAGGAGACTGTAGTACGTCCTTGCTCTGAACCAGGAAGAAACAGCTGAGGTTGGTTCTTCTGTCTCGCAGGAAAGTTGGGTTTCATAGGCTAGGTAAGTTGCTATATGATTTTTTTTTTTCCCACATGAAAGCTTTATTCCTACCCCAGGATGAAAATGTTTTCAGAAGATTTTGTTGATGGGGATAACTGATTCGCACATAGGCCTACTTGGGAGTTCTTTTGCAGCAAAACTTAATTGTGTGCAAACCTTAGGCTACTTTAACTTATGATGAAGAACAGACTGCTCCCTGCTGTACCCAAAAGCTAAGAGCTAAAAGATGTAGCATAAAGCTAAATTATCCCCTCCTCTCACTCACACCCAACTCTCTCAAAGTGAGCCAAAGTTGGGGCTCTATTAAGATGGTTTTGACTTTTGTGATATCTTTCTTTGGAAATTTGACAAGTTATTTATTATTTTAAGGTAATTATTTTCATTAACTTCAGTCAAACTGAAAGCAATACATGCACAAAGCTGGACTTCAACCAGTTTGCACGCAGTGAGGGCTAAGTGTGTTCTTATTACTTCTGAGGTTTTAAAGCAGTAAGTCTTGCTTGCCCAGGTTATATGGGCAGCGCTGTTGACTCCCAGTCCCCCATTGGTAACACCTGTGTGAGTAGAGTGAATAGGATCAGGTCTGCAATTAACAATGCATACGTTTGCTCACATAGCCAATGTGTCAGCCAAATCCTTACATATGTCATTTGTTCTCACTCATGCAGGTAAAACTTTTGGACTGATTTAATGCAACTAGTTATTTGAGCAAAGGTTATCAATCTGGGCACTGTCGTCTTGTGTTTTTCTCTCTGGTATGTTATCTYAAAAAATGATAATACAAACTTACTTAAAGGGATATGCACAGAATTTTCTTTTTCAAAGCCTTGTATTAGATGGTTTTCTACCAAAATGTCCTTAAAACTTTCATTACTGTGTGACTTTTCAAGCTGAGGATAGCCCACTGCAGATTAAGATTTTGCTTGTGGAAGAGGATGGTGCATACTCACATGCACACAGCACAAACTCTGCCAGTAGTTTGCTTTTTGGTGAACTTTATCTCATTTTGCACACTATACTAATTTCTATCTTTTGGATGTAAAAATAAATTATTTTGTGTCTTATGGAAGATGCATTGTTCAACTTCAGATATTTAACGTGTTATTTTTTCTGTGGACAATAGCTTGAGGCCCCAAGCTGGCAAGAATGAGAGCATATCTATAAATAATTCAAAATAATTGTATGGTTTTGACAGATTGTCAAGTTGCTTAATGCCTTTTGTCCCAGGTAATAGATTATATTTCTTTGATACAGTGTTGATAATTTSTCACTGCAATTTGTTTTGTGTATGTTGTATTTTTACAGAGTCCAGTCAGGTTCATATCTCAGTACGGGTTGGTTTACCTTAATTTTGGCTATGGATGCCTGCTATGGAATTCACGTCTATGGGATGATAAATGACACCTACTGCAAGTAAGATCACAGGAAATTATTTTCATGCATCTACAATTCTGATGTCTTGTCAAAATTTCACAATTGATTTTAATGTCATAAATCCAAAAAATGGATCAGGCAGTCATTTCCCAGTGTTTTGCATTGATGTGACACTATTGTCAGCATATTTAGTCCTGATATGGCATTTGCTGTTGACAAAATTAAAACATTTACAAATTCCAACATCAGATGTCMTAAGGAACTATTTTTAATCAAAGATCTTCTGCAGTTTCTGAATTAGCTGGAAACAAAGTATGTTCATACTCTTCTGACAAAATGTACTTACTTCTACTGCTAAAACAAATCTATAGAGGAAATACTAATATATTAGTTCTCTGAATACCAAATAACCTGGAAGTGAAAGAAGCTGATTAGCCCAGGATAGTTACCTGAAATTACATTTCACCACTATGGAGCAACCTACTTGAACTTTCTAGGTTATATATGTCTTGTTTTGAGTAGTAGGGGGTTTCTAATTAGATAATAAAACAAATCCTGTGATCTTTGTCACAGTAAACTGACATAAATTCCAACCAACTACTGTTAGTGACCTTACAGTGACAATGGATTAATCCTATTGTCAGAAGTATAACTCTAAACACAATTTTTAAAACCCTCAAGTTAAATGCTTTAATCTAYAGCATATGGTAGCAAAATATAAAATGAAACTATTCCTCATTCAGAAAAGCAGGGAATGTCATAAACAATGTATGATACTAGTAGAAATCTATTCTACTGTTCCTAGGCTGGTTCAAGTCTTGCATGTAACCAGTCCAGTGGGTCCTCAGCTCCTAGAGTAAAGTCTTTGTGCGGACCCTCACTCCACATTCTGTGTTATTCCAGTGTGGGACTCATTCCTGGCAGACCCTTAAAAAAAAAAAAAAAAGACATTTGAGTCACAGCTGTTTAATTAGGGTATCTTAACATTATAGGCTGACTTTTTAGAACTTGCAGATCTCACTGATCGAGTGAGTCATCCAGATGGAACGAACATAYGTTGTTCTTTGTTTATGAAAACACAGTAGGCGCCCTGAGATGAGGGGTGACAGGACTAAAGTTGTCCTCACAGAGTTCAGCCAAGCTGGTATTGCATAGCCCTGATGTAAAACCAGTAAACAGCACGATAGCACTTCAGTCTGTTGGCCCCAGAGAGGGATGGGTTTCCTTAAAGCAGCAATTCCGACTGCATTACCAACTTATAATGTATATTATTCTTATAACTGCCTTATTCAGCCAGTTCGAGAACCAGTTTCAGGAGTTGGGGCTATCCAATGAGAAGACTTTACTTAGGGGTGGAGCCTTATGGACTGAGTTCTCCCAGGTTAAACAAAATGTGCAGTACCCATAAGAGCCAGCCCATCAACTTCTTACTGACTGATAAGATCAGTGTATTTTGAGAGATACAAGTAGCAYCATTTTCTATATGAAAATTCATACAAATCATGCTGTAATGAAAGCCCTTATACAATTTAGCAAAGGAGCTCAGGTGCTGACACATGGAAAGGATTTCAGTGAATTCAGGTGCAGTATRTATTAATGTTTTTCTTGGAAATAATACTTAAGTATATCTTTTTTTTCCCTAGGTCAGAAGGCTTTCRTAAAGTTCCCTATCACTATTACGAGCCAGGAAGAGATGAATGCGAGGAATACTTTCTGCATGAAAATGCTCCATACGGAGGCCATAGGTTTATCACGGAAAAGAAAGTATTTGCTAAATGGGCCAAGAAGCACACAATAATATTTACACACCCCAACTGGACAGTGTCTTGATACTGGTTTTCTTAACTCTCCCGTAACAGCATACTACAAAAATGTCTCCGTTTACAATAATTTTGCTTACATCTGGCTGGCCTTTCTCAGCCTAGGTAACACTAAACTAAAAACTAGAAGACAAAGGGTGATGGTTCAGCTGTTAAGCAAAATTAATCATTCTGTGGAAGGCAGACACATTGTTTGTTATTTCTTAGGGTTTTGCTCCACACAATGCACTTTATACTTTAACTGGATTTTACTTCAAGGCAGTAGCAGTTAAAGACAGATGAGATTTCCTGTATATACAGGTGCACACAGAGAACATGGTGGTCCTTTAAAACTTGTCCATCACCTTAGTTAATTAAAATTAGTATTTGTAGCTCATTTGCAGTACTGCAGCACTAGTTCCATGGTATTAGTAGAAATTTTCCACAAAAGAAATATGAGGAAAAATATAGACCTCCAAGGTCTATGAGTGAGTAAATTTTAAAAAACATCTGAATACATTGATATGTGTGAGCACTTGCATATATGGTAAAACTAGAGATGAGCTAAACATGGTTCTTGAACTGTACACGACTCTCGCATGAGAAGATATTATTTACTCAAGGTTCCTGATTAATTCATGACTTCTGAAATGCAGGTTGCTTCCACCCTGGTCAGGCTGCACCATCTCGGATGAAGTGTTTTGTGCTTTTTGAGGCTGGTGTCCCACAGTTTAGCTCCAGCAGCATGGCACTTAGCAAAGACTGTGTTTTGCAGCCCATGCTGAACCTTTGGCTGTTGTACCAAGCCTTCTGTCAGTACCCAAGCTGATTAGTGTAAAGTTGTCTCATTAACATCTCCATTTACTCCAGTTGTGCCTTTGAGTTGCTCCAACACCCAAATACCAGTATTTTGACAGTATTTCCCATGCAGCCATCATAACTTATTTCAAATCTCATTTCTCCATCTTTAAAAATRGGGATGGTATCTATCTACCTCACAAGGGAGTTGTGAGGATTAATTTAAATCCATAAAGCACTTTCCTGATGAAGAATGCTACAAAKCATTTATTCTTAACACAAAAACAATGGTACCTGTCATTTATTATTGTCTGTTGGGTATTTGAAGAAAGTGACAGCGTGTCTGGATCTGATGGCGAATTGTTCTGTGCATCTGCTTTCCTACTGAGGATAATTTGTAATACTGAGTGCTCTCAGCTTGCATTGTTTCAGATGGAGTTGAAAGAACTCACCACCTCACAGTATTATCTGCACATCAAGAGGCAGTTCAAGAATTTTAAAATATACTCATCTCTAGTTGAAATATGTATTTCCAAGCTTACTCTCATGGAAAGTTTTCAACTGCAGCAGACTCATTTGTAATATGACCATAATTCAACTCACATGTGAGTTTTATTTAAAGGGTATTTGAATTAATGCTTTAAGTTTAGAATGCGTCCTACGAATATTTTAACATCTGGAATGTCAGATTCAACACTGTAATAGCCAGTACTGTGAACACTTGAAAGAATTATGTGTGGACCGTGACACACAGGGTTTATCACACTACTTAAACATTAACCAACAGGAAACTTTGTATGCTTTTGTAAATCATGAAAAGGTGAAAGTAAAAAGCTATTTTTACATGTAAGTATTTGTATACTGACTATTTCCTATTGTATATTTGCATATATATAAATCTATATTTTATATGTTCATGGCATATATATTCTCTCATCAGCAGCTGCAACTCTTAGGATGGGGAGGAAATCTCTCCACCAGTGTTCCTCCTCCTGATCATTGATTTCTTGTTCCTGTTGGTAGGTGGTGCCAGGGTATCATCTCTCTTGCCCCTTCTATTTTCTACTGTAAATGCAGCTTTCTGATTTTATTTTTAATATAGCTCTGCTTTCACTGCTTACTTAGTGCTGTAAGGCTGGGGCCATGCTTATAGTCCTGGATAAACACCTATATTCAAATACAGGCTCTGTCCCAGACTTCCTGCATGACTTGATGTCTCACCTTCCTGCTTGGAAAAGGAGAACAATAATATTTTCCTACTCCCTGTCYTGACTGACTTTCTTGTAAGCTCTTGAGACGGATATTCTCATTTGCAACGTATTTGTATAATGTCTTGCAGAAGAGGTGCTCAAAGTGTCTGAAAGCTACAGGCAATGCTATAATATACAAATAATTTAAAGTGGCTGCTTCTTGTCCCTGGAGTTTAAAATCAATTGTCGGCTAATATAGCATGGGATGAAATCAAGAGGGGGAAGGGTCATGGGTGGGTGAAGAGTTGTAGCAGCAAAAGACAGTGAGCTAGATTTATCACCATATGCATATGCATCTTTTCAGTTCAGATGGATGGCTGGAYAGATGGAAAGCTAATAAAAAAAATGTAATGCAGGATTTGAAGAATGCAGGACATGCAGAACTAGGGAGAATGTTCCACACATATTGTACAGAGCAGCCTGGGAAAACCTATAGGTCCCTTGTGGGACGAGGAGCTGAAAAGGAGAACATCAGTCAAATTGAACATGTATTTAGAAGGTCTTTGGGTTAATAGAAAGTTACCATGAAAGTGCTGCACATGGAATTGCAGTTGGGCTGGACAGACTTACATGAGAAGCGTCCTCATGARGCATAGTCTTTCTCCCCAAGAAGTACAGCATAAGGTTGTGTGCCTGAGTTGTGTTCACATGCAAGGCAGTTTTTAAGCCTGAGAAAGTTTTTAAGATAATTAAGACTTGCCAAATCGCCATAAACCTGTTGTGAAATACGTGCTTCATACTGAAGCTCCTTGTAGAGTGCTTGCATGCTGTATGAAACAATATCTCATGCAAAGGCTAGCTAAGAAAAATACAGCTCTAAGAACAGCTAAATGTACAGCAAAATTGAGAACATCATTAGAATGCAGTTGTCACRGAGCAAAGTAAAAGTGTTGCTCTCTCCTTGGATTGGCAGTAAGAGCAGATCCACTTTTAGAAACATTGCAGCAGGGCTTCATTCACACTAGAGTAAATGAACATCAGTTCGCTTATTTAAACGAGCCTGTCTTTAGCATAAACTAAACATGTATTTGCATGATTTTTATTATGTGAGTAAGGAACTGTGACCGCTGATTCTATAAAGATGATTCTACAAAGAAATTACTTTGTTGAAATCTGTTAAAAATCAGCACTGTGGTACTGAAGAAAGAATCTCAGTACTTGGCTGTGTAGTAAGAGACCTTGATGATTCACCTTCTGAGAGCAGTTAAGACATCAGCTGAGGATCATTTATTAATTCCTTAAAATAAAGAATAAACTACAGTTTACCTGAATGTAATCAAATCCTAATTGCTTATTCATTCGAGCAGTCCTATTTTAATCAACTACTCATGTGTATAAAACAAGCAGGGAGTTTACTTGAGGTTTTCAAAATAGATCTTCACATTGCTGCTAATAGAGGAATACTCACAAATAATTTGGCTTTTTTTTTTTGCCATCAGTCAGCTAAGTAGTCCCCAAATGTTTTCTTTTATAATTTATTTAGTTTTTTAAAATACACTATTTGAAGGGGGAAAAAAAGCATTTATTGTTTGGCTTYGTTTTAATAAACGTTTAAATTTTAATACACTTTATGTTTTATGTTGCATTACCTTCTGATTTAATTTTTTTTCAAGGAAAAAAAAGTTTTAAATAGGAGCAGTAATTTTCCTAAGAAAAAAAAGTTTTTTGACTGGCTAATTACTAATTCACAGGTAATTAACTGAATAACATAAAAAAACGGGTTTTGTTTTTCCAAACAGACACAGCAGACATGATCCCAACYTTCTCATCCCCACTAGATGTCCAGATCACATCCCTCTGCTTATACCAAGGCCTGTTCACAGAAAGAAAAAAGTAGTCTATGTATCCAGCCAAATTCCCTTTCYATCTGGGCTGGGAGGCTCCATCTGCAGGCTGCTCGTACCGGTTACATCAGTAAGTGGGAAGGACTGAGGAAGAGTTCTACTTAGAGCAGATGGTGTTCCAACTTCTAAAAATGCCCCTAAAGTGCTTTAGGAGAGGAGTACCCATTGATCTCTTCCAGAAATACTTTTCCCAAGTATTCTGTTTCTTCAAATGCCTTTAGCTCCTGTGTAGAACTATTGTTTTACTCTCTCCAGTAGGAATTACTAGCAATGGAAAAACATGCCCTTTACAGGAAAAAGTAGAGGCAAATTCTGTGTTGTTAAAGATTTCTATATAAACAACCCCAGGGATGAAGAAGTCAGCCTGACACAAATTATCTGAAGACTAACTGATTTAGGAATCTCTGAGGACTCAATTCAAAACTAATGGAGATCACTTTGGCAACTTCATGAATACAGCACCCATCCCAGTAAAATCTTTGCACTCCTGGGTACTAAGATGAGCAGTGTTTTGTCTGAGAAGTACCAGGTGCACATAATGCATTGCATAGCTAATAAAAAGGAGCCCATCCAGCACTTGGAGGGCTGATGCAGACTGTCTTTATTCACCTGCTCGTGGGCTGGACAAATGTAGGACCCCACACAAAGATTGCTGTCAGCAGAGCACAGTTGCTCAACCAGAGGACATGTCCAGGTAAGTAAGAATTAAATAAGTAATCATCATGAATTATAACTGGATGGTGCCCTTAGTAAGTAGAAAATCAGAAGCACTTTATATACTGATGCTTATATTTTGCTGACTTTTTTTTTCTGCATGTATCTCAGAAATAGCACGTCTTTAGTTGTGCTCGAGCAAATCTGGGGTTTGTTACTGATGAACCATAGGGTACCCACAAGAGTGAAACTCTGTGTTAGTGCCAAAGGATCACAAAGAAGCTGTTTGTGGGCGTTGTGATGTACTGCATACAACAGAGCGCCATGTATTTACTAAAAAAGGCCTGTTTTTCCTGACTAGGCGTAGTTCTTTTGAGGAGAAAGTGTTTCATTTTCAGCAGATGTGTCTCATTCTGTTCCTTCTTTCCTGAGAGGGTGCAGAGGAATGTGACTTAATCATGGGGGAGTGAAGAATGATATGGTAAATAGCCAACCACCAAATTCATATATATTTTTCTGGCTATTGCTGTGATGTATAGCTAATAACACAGAGAAAAGCAAGATTTTGTAAACCTTGTATTGCATAAGCTACAGAAGTCTCATGTGTCTATTCTGGATTGGAGTTCCCTAGGCAAATCCTCCAGAAAGGGGCTGAAGGAGAAAGAGAGGGTCTCTCCCCATTGAAAGACAGGGCTTCTGTGGAAGCTCTAATAATCCGCATGGCATCCCTGGGCCTGCTCCCCCAGCTTTCATAGGCTCCCTGCCCAGCCACAGCTTTGGGCCCTTTCCAGCCCCATTGGATGAAGTGCGTTCTCCAGCTGACTTATGTGGCCTGTGAGCTGCACAAAGTCTGCCCCTTTCTGTGGGGCCAGGGGAGTGGTGATGCTAACTTGGGGGTGAGGAGTGACAGACGTCAGAGCAGGGACGCTCCCTCAAGTCAGCAGCACGATCTTGCTYGGGGCACAGTCTCACCTCAGGTGCTGAACTCATTCTTTGAATGCAGTAGGAAAGTTATCACTGGGTTTTGTTRTTGTTTGTAAGATTAACTCATTTTATGGGTGTCTCAAACAGCTGATTTCAYGTCCTTTTTGCGTTGCTTGCTGCTGTTTCTGGGAATYCCTCAAGATATGCAGCTGTCAGCATCTGCCACTGCYGTTCTGATTTACGGGCCATAAAGAGACTGTAAACTTGAACTAATGCATGTTCTTGCCATGTATTATGCATGATAGCATGTTACACATTTTATTCTCGCACTATAATAAATAATGTAAGTTGTGTGTAAACTTAGTTTAAGCAGCGGAAGTAGCACTTTTTCTTTCTCTCATATCATGTGTTGCCCAGAGCACTTTGCTGGAGCTCCCTAAGTGCCATTAGCAGCTGGCAGCAAATGAATTGTTGAAACCAATCAGGAAATATTTACTGAATTTCACACTGGAACATCAAAAATAGTTAAACTTGCTTTTGTGAACCTACTCTACTGCTCACAGTCACAATTCTGTGTTCTGTTCTAAGGAAATCCCACATCTGAGTGTAACATTGGGAATGACTTTATTGACACGGATAATAAGATGTTGGCAGGGCAGTGATCACAAATTTTTTACATTTATGGAGTATCTTTTTAATGAGAATTGCACATGTAGAAGATTGGCTAAGATGCCTGTAGTTTTTTCATATTGTTGCTGCTGAAAATAGTATTTCTGAGGATGACTGGAGGAAAAAAAAATTGTGTACTCATTGCTCTTTTGGCTGCTCATCTTGGCCTTCCTCATACACAGACACATGCACACACATCTGCAATCACAAAAAAGAGTGTCTAGGGAAAGTCTTTTTCTAGGTAGTGGCAAGTAACAACAAATAAGACTAATCTCTTACATGGTAAATATAGGTTATAATACTTGTTGATTCATGTTTATTTTGTATATTTCCAAAGTCTATGTCTACATTAGCGAGGAATTAGCTCAGCTGGATCAGATCTGTAGCCTGAAAATGCTGGTGCTAAAGACCTGATCTCCACACCATGCACAGTCTGGTTTGGTCCCATGGGCTGAATGCCACTAGTGATTGGAGCACATCTTTTAGTTTCATCCAAAAGAAATCTAGTTCACATCATCAGGACCACTCCATCATGCAAACTAACGCTTTTTAAGTGAGGCCACTATATTGAACTGCCCCACAGGAAAGTGGAATTCCTGTTAGCCCATCTTTTGGCTAAATAGAAGCCCTTTGTTGTTTCCCCTCCATCCCCCTCAGGCTTTGCATGGGTATTTTTTTTGCATAGGTATTTTTCTTTCAAATCTGAGATCTGATTCCTCCTGTGAGATCATGGGAGTCAAGGACTCCCGACTCCTCCTAAGATTAGCATCCAAATGTGCTCCATAACTCAGGAATGTGGTATAGGATACAGTAATCCAGCATGGGTACAGCATGGAAAGTGCTCAGTTTGATGAAGAGTTAACTGTGATTCCAYTTGTGGATATGATTTTATCATCAACATGCTGGATGCTTGCTAGTGCATGCATTGTTTTTATATACTGCATCACACATAAAAATTCCCTTCATCATTTTCCCAGGGTATTTTTGTTCTTGTGGCCCTCTAGTTGTATGTGTATGTGTGTGCATATGTGCATGTATATACAGTATACAAGTATTCTTCTGTTCTTAGTTGCTACTATATGCTGCTAACATAAACTTATTTAGAAAGTTCATGTTACACTATTTTATTACATGTATTCTTTGGTTACCTTTTTGTAAAGCTGACAAGTGTATTCATAGTAGAGATCACTGTAAACTCTAGAAAACTTTCATACTATTTATACTTATTTTAGATGTTCTGCCATGTGTTTTCTTGCTATATGCTACTTAGTTTTTGCTCCCATTTGGAGAACATGCTTCTATGTATTTGCAAAATTGTGCCTGAGTTATTTTAAAATACGAATAAATGTATACGATTTTCCAATTGTCTGACATAATTTACACATGATTTTGTGCTAAACACTTTTATTCTTGTTTATGTATATGCCACTATAATAATACCTGACAGCTCACTGAACTCAAAGAAACAAAGATGTCTGTTCTAGAAAGTATTATAATCTGCTGCACACAAACATGAACTATGCCTAAATTATTGCTTRATTGACTTTAAAGACATTTTAAGGCATCTATTCTAAACATATCCAGTCATGTTGGGTAAACTCAGCCACAAAACCTACACTTACAAGAACTCGTGTTTGTTTCTGTGTGTTAAAACACGCGTTGTGGCACACATGCACACAGAAATGGAGAATTGTAGGAAAGGTACATTGGATCCTATCCATAAAGGGTACATCCTTCAAGCACTCTCTCAGAGCATAGCACTCTCAGAAGTCAAGTCATTGAAACCCCTAGGAGTGGACATTCAGCACATGCTTGAGACAGTTGTGTAAGACTGAGGGGCTGTGGGAGAGRTCACATCTCTTGAAAAGGTGCGAACCTCTACTTGCAGCTACAATGTTGACAAGCGTATGAGGAGGACCCACATAACTTCTCTGCCATCATGCAGTGGACCCCATGGTGCTGAGAGAGGAAAGGAACTAGGACTCCTCTAGCCTCTAACTAGCCTCTAATTTTCCTGTTTTATTGCCCAGCTAAGAACATGATTAAAAAGCAACAGGCTTCAATGTGTAAATTTTAACTTGGTCTGTATGTACTGCATTAAACACATATGGACTAACGGTTTGTGAAAGGACTGGAGATTCCAGATGTGTTTGTCAGCAGTGGCATATATAATGCAGCAACAGTTACCACCTAATTTTGGGCCAGATTCTGGTACTCGGGTACTCATGGSACAGAAATTTGTTTCCTCTACAAACTGGGCTATTTTGTCAGCCACCACAATGAGGGGAAGGAAAAAGAGAGTTTCTGTGGTAAGACTAAAAATAAATAAAGGGAAGAAATGCCATTCATACGCTCAGCTTTGAAGGTCCTTCAAATTTGATATGCTGCCAAGGGGCTTGTTAAGAATTTGTGTGTTATTTTTCAGACATACTCTCTGAATATACCATAATGTTCCCTTCAGAACCATTACAGCGTGAGCTGTGAATGCATACTAATAGCATGATGTAATATGGATTCATTTAATCCTTTTTCCATGCAGGACAGTTGGGTTTGCGTATTGCTCTTGAAGTACATTCATACTTAATAGTAGTGGCATGGGATGTGAATGTGAATTTATTTGATTATTTGTCATAGAACCAGATACTCAGGTACAAAAAATAGTTTATTTATTGAATTATTCCCCTTAGACCTTTTCAAACCCTTGTAAATAGCCAGCCTATCCCCCTGCAGTTTTTGTTCCTCTGGCTTTACGTTTGGATCTTATTTTATTAATTTGCATCAGATCACCCAGTAATCCTTTTCAACTAGTCTCAGTGATTTTTTCTTTTTATTACCGACTTCTCCCTTAACGACTGAGTCTTCTGCAAACCTTTGGCTTTTCTTCCAAATCGTTGATAAAAATGTTAACTAGAGTACACCCAGGAAGCTATCCCAGCAGAACACCTATTCTGTGATCATTGCCTATTTAAATTCACATTTTGAAATGTCAGTTAACCAGTTTTCGATTCATTTAATGTGCGACATCAATTTTGTATTATCATGGTTTCTTAACTCAAATGTCATGAATACCACATCAAATGTCATATAGAATCAAAGTATATCAACAGTATTGTGTTTTGCTTGTAGTCACAATTGGAAAAAAAGCCAGCAAATGTGTTTGACAGTATCTGTTTTCCATATTGCACTTAGATTGGCATTTACCATATTTCTCCTCTTTAATTAGCTAGTAATTGAGTCCCCTGTCAGCCATTCCATTACTTTGCTCCAGATCAATTTCAGACTGACAGGACTGTAATTATCTAGGTCATTAAGTTTATCCTTCTTAAATATTAACACAACATAAGTTTTCTTCCAGCTTTCTGGAACTTTCCCAATTGTTCCAAGACTTAGCAAAAAGCAGTAATAACAATAGGGATTCCTCTGTCAACTCTTTAACAACTCTTGGATACAAGTTATCTGAAGTTTCCTATGCAAATATTTCTTACTTCAGTAGCTTCCATTTAATGTTTTTCTTTGGGATTTTTTGTTGCCTGGTAGTTCTTCATCCTCATAGAGCATCACCAATTGCCTGTCTTTTCCTTAAATACTGAACACAAATACTTATTGAACACTTCTTTCTTGTCTTCATTACTCTTAACAAATCTTCCACTTCAATCTGATAAAGAACTGGTGCCATTGTCAGGATTCCTAATGTATTTGAAAAATATTGTCCTTAATTCTCTGGCCATAAATTTCACCTTACAACTTGGCTACACTTATTGGAAGAATTATTTATGTAATTCCTTACTTCTACTCTATGTTCAGTGTTACCAACTTTCTTCATTTCATTGATTTACAATTACGTAGAGGCTTTCATTAACCCTTTGAGCTAGATATTTTTTTAAAGACATACAGCTTTCTTTACTAATTTTGCAGCTATTAAATAAAATATTTGTATTTTCCAATTATTGATCAGTTCTCTCTCCTAGCTGATTCTCCTTTACAATAATTTTCAGTTTGGTAAAAAGACTGCACCGTGCATTTACTGTTTGGGCTTCATTCTCTTTATGCCCATAAAGAGCAATCAAGCTATCAGCATAGCCACTAATATTTAGTTCTCTTATCAAGTCTTCTGATCTTTTTTCATTATTTGTGAGATGAGATCTCACATAAAATTCTCATTTTTGGAGAGTTTCCCTTTTTGGTTTAAGAAATGTTCATATATAATGTTCAAAAATTCTGCAGAGGTTTTAGTTCCAGCATCATGAAACTTTAAGCATATGTCAGGCAGACTGAAATCTCAGATGATAGYGCAGCTTTTTTGCTCCTACACATTACAGAAGGTGCAAAGGCACCCAGTCATCCTGCTCTCTTCTATGATTTGGTGATTTGCAGACAGCAGCTACTATCCCATCTAGTGTTTTATCTGTTAGAGTATTGATCCATTGCATTCAAGATCATTTGCCTTTGAGCTGCCAGTGTCCTGAAAATAGACTATGTCTTTTTTACCATAGAGTTCCGTTCTTCCCCTTCTCTCTACTCGATCTTTCCAAAATAGGTTATGACCATTGATTTTAATGTTTCAGTTATGCAGTTCTTCCCATCTAGTGTCAGTAATATCAGCTACACTGAATTTATAAATAGGTAATTCTGATTCCTTCATTTTTTTACCCAGACTCTTTAGTATTAGTTTATAGAAAATCTACTACTTTTACATCCTTGATTAATTTTGGTTTTGCCATCTTGATTTCATGCTGAATGAGGACTCATTTGGTTTTTTTGTTTGGTTGGGTTCGGGGTTTTTTTTATCAATTCCCTTTTTGGCACTCGTTTTCATCCTCTTCCCTAGCAGGCTGTTTGCCTTTCTACTGARCAGGAGACCACCAAACTGTGCCATCCATTCACCTGCATCAAAAGACAGATGCTCCATGTTTAGAATCTTTTTTTCCTGATTTCCTTCATTTGCCAGCCAAGAGTAATATCCTAGAGGATCATGCAGGCATTCTTCTCCTTCAGCAACGTTCAGGGTTCCCTGAACTAGTCTAAGATCTGTGAGACAACCCCCTATGAAGCAGAGTCACTGATGCGTAATGTGTAATCACTGATGATCCTTGCTCTCTGACACTGGACGTCTGTTCAATCTTAAAGACATACCTTGAGGCCAGGCTGTGCAGGACCACTATATTGTTATCTACTTTTGCTTTGCAAAACAGTCTTTCCATTCATCTTTGTAYCTCCAGCCTTTTCCCCGAATTGGTTTGGCTACATATGATCCCAAACTGTCCTTTTTTGAAAAACATGTTTGCCTCTGGAGGATTCTGAAATTTGGGCAGGGGTGAGTGGGAAGTGGGGGAAAGCTGTCTGTTTTCAAATGAAAATGTAGGCTGTTCTAACACATCTGCTTGGGCCCTTCTTTTTATTGTTGCACAGAGAAACCAGAGCTTCATGGACAGCCCAGTCCCTGGGCTAGCAGCTCCCATCTCTTCTCTGGATCGGCAGAATTTGGGAACTACAGAATCTAGGTTCTGGAACAGCATGTAAAGTGAGCAGAGGAACTGTCAAAAAATTAAACAGATCAAGAATTGGCTTGTTTTGTCAGAAGATTGATCAAAATCTGCATCTTTCTGTGGGAGATTTAAATGACAACCAACTAGCATTCTTCACTGGAAAAAGCAAAACATTCTACTAGAGAATTTCTGATTAACTCTTCTCCTGTCCAGAGGAGAGCTATCTAAATTAATTGTCTTTGACAGGTGAGGTCTGTCCTCATCTTGGCACAGGAGATAAGGTACTGGTTACAACACATCTGGGTAGACTTGCACAGCTTTTTAATTACAAAAGCACTTATCACAAATGTCTTGTAAACTGAGTGTCAGCAGTGTTTGGATTGCAGCTGCCTAGCCGTGCGGTTTGATAACTTACCTGTTTAATAGATAGGATGAAACATTATCCTGCTTTCTGTGACCAACTTTGCCTTCAATCTATTTTTATAGTGCCTATAGTTCATCAAGCGCTACTGCTCAGACCTTGAAATAAGGCTAATCAAAGCCATTTGATCTGACGTTGCCTTTTTTTGTCAGCACTTCAGAAAACATGTTCAGTTCATTGTTCTGACGCACTACAAGTTGCATTGCTTCACCATCTTAGTGACTTGATTGATGAAAGACACTTGATGTATGGTGATGTCACCTAGCAAAAAGCCTGATTGCTTCCTTGTCCTATGTACTAGTTCTGCAAATATGTCCCCTGAAGATACTGTATAGAAACCAAAAATCCTCCAGCACCTAACTTTGCAGGATATGTCCACATGGTACATTACAAGTCCATGCCATGCAGAGATACTCTTGCTGGCTCTAAATGAACAAAACATGTCTGCACAAAAATGACATACCATTTGTTACATTTTTGCAAGGAAAAACATGAAAAAAATTTGACAGAGCACAGCCTCACAGCTCTTCTTAAATACCTAGTTCCTGTGGTCTATGCTGTGAACAAGATGAGTTACTTGTACTTGTGAATCACTTTTCATATTGTGTTGATTAATTCACACACAAAATGACGTGGTAAAAATCTCATACACTAAAACATCATAGATCAAGTCACTACCATGTACTTTTTTCTGAAAGTGTTGTGGAAGGAAGGGGAGACTGCAGAGTTTATACTTGCACAACTGGCTGATCATCAAGTAAGCAACTTGAGGTCATCAAGTGATTGTGGAGGGAATTACTRTGAAAACTATAATGATTTTATTTGTTTTTTATTTCTTCATGCTACCTTGAAAAAATCAGTTATTTTCACCAGTACCCCAAAGATTCCTCCCAAAAATGTATGAAGTAGACTGCAAAGAGTTCCTGAAACTGTTTCAATTACATGAAAGGAAGCAGCAGGAATTTAAGAAAGGCAGAGAAAAGACTGACTATTTAAGCTAAGGACATTCAGGCATAACATCCCAGCGCTTTATGTGCCACACTTCTTATCGGCATCAATGGGAGCACCTACATACAGCTTAGTACAGGACTTGGGGTTTGTGCTTCATAGCTGCAAATGGCTATAAAGCACAAAAAAAAAGAGACCAGTCTATTTTCTGGTGCTGAAGCCTCTGTTTTATCTTTCATGATACTTGAAATGGCAACCAGCCTTAGTGACAGTTCAAGTAAGTGTCAGAATGCACTTTTTTTCAGAAAAAGGAAGGCCAGGGAGTCAAACTGTGTCATTTTTCAAGGGCAGCTTTGCAATCCTTGGGAATTTTAAAATGTGGAAAGTACCATATTAATTTGAGTGCATTGGTAATGAACGGGATAATTTAATAGCATCTTCCGCTCTCAAGTATTTCTTTCCTTGAATAGATTATTAGACAGCAAGGGTTGAGGATACAAACCTTGAATCATGAAAGCATGTGTACACGCTGAAGAGGTATTACAATGAATTGTAAGCACTAGTAATAGTTTAGGATCSAAAGGGCTGGCAACCTTTGCTTTTAAAAACATGCTTTAAATGTTATCATTCTACAGCAGCGTTTTCTCAACTCTTTATCTTCTAAATGCTTTTGGACACACAGACCATGGGATTAATTATATACTGCAAGCAACAATTCATGAATATTTAACACACTCATTTATACTTAATGAATAAATTTGCATTTTGACAGTGTTATTTAATGTGGTTTAAGGAAATACTGCTCATTACCTTTCAATTTTGTAGATTAGGAGAATGTAATTGGAATGATAAGGTAGGAGGGAGACCGCACGATTTCCRTGCGATTGTTCTCACGGTTTGTTTCCGCAGGTTTTTGATCGAAACAGCTGTTTTGTTTGGGGGAAGTTTCTGTCTGTCTCGGTTACCTCATCCCAGTCCTAGAGGTGAAGCTCAAAGCAGGGAGACGAATTCCCACCAAAAGGCTGAGGCATGAGGCAGCTGCCTCAGCTGGCTTTGGGGCGGGACATTCCCTGCCTGACAGAGAGGTGGGCTTTTAYTGGAGAAAAGGAGTGTCACTCTGCAAAAAAGGCAAAGGGTTGGCTGTCTGTCACCGGCCTCTTACGGGAGGAGGGGTTCTGAAGGGGRCGACAGCTTCCTCAAGGGAGGGCAGACAAGGTGGAGGCTGTGGTGGTCGAGGGCAGCAGCAGCTCTGACCCAGCTCTGGCAGCCGACGTGGGCCGGGTGGTGCCCAGGACCTGCTATGGGTGCATTTACAGCCCGCCGKGCAGGAGAGATCGCTCTGGAGAGTTCTAGCCAGCCATTTCCACTCCRGAGCTCCGTGGCTGCAGGCAAAGGGGAGCCCTGTTGCCCTGGAAGAGCTTTCCTCTCCTGGGCACAGCTGGGAAGGATGGTSCTGGGGAAATGGCACCCTCGTAAAACTCTTTCTTCAAACTTGTGTGCCAAAGCACTGCCATCTCTGCTCTCTGCTCAACATCTCCTAGCAGCAGGAGCTCAAAGTTTACAGGTGGGTGCTGTCCCAGCCTGCCAAGGCCCACCATTGCACACCGCTCTGAGCTCTTGAAGACGTCATATTTCACAAGATTTTGTGATTTTTCCGAAAGACCTGGTTCATATGAGAAYGCTTTTTGAAAAGAAAAAAAAAATGCAGTTCATCTTGCAGAAAAACCTCAGAACTGATCTGTGTACGTTTCAGCAGTTTGAAAGCGAGAAAGAGGTAAAAAAAAATCTCTTCTTTTCTTTTTGTATTTTTAAGCCCATCTCATGATTTGCAGAAAGGGGAAGCAGTGGGGAAGAGGAACAAGTTGGGTTTTTTTTCCATCAGCAGTACTGATATGAAAACTCTGTCCCATTTAAATTTCTAGGATGTGGGGTTTTTTTCCTGTTGATTTTAATAGGACTAAGTATTCAACACTCAACCTTTGTACTTGGGTGTCTTTGCTTTCCCTTTTAAGCATGTATTTAAGCAACTCAAATGTTTCCTTAGGGCTAGAGATACCTTACTGATTTCTTAGATAGTACAAATGAAAAAGTCTAAAATAATCAGAAGTAAAAAAAGAATTGCCCAGGACTTGATGGTCTTGGATATTTCTATACCTGAACAGCAATGTGTGCAACAGAATATCCCACAGGTTTTCTGTATTTAATTCCAAGGGTTGATTTTATAAAACAGTTTTAAAAATTGCTTACAATTTGCTTCTTTAACAAAGCATATGCATTTTTTCTATTTGTCATTTTGAAGTGCCATATGGTGGCAGATACTAATCCACAATATGTTGCCATAGTTCTCTCTGATCACTCTTGAAAACAACATAATTACCCAAATGAAGACTTGACCTTTCATTCAGTTTTAATGGACTGTTTTCTGAGCACATTTCTAATCAAAAAGAATTGCATGAAATGTTATTGTCAAAGTTGGCTACATATATCTTGTCTGGGAAGGGAAAAATCTTCAGGCCAGAATCAGGCTATACACCAACTGTTTGTTCAGCACCCAGAGTAACGATGTCTTGATTCTCACAGGGGGGCTCTAGAAATAACTTTGATGTTAAGCAAAACAAAGATTTGAAATGTAAAAACTGTGTTGATATCCTTCTCTTCTGGGCAATGATGCATAAGCAAAACTGCCCTATCTTTCACATACTCATCCTGTGGGAATATTCCCACACAATATTAATAGTGGTGGATGTATCAGAYGAAGTTTGGATCTGTATTTTGATACTCCTCTCCCTTAAATTTTTTAAGGCTTGAAATCTTAGATAATCTTTTGACTGCATCTAGCGAGCTAAGAGGCCTATGATTTGCACTCAGTGACTTAATGTATTTCTGGTTTTAATATATCAAAAGAATCTAAGCTCTTGGTGGAATGCATGGGGCAAATCTAGGTGGGTTTCCTGCACACGGACTCCTTTTTACTTCATATAAAATGCAAAAGATTTGTCAGGGGCAAAAGAAGGTGTGTGCAGGCACCAAGGTCAATGGTTTCCCAGAGAAGGTGTGCCACCATTTTGTGTGTCTGCAGTTAGATCTGATGGGCTATGTCACAGGCTTGGATATGCAGATGCTGCAAAGGACAGCTGCAAAACTGTCCATTCCTTCTGACTGGGAAGAGGTTCTTTCAGTGATTGGGAAGAGAGTTCTTAGCACTGGTTGCAGGTTTTTGTTCCTGTTTTAGTCACAAAAATGGTTGATTAGGTTGATACTGTGTAAACCAAAGAAACTAATGTTCATTTGAGTAAGTTTTTTGACACATGTATTACCCTTTTGCTCTGGAATTTGATAGCCTCCCTGTTTTTTCCCTCAAAACAGTTTTCTGTCTGGAACGCAGAATAGATCTGGGCTCAGCATACTGCCTTAACCATTCTAACGGTAGCAGTAAATCCTAAAATTTCTGAGAGCGGCAGGATTGAGCCCTTAGTGTATTTCCCAAGACACTTGTTGCTGAAAACATATATTGCTTGCCTCCATCTTGATAAGGCATGAAAGCAATAGAAGTCTTCTCTTTAAAACTTTTTCCACTGGGAAATCTTGACTTGGTGAATATGGGGACTGATTATATGCATCACAAAACAAAAATGCATAACTGAACAGCAGCAACTGTCTGAAAAGAATCTACTATTTCAAACAGTTGAAGGCCCAAGTGTGACAAGTCACCAAGTATTTAAAATGTCTTCCTCTGATGAGTCTACATAATAACTAGATAAAAGGTATTAGCTATGATGACAAGAAAGAAGCAGTTTAATTCCTCCCATGCCACACCTTTGAGTATGCCTAGAGTCATGTTTCATAGCAGCATTACCAGTACGGGCACAACAGGCACTAGAATAGATGGCATCAGGCCCCAGTATGAATTGCTGAATACGATTTTTTTCCAATATTAAAGGTTTAAAACTTCTTGAAACAAAAAGATGTTTCGGGATAGATTAAGCTTGTCTTCTTACTTTGGTGATCCAAATTTACTTGTGTAATTTAACTCAATAATATTTTGCCTGAAAGTGCTTGTGAAGTGGGAGATGAACAAGTAAGCAGTCTATAACTTTTCCTGAATTTTATTCCAGATTTATCCATTTCTATTGAACAAGTTTGCAAATTGTATTCAGATACTTGAGAAATCCATACAACATGTTTGCTTTGGATTTTCCAAAGCAGTGGTACCCACGTCCAAGTTACACAAAATCAGTACATTCATAACTTGTAATGTATAATACAACTTGTAATTGAATAGTTAACATCAGACTCATTGGCTGTGGGAATCAAGCCTGGGGGCAATATTTAATTGAACTCAGAGTCAGCCATCTTTCTTCTGTGGGCAAAGCAAAGTACTTTTTCTGAGACACAGAAATCACTCTCATTTGTATCCTGTGCCAAGGATCCTTAAGCCCCATGGAAATTCTCCTCTCTGGAGCATTCTTCCTTCCGCTACTGTATTTCCTCTTAACAAGATATTGCTCTCATGCTATTAATGTTAATGAGAGTACTAAAATCTCTTAATAAGAAAATGTTTGAATTAATGAGGATGTTGCCATTGCTGTCCAGGATCAGCCTGACTCCATATGCAGAGACTTCTATGGACAGCTTTACAAATGCCTTTATTAGGCCTGGGCAAGGGTCCTCTGGAAGCCTTACGCTTTCACGGAACAGCACAAATACTATAGTCAGGCTATTTGGAAAGATAACACAGTAAAAATTTTACCAGTAAATTCTGTATATTATGTCAACCAAAAATGTTGACACCAGAACACAGCAAGTGCTGATATACTTATAATGAATTAACTAGACTTGCCTGAGCCTTTGAAGGTTATGTGACTGCATTTATTGATCTCGTTTCACTGATATCAATAAAAGCTGAAGTTTCTTGTTACCCCATAAGGCCACTTATGTCACTGTCTTCCAGATTCATTTGAAGCTGTTGACTTTGATCTAGAAAGCTAAATAACATGAGTGAACCCTTAGAAGCAGCTCTGTCTGATATGGTTTCTGTACTTATTGCCAGTGAAGGGACATAAGCCATAGCCCTACTACTAGTTCCGGGAGTAATGAAGTCTGGTTAGCAATGGATTTGTCCTTAATAGTCTGCATTTCTCCATTGATTTAGCTCCAGATTCCTCCATGTCCCTTAAAAATCCTCATACTCTGTGATATCTCTCTGTCCTCTGTCTTTTTCCACACTACCCCTATCCCTTTCTTGTGTCCCCAGATGCACTTTCTACTGCAGTAAATTCTGAAGTTAAGGTGGCTTCAGAGCTCCTTCCCATATTCTCTACCAAACTCTGCCCTGTCTGGTGATCAAAAGAAAACGTCCTTTGACTGGTTTAAAGTTCTGTGTAGACTTCTGGTCCAGTGAACACATGTGTACTGACTCACCTGTTTGCTACTTCTTCCCAGCCTCTGTGCAAACTGAACAAAAGAGAGACAATTTAAACCGCTCCTGCCTTTCCTTCATTCAAAGTGCTAGTAGGAGCTCTCTCCTATTAGCTGGCTGCTGAGCTTCATGAAACTCATGCCTATATTTGAGACTTTTGTTTTCCTGCAAAATTAGTTTTAAATTATCCAGTGAAATCCAAAGTTACTAGGTGGAGGCAGACAGACTTGCAAACAAGCAGTGTGTCTGTGATCACATAAGCTTTGATTAGATTGAGACATTAGGGTTAAACAAAAATAAGTGGGAAGGCGGAGGCAGTGACTCACCGTTCCTATGGACATCTTTGTTAACTTCCATGACCAGTTACAAAGCAGATTGCTTGTTTCCCTTTTGGTCACAGAGATAGATGGGCTGAGAGGAGGCAGCAAGAGGATTTTAGTGAAACTGTTGGAAGGTTGTATCACATTTTGCTTTAGGTGTCTTTCTTGCTCCTATCTGTCATATGGCAAATGCTAGTMATTTGTTTTTTAAGAGGTTACCTAGGTGCCTGGAGAGCTGGAGGTGCCTAATTTTTGATATATTAGTACTAGAACAATAAATCGGAGGTAAGAATAGAAGTAAGGTGTGCAGGGAGACGTTGTGTAATAGAAAACTATAGGAAGAGATTTGGAGAGGTCTGGACTGCCAGCTGATCTGGAGGAGAGGAAAGAAAAGAGCAACCTGACCTTTCTCTGCTGCCCTTGTAAGAGGTCAAGGGAATGAAACAATAATGACAGCCTTCAGTCTCGAAAAGGGCAGCAGGAAGAGAAGGGCAGCAGCAGAACTCAGCTACTGCTGTATATTCAATTAACATTTGCTGCCCACAATCCCGTAACTTTTCACTGAGTAGGAGCCAGGATAAAAGCCATCCTACTTAGCGTCCATTTCACAAAGTGGTATCTAATTAGTAAAATGTTTAAAAGTTAATGAAGAATACACAATGTCAGAAAATATGTTCTAATGAAGTGTGGTCCCCTCATACAAGCACTTGTGCTGTCATAAACTCTTATTACATAAGTAATATCTCAGTGTCGATGCTAATAAAATACCATAAGTAAAGGGCCAGGAGGAGTGCCATGCAAATGTCTAGCCATCTCTTTAGAGGTTCAGCTTTAATGTTAATGAAGACTCCCTGTAGACACATGCATGGAAGGATCTTATTAATTTCTGGGATTTGCTTGCTATTCATATCTGTTACTGCAGAATGTTGGACAATAAACCCGTGAAGATGATTTAGCTAGGCGTGTGGGATGCAAGCACTGTTTTACTTTTGGACTGCTGGTTTTACACAGGCACAGTGTAGCTTGAGATACATCCTCCAAGAAATTCCTCAAAAAAAAAAATTCTAAGAATTGTCTGATGAGCTCCAGATATTATTGGAGTTCCCCAGGGGTCCAGCTGACAGAGCATTTATTTGGCAGTTAAATACTTGATGCTTGAATACAGAAGTTGGAATATTACATTTTGGGTGCTGTAATATCTCCAGATGAAAATCTCTGATATGAGACTAAAATTTGATATTGCATAATATATTTTACCCCTACACAGTGAAATTTCAGCACATTCATCTCTGGAAGAGTTTCCAGGGAATATTACGCATCTGTGGGAGATGCATCAGCAAGGAAATGGGTATTGAAAGTCTTCGAGTTTGCACATGGAGACTGAATCAAAAATTATCAAGCCAAGAGGCTGACACAGAGTTCATCGGTTACATTTTAGACCTTTTAAACACAGAAGGTATTTTTTAAATAAAGTTGCTTGAATGTATAAAAAAAAATCTTTGAATCAGACAAAGGTAAAGCTGTAAAAAAAAAAAAATTATTGGGTGCAATAGCACTGCAGAGAACAAGGCCAGATTGTGTGTGGGAGTACATCAGCATTGCTCCATTGAAGCCAAACAGAGGATCTGGCCCTGAATGTTGAGTCCTACAGGGATCTTAGGTAATTTCTTCCTGAGCCTCTGTTCTGCTGTCTACAAGCTGGTCGATTGCACCTTCATAGAATCTAAATATTATAATTTCAAATGTGTCCTTCTTTTACAAMAAATATTCATGAAAATTAATTTCAAGCCCTTGTTATGTCAAGATCTAAATACAAGTAATATCCAACTAGGACACAAGAGAAGTATAGTGCAAAGCCTTTTCTCATTATATAGTTATCAGAAACACTCTACMTTAGGAAAGGTATTCTCTGCTATTTTGATCTATGAGTAATTATATAAAATAGAAGGTTTTTTAGAGGGAGCTGCAGAATGATAGTTGTGTGACTTGAAGAGAAAGGAACAAAAGGTTGTAGTCAGAAAAATGATATTTGTCTTGAAGAAAAACATGTGAAAGAAAAATCAACCCCCAGCAAAGGAGATAGATGTGATTAGAAGAAAAGATATAAAAGTGATCCCTAAAGAGTGGAAAGTAGAAGAAGCTCTTCTAAGAGGTGGCCGGAAAGGTAGAGAAAGAATCAGCTACCAGGCTTCTCTAGAGGAGTTATTCATAGCAAAATGCTGAAGAAAAATGAATATACTAGAGACTTGCTGTGCAGCATGTATTCAGGCTCAGATAAATATTCACATTTTACAGCCTTTCCAAGAGTAGCCCCTGTGAAGGTTTTAACACTAACCTGGTGTCCACCTGTATCAGCTATCATTGTCATCTTATTTCATACTCCCTGAACTAGGTTGTTTTGGGTTTTGTTTTTTTTTTTTAAATTGGCACCTGTGGTTAGGGTGAAAATCCTGGTGGATGAATTAGGAATACCTTCTACTTCAAATACGGTTGAGTGGATTTGCCACTAGGAGAAAATCTTATGACTGATTTTTATTTAAATTTCATACCCTTTTACACTAAATAGAGCATCAGAATCAGGCCATTTGCTGTGAGGTGGAGCCCAGGAAGGGTTCAGTGAGAATACTATGTTAGGGTGTTTGCATTCCCACCAGTCCTTCACCCCAATGCAAGTTCCTGTATCTTAGCAAGGATTTCCATAGCAGTGTTTTGCCAAAACAACTAGCAGTAGTGCTGGGCTAGCAGTGAGCAGGGGGTTAGAGCATGTTGTGGAAACTTAAACCAGCACTGAACTACCCCTTATTGCTCTCAGTTGAGTTAAATAGGAGCAAAATTAAGCCATTCAGTGTTGTATTGCTGTAGATGATCCTTCATATTTGAACACCTAGCAATTTTTATGCTGTCTTTACATGCCTAAGTAGCAGTAATGCTAGATCTGTGATATTAGATGGAAAACCATTTTGAAAGCTTTCAGAAATCATTAAACAGTTAAGAGCTGAGAGACCCTTTTTTGCAGGGTAGGATCTGGAGAAGTACGCTGTATGTGAGTAATGCAACTGTCTGTGCCCCCTGCCTAGGATTAGACTGGCTTTGATAAGAAAGAACAAAATTTCAGAACCCTTTTTTAGTTTTAAAGATTATGTCAGGGKTTTTTTTGAGTTTGGGTTGAGGTTTTGGGGTTTTTTTKGGGAGTCTTAGTGATACAGTTTACAAAGACTGATGGAACACTACTTATAAACACTTAATGTTTACAGCATTTCTTCTGCTGTACCAAGAAACTCAGTGGAGTTCATGTGGGTTTTTCCCCTTGGCTGGTCAAATATTTTGAACAGTTTTATCATTTGGGTGGGATATGAAATTAGGAACGGAGATAATGATTGGCTGAATGTGGCCCCTTTTAATTGTTGAAACCARCTCCCTCCTGCAAATCAGGTAAGTATCTTTTGTTAGTACTTTTGTTGYTAATACATTGTTAACACATTTTCCAGTGGCTTCCTCAGGGTCTTTTTACTGTGAATAATTAACATTTGAATGGTKTGAATGGATGCCTAAATCACATGGTATTGTCCCTATCCTTTGAGTGGATGCCCACAATGCTTTTAATCAGAAAGTGAGCCTGTTAGGGGGTTTATTGCATTAAAAAAGGAGAGACAGCTGTATAAAGGGGAAGAGCAGCTGGAGATACACAGGCAAAAGCTACAAACCGAAGAGCTTTCAGTGGAGAACAACATTTTGTTTGTTTCCCTGAATATTAGATATGAAATAGCGAACACTACCTACGTACCCTCCTTGTTAACTATATAATAATTGCATTTAATTTACAGTTATTTATCTTTAATTGTTCTCTCTTCGGTGCCCCTCCAAGATCCTCTTAGCCTTGCTTCTTACAAAGGATGCCATAGGTGGATATATAAGCTTTTCTAACATAATATGTATTTGTGTGAATACACTTAGGGRGGGTACATGAATACTAGTGTGTATGAGACTACATTTGTACATACGTAGAAATGCTCATCAGAAGAGGAAAGCAAAAAGCCATTTTACCTTATCCCCGGTTTCTGAGGCAGGATGAGCACACTAAGAACAGCCATGACAAGTGTATTTCTAAAATCTTTTGACAATGGGCAATTCATTCATAAGGGCAGATTATCATTTGGTGTAAACTATGTACTTCATTCATTAATCTTGGTATGCTGATTTTCACTGAGAATCATCTCCATAATTTTCAGAGTATCATCCTATATGTTTCTTGCCCAGAGTGCCATCTCACAGAGCGGTCAGATATGATGACAATGGATATGGTATAAATAGACAGAGACAGATCTCTGTAGGGATCATTTTGAAAGAGCCAGATGGCAACAACTACATTTATTTTTTCTCAGCTTCACAAATATGTTTTGCAGTAGGGCTGTGCCTTTTCATTCCAAATGAACCCAAACAAAAACCCATCTATCTTTTCTACGTACATTTCAATTCCTCCGGGAGACATCTGTGGGCCCAATTATATAAAGTCCAAGCATCATTTTACAGACTTACCATCCAGGAAATGCAATGACATAACCAGATTGCTTTTAATTGTGTTTTGTTAATTGGCTTCCCGAAACATTAAAAAAAAGACAGTGAGAACTGGAGTTACTGATACTAGGCCCCATGCATACCACTGCTTTGCATGAACAAGCCTCTSATTAATTCTGAGATCCCTTAAAACACATCTTAGTCACCCTAAAAATGTAAACAACATTTCTGTATTCAAATTAACATCAGCATCACTCATTTAGAAATACTTTGCCTCCTACTTTCCTCTTTATATTCCTTCAACTTCTCTGCCAATTTTTCCATTCTATCTTGGTGTCACTCATAAGTTCATACCTTCTCCTTGATACTTCCTGTGCACAGGAGACGTTAGCTTCCAAATAAATAAAGTCAGTTTCTTTTCCCTTACTATGTCTATAACTAACTGAAAACATTTCTGTCTGTAGTGGGGGTAACACTACATTATCCAGAGTACGTGTACTTTTGGCACTAAGGAGCTTACATGCATCAGTTGAGTCATGTTACGTGAGATGTATCAGCAGTCCTGGTTAACAAGGGAGGTCCCGGACAATTGGAGGCTTGCCAATGTGACACCCATCTACAAGAAGGGCCAGAAGGAGAATCCGGGGAACTACAGGCCTGTCAGCCTGACCTCGGTACCAGGGAAGATTATGGAGCGGTTCATCTTGAGGGCGCTCAGAAGGCAGGTGCAGGACAACCAGGGGATCGGGCCCACCCAGCACGGGTTCGTGAAGGACAGGTCCTGCTTGACCAACCTGATCTCCTTCTATGACCAGGTGACCCGTCTAGTGGATGAGGGGAAGGCTGTGGATGTGGTCTACCTGGACTTTAGCAAAGCCTTTGACACTGTCTCCCACAGCATCCTCCTGGAGAAACTGGCGGCTCATGGCTTAGATGGGCGTACTCTTCGCTGGGTAAAAAACTGACTGGACGGCCGAGCCCAGAGAGTTGTGGTGAATGGAGTTAAATCCAGTTGGTGGCCAGTCACAAGTTCTGTTCCCCAGGGCTCAGTGCTGGGGCCGGTCTTGTTTAATATCTTTATCAATGATGTGGACGAGGGGATCGAGTGCTCCCTCAGTCAGTTTGCAGATGACACCAAATTGGGCGGGAGTGTTGATCTGCCTGAGGGTAGGAAGGCTCTGCAGAGGGATCCGGACAGGCTGGATCGATGGGTCGAGGCCAGTTGTAGGAGGTTCAASAAGGCCAAGTGCCGGGTCCTGCACTTGRGTCACAACAACCCCAGGCAACGCTACAGGCTTGGGGAAGAGTGGCTGGAAAGCTGCCCGGCGGAAAAGGACCTGGGGGTGCTGGTTGACAGCCGGCTGAACATGAGCCGGCAGTGTGCCCAGGTGGCCAAGAAGGCCAACGGCATCCTGGCCTGTATCAGGAATAGTGTGGCCAGCAGGAGTAGGGAGGTGATCGTGCCCCTGTACTCGGCACTGGTGAGGCCGCACCTCGAATACTGTGTTCAGTTTTGGGTCCCTCACTACAAGAAGCATGTTGAGGTGCTGGAGCGTGTCCACAGAAGGGCAACGAAGCTGGTGAAGGGTCTAGAGTACAAGTCTTACGAGGAGCAGCTGAGGGAACTGGGGTTGTTTAGCCTGGAGAAAAGAAGGCTGAGGGGAGACCTTATCGCTCTCTACAACTACCTGAAAGGAGGCTGTAGTGAGGTGGGTGTTGGTCTCTTCTCCCAAGCAACTAGCGATAGGACAAGAGGAAATGGCTTCAAGTTGCACCAGGGGAGGTTTCAATTGGATATTAGGAAAAATTCCTTCACTGAAAGGGTTGTCAAGCATTGGAACAGGCTGCCCAAGGAAGTGGTGGAGTCACCATCCCTGGAGGCATTCAAAAGACGTGTAGATGTGGTGCTTAGGGACATGGTTTAGTGGTGGACTTGGCAGTGCTAGGTTAACGGTTGGACTTGATGATCTTAGAGGTCTTTTCCAACCTTAATGATTCTATGATTCTATGTAACTACCCTCTATAAAATTCTGGATTCTGGATGTCTAAACTTCATACCAGACACTGGACCATACATGTGCTTTTTCTGCTTTTGCAAAGTTTTTACTAATTATCTTTAAGTATAGCAGTACAGTTAGATCCAACATTTTTAGGATAAGTCTTTACTGTTTTGTTTACCATATTTTGCGTAACAAAAATTGCTCTTCATGGTGCTATAATGCAGCAGGGAGAAACTTCCCGATCCCAGATTCCCACTGAGGCACAGCTCCTGTTTAGTTCAGGAGATGGAGGAGATAAACCCAGATTCCTTTCACCTGCCCGACCATGGTGGTTATTTACATTGACACTAAGGCGGGTCTACACAGCTAACTTTCAGAATGGAGTTTAAGGGTTACTCTCACCCAGTCTGTGCTGTGGGAGCTGCCTGTCCCCTATCTGTAAAGTATTTTGAAAGCTGTCATCCCATTTGGGATGTTTGTTTCTCCTTCCTCCTTGCTGTGAGTTCACTTTCCCCTTGCATAAGGAGCCGTGCAGGCAGCCAGAGAGATGCTAAATGCAGCAAGATGATAGAGAAATCTACATTTTGCCAAGGAGGCTTAACGCTGGCAGGTTCAATCTCAGACCCTCCCTTTCTTAGGCTCAGATTGAACACAGCCAAAGGGGGACAACCTGAGCTGGGTAGTAAATAGAGGCTTTAGAGTTATCTTTGAGCCAATTCTGTCAGGTGATCACACTATCAGCTATCTAATCTTCCAATATGTGATACTGAATATGGTATGCAGCACACTGGACAACAAAGGAAAATCCATTTATTTTTATTTTCAAACAATTGTCTGAATGGGGAGGCAAGTGATTTGGGGATTTTTTGTGTATTTTTATTTCTGCTTGGGGAAAGGTGAGGACCATTTTTGGTCCACGTCTGTTTTATATTTGGGGACAGTAAAATAAAGGAAGCAATAAACCTCTGTAAATACAATTTTCTGGACTACAGTGGCAATGGTACTGATTAGTGATAAGTGCACTATTGTTCCTCAATATCTCTGTGAAGTGGAGGCACAGGCATTTTACTCCTTGGTGATCACTCGCTTGAGGATAACTTCTGGTAGGAATTTATGCTCAACTGTATTCTGCCCTATTTCCTGGTATTTCTGGTAAATCAAACTGGCACCTTCAGCATGTTTGCCTTTGCACTTTGAATGGATTGTCATTTCAGAGATGACAAATCCTTTATACAAATTTGAAGAATAACAAACTCTGTGTGGCTTTTATATTCAAATTTGTTTACAGAATGTTTTTTGCAAGTAACTATTTAAGTCACCCTCTTTTTTTTTAATCTGATGATGCAGTCAGTACTTTGTTCTGTGCTTGGAGGTATATTTCTTTCATTATGTTCATTATTTATGATGGTTCTGTAGTTATTCCTATGCTATGAGAATCTGCTGCATTCATTAAGTATGATTTCATAAAATTGATGGACTGTGGCTGGCACAAGTTTATCTATAACATTTTCAAAGAGAATATATCATGTAACCAGCTTGTAAGATAAGCTTATGAGTTTTATAAAGTATGCAGATTTATTATGCATTTCCTGTTTGCATTGCTCTGTCACCTCCATTACTGGAGGGAGCACATGCCTCCAAGCCTAGACACCTAAAGACTCTTGGAGCTAGTGCTTGATTCTATTACTGTACTGAACAAGCTGCTGACATGCAGTGAGCCCTCTTTAGGATTTCCTCTCCTTGTGACCTCATGCATAGTTTTGGAAAAATATGAAGTTTTCATTTCTTGTAATCATTTCATTCTAACCTAATTCCTTCTACTAGTTCTAACAAGGGAAACTTCTTCATTTCCTGTATCAGATATTTGTGATGCAATTTCAGTGTTGCATACCCATGTCTCCATGCAGGAACTGTTTATGGTTTAAAGGTGCATAAACACTACAACATACAGAAAAAAATACAAATAATTTTGAGATCCCTAGAGTTTCAGTTTTGTAAACACGTATAGCAAAAAATTGTTGTTGCTATGATGGTCTAAGAATACAGATAAAGCAAGGTTTTCAAGAAAAACTCATATACATTATTACAAGAGTGGTTATAATTGCTGAGGAGGAAAAAACCCCTCACCTGAAGAAGGCCTTGTGTACCCAAAGCAGGTCTGTTTGTCCTTACTGTATTTGCTTGTATAATAAAAGATATCATATCACCCTAATGTGTCAAATTTACATTTTTCATAAAAGCTGACTTTCCTTTTGTATTCAGCAAGTTAAATTTTCTCATAGCCACCAGCTTTTTTTGTGCCAAGTGTGACTGTACCATAATAATGAACTAAAAACTACGTAGAAAGGAGATTGTTATTATAGTGGACAACACAGCTGAAACGTGATGGCTTCTGCACTGATCACTATAAAAGTAAATTGCAGATGGTGGGAAGAGCTGTGATCATCTGATTACGTTAATGTGGTAGTACATTAGCTTAATGTATTGAAGGTCAGTAAGTTTACATCTCAGTGGCACGAAACTGGGGATATGCAAAATGTAATATAAACCAGCAACAAGTATCATAATTGATTGTCATTAAGAAATTAATTTAGCCAAAGACAACTATTTCTAAGCAGTAGTGAAGAGCAGAAAACTATAGACCTGAATGCAATTTTACAACTACCTTCTCTTGAGGAATGTTTTAGTTGCCAAGTGCTGCTCTCCCTGCAGACACAGTTACAATAGCTTTTACTTATGCATGTTGGACACACAAGTCTACCCATGAAGAAATCAGAAATAAAGTATCAGAGCAGATGATTGAACATTGATGGTTAGTAATTTGGTGTTTTGTATGAATTCTCACTCCATCCAGATTATTTTGTAGGTCAGGCTTATATTTCCTAGATGAATGTATGCATAGATTAAGCAAAAGGTGGCAGAAGAATGCTACGTAGGTTGGCAGGTATGGTTCTGGAGATTTATAACCACAATGGGAGTGTGGGATTTCTGTCTGTTTGCTTAAAGCCTATTGCTGTTGTGATCCTACGTACTTTCCAAGCCTGGAGGAATTACAGCGTCTGGGAATATGCTCTGGATTCTGTGAGCACACAAATTTACTTGACATGTCACAAATGCTAGAATTTGTTAAGCTGTTCTTTGTTGGATATGAATTGGCTTTGTTAACCTGTTCATTAACAGACATAAGAACATATAAATCAAAGAATAGAACTTAATTAATTTGCTTTGCACACCTCTGCTAATGCACTGGAAGACATGACAGAACCAGAGAGCCTGGCAACTTCAGTATGTTCATGGGTTGGTACTGAGGCAATGACAAAAACATGCTTGGCAACGCGTTTCTTAATCCTAGGGATATTTTCTCCCAAAGAGCTTAGAGGACTGAAAATCTGAAAACAAGAAAATTCTCTTTGATAGGTCTTGCTTCGCCTTTGATTCTCATTCTGCTTAGCACCGTTGGTCCTGCCTTTTCTTCTTCCAGCTAGTTCTGCTTACTAGTTGCAATAAAATGGCTTTCACTTTTCAGACAGCTCATCAAACTAAGTGTTCAGGTAGACAGGCTGCAGCTTTCAGAGCAAACCACTGAAGAATTTCACTTCTTTCCCATGCAGGTTTCTTTCTACAGTCCATTCAAAGACTTTACTACTAGGAAACTGTATTTCAGTGAGGAAGAGACGTATACAGTTGAGATCCCACAATGACTCTCAAGTTTGTAATGGTTTACATGATTTCTACCTCCTGGCACAGTACAGATGGTTTAGTCCTAAATGGACCTTGTAATGCAACAAGCCAATGACAAAACATTTGCCTTTAGCTTTCAATATAGAGCTATCATCTTTCAAAATGGACAAGTCAGAAATGCTGATCTCAATGTACTTCTGAATGTTTTTTGCAGTTAGCAATGCTTCTACTGAATTTCATTATTCTGCATTAGTGCATTAGTCACCCAGCAATTAAGAGAACTTTAATTCTGTCCACTGTAATCTGAAATGTGGTCTCAACAAGCCTACAGGATCACTTAGTTTATGACAGGTGGAGAATTTTGCACTGTAAATCCTGTGCAGTGCTTTCCCAGGATTTACAACTACATCATATGTGTATCCATGTCCAGTTATCATGCTGCTGTTGATTTCTGAACCGATCCTGAGCTGAACTGGAGAAGCTGAACTTCCATCTCATTGGTCTCAGCTTTTTTTGTTCTTTTAGCAGCCAAAATAGCAGCATGTAAAAACTAGTGGTTAGAAACATTCCAGAAGTACAACATAGTTATGTAATCTAACAGTTTCCAAAACAATATTTTGGAAGGATATATACCTGTTTTTCTTTCTCTTTCTTGTCTTTAGTCCAAAGGACGCTCTATTACTGGATATTTAGTACATTACTTTTTGTGGTTAATGCTGCTTAGAAAGATCTGCAAGCAGTATAAATTCRATGGTAATATGCAAATGTCAGGCAATATGACAGTCTGTGCTAGAGTGGAAGAACACAGACAGTGGATCTCAATTTTATAACAACGTGGTTTGTTTTTTTTTTAATAAGGCCATTGGGCAGAATAAAAAGGGTGTGACTTTTTTTTCCTCAATGCAAATGTATGTCTCTGATCTTCCTTATTCTCTTATCTTTGGATGAGCTAGTTATAATAGGAGCCCTCAGAGTGCTTTGTATTTTTTGAGCCTGCAATATTTTCACATCTGTCATCTGAGAAATCACCTTTCTTTTCTTATAACAGACTTTCTAACAAAGCCAGAGCATTTATCTTCCTGGCCTGTTAAACTGCTTTTTCAGATCTATTCTGTTTGTCCAGTAACCAAAAGAACTCAGTCTGTCACATTTCTCAGTAACTCTCTTACAGACTATAACCCATCCTGCCTCAGAACGCTCCACTCATAACCCAGTGTGCAGACATTACCACCTGCTTCTCTATTTCATCACTCACTGACAATTACATGACTCATGCATGTAAATTAGGGATGAAATTCTCATGAAATTTGAGTTTATCCAAACTTTCTAAACATTTTATGATGTTTGCAGATGTACTTCAAGTTTGTGAGTCTTTGGGAGGCATGATTTGTTTTTTTCTTTTAAACAACATCATCTTGGTGCTAACTATGAAATGCCAGTCCAGTTCAAAGCATAGAAGATTTCCAAAAGCTGAGCAAGTAATTTGAGTTTATCCAAACTTTCTAAACATTTTATGATGTTTGCAGATGTACTTCAAGTTTGTGAGTCTTTGGGAGGCATGATTTGTTTTTTCTTTTAAACAACATCATCTTGGTGCTAACTATGAAATGCCAGTCCAGTTCAAAGCATAGAAGATTTCCAAAAGCTGAGCAAGTAATGTCCTTGTCTTATAAATAATACAGCCTAGTTGCACCATCAAGAAATGTAACACTGCATAAAGAGTTACCTTTTCCTGTCTGAAAAAAAAAAATCATTAAAAATATGTTAGCTAACTATTAATATTTATTTCCCCCAAGTAGTCAAAATTCAGGGGTTTATAAGTTATTCCAGTTAGGAATTTGATGCTGTAGTCTGGTGTCAGGGAATGTTTAACTTCTTATGGACCAGACCTGAGAGTGTCCGTCACGCAGTCAGTGCCATTTGAGCTGATGTTTCCACTCATCCTACTGACTAATTAATGGCAAGAATGCTGTGGATATTCCACTTAGCCCATTTAAAGCATTTCTCCACTATGCACTGTGGTCTTCACAGATACACCTTTGGATGCATTTTTAGCCATGTTGACAAATGTATATTACATTGTAGAGTTTTTATCTTACAACTTAGAAAYACCTACGTAGGTGTACACAAAGCAGCGTGGATCCGAAATATCTCATCCCCTCAGTAACACAGCAGGGATTCGTAGCTTGGTCACAGGGCCACTTGATCAACACTATTCTGCTTCCAAATCCAAGCTACTATGTCTATATGGTGCTGCCACCAGCCTTGGATTGCCACTAATATGGAGACCTGTCCTGTATTTCACTGCACAGAGTTGACATGCCCCAACACAATAAGCAGAATTTCTGCAATTTCTTTGTAAAAAGAGAATTTTTCTTTGAGAGGAATTTCTCAGGAAAATAGGGCAAATCCTTGGTTAGCAAGCTCTCGTACTCTGCTAACATGTTTAATTTAAAAGGTTACTGTAGAAAGAAGACACTTGTAGACAGTCTACCACATAATAAAACCATATTTGAAGCAGACAGATGGGGCTAAATGAACCAGGACAACCTACAGCTCATTTAAAAAGGTCTGATGTAGCATGAGAATAAAACAAAAAAGGAAAAAATAAAAGGGAAGCTTTGTAGGATAATCATTATCCTGAGTGTCTGTCCCTACTGTATTGACTATCTGAATGACAATTTTTAGAATTCGGGAAATCAATTATATCACCACACTCAAGAAGATTCAAAATTAACCAGCCTGGCTTTATCCTTCTGTATAGTACCTATATTTTTTTAATAGTGACTTTCTGTAATATTGGAAAGATAACCATGCTGCAAAAAGCACACATATTCTAAGAACTTTCAGAAAGTATAAGAGCAAGGGCTTTCTCTCTGAAGGAGGCTGAGCACAAGGGGCACCCAGATGAATATGTGCAGCTTGTAGAGAAAAAGCACAAACCCCTCTCAGCAATTTCTGAGGAACAAGGAAGTTAACAAGAAAGAGAAATTTGATATAAACAGACTGTCTTACTCATACAAATGCTGAATACCAGCAATTAAAACATTTAAAAGATGGCACTGCATGTTAATGCTTCTTCAAAGACAGTCTCTATTCTTCTCTAGTCTGGTGCAATATGCTTCATCTCTGGGGAGCTGAGAAGTTTGAAGGGAGGTCTTCAAAATACTGCTCCTCCTTCTGCAATGAATCATTCCTTCCAGAGATAGTTAACTAATACCATCTATTTGCCGTAAACCAAATGATAGCCTAAACTTGATTATGGTAGCAATGTGCTTTTCTGTAGCATCATTTCCAAGCAGAGAACCTGAGGATATGTTTATTTATTACTTGGTGAACAAATATATTTTCAGCAGATGACAACTGAGGATATCCTGCTTTAATGGCAGTTTTTCATGGCATGGTTTTTTCCACTTTCCTTCATACTCATCTTCTTGGATTTTCTGTTTGTTACTAGTTTCTGATGCATACATCAACACTAATCAAACAGGCTATGCTTTTAAAGCTATTCTTAGTCATGCTTGGGTTGAATGTATGAAAACACTACCTTTCCAGCCAGAGACTGATACATTGCAGTCTAAAGAGAAGTCTAATAATGTAGACACTGGTAAAGCAGCCACTTGCACATCAATAGATGTAAGTATCATTTGCATACTGATGCAATACACTGCTAGTGTAAGTATGGTCTAAAACCTCTACAGCAGTGTCTTGGGCAAAGATAAGGGAAACAAGGAGGAAGTATATGTGGGAAAAGAGACATCATTTATAGTATCATGACATTTTGTCTGGCAGCTATGGTATAAGTGTCATTAACTTCAGGGTATACTTTAAAGTAAAAAAAGTATCTTTTTCAGGAGGATTATTATACTGTATTTTCACATTATAGCACCCACAAGTCATCTGTAAATATATATGTATTAATATATTTGAAGAATAAATAAACAGCCTGCATATCAGAAGTAATGGAGTTCTGACTCTGGACAAGTGATACAAGGTTATGTTTACCTCAGAACTCCTTAGTGGTCTTCTCTGCTTCTGCCTGTGTAACGTGCTTCTCCATAGCCTATATTGTTCCACCCCTAAGCTTCAAAAGCCTGTTTCTTCTAATCTGATAGCCTTCCTGCTCTCACAGTGATCTGGGGACTTATTTTCAGGAACTGACACTTTCAGAGGAAAGTATGCAGGGAATATGTACACTAATGAGTTAGCTCCATAGAGCAGCCAAAGTCTGTAACAAAAAAGTACCACAGTGCAAGGTGGATATTTGGTACGCATTATGAATAGCTTGATTTTCATTTCATGTTGCTCTTAAAYAGAAATCTTTTTAAGTCAGTAGGTCAAATTTCAACATCATCTCTTTCATTCTCAAAATTAATTCCCATACCAGGAAACTGATAGCCATAGCTCAAAGCCACTTTTCCGTACCCATGTTCACATACTGACCTTGGGCCTAAATGACCTGTTGAATAATTTAGAGCAAACTGGAACATTCTTATGGCCCCTTATAGTAGTTTTCCAGCTGCTTTGAGCAGCCACAGCTGCATAAAGCAGCCATAGCCAGTCCCAGAACCTGAACCAAATACACACAGATTACTAGATGTACTGTTTAAGCCAAGAGTAAACCTATTTTTGTATATATTCATTTCTGTGATGTAAACAAGCTTAGGGCAAAGCCCTTGATGAGGATTTTGCTAGTGCATAACTTTTTGATTACTTTGGTTCCTGGCCTTATGAAGCCATTCATGAGGCACTGTGTTTTGTGTCTTCTGACTCTATTTCTCAATTAGTTGATCCTATTTTCATTGCCTTTTAGGGGAAAGTCTTCATTTCTTTCTAACTATCTGAACCAAATGATAAGATATGGGCCCTGAGGCCCTTTCTTCAGTTGCACTCACTGCCATCCAAATTTAGATCCATATTTAAGTTTTGAGCTCTTTCGTGGGAACGTATGGCTGAAAGCTGCAGTGTATTTAATAAAACCCTTATGAAACACTGAATTAAGTAGAAAGCTGATGAACACAGACTGATTATTAGTCAAGCTGGAGGCGTATGTTTTAGGAACACTGCCATGACTTGGTGTGGAATGTTTAACTTTCCACAATGCTTAACGTAGAGTCACCAGTTAAATCATTGACCTGGGCAAGTTTGACTTGGCTATCCTCTGAATTTCTGTCAGATTGCTAATTATGTGGACAAGCAGCACATCCTGTCTCATTTACTAACACGTTCATGGACTTTCTACCCTTAGTTGTTAACCCTGGCTATCTAAAGGAAACTGAAATTTTAAAAATTATATACTGCTTTAATCAAATATTACACTTCCACACAAGACAATTGAGGCTTTCTTCCACAGTCTTCCTTGTTTCATCTGTACCACACTTTACTTCTTTCTGTTCACTTATACCCTCACTGGGATGTGTACAGCTGAAAATTAAACAAGCCAAATAAATTATATCTGAATCCCAACATGGGAATTTTGTAAGCTGCCTAATGGGTCTGACACCTAATCCGTTTGATAGGAGACAACTAACATTTAACATTTCCATTCATGAAGAGTAGCTACTTAGACTGCTTAGAGGGTACCTTAAATTTTTGCTTGCTATTTATTTTTCATTTATGTGTGTTCTTAAACATCTTCCTCTGTCTGTTTGTTGGCTGATAAATCTAGCCATTATAGTCTTAGTGTAGACATCATTTATACCTAGAAAAGCATATCTGAAAATACATTACCTTTAAATAGCAGGATCCATCACATCTGAGCTCCCATGTCTGATAGCCAAAAAGCTCCATTTCATTTCAGAAGAAAAATTGCTTCTGTCAAGGTAAACAGAATGCATTATCCCCCTTTAATAACCATTTTTAAGCATGCTTCTGTATTACTTTTTTCACAGCTGCATTGCAATAAGCCTTAGAGTAATTGCCAGTGCTTCTGTCTAATAGGTTCATTATTCTTTTGCCATAATTGCAGCCATTAAACGTCCAATTGTTAAATTTCTACTCCTACATTTACTTAGTGTTACATTTTATAATGGGGTATGTCATTACAGCACCCCAGTGGCTACAGCTGTTGTTCAAAGTGTTTCTAAAAGTCAATGAGATCTATTTGAGATATGTCTGTATTCTTGATTTTTCACAGATTCTCTCCACTGCACTATGTGTGTCATCTTTTTTTAGCTTTTTCAAAGATAGCTGAATTTAGGTACCCTTTACTGAAAGTTTAAGAACCTGACCTATTCAGGAAGACATAAAGCTGTGACTTTAATATTTCTAAAGCACCATTTTTTCACTTTTATGAAATGATTCATATATAACAAGGTGATGGAGCAAAGATTTAAATAAGGGAAATTAACACTTATGGCTTAATAGCTTTTCGAGAGCACTGATTTATCTTTTGTCATGTTAAATTTGTTGGGCTTTCTCTTTGTTGTAAAAGAAGCCTAGCTCCTAGTGTTAGCTACAGTCGTGGTAATAAAACGATCTATTTAATGCCCCTTGCTTCATTACTTGACATTTCTAGATAAGTTAATAAGTGTGCTACGGTTTACTTCTTACTCGTGTGAGAGGGACTTGTTGATTTGAAATGTTACATTTGGACCTGATATGTAAGCTTTATTAAAAATAAGTAAAAGCCCTTACAATTATCACTCTGTCTATAATCATTACTAATCCTCTTCCTTTCATAAGACACTCATCATCTATATAGTTTGTGTGTGCTATCTGGTGTCAATTAGTCTTTTTATAATCACACTGAAAAGTGGTTTTGAGACATATACTAACACCTGCATTAGTTTATGTTGCTGACAAGCACGAAGGATCTGTTTTGGAAATTGCTGGTACCAACAATGGTCAGCCCCAATCAATTTCCTGGGAAAGCTGATACACCATGCCCAAAAACCCTATTTGCGAAGTTATCCAGCCTCTTTTTAGGATATAACTTCACGTCACTTTAAAACTCTCAAAGGCAATATGTCATTTTTATTACTTAGATTTCACACTCCTCCATAAGGGGTTGATTAAAACTGCATTTGAAATGTATATCACATAAGGTTTTTTATATACCACGTTTTCATTTTTAACCTCATTATCAAGCTATGATTTTTTTCAGTGATTAACCTAAAATTGCAGCATTTCGTATCAGTATGTGCAGTATTTCATATCTTCTACCTCATACATTATAACAAAAATAGTATGGTATAGTGCTAAAGATATTTGATTTACAGAAAATAGAGATTTTTATTTAAACACTCTTAAAGAGAAACATTTTTCTCATCCAAATTCTTTCCCGTATTGTAGAACATATACTGATGATAGAAACAGAAAGAAAAGAGGTCACCAAAAAAAAAAAATTACCTTGTTTTTTTCTATATGGAGGTAGACTTTCCACAGAGGAAGGCAAAGAAAAACCCTCATCATCTCTACTTCTAGATTGCGGTTCAAATCTACATCATTATCAAAGTAGAAAGTTGTTACCACATCACGTCGGTGTACTTGACATTTATCTGCTTGTTATAATCATGTTTTCAGTACTGAGGTACTGGGTAATTAATTCTTTCGGTGTCTGGCACCAGATTACAGTTATGCTAGATATGCCAAGGTGTTGAAGATGCCATTCAGATGTTCTGTTCTCTTGTGGGGGAGTTCTTTTTGAGAGAAGTAGATGTAGCAAATTCCTACTGTAAATATCAGTTTTACAGCCACAGAGCAGGCTTCACTTTCCAGGATCCCTGGATTGCAAAACTCAAGGACGTACAAAAGCACAGAGAGAAAAATCCACCRGCTAGTAAACTGGAAGAAAAAAAAAATATTTTACAATGTGATTAGTGTTAATGTAAGCAAATAGGTAGCAGAAAATATTTATTTAATTAATTTTACCCCTTTTTCAGCTCTTTGGGGCATTGGGTGGAAGAAAAATGAGACATATTATTTATTCAAGGTCCAAGCCAAAACAGAGTTTCACAGTCAGCAGATTATCAGATTGTGAGTTTCAGATATTTCAACCAGATGTACGATCCACATATAAATCATAAGTCATTCTGCAAGCCATATAACTTAGTTAATAAATATAGTTTGTATTTCACACAGGCTAGAAATAATTCCCATTTACACTTTTCATTACAGTAGTTACAAGTATCACCATCTTCTCTCTTATACCCACAAACCATYATGGCTACAACAGCACTATTGTGCAGAAATCATCTGTTCAGTAGTTTGATTGATTCTTTCAGTGATCCTTCAATGTTTCAGCCAATGCCCATCAACATTAACTGAGAAACTTGTATCTATGACTGGTTGGAGAACTATGTAGTTTCAAAGATATAGTGAAGGTATAAAATTGCTGTATTTTATTTGGCAGTATGAGTGAGTAAACCAAATTGCTAAAATAGGTTTTAGCATATTTTTCCCTTAACAGAGGTAGCTGATATTAGTTAACACTTAATGAGAAGATCATTAAGGAGGAAAGATGTTGGGAACAAGGTAACTGACAAAGTTGTTTGATAGGGACAGATTGCAAGGAAGTGTTTTGAGTTTGGAACAATGGAAATTTGCCAAATAGAAAATTTGGATAAACTACTAATTTGGAGACTCATCTGAAAAAAAGATCCAGGAAATGGATCTTCATCTCAAGAGATGAAGAACAGAGGTGCCACAGTAGGATCTGATTTAACTGCAGGACCAGCCAAGGCTACTAAGCAAGATATAGGCTGAAAAATTCCATGGTCATAGAAAGACCATGGGTTACTCCATTGGGCTATATCCCAGCTAGTGGCGAGAAAACAAAGACAGTGAAGTGCATACAACATTATATTTTTATACATTTGTGAGTTATATTTACCATGTAAATTTTCTGTAAACTGGATGAGTGGACGTCTTCCAGTGGAGATTTCTGGAAAAGGCTGATTAAATCACAAATGTTCCTGAAGAGTCATTACCAAGTCCAGTGGATAAGGAGTTCAGCTATGTATTCTGGCTGTCTGGGGAGGTTTCTAGAAATAGTAGCTACCTCACCAGGGTATATCTGGGAACTCTGAGTGCAATGCGTTCACTCTGAGTGCAATGCCTTCACTCTGCCCGGACTCCAGAGGTTGATGAAGTGACTAAATAAAGCCCATGAGATTGTTTTAAGTTACATTAATGACAACAGCTAGCTAAGGAAAAGCAGACATTTTTTCTCCCTGTGAGCATAAGGTTGCATAAAATGGATATCGATTAATTAACTTGGTACAGAAGGCCCTCATTGTTGTGTTCATTAATTGTATAATATTAACTGCAGTCACCTGATCAATGTCTTTGGATTTTTTACAAGTGTAATCCATTCTGGAAAACCCAAGCTTTGAATATTGGCTTTTCTTTTGCTATGTTTCATCGTCAGACATCCTCACAAGTGACAGAGAATGAAACTGAAATCAAAAGCTGGAGCAAAGTAGAAAAACAAACAGGTTGAGAATGTGGTTCCCAATCAAGAAAGCTGGGTGCAGCCATATCTGACTCTACTTAAAGGTCAAAATTTCAGGCTTCTTTCCTCCAAATATCCACCCCAGAATGGTGCTTCCTCTTCTCTGAAAGCCCAGAAAGCTGTCTAGCTGTTAAAAGTTTAACTCTTGTTGATGTCCTTTGAGAATGGCAAACTTCCCATGGTATCCATCAGGTAATGGCTATGAATGCTCAAAAAAAGGGATAGCACTTTCCCAATCCTGTGTGGAATTACCTACTTTTTTTTTTTAAATCTCAGCAGAGTCAGATGTATGCTAGACTCTGCAGTGCTACCAAGAAGAGGCTGCACACCCTGAAACTCCTCCTGGCTGGTTGTGCAGCCCATAAATCTGCCCATGCTCTTTAGGCTTTTCCTAACACCTCTAAGAAGTAGTACATAGGCTTACGAGGTTGGGGGATTTCTTCTGTCTTTTCTGTCTCCATTACTAATGATTTTACAGCTGAAATGTAGRTGAACTTCCAGTTCCTGAATTATGGCTCTTGTTCACATTGTATTCATTGCAAATGAGGCCAATCCTTGCGTCTTCTAGAATGTTAGTTGAAAAAAAAATCTCCTGTGGCTTGGGAGTTGAATGACTTTGATATGGTATCATTGGTGTAGAGTGTGTAACCCACAGTGGATCTGCTCTTGTTTGTATTGAAGTCATCCCAAAGTCATTATTACAGCGACTTTTTCTGACTGACTGTGCTTTCACTCCTGCTATTGTATCCTCTTCTTTTCTCCCAACAGTACACCAACATATCAGCTTGAGTTTGAAATAATAATATTTTAGATAGTTTATGACACAGCCTTAACCTTCTTTAATAGCAGTTTTATGTATTCAATGTTCTGCTGCTCTACTTGGCTTGCAGTCTTTCAGAAGCACTAGTCACTAAATAAAATAAAGTTCATATTTATTGCTATGTGTCATCTAAAAGCAATCACTCAAAACAAGAATTATAAGATCTTCTACAGATGAAAATGTTTTTGTGATGAAAGTTGGCAAGGCCAATCTGTTATCATGAGGCATGGAGAAGAAAGGCCAATGTTCTTGACTGTTTGGTGAATGCACTTATTTTCTTTTTGCAATTTTCATTATGGCAAATTGTTTGACCTAGCAGAGAGACATCTTCTCAAGGATGGGATCATATTGTTTTGCTAGTATAATTCCATCACGGTCAACAATGGTTGTAAATGGAAAAATGAGGCAGAAAGGTACAACAGTATAGGATGGTATGTTTTCAGATCAGTAATCAGTGTCTATTTAAAATAAAATAGAAATATATGAAATGAGGTGCTTTGACTCCATTTTATTAAGGTGAAGTAAAGTTTTATTACTAGTGTTATGATCAAATGAAGGAAAACAGGGGTAGTGAGAGATATACACAGGAGAATAAAAGCAAGCAGCTAAAAATCTGTTACATTAACCTAACAGTTCTTGACATTCTGTAAAGTCATTGAGATGTGATTTTTCATCCAAAGCTAAAAAGTTTCTGTGATAGTATTAGTTAAAAAAAAAAAAAAAGCAAAATGGATTTTCTTTAGGACAATGTAAAAGAATAAAAATGCTAATTTTCTAATCTAAATTCTAGAGAATAAATAGCAAAATAATATCAAAAATAGTAAAAATTACTTGCAGAATAGTAACTTCTACAAACAGAAGCACTGCTTTTTCCATTACCTTGCAAAATCACTACGGTGGCATTTAACTGAGTGTACATATTCTTACTTTCTTTTTAAAATGGATTTGGGTTTTTTTGTTAGATTTTTAATGTAATGAAAATATCATGCCTTGGGTCGTTCTTTCTTGAATTTTTATAAGTTAGGAAAGATTATTTTACAGTATAAACCAGTATGTGAAGGAGCATCAGCCCTTCATTTATACTTATGCAGCCCAGTACTCACATGTGGTTACACTGGGCCAAATTTAACAATACTGAAAGAGGAAAACAGGCACAGGTTGATCTTAAGACCTTTAAAAGACATGTGCTGCTTGCTCATGTCTGTAGTTCCACAGAAGTTAAATTGAATTATTATGCAAATAAGACCACATGTGTACATGCTGTCAGGTTCCACTTTATAAATGGTCTAACTCCTCTGTTATTTTCATGAACTATACAAAAAAGATGCTTATGTCGACACTTCTTCAAAAAATATAAATAAGGTTTTCTGTGAGATGAGAAAAATAACACTATTTAATCTGGCTTTCTGTGAATCAAACTGCAAATATTTCACTTTCTGAATTTCTGAAGTTTTAATTACATTATGGATTTATCTCCATATGGATGTTGACATGCATTGAAACCATGGTTATTAGTCATCTGAATATGTACTGTCCTGTTTTTTGGTGGGGCCTGATTCTAATTTACGTGAAGTCTTGGATACCTGTTGAGCAATTAAAAGGAGTCTTTAAACAGATCTGCTTAGCTGAGATTTACCCCCCATTTACAGCCCCATAACACGTCAACAYGTCAAAAGCAAATTAGAATCAGACCCTGTACTTTCATGTACCTTTATTTTAGATCCTGGCATTGCAAGTGTAAATGCATATGCATTTTCTAAGACAGTGGACAATAAATATAAACTTTTATTTCATATGCCAGTGATCTCTGGAATGAATCCCTACATATGTACACACACATATATGTACGTACACACATACAGGACTGACCCTTCTGCAAACACGAGTGCCTTTCACAATGTAATCAGCATAGATGCACAAGGGCTACGATAATCCTCAGCAGCTTTGCCAGCTCACTTTTGCAATGCTCCTCAAGCATATGACTCAAACACACAAACAGCCTAGATATAGGGCTTTGCCTCACATGGCCTTTTTATCACCAGTGGTTTGGCTTTTTGAGAGATGCTGAGGGAAGCTGGACTACTTTAGAAGTGAATTGAGTCTTTAGTCTTAGTTTCATCTGGATGTGCAAGGAGAGTAAGGACATATGATARAGAGAGATATGCCTTGACATGTATTAGGTCACATTCAGACCTAATAGTAGTTCAGACTACTGCAAACCAGCTCAGAGAAACTGGAGAAAATACTGCTGTACCCTTTTAGTCAAATCCTTGGATGATTTGGTTTTGACTAGTCCTGCAGTCAGAGGTGGCTGAACATAGAGTGGAAATTACTGCCTTGAAATAGAGAAGACTTAGTAAAATAAGGTTATTTTATTCAGTCACTGCTTGCCAAGATATTCCTTTAAGATACAAAATTTTTATTTTACTTATACTTTTTAGAACGAGGTGAAGGCTTTTTGGTTTGAGACTCTGACAAATCCTACTGTTTCACAATCTGTTTTTAAAAAAGTTATTTCTGACTGACTTCTGAATTACAAATCAACTCAATCTTTTTTATTCTCTGTTTCATTTTTGAGATATATTGATAGTGATGAGTCATATGAAAAAGAACTTGCATATGTAAGTGATTACTGGAGTTGTTAATACATTCAGCAATGATTTGCCATAGCGTTGGATAAAAATGTATTTATGGAAAAGATCTGTAAGGTCTCTGAGTGGGAGCTCAGTTTGAATAGACAGTAAAGAAAGTCTCTTGCCATGTTTATCCCACCTTTTCTTCCAAAGTTTTGGGAAATCTGCTATAATTAATTTGTAGAACACTTAAAATGGTTGTAAAAATTACATTTAAAAGAAGATTGGAGGGGTTTTTTTCCATTTTCTGAACACTGAATTTAACAGACTGGCATCTGAGATTTACTAAAGAAACCCATTTAATCTACAAGAAGAAAATACCAGTCCACGTTTTCACTTTGGTTGCTTCAACTCTATTGACTTCAGTGGAGTTAACCAATAGAAAGATGCTGATCCTGAAAATATACGTACCCACGATTTCATATCATTAGTTTTTTCCTGATCAGACTATCTGAAGTTCAAATGTTGTCTGCATGATTCCTACAGCTGTTTCCTACATCTTCTTGCTTTAAGCCTGATGTAAGCAAATAACAAACTGCCGGCATTCAAATGGAGCCCTTAATTCAAAGACGTTGTTTACTTACCTGTTTAAACTATGTACTATCTAAGTATACTGCTTAACTGAAGTAACAGTGGGAACAGAATCAAGCTTACTGGGGTGTTTTTTCAGTGTTAGGCTGTAAAGACTGTGAATGTGCTTTTCCCAAATGTTAATGAGAATTCCTTGTCATGTGCAACGGGCATAATCCAGATGACTGTGCTGTCTGCTGATTTGCCATTACACATTCCCATCTGAAAGCAGTCAGGGGAGTGAACATAATGTCCCAGTCTAAAATCAATGTAAACAATCAGTTATTGACAGCATTTATCACATATTTTAGGAGTAAATATGGTATTAAATGGAGTAATTAAGTGTGGCTCCTCCACATCTTACAACTTGTACTTTTGCAGAAAGGTATTTATTTTAAGAATCAAAAATAAATTGAAATTACTGCATACTTCTGACAATCCCAAATCCTAAACTTTCCAAAATTGGATTCTGTTTTATCTTCTTTCTAGGCTTCAAGATGATATTATAGAAGCTGTTTTAGTGTACTAATTTAACYTCATGTTTGAGAGGCTTTTTTTGAACCAGCTCAAGTTCTTCAAAAATGCATGGAAACTATTTTCACATATTCATAATTCTGTTTTGAGTATATTGATAATTGTGACAGCAAGTACTTGTGACTATATAGCAATGGATGACAAAAGAATAGTCTGTGCTTTCTATTTAAGTTACCATTGAGAATAGATGAACTGTCATAGCTTTAAGCGACAACAGTCACATCCACACTACTGAGATTCCAATTAGCCAACTTTGAACACCCTCCATTTGTCAGATTTTAGGTAGCTAGCATTGCTGTTAGCTGGAAGCAAGAGACACTTCTCTACAGGGAAAGCTATTACTGGCATAACACATGGAAATATTCAATTGTTCTCTACAAGCTATAGCTTTTGTTTCATCAGCAAGTATGGCAGAAAACCTGGCCAGGCTTCCTGCCTAACAATTGTAGCACAGCTTTCTTTCATCTGATTTTGACAGCTCCATCAGAGACGGGTAGCAGTCTCTGGATTTTGACATTGCCAATTTAATATACCTCAATGAAATCTCTTAAACAGATTAAAAGACTCCGATAAGTTATGCCTTTAAAATTTTTCTTGATGCATTGTGTGACTACCCCAGGGCACAATATGAATATTAATAATAATGTATAAGGTAATGCAGATCTGTCTGCCAAAACACACAATTTCCATTCTTTATCTCTGTTTTGTTTCCGTTTGTTTTCTGTATCAACAGTGATTGTTGAAGTCCAGAAAGAGACATGTACCTAATCTTTCCCGATGTATAGGAAAATGTCCACCAAGAAGTTGTGTGAGCTTCTACAGAATGAAGATTGAAGATGGTTATTTTAAAAAAATTCACAGGACAGTTTTTAAAAGATCAATAAATATATATGGGCTGCAGTTCAGCAAAGTACTTAAACATATATGTTTTCATAGTCTGATTTAGGCTTGAGAAACAGATTCAGACAGTATTTTTGAAACAACACGTTGTAGTAGAAACAATGGAAATACTAGGAAGTGATTTCTTTCATAGAAGAAAAGGATTAATGTGCATTAATTAAAAGGGTAGTACTTTTTTTTAACCATGTTATACACATTCTCTGAGCCTCCATTTAAGTCCTGCATCAGTTACTTAAGTCATTGCTTCTTTTACAAAAGGCCAAATCTTGAAGGCAAGGAATATTTGCAGATCTTTTAATCTCAGTGAGAGTGGTCCAACAGACTGCACCCTGTTACCCAGACTAAAATGACAGTGATACCAAATATTTGCATCCTCATGTTCATTCTTTCTCTTCTGAAAATCACTATGGCAGAAACTGGGCTCTGTTGTGTTGTATCAGCTGTGGCCAAGCACCTCGGTCTGCTTTGCTAGAGATCATGTTAACACTTGTAACCGATTTAGATTGTCAGTTCCTCAGACCTTGTCCCCTTATTTGTTTACAAAGCACCTGACACTCTTAAGGTGCAATAATTAAAGATGTAATGGATATCAAAATACCTGGCATGCACCAGTTGACAATCATCTCACTTATAAGGCAGGATCACTTCTGGATAAAGGAAGGGGCTATAATGCATAGCTTTAAAATTCCATTTCTCATTTATTTGGTAGGATGTTCTTTAAGTTGAAGCAGGTGAGCTCACCTGGTATGAATATGACCTTGGTTCTCTTCCAGTGAAAGTACCGTTTGCAGCTTTTGCCTCAAATGAGTGGAATATTTCACAARCTAAATGTATAATTCTGTATGTAAAAATTCCAGCAGGTTTTATTTCCAGTGGCACAGGATGCTTGTTAACAGTATGAATTGTAGATCCAGATAAATGAGATATTTTGAAAATAGGAAATCTCCTAAAGAAGGATGGAGTTCAGAGGAATCTGCAGTGAAGTCTGAAAACCAGGATCATTACTATGAATGCACCTGTGGGAGTCATCTAAGAAAGGGCCCCGACTTTTCTATGATTCCCAGTAATCTAACTGAATCTAATCTAATCTAGTCATCCATGTGACAGGATGCTCCTTKTTTCCTTTAGTAACTTCCTCCCCTTGCTGGTCAGCTGCTCAGGCAAGAACAGAACTAAACATTCCATTTGTCCCTTAACAGTAGCAAGCAATGATTAGTCATTAAGTCTGAGAGACATCTTTAATAGCAGTTTTGCCTGACTTGATCATCTTTCACTCCTTTTGGAAAGGTTTACTAAGAGATCTTATTTTTCAAACTCCATACTCCAAATTGAATCTGGAGTCTAGTTTCTGATACAGTTAAGTGAGATGGAAAGTTAGATGGAAGTTAGATAACACTCTGTCATATGGTCAGAAAGTTCATTAAGATTACATCCATTTCCTGGATTTCATCGATTTTCTCAGGCAAGTTCCGCTACTGCTGACAAAGTGGACATTAATTCCCGGTAGACACGTACCTTGGCCATGGAGTTAGGAAGCTTCTCCTAGTATTCTGGTCATATTTGCTTTTTTGCCTTCATTTTGTAACTCATTATTATGACCCATTGTATAACTCTGAAAAATTTCACTTCTTCCTTATCAAATATTTGTGGATGTTACAATATTCCCTATAGTCATTCCTTAGTAAATCTTAACTTAGTTATTTTAATCCTTCTTCAGAAGCATACTCTCTAATCTACACATAATATCCCAGGGTTTTTTTCTGAATTATGTTTAGTTCACTGACATCTTTCCAGTATTAGAGTGCCAAAAGCTATGTACAGAATTCTATGTGCAGTCTCGCCAAAGCCGCAAGGAGAAAGATGATCACCTCCTTGGGCTGTGATACAATATTTCTACAACCCAGACTTAGTTGCTGTTTTGGCTGCTTCAGCCCTTCACAGTAAGCTTTAATTTGCCATGCTTGGCTGTCTCTTTGGACTTTCCAGTATGTCCTTTCTATAAAATTGCAGTGCTTCACAGCATAACAAAGCATGATTTTGATTTTTGGAGGAATTTAATTCTTATTATTTTTACTCTTCTTTTTAATGTCTAAGAGTTTTTTGTATGATTTCTCTGTCTTTGACTAGAATATAAAAGTGCCAAATTTATTATGAAATGATATGCTGATATATGAAATATGTATTTTCTACTTCCTTTAAACTGTCACTGTTGTAGATAAAGCATGCTAGCCTCCTGTTCATAGCAATTTTTGCTTGCATCCTGTTGCTAAGACAGTGATCATATCCAAGATAATTTCCATACATTTTTAATAAGATTTTGTGAGAGGTGTTTTGCTAAGTCTGTTGGTACATCAAACTCTACAGACATAAAAAGTGGAATCCCACAAGGATCCTTCCTATGTCCGGTTGTATAAGCATTTCACTATTGAYTGAGATTGTGAAACAGAGGATAAAAAAAAAAAATGTACATGAGACCAAAAGGTTGGGAGGGTCTGCAAGGAGAAGATGAAAATAGTGATGATAAATTGCAAAAACATTCTGAAATCAATAAGGTGACATCCAATACAGACAGATCTCTAGATGGAAACACCAGCATACTGTGAAATGATTAGCTATGCAAAATCAGTGCAGATAATTATCTGGCCATAAACTGAATAGGAGTCACTGCACAAATGTGATGCTGGATGAAAAAAGCAAATGCCATTCTGAAGTGTGGAACAGGACTGTGATCTAATTATGCCATGATTTTTAGTACTGCTGGGGCTCTCCAGGACCACTGTACTCCATTTGCAACCTCACACTTAAAGGTGTGGACAATTCTGAGAAAGCTGAGAGAATGTCAGCAAGAACAATAGAAGGTTTAGAAATGAAAGGTTGATAGAATTGACTGTAAAGAAGGCAGCTGAATGTAATAATCACCTGAGAGGAATGTTGTAATGAAGAGGACAGTGATACGGGTTTTTTATTTTCCTGTGTCTACTTACAGTAAAAAGGAAGAAATGGGTCTGTTTGAAACACATAGTGTTGTTCTGATGTTAGGAAAACCTTTCGATTTATAGGACAAAAGGTTAGGAGCAGGCTACTTCTGGAAGTTTTGCAAGCTTTTCCCAGAGGATTTGGGGAAAAGGAAAATCGGCTAACTATTCCTGATTCTGTCTCAGAGCAAGGAGAACTCCTCCTAAGRCTTTGTCTAGCTCCATATCCTCATATTTCTCTATGCACAGTGCTGTTTGCACCTCCCAGAATTAAAGAAATACAAACTGTCAGAGAGGTCTGACTTGATGCAAACTCTTTATTTTATGCCCCAGCCAGGCTCAGGACCCCTCTTGCAAATGTTAGTGTAGCTTGTTGTAGAAATACAGTGAAGTCAAATTTCATTGATAACAACAGTTCATTGAAACTTTTTGGGTTCAGCAAACTTTTCCTGAAGTGAAGGTAGAGATCTGGGGAAAACATGCCTGCCTCCAGGTGAGTCTGCCTTAGGCAAGGGTAGTAAAAGCTTTGGGCTCCTGAGCCAACCATACAGAGATAACAGTTTTCCTTGCTACTTAACTGTCGATACCACCTTTTCTTATTTCTCTTTTTTACAGACCAAACATAAAAAAAGCCAAACCAAAACAAACCTACAGTGCAGGCAGCTCAGTCATTTTTTTAATCATTAGTAAGGTAATCCTCCTGATCATTTATTACCTGGTCTGATTTCTTATTAGTGTATTTTTTCTTCTTGATGTCTTCAAATATTCTTTTATTTACTGTTTCTTCTTTAACTAAAATTACCTCAGTGCACATTCCGTTGGTCTTATCTTTGCCAGCTCTGCTCATTTATGTATAGTTCTCTCGATTTCCAGAACATTCTTACTGCCCTCCATACTTTGAGTAGACATTTGGGAAGCTATACTGGCTGCTTGGCATTTTCCTTTCTTTATCAGCACGATTATATTGTATTCTGATGCCTTTCAGGAGTCTGAGGGCTTCTTGCATTTTTGTGTCAGAAAGCATCCTTGAACTTCAATATCTACCGCTCTGTGAATCCATTCTTTAGCATGCACCAAAGAACTAATGGGCACTACCAGGGAGCATCCTTATTATTTAAAATCAGTTCATAGTATGAAAAATTGTAGTAATGGAAGTTAGATCCATGATGAACATTCTTTGTCTAGAATCTTTTCTTTTATGACTCATGAAATTGTCTTTTCTATAATTTAATTTTCAGATTTCGAGTTAAACTCCATGAGGCCAGTTTTTTAATTATTTTTGCTACCTTGCAAATACAAAAGAGCTACATCCAGGCCCTGTATAGCCTTCTATATATATTCAGGAACTATAACCAATCCCTAGAAAATATTACCTGTATATAGAGAAGGTCAAGAGAGAGATATTCCAAAACCACACTGCAGCTCACTTTAGCTGTCACTATTTTGTTGACATGGGTAATAGGATTCAAGTTAAAGCAGTACGAAGAAATGGTCCACAGCCAGCTACCAAACAGGGAAACTGTGAACCCCTCTTTGCATTTTTCATGCCCTGTTTCTCAGATGAACAGAAATCAGAGAACTAAATGGAGAATCAAGGCTGGTCATTAATTTGCAGTAGTCATCCAGAAGTGTTTGGCCAGCTTGAAGTCTTTACATATATGGTTACTATAACCCTCACTGGATTATAGATTTTACCTGAATTCTTCTGTGGCCACCTCTCAACAGTACTGGAGTATCTCACAGCCATTACATTTGTCTATCCACACATCATTCCCATGAAGCCACTGTTACTGCTTTCTAAATAGGAAAATTGAGTGCCAGGTAAATGTCATGCTTAAAGTCATAAAGGTTTGCGGTCCCAGGTCTATAGGAACCCTAACTGACAGTTACAAAGAGATGACATATCCAATACATCTTATATTACTTCAGATTATTTAGAGTTGAAATACCTGAAGATGGAATTAAATTAAGTAACTTTTAAATACAACAAAAAATTTTAAGTGGATGTGGCCRCTGTGCATCCTACTTTTGTCCCCACAAGAAGCAGCAGGTGGCTTCTACTGATAATTGTAATGAAACTGAAAAATGAAAGTTGACAAAATCAACAGATTCTGAATGTCTTCCTCAACTTTATTTTTAAACACTACCTCTTTAGCACCTGCACTCCGTTAAATGAAACAATGTCAGTCAGTTCTGTAGAAACAGAACATAGCAGTCCCCGCTAATAAAACCCGGAATTTGTTGGGACTGTAGGTATAGAAATTCATGACTGAGCGGTTTAGAGAATAAAGTTTTTACTTGCCCTAGGGATCCATGAAAAGACAGGCAGCAAGAAAGGTGAAGCAGTAAAATGCAGAGGTATGTGTCATCAGGTACTGATGCAGTCATGGGTAGATACAGGTAAATGGAGCTGCTCTACTTCTAATTTAGAATAATTTAATAATAGAGCTTTTTACACACTTCTTTTATCACATTTGTCTTTACCATTATACCATTGTTTGCAAACTTAACACATGTAGTACTTCTGGAAATTGGGATTTTACAGCGGTTGCAGCCTTCACTTGTAGGACAGTAGCTACATTTTGAACTTGTCAGCCTTGAAAATGCCCCTTGAACCTTTTGATTTATGTTATTAAGCGGTAGAAATGCAAATAGGCATACAAGGGGAAAACTATGAACTATATTACAGTCTTGGTTTACAAAAGTGAAGAAAGACTGGCAAACAGGACAGATACTGCTTATGTGTTGTCTTATGGAAAGATCCATGTGTGTTGGATAAGGGAAGCAAAGACTGTAATACCTCATCATCCACTTTTAAACCAGCTCTTGAGAAACCTGTTACAGATAATGCAACCAGAAAGAGCTATGTAGATGACAGCAGGAGATAGTGTGCAAAGGCTGACAAAGTCAACTCATGAGCCATGACATTCAGTGTTCAGAGAACAAAGCTGAGACTGGAAAATACAATGCAGCAACAAAGCAAAAAGCATGTTAAATAGTCATATGGAGTGAGGTGGACTCGCAATAATAAAAATTGCTGTACATTAATGACCTCTGATAAAGCACTTGTTTCCTCAGTTTATCAGCTTTGCTGTATTGATAATTCTGTGTGTAGAAAGAAAAAGAGAAACTGCTGTCTTTATTATATATACTCTGTGGTGCTTAGTTGCCAGCTGGGGTTAAACCACGACAGTGTAACAGAAAGGAAATAACAGGTATGTTTAAATGAACTATTGTATTTATTTGTCTTTGCATTGTGATGACACTTAGACTACTCAGTCAAGCCAGACAGGAGTGGGTAGTGGGAATTGTAGATCTACATTAGCTCTTACATGTTTTATCCGTTCAGTCATACATATGTCTGAAATCTCAGATGCCTGCAGATGAGAATTAAATCCTAGTATATTACAAATTCAGAATCATCTAAGGCTAAACGTAGAGCCCATGGGTTCCTGTTATTTTTAAATGAAAGTGATTTCATGTACAGTGATATGGGGAGCTAGTGCAGAGATCACTCTGAGTTTTGCATTGGAAGGGTAAAGGGATATAGAGCCACTTCCCATGGAGTCTTTCAGAGGCTCAGACAGCTACACAGGCATGATGGAGCACAGAGTCACATAACATGTGGATTCTTTCAGTACGGTCACAGGGAATCCTATACATTTGGGTTTAAGGAGTTCCCTTTTTCCTATTCATGTCTTACTGCTCCCCACACCTGAGGCCTCTGCTTCTATTATAGCACTCTGTCTTGGCCATTCATTTTAGCTATTATCTTGTTTTGTATTCTCAACTCTGAAGTTGTTCAGCACACTGGAAGGAGATCCCAGGCAGAAAAAAATTATTTGTGAAAACATTAACTTATATTTAGCTGGGTCATGAAATTGGGTGAAGGAGCTGATTGGGGAGGAACACTTTTCTGTCCATCCTCACAGCTATCTTTGACCTGTTCTTTCCAGATCTAGAGCTCGTGAACTCTGTACATCACACAGGGACTTGCTTCTAAGGAGCCAGGCTGGATGTCATACTTCACAGCTGGGTTTCCTTCCTGCGGCCTGATGGGAGCTCCAGATTGGGGCTCAGATTGCAGAATTGCCGAGGAAGTGGGCTAATAATAAAGGTACTGCAGTTGACTGCTTAGCCACTAGGTGAAGTTGGGACTGTGATTTATAGGAAAGTTGAACATGTGTCCTACTACAGAAATGAGCAAAGCAGAGGACTCATTCCTGTATTAAAGCAAGATAACAACTGTGAAGATAGATACCTTTATTTTCCAAATCTCTTAAGTAGACCCTAAATCAATCCTACTAAGCAGACAGTAAATATTGTAAGATCTGATTAGTGTGTAAGCTGATGGCTTTATAACCCTAAAAATCTTTAGGACCCATCTCTATAGGCAGGAAGGATATGTTTTGACTTTGTCCTGGATTACAGTCTACAGTTACTAGAGAATGACTGACAGCTTAGAAAATCAAACCAGCAATTTTTTGTACACACATATGTGTCTCTATGTATGCATTTCAATCCATAAAACTTAAGAAAATTCAAAAGCAACTTGAGCACGATGTTGATCAGCTCATATGCAGATTTTATTCAAGTAAAATTCCTGTTTGGTTCAGAAAAAATTGGGAAGGGATGGCAAAGTCCTGTCCTTAATCATCAGAATAGCATACGTTGCACTGTAGCAATTTATGCCCCTGGCTGGTCTATGTGCAGAACTCTTATATATATCCTTTATCTTTCCGGCAGGATCTGAGTCCTGAGAAAACCAAGGTTGGCAAACAAGTAAAACTAGAAGTAATTTTCAAATGCTTTGTTTTAAAGTAATTTATCAATATTTACAGGCCAAAAGTAGCTTCAGCCTGTTACTGCAGATCTAGGTCTGCTGAAGACTTTCACCAGGCTTGACTCTAAGCACATCAGTCATCCTTTAGATATAAACATGTCTGCTAAATTACAGAAAGTCAAATATGTGTATTTGTCCTTGTAGGATGAGGGCTTTGAACCATGGGTGAAATTTCACAAATTGTTTTGTCACTGAATTGTTTTACAAGAGTTTATGAAACACCTTCAGGTACCTTACAGCATATGTTAATTGCAGGAAACTGCTCTGCACACAGGGCTGTAAGACCTCAAAAACATCTTAAACCAACTGGGTAAACAGTGTAAAAAGGATCCAAAAATATTGCAGCTGCATGCCATTCTTCAGTAATTTTTAACCTCATTATGATTGCTTATTTATAAATCCCTAGAAATAGGTGTTTCTAATAGATCTGCTGATAGATCCTGAACCAGAATGACACAAATGGCACACTGTAATTAGACAAGGGGAGGGAGAATGAATCTGATGTTCTGCCAAAGCTCATTAAAACGCRTTGTGCACTCCAGTGCACAGAATATCGCTCATGACTGGTAACAGAGGAGCAAACTACTAGCTTGATAGGGAGGAGAACGTGAAATTGTTTATCTAAAAACTGAGGGAAATATTGGAGAAGAATGGAGAAGTAAATAGAAGAGTGAGTCTTCTTTTCAAGGACTGAGATGTTGCTGTTCCTGACCATATGTTGGTAAACCAAAAATGTCATTGTGCTTTACCATTTATTAGCAGGGCAGGGGTTTACTGCTCAGAGGTGCCAAGGCCAGAGTCAGTGTCTGTACTGCATAACCTGACTGGCATTTATTTGACAAGGTGCACAAATTTCTTGGCAGATCTGGTGGTTCCACTTGCTAATCGTGTACTACACATTCCTGTGCATTTATGTTTGACAGTATAAAAAGATGTGTGTGGTGCCTGGAGCTGCCATTTCTTATTAAAGCTGATGCAGTTTTAGAAAGCATTTGACTTTGGGATAACTTGTGCATTCTTACTCATCCTTGCTTTCTAATGGCCAGTTTTTGACCCTGAAGGATGCTCTTAATATGTAGATAACACACATACTGCCTGCCACATCACCACTTGCTCCAGCAATGCCAAAAGAAACACAAATTGCTTGGCAGCCTTGGATTTGCTGTGTTTACTTTGGCCAGGCAGAATGGCCACCGTGCATGTGGTAGTAGAAGAGAGGGGAAAAATATTGTTGAATGCAGCAACTCACCCATGAAGCTTATCCTGCAAACAAATGTTCTGTAGTTCACAGAAAGATAAAAAGCAGTGAAGCAGGGGCGTGTACAGCCTTAGGTGGATTGGATACCCACTAAAAAAAAAAAAAAAAAAAAAAAAAACACCACAGAAAGTAAATACTGTATAAAATACTAAGAAATGGTGATAAATGAGAGCAGATGTAAATTTGAAAGGAAAGGTTAGGGTAAGCTATTTAGTAACCAATTAACAAAATTAGTCTAATGAAGCTTTCTGTTAAAAAGGCAAGAACATTTCCCTTCTGCTGACTCCCACATAAGAGGAAGCTTTGGAGAGATTGAAGGTTACTTCAGTAATAGCATGTCAGGGAAGGAGACCAAATTTCAGCACCTCTTCTGTGCAGGTCTTGAGGGAGAACATAGATCTTTAAAGGTCTAACATTATCTATAAAATACTTCTTTGGTTTTCATAAACTTTGTCTTAGCCAGTATAAGGTATCATTATTCTGTAAATCGTGTGCCAAGCAAAATACCATTCCCGTTAATACAGGACAGGTGAGATAATTTGTCCCCACTCAGATATTATATGTTTGGTTGAGCTGAAGAACTGAACAGAAATCTCTTGAGTCCTAGTTTGGTTTTCCCTTAGTAAATGATATTTCCCAGCAAACTAGGTTTGGGACTCCTTGTTTGAATGCTGTTCCCATATTATATGGACATACCATGCCTATATTACATGAACAATATTAGCCCTGTTCATTAGTTATTGATCAGATACAATAAAACTCCCTGGATCCAGGTGTGATTTCAGCTGTAATGCTATAAATCTAGTGGAACAACAAAGCTGATAAATTTTTCTCAGTAGGAATGGGGGAATCCAGACTGAACACCTGCCAGATGTTCCTAATCCAAATCATGAACAAATGACCATATATTAACATATCAGTGTAAGACTATATAAGGTGAGATGAGGTACTGACAGAAATGCTGATGGAAAACAAGCCTTCTCTATTCTGGGGAAAGCAAAGAGCAGAATTCTCTCTAAGGTTTGCTTTGGTAGCTGCTTTGGAGTTGATGGCCTTATGTGGATTGACATTTTCTAAGAATCTGTGATAGAGGTTCTCCTGTACTTAGTAATTTGGGACTGGAGGTTACAAACCAAGACAACCATGAAAATCATGGCTATTTGGAAATGAAAGTTTTCAGTGTCTCTGTTTCTACTGCTGTGCTATGTTCTCAGCAACAATYGTATCTGCTTTCGATCTATGCCAATGGTTGGACAAGCCTTTCAAATGCATGAAAAACTTTTCATGACAAAAGCCAGGAAATGGCAGAGGAAGGTCCTGGGAAAGGTGAATTTTCAGGCTCCGTGGCATGTATACCTGGTGAAATGGAGCAGTTAGCTGTGCTATCAGCAACTCTGGACTAAAAGATTGTGGATTTTTATGATGTGCAGCATCAAAAACAAGTTGTATAACTTGTTTAAGGCATCATACAAATTCACAACTTAGAATGACTGAAACCTACAATTGTTCCTAAAACTAAACATACTAATTAATGGYAAAGCCTGGGAATATGTCCAGGCCTCTGCAGTACTTCCTATATTTACATTCTTCCTCCTGCACAGACAGAGAGTTTCTCTTTGTAAATGGATGAACAGGTGTTAAGATGGACCAATGAAGAGGTTACAGAACATTAGTTGCTGCTTTGAAGTGTTATCTTTAGGGAAAGTAAATTAAAACATAAAGAAAGCAAGTAGTGAGTCTGCTCCTGAAGCAACAGATAAGACTCGCTTGGAGAAGTTTCAACACCAAGTGACCCAGCATTTCACTGCTGCTGAAAGGGAGGCAGAAAGTAAGGTACACAGCCAAAGGCTGGCCTCTATCACAAGTGGCCATTCCTGAAGCCAGGGAGGTATTTAGAGTGGATACCGTTTTCTTAACAGGTTCTTCTGAAGTGGGTGGTTCAGAGCTGTTACACCAGATCTTCACCAGAGGACTATTTTTTAACTAGCAGAATCTGCAGGTGTCTAGCTAAACAGGTGCTATAGCTGTTTTGTACAGTGTATCTGGAGGCCTGCACACTCTTTGTGTGGTAAACTTTTGTCCATCTGGGTATTTGAGAGTTGCTTACCTGAGTAAACTCCTAGGATGCTTGGTTGCACCTCTGTCCCACCTGGGATTGCACTTGCAACCTTGAAGTTTACATGGCAGGTGAGTGAAGTCTGGATAGGGGCAAGGAAATAAATCTTTCCCTCGCCGAAGTCAGGAATAATTTTTCCATCAAATTCAATGGTACTGGAAAAAGATATTATCCAGTATATATAACTCTGACTCTTTTCTTTTGATCACAGGGCTCTCTTGAGCTTAGTTGTATGTCATGACGCATTCAGAATCAAAGTGCTACTGTTATGGGCATCAGTTATTGTGATGAATTCCTGAGGTATATTCCAAGCTCTGGATTCCTTTGTCAGCTTTTGGTCCTATTCAGTGATTTTTGTTCCAGTTCTAGGATTTGATATTTCATATTAATAAATGGTGTTTGCGAGACAGTGGGCATTAATATCAGAGAGGGTAGGAGCTTTACTGACCCTGACATTTGATGAAGACCTCATCTACCTACATGAATCAACTTGGTTACTGGAAGACTTTGTGATGTGTTTGTTTCTGAACAATCACACAAGCCAAACAGATACATCAGTAAAGTGAAAGAAAGAAAACATATCAACAGGAGTCTGAATGGAAACCAAATACTGATGAGAATGAATCCTTATCTCAGTATGCAGGAGTTGGCATTGCCTGCTGCCAACAGCTTTCACAAACCAAAGAAGAGAGATAAATGTTTTATAAAAATTATAAAGAAGTTGGGAGAGGCCCTGAGATAACTATCCATCTACATGTAGCTGCCACTGAAAAACCAAACAGCAGGAATAAAAACCAATAAATGCCTATTCTTCAGTATGGCCAAGTGTCAGCCATGGGTCTCCAGTGAAATGAACGTGCTCCATCTTGTGTAAATGTATGTATTAATCGCTTGGAGCTGCACTATCAAAGAAAACCAGCTGAACAACAGAACAACAAAACAAAAAAGCTCTGAGGCCTTCCACTGCCTACAGCAATAGGCAGTTGAAGATGAATACTCTGCTTATTTCCATTCTGAACTAAGCCCCATCTTCAATGCCATCAATATCATCAATGTCATTGCTGCAACTGCTGCGTGAGTCTGATGCAATAACTATTAATTAGACCATTTTGCCCTCCTTCAACAATAGCTCTAGTGCTTCAGTTCCTAATGGAGTTTATCTTATTGTATTTTGATTTTGCTCAGAGCAGCTTTTCTGAATTCTAAGTTACTGTAAGGTMATTGAAAGTACAGAAGAGGTTATAGAATACCCTTCATACTTTACTAGCTCATCTGCTTCACAATATTACACATCAGCAGCATAAACAACCAACTCAATAATGAAGAATGCTGACATAAAAAATAGCACCCTACAATCACACACTCTAAGTCTTTTCACTCTTGTCTCGGTGGTCAGCAAGGTGAACAAAATTGGGAATGTCAGATCAAAGCGACAGAGCGCAAACCAGTTAAAACTCTTCACTTTCAGAGGCAAGAACTATTCATCCTTAAAAACAACATTAGCTGTTCCATTTGTCTTATACCACGATGGCTGCCCTGTATACCTCTGATACTTTTGGATTAGTCTCAATCTAATAGTTTCTTTTCACAGCCTATAGGTATATTTAGCATGTTAGCTAACTTGCTGGTTTAAGTCTTTCCATTGGTACATGAATCAGCAGTAAGTTAATTTGCATTGTAGGCGCGCACGTTGCTGCATCATCACTCTGCACAGGGAGTAATGTACATCTGCCTGTACTGACATTGCTGTGGCTCCTGCCTCCTTTAGTTATTGAGCAGAGATAGGACAAGGAATACACTTCTGTCTTTTCTTATCTAGCTCTGTCTCATCTGCTCGTTTCTGTTTTCACAGTCCCCATCATGTAACAGAGCTGAGCTGCTCTGCTTCAGCAAAAGGAAAAAAGGTATCTTCTGAAAACCCAGCTCCTTCAGTCTGTTGCAGGAACTAGCCACAAAAAGGTTGCCAAGATTTCCTGATATTCCCACCAACATTCAGCTCCCTTTTCCTAATCTGTGGAGATGACACTTCTTGTCCACTAATTCATGAACAGGTAAACTGCTGTTTGGCTGTAATTTTGGAAGGGGACAATGGGGTTTATTGATCATTGCTATTGTAATCCTTGCTGCTACTGTGAGTGAGTTTCTGCTTCCTCACTCAAATTATCTAAAGTTTAAGAGCTTACTTATCAAGGTTTTAATGTGTATACTCACATACACATATATACACACACACACMCCCCTTAGTATGTATGTTAGAATCAGCTATTCTATGAAATTGCTCTGTTTCCTGCCTCTGGATTGGGGTATATTTTGAAGGAAAGCAGATTCTGGTTAAACTTCATTTCAGAAATCAGTGAGATATGTGTGTGGCGTTTGGTTTTTTCTAATGGAAAAGAAAGTTAGATGGAACCCAAGTTTTTGAAACTGCAAAATGCTATGCCTCATATTTGGTTCCAGTTTCTGCTTTTCAGGTTTATCATAACCAGTAAGCCAACATATAACTAAATCACATGCATCTGATCCAGCAGCTTCTATGAAAGCAAAACTCCCATTGACTCGCGCTGACTTAAGGGTGGCTTTTTATTGCTACTGATGATGAGTTTGAGTTCCTACAAATGTGAAGCTTAGGTCCAAATGTGCTGAGAGACTTAAAAATATCCATGAACAGAACTACTGATAATCAGTGTTGCTGAAATGTCAGAGAAGTAACTCAAAAGTGTCATGATGCAGTTTCCTTATCACCGAAGTTATCCCTGAAATGGAAGCAAACTACAGGGGCTTTCATAATCTTTTTATAACATCATTATGGCCTCATCCCTTTAGAACACTTGATAGTCTTGGCTCCCAGGAGTGGAACACGAATGAATCGAGCACGTAGGATACTTGGCAGTATCACACACTTGCAGTCCTGAAATCTTTGATTTTGAGGTTCAGTGCAAGATTTGACTGAGTGATTTGTGAGGTAGATGCTAGGAAAGAGGCTTGAGGATTTAGCCCTATACATCTCTCTGGTTTGGACTCATAGGTATTTAAAACTCCATTATTGTTTTAGTAAAGCTGTGTAAGAATTTGCTGAAAACTCTGTCTCCCTTGATTCTTAATGTCTACAGGATATTCCTTATGATAAATATTAATAATTTGCAACGACATGGATGAATGCATTTTTATTATCAAAAAACAGACATACTGGTTTAGTGTTTAAAACTAATTATAGTAGGAAAACTAGCGTTCCATAAGGGAATTACACTAACTCATCAGAGTGAGTTCATTTCACCTTTCAATTTACCTTTGTTAAACTTTATTTACTGATTTTGTATTTAACTCCTAAGCACTTAGTGAAATCTCAATTTTTGTAACTAGAGGGCTTTATTCCTAAATGTTTGAATTGATCTGTATTTAATTTACATCACCATATATTTAAACCTGTTACAAGTCCATAAATACAAATAACTTAAGAGGAGAATAAGAGTAATGGATTTTCAAAAAGTTCCTTCAGTTGCAACATTCTTTCTGGTGTGAGAATGGAAAATTAGTATTTAAGGATTTTAGATTTGTTTTCCCCTCTGTAGATACCTCAGTTTACCACATTACTGAAAGGCAAGGGTTGTCAAGAACTAGTGGCAGTCAGACATTGCTGATTTCAGGGCCAACTAAATGTCCCATCACCTTCTCTGGTTCTCCTGTGCCTTACCATAAGGATCACATTCCACCCAAGAAATGTATTTCCTTGGCCATGCAGTGTTATCTGCAATTTTTTTCATGGGAATGATGATCTGATTACACTTAATTGCAGAAGCCTGTGATAAATTGGAACCAGCTGTTTAGCTAGTTTTATCAGGCACTTCTCAACACTTCACCTGTACTTTGCTGATTTCTCTGTTGCCATAGGTGTCTAATTCTAGCTTCCCAAATCTGTAGCATTGAGACTGGTGTGGAGGTTACAGCTCTAAGTGAGCTGGCAGTGGAAGGATCTTTGCCAACACCTATCTGCAAGAAGCTCTAAGCTCATCTGGTGCATGAGAGAACAGTAACAGAAACTAGGGATGGGAAAGACTCGAGTAAGGGTTGATGTGTACTGGAGAGCACCAGTGTGGGAGGATGTTCTCTCAGCGTTATTAATGTGAACATAATGCAGGAAAACAGTACAAGAAAAGTTTAAAATATCATAGATGAGGGCTCTTAGATTTAACATGGGGCAAGCAGGAAGCCAGGAAATGGAGGAAGAGCTTGTACCACAGCTGCTTACATGATGCCTGGTTTGACTAAAGGTATTTACTTTCTGTTTGTAGAGGCAAAGGCTTATTCATTCTCATACTGCTGGCATACTTCTGTCTGGCTCTTTCAGAACACTGAGGAAAAGTAATAAAGAAATTGTATAGCCTTTTGAGAATTTATAAGGATTTTCCCTTTTTCTTCATGGTGATATTCATTGCTGGATGGGAAGGAGACACTTCTTCCTTACATCACCCCAGTGATCACAGCATGGGAGAACAGTCCGTGATGTTTCTAAAGAATTCTTCCTTCATAAAATAGTGTGAAAATCCACATTTTATTTCATTTTTTTTTCATTTGAAGCCCCACTGTACCCCATACAGGCCACTGTGGAGATCCTCAGACTCATGAGTTTTCAGTTTAATGAGTAGCGAGGGACTCACAGCGGTACCACAGATATCATCACTTCAGCTCCAAAATCTTTGGCTGAATCCTAATCCACTGCGTATCTGGGAAATTGTTTAGGAACTGTAGCTCCCTGCAGAATCTGTTTTAGAGTCTCCAAAGGGTTACTAATGTATAACAAAATGGGACACCATTTTAAGGGTAGTTCTGCAAATACAAGCTCTCAGCTCTAATGCATTCTATTTTAGAGTCTCCACCCGATCTCACTGGTCTTTTGAAGATTGGTTTGCTTCCATTAGCAAAAATAGCACTGAAAGTGGGCACCCTTGACTAGTCTTCCTCGAAAGTCAAAATTGAGATAGTATTGTGACATTAGTATGCATCCTTGCTCAGAACAGTGTAACTGATGCAATACATTTACAGCAAATTTTAAAATTTCCATCACAGTAAAGAGAAACTGCCATTCAATCCAGTGAAATGCTTTCTCAGCGTCAAAAGATGCTATTACCACAGGACTGGCATCGTTTTTCATCTTAAAGAGGATATTAAATAAGCACAGCAAATTCGTGCAGGTGAGCCTACTGTACTAAACATAAAATAAAACCACGCATTGTTCAGGATGAATTATTTTAATGCTTATACTTTGAGTCAATTGGCCAATAACTTTGCCAATTTGTTAATACCTGCATTTAGGAATAAAATGGATCTATGTAACCCATATTCCTATATGTTTTAGTCCGTTTCAACGTTTCCGCAATCAGCAGTCTGCGAAGTATGTGCTGGTCAGCACCTGGTTTGCATAATCTAGTATTATAAAGACGCAAAACCAGCCAAATTCAGCTTGCAAAAAAAATGTTCCCTTTTTGAAATGTGAAGGCTAACCTTGTCTAATGATTACAAGATTTATGAACAATTCAATAGCAATAGACTAGAAAAGTGAAAGGTCAGCCCACGTGTACACAAAGACTAAGCAGCTTTGGGTGAGATGAAAGATAAGACGAAGATCCAGCTTAGATTTAGAGCTGTATTTTCAAGACAGCACAGCATGCTGAGAAGTAACATCCTTATACAGAAATATTTAGGTTTGGGTTTAGGAATATACTTTAATCATCCAGATTTGAATACATAGTCTCCCTCTTCGTGGATCTTGAGCTCCAAGCAGGGTGAGGCAGAGATATTATCTCCCTTTACACCACCTCTTTATTAAGATTTAGAAATTATATTTCTCTTATATTTGGTAAGGTCAGAGAGCAGCCATTGCATACCATGCTTTCTCTGTGTACCATCTTCTGCTTCCTTTGCTAAATCCTAATTAGCTGGCTTGAAATAGCAGCAGCCCAGGGCAGCCTTTAGGCCCCAAAGCTTTCTTTCCTGTTTGTGTGAGTGAAACTCTGCAGATCAGACTTAATACTTTTCTTAATATCTCTTTTGACTTCTTGACTGTCTGTGACAATGTCTAAGACCTTGTTTATCCCTGACATACCCCTCAAAGTGCTTCCCACTCTGTACTGTATCTGTATTTGCTGCATATACTGTTTCTGCCCCACTCCAATCCCTTCCCCTTCCTCTCTCACCTTCAAATATGTAAAACTGTGAATAGGGCACTCTTTCTTCTGCATGTTAGTTAATAACACCAAGACTGTGAAACTAAAACTTACAGTGCTGCATTTCTAATTAATCAAAAAGACATGCTGTAATAATATAGCTACAGATAAGTAGCTGTGCTAGCAATCACCCAGTGCTCTGTTGAAAAGTGACTTGCTAAGAAGACCCATCATCAGCCAGTTATACCATGGAGCTCTGCATGGATTGGGTAAGTACATGGTGGAGTAGGTGGTAGGAAAGAGTAGCCAGGGAGAACCCAGTCCAGCTACTCAGTGACTGGACAAGGAAGAGAGAAAGAGAGAAAGAAAGAGAGAGGGAGAGAGGGAGAGAGGGAGGGAGGGAGGGAAGGAAGGAAGGAAAATAAATGAGTGCAGGAGGTTCTAGTTGAAGATGGGGGAGGATTTGAGAAAGGTTTGTGTCAGGTGTTAGTTGCAGATGTAATGTGTTGGGACAATCAGTACAGGGTAATTTGAAAGTATTGTGGTGATGACGGGCTCCTGGACATTTCTGGTTCAGCTCTGCATAGTTTCTTGTAGGTCCTTGTGCCTTGCTTGCTGGAGAGGTGATGCAAAGAAAAAAGGGCTGAGCAAAGCCCCTGCAGAAGAGGAAACTGAAAACCAGAGTTGGACCATATGTCTAGCACATATGCTAATAGAGGCTGGCCCAGTTTCTTATGAAATGAGCCTGTGCATAGTCCATCTTTGTCTTTTGGGCAAGAGTGAAGAAAACACATATTTTCCCAATGATCCATTAGTCTCCAATGTGTCTCATGAGCTTTTGATAACTGCTGATGGTAATTCAGGGGAGACTGTGAGGTTTCATAACTTATGGTAGCTGGAAACGTGCAGAATYGGAGAGTCAAGTAATGTTCCAAGCCAGCATTTGTATGAGGTCACTTTCCACCCAATCCTGTTTGAAACTTTTTTAACTGAGATGGGAGATGTTGCTATCGCAGCAATCTTCAAGTGATGCTGAGAAATAAGAACTCTCAGTTTTGAGAAGTCAAGAAGGTTCAGATTTCCAAAAGAGGCTTCTAATTTTCAATGCCCAACTTTAGGCTTTGTGGGCTTCAAYACCCAAGGTACTAAATATTCATAGCTATAAGGTGACAGCTGGAGTTGAGTGAGCAGCATTCCTTACCTTCAGTATACAGCTATCTTCTGTAAATAGAGATGAAGCCACATGGATTTTGTGAGGACTAGTTAGTGTGTAGACAATGCTTGAAGATGAATAGTGCTTAGGATAAAATCTTTTGGGATCCTAAAGAAATTGACAAAGTCAGTAGTTTCTTCGATTAAAATGATAGAGCCAGCTACACAAACAAGACTGGCAGATAATTCCTTCTCTCCTCACTTAGGAAGAAAGTCCAACAATGTCCACACTTGCTCACCAGCAGGATATCGAATTACACACAAAAAATATCTCTAAAATCAGTGACTGAGCAAACATTGAACAACTATTATATTATTTTATACTAATGCATCATGCCCACTGTTTTCACTTCTCTGGTAAGTTTTTGTTCTTCTTTACTATTTGCAAGTTCTTGAACCACAACCCACAGTGTTTCAACCTAGCAGACTGCTAGTGAGTCGCAGCTGATGTGCAGATGGACCTGGGCTCCACTGCACAGGCTCCAAGCTGGGTGATGTGAGCCAGCTTTATCCCAGAAGGCTTTAGTCACAGGAATGCGGTTCTGTGCCTGAGTTAATGTGCCAGTATAGACACGCTTTCGGATTCCAAGTTCCACATTTTCCAGACTGATATTGCTTAGAAGCAGAGAAGTTCTCATTTATCAATGGGCAGAAGCTGAACCCACCAAAATGGAGTAACCATTGTTGGACAGTGATTCGGGATTGTGACAGAGATGAAGCAGTAGGAGACTGAGCAGAGGAAATGATACAATGAGCAAGAACAGCTTGTGTCACGTTACCACCTGTTCCTTTGACATCTGAATTTATGGTCTAAACCACAAATGGCCTAAGGCCTCATTTATTTGAACTCAGGACAGAAACAGCACATGCCCTATAGAGCTTAGCTTTACATTTCAAGTACTGATCACAAGAAAAACTGAACAAACCTTACAGAATTCGAGGGCTTTTGGTAACAAATAAAATTAGATACTTACCAGACAAACAAAAACTGTTGTAGAGAAAGAAGGCATCAAAATAATCCCTTCTAAACTCAACTAAATCATAAACAAAAAGGAAAAATGAAGCAATTAGCTAAATATGAGTGTTTGACTAGAATGCTTTAGTCTCTGGAGAAATTCAGCAAAACAAAATGCCAAATGCAATTCTCACCAAGGAAATCATCAGAAGGCAATAAAAGTACTGTTGCAAAACTCGAGTCAGTATGTTCCTGGTACTGTAGTTTATGGGAGAATAGATATATAATCATCACCTTGAATAAAATATTCACCATGATTGATTGGGAAAAGTACAGGATTTTTTAAAGTTCTGTCACTTGAATCAAAAGCATAAGGCAGGTGGTGGTGGCAAAGGCTAGGGAATGTGATAACAAGTATTAATAGCAGTTCAAAGAAAGGAGAGTACAGCTGCTGCAGGAAATGTTGGATCCAGCTCTGCAGCTGAGCTGAACTTGGTCCTCTGCCCTGAAGTGTAAGAAAGAAAAATGAGTGTATATAACCATGGATTTGCTCTAATCCATGGTTTGAGGATGCCAGTAGACATCCAAGATATCCTGTATGAAACAGAGATGACTTGTTTTCTGTATTTGTTTTAGAGTGACAAATATCAATAATATGGCAGAAATGTTTAAACAAGGACACCGCACATCGCAAAGGAAGACAATCCATCTGTTTTAGCAGCTGGTTTGAAGCATTCAGTTAGGTACCTATTGCAGTGAAGAAACTCTCCCACTGTTTCAGGCTAGTTCCTACAACGCTTATTCATCCTKGCTAGAGAAGTTGCCTAGGGTTCTAGGCAATCTATGCCAGATTTGGATAGAGGAAATTATTCTAGAGCCATTCTCGTAGGTCCAAATTCCATGTTCAATTGCAATTAACTAAGCAAGCTACATAAATGTGATCACTATCTCCATACCTTTAAAATGACTGCACCCTGGGCCCATGATCTCTGATATCTCCTAGTAGAAATCTATCCCCATCTGAATCTGCAAATGGCTAGAACCAACATTATCCTTTACAGGCAGCTCACTTGAATGCAGAGACCCTCCTTCAATTCCTGTCGACTTCCCTGGGGAATGAGAGTACCCAGGACCCTTCAGCAGTAAGCTTAAATCCCCAAGACTTCATTTAGGCAACTGTGTCTGGAGTATGCTGGGTAAGTGGAAGAAATTCACACATAACAAAGGCAGCCACTACATAATTTCAGAAGCACACAGGACACGAGCATGAAATTGCTGAGCTATGACAGGAGTCACTGGCAGCTATTCTCACACTGTACATTAACTGATTTATTGCTCCGAATTTGCATATATGCTTATAGAGTGATATACTAAGTGAATAGCAAAGATGGTTTCTATAAACCTGTAGATAAGAACAGTACCTATTACCAAAATAAGATATATGTAGCTTGGCCACTAAAGCACTTTACTTGATTCTGTGACTGTGCCTTTTCAGTTTGATAGTAATGGATCCCCTTGTTGCCATAGTTGTTGTTCAGCCTGTCATCATAAGTCATGTTTGTGTTTGTGTTAGTAGTAGCAGGAGAGTTTTCTATCGACTCTCTAATAATACATAAAGAACTGCAAGCCAATCCATAATGAGCACTTATCCTTCTTTACTTCCTTTTTTGCTCTAATGCTTCATGTCTGATATTTGCTTGGTAATTTTTTTAAAAGTTTAGAAATTCTGATCCATTTAACACTTTGACTTTCTGTTGGTGTAGTTTTTCTCTGTAAAGGAACAGAGTAAACATACACTGAAGGAAATACGTACACTGAAAGCTGAGCCATTGGGATCCTGTTGAGATCTCTTATATTACAGCAAAGGTATACCCAGAATATTCAAATGTATCCAATCTCTTACTCAATTATAGTAATTATGTCCTGAGTTGCTTTAGTCCATATGTTAAATCTGTGCTCTCTTTGTAGAGATTTTGTATGTCTTCCTTCTTTTGTTTTGGTGGTGGACGATAAAGCAAAAGGCCATGAAGAACAGTTTCTGGTCATGCCTGTTGGCCTCCACAAGTGGTACTGGGTACCCTCCATATGAAGCTTCCTGTGCTAATTACTTAACCTTCAAAGTTTCTGACTTTAAACGTGGAATTTTGAGTATGTTGTATATTCCAGGATGTGCCTTGTTTAACTTCCCCCCCCCCAAATGATTAGAATGAAGCACAGTGTTTCATATGTGGTCTTAAAGCAGATGAGTCCATTCAGTTAAGCTAGACAGATTGTTTCTGAAACATTCAATACCTTTATTTATGCTTCCTAGATTGGGGAGAAAATTAAGAAATAGAAAAGAAAAAACCAGTAGATTCAGCAGATCTTATCTCACTATTTTCCCACTTCTGTTTTCATTTGCACTTCTATTTCCATGCAATATTTCATGTTTTTATGCATCTATCACTGTTTRCTTCTGTCAGAAGTTCAAAGGCAGCCTGCTTTCATAAAGGAGAGACAGTATTGACTGATCTATAATATTGTTTCTACCTTTTTTGACCAATCCTCAATGCATATTTCCAGTTTCGAAAAGCATTTCATGAATCACTGGGCAGTTTGAAAAATCTATAGTGTAAGCTCATTACTTTGCTGGTTGCTGAATGTTTTCCATTGGTTGTGTTTGCGATGCAAAAATGCAGCCCTTTCTCTCAGGAAAAAGAGGTTAAAATTTCATATACACATAAATAATAAAACAACACGTGGAGGTGATATCAGTGTGATGTATTCCATTTCCTGTATACCTTTGACTGCCCCTCTGTCCATTAATCCACACAAACTTTCATCATATTCCAACCTCCTTTGCACCTTTAGTCTCATTTTTCTAGCTAGTCAGTCAAAAAATGCTTACTTCTCCCCCCTGAAATGTGGCACTCCCAGCCATCCTCCCAAATGTCACTGGCTAGAGGCCCAGGACAAGCAATATTCTGTTCTACGCTAGTGATCATGGTTTAAGCTCACACCTCATGAGGCTGCAGAGCTAGAAGTGGGAGCTTTATACTTGCTAGTGAGCTCCTTGCCCGAGCAAGCAAGGAGGGATAAAAGATGTATAGGAGTTAATTTCAGTGGGGCCGGAATTTTTCTCTTGAGGAGACAGATCCAAGGCTTCACAGACCACAGAATATAATGGAAATGACAAAATGATGCAACTTTAACAGGAGTCACTTTTAGATTATATTTTTAACAAATATTTTCTCATGCTTAGCCACTTATAGAATCTTAGTAACTCAGATTCTTCATTTCAAAGGCATAAGGATATCAAAGTGGTCCTGATACAATTAACCTCCCCCCTCCAATCTATTCTAAGCACTTCTATCACTAATATTCTTCTGAAAAGTATCTGAAAAGTATCTATACACACAGCATGATGGGAATGTATATGAGTGCTTTCAGCACTCCTGTAGAGTAACATGCAGAACTCACCTAGAGTTTAACTGCTTATATCACATCTGATCCCTTTTCTTCTCACTCTTTTGTGAAGGGTAGTAGATAAACAAAAACTTCATTTTTTTTACTCTCTTTAAAACTGGGCACAGATCTAAATCAGTTCTCTAAAATATTCTCGGTTTTGCAGCAAAGTAGCCACACTGCCATCAATGAGTCACAAAATAATTAAACATTTAAGACTGACTGGGCTTTCATTCTGAGGAGGTGACAGGGCTGAAAAGTAGCTGCAGCTTCYAGTTTGGAGACATTCTGTGTGCTGACTGCACGCACAAACACCCTACCTCTGCTTATGGTGGGAAGGAGAGGGACAGCAAGGTCTAGAGCAGGGTTTGCTGGAGTCACACAGGTAGTAGCCAGTGCACTCAGGGAAAACGTCCTGGCAAACAACATCTGGGTCATCAGCAGAAATACTAGCTGTTGCCCTCATCCTAACTTTGGGATGCACTAGCATAGATGAAGAGTAAGAGGCTCCTCCACTCAAGTACTCATTCCAGGCCAACCATAATGTGGAAAGTATATTGATAACTGTTCATTATATTAAGGTGTAGATTATGCTATGTTGTCTCTATATGAACTTCATGAGAAATCAACCATAGTTTGGAAGAGTGTTTTATATCTATACAAGGAAATCTCTGAAAGACAACCTGGGTTAAAATGCATTATAAAAACATACTTATTTCATTCATCCAGACAGGTTAGGGAAAGCTGCTGTTTGAGCAGTTTTATTTAGGAATCAGTGAAAGAGCTCTGTCGCTCCAAGTTCATTGTCAGTTTTGAGAAGTTTGTTTCTATCTGTATCACTATCTCTTACATGGATTTCTCACTCTACATGGATTTTCATTTTGTCATTTGCGTCTTAGGTCCTCCTGAAGCTGCCACAAGCAGATTTTTATTTCATGTGAGTGTTTTGTCAGCCTGTAGCTACCAGAAAGGTGAAAGTGAGAAGGGTAAATTGGAAGAGGGGACAACCCAGTCCCTTCCATGCAGATGAAAAGCTCTCCTCAGTCAGACTTTGTTGAAAACCTAACCATGGCTCTGCCACTTTTCCTCCTGGGCTAGGGAAAGCAGCTGTTTATGTTTTAATCTGCCTTTACTCCTAGCTCGAAGAAGAAACAGAAATGCATGGGCAGTTCAGTATCCCTTGCAGATTGAAAATAAATTGGTTGAAGCAGGAAGTCAGATGGACTTTAAGATGTTCTCTGAATTGTTTCCAAGTTGCTTAAATGCTTATGAGTTTAGCCTATGCTCTTCTCTTTGCAAGTCTATTGCATATACAGATGCATATCTACAAGTATGTAGATTCCAACAGTGTTAAAAARCAAACCTCCAGATAGCTAAAACTACTAATTCATAGGAATTTAAAATTAAATTCAATAGCTGGGCTGTTTTCCAGATGATTTCTAAAGTTCCCATGCTTACCCATAAAAACCTCCGTAGGATTTACATTACACTACTGTATTTGTTTCAGTGAGCATTTGACTGCCAAGAACACTGTCTATGACCATCATGGCAATCTAATTAAATATTTGACGAGCAGAAAGCTGGACATTATTCAAGTCAAGCTCGGCATTAAATTAGAGAATTTAGTTTGTCTCCTTTATCAGTAGGTTTTTAAATCAGCCKATTCTCTACCAAAACCCATAAGTTTAATGAATTTGGTCAGACATACTGTGTAACAGATGTCTAACATACAGCCATGAGCCTAAATCATAAAAATGATGCTTCAGCTGGCATGGCAAAATATATTAGAAAGGCTTAGAAAGGTCAGTCACTAGCAACCTGCTTGCTGATAGTTGAGAAACAGCACTGTAAAATGCATGAGCTGCCTTTTGTAGTCTCTTGCAGGAAGCCTTGGAGAGCCACAGATAATTTGCTTTCAATGATTCATCAAGTTGGCCCTTTGTTTCACTAATTTGAGTGTCAAGTGCAACCACATAATAAAGAATTACCAAGACCTGATAAGATTCTTCTCATATTGCTTCGTTTGTCTTAACAACTGGTACTATTGAAACCAAACCCACAAACTGAATAAATAGCAAGCATGYGTGCAATATGGCATTCTTCTTTAAAATGATGAAGCATGTTTACTGCGCTATCCACTGATGTACCATACATTCTTGTTTCTTTTTACTTTCTTAAAAGGCACTAAATGCTGCATGCTGTGCCAATGCTAGATATGGCATTTGTTTTACTGTTAGTCCTCCAATGAATTAGTAAAGATAAAAAATGGATTTCAATGACAATTCCAGCCTTGAGAAAGCTGCTATTGTGACCATGGTTGAGTTAGCCTGCTGATCGTTTTCTCCTTAATGTAATCTTTAATGTTATATAGCTATAGGTTAGATGTGAAGCCAAGTATTAGAGCTATTATTTCCATGAGTAATTTCAAGAGAAGTATCTTCATGATTAGGAGATAGATTTTTTTTCTTTAAATGCGGTGCTGTCAGTTTAATAACTTCACAAGAAATCAACTTCAAAATGGCTTGTTTTGAAGAGGCACATTTATAAATATGGAATTCCCAGGGCAAGAAATCTGTGTAATTTGAGGTCTGTTAATAAAGTTTTCACAACTGAACTGTACACCATTAACACACACACAAAAAAAAAGAAATACAAACTTTAGAGAAGGCTGCTTATGAAAGGAGAGTGGGAAAATGCTCGTCTTCAGAACCCAAAAAGATGTCATGGGGAGCAAGCCTGTGAGATTTASTTTAGAAAATGAAGCAAGCTTCTGTCAAAAGGTTTTGAAACTGTTTTTTGGGGCTTGGGAAAGAGAGAGTGGTGTTAGCGCCGCACAAGGAGTTGAGGGCGTCGGTTTTTTTACTAACGTGAATTTGAAGTATTGCCTGAACGCTGCCAGCTTCAGGAAACCCAGCTAGCGGTGGGAGAATGATGGATTTTCCGCTAGGGAAACACACAGATAATGTAATGTGTGGGCCGTGCCCCGGTGCTACAAGCAGGACCGAAGCCTGGGTTGAGGGAGGGAGCCCCTGCCCCGTCCGCTCGCCCGGTGCCCGCCGCGGGCCGGAGAGGCGCCGCCCGCCCGGTGCCCGCCGGGGGCGCGGTGCCTGCCGCGGCCATCCCCGCCGCTCGCCGCCCCCCGCGCCGCGGAGGCGCGAGCTCGCCGGCGGAGCAGCGCGGCCGTGGGGAAGGCAGAAGTTAACTTCCACCTGCCCTGAAGCCGCCGCTGCGCCGGCAGGAGGAGGCGGAGGCGGAGGCGGAGGCAGGCGGGGCAGCCGAGGACCCGGCTCTGGCAGGCTCCGAGAGTCCGGCCGGGTGTAATTCCCCCCCTAATCCCCGCCACGGCGGCGCTTCCCTGGCCGAGCCATGTCTGCGGCTTCCCCGCCATGCCGAGCCTAGCGGGGAGCGGGAGGACTGGCGGCCAGGAGGCGCACAAAATGAAGACCCTGATGGTAAGTGCGTTGTTGGCACTGCTCATCCCGGCTCCGGCGGCGGGGAGGAGAGGAGAGGCGCGGCGCGGAGCGGGGCTGCCCCGGGCACCCTGCACACGCTCCAGCCTTCCCGGGCTGCATCCCCGCGGCTCTTCGGGATCCCGCGAAGGCGAACAAAATCCCGGCGGCGGCGGCGAAGAACTTTCCGCCTGCTTTCTTTTATTCGTGTTGCTCGTGGTTTGGGGGCTTTGTGTGTGTGCGTTTTAAGGAGCGTAGAGAAAGCCGATCTGCTTAAAGGACGAGGCTGGAGGTAGCTGCGCGGGGAGAGCGCTACAATCCCCWACACTCGTTAAAATGCACGAATGAGATGCCCAAAGGCGGACGGCTGCATGGGAATGAGAGGCGCGGGGGAGCCGGGCACACAGAGGGGAGAAGAGGCAAGGAAGCAGGGATGGGGGAGAGAGAGGGAGGCAGGGGAGCGGGCCGGCGCAGGGCCAGGAGGAGGAAGGAGGGGATTCCCCAATTCTCTCCTCGCACTTTTGCCGGGTCTCTGGCGGCGTGAAACTTGCGGGCGGTGGGAGTGCGGCGGCGGGGGGGCGGTGCGCCGCGCTGGGCCCCGCGGCGGGGGGAGCCCGCTGCCCCGCGGCGCTGAGCCGCCTCTCTCTCTGCCCCCCGCAGCGCCACGGGCTGGCCGTCTGCTTGGCGCTCACCACCATGTGCACCAGCTTGTTGCTCATGTACGGCGGCATCGGCGGCGGCGGGGGCCACCCAGAGCCGCGGCGGCGGCAGCAGCAGGTGGCGGCGGTGCCCAGCCGCCCGCCGGGACGCGGCCAGCGGGCGCTCCCCGTCGGGGCCGGCCTCCTGGAGGGCTACATCAGCGTCCTGGAGCACAAGGTGAGCCTCCGGCCGTGGGACCGCCCTTCTCACCCGGCCCTCGGGGCAACCGGGGAGCCCGCGCTGCCCCGTCCTCCCAAGGGGGCACCTGACCCTGTACCTGGAAAGCTCTCTGTCCTGCCCTGCGGGTCCACCCTCGGCGGGATGGGGTGCCCTGGTGCCTCGATGTCCACGCTGGCTTTGCTGCTGTACTGCCTGGCCCTGGGTGTATGGGTTAACGGGACCCGGTGCCCAGCCTGCGGTTAGGCCTTTGTGGAGTGTTGGTTTTCTCTTCCCTTGCACAGTAGAAGGTGGAATGTGAAGTGTTTTGTTTCTGATGTTGGATGCTAGAGGTACACTACAAATGTATGTTTATGATGGTATTAGGAAGGGTTAAAGAAGGAAGTTTAGTTACTGGAAGGGAAAGTCAATAGGTAGGTGTTTATTCTTAGTTCATTTCATCTTGGGAAACCGAAGAGAACTGTGTCTTCTCTACAGATGACCTTTTCATCCTCCTCCTGGGAAGCAGAAGTTGTCAACCATAGTCTCCATTCTAGAAACTGGGGGCACCTCTTTAATGGTGAACAAAATTATGTCCCTCCCCTTGACACAGGAATTACCAGTCTGGATTGTCAGGCTGTAATACCCGTTTACCAGAGATAGGCAGACTAAGCTTTGATATTTCACAGGACAGACGTAATGACATAAAGTGAGAAGGGTGGCACATCCATGCTGAAGAGATACTCGAGCTTCAGTAATTTTCTCAGAAGGGAGATTCCTCTGCTTCTTGTGCAGTGTTCAGTTTGTTGAATTTACCTGGAAACGCCAAGAACCCTCTCTGCCAAAACCCCAGATAATGTTTAGTGCACGCACTTCTTGCTGTAAACATTTACTGTAAAAAATAAGCAAGGGAGGTGAGGATTCTTATCTTTCTCATGTTTTCACATCCAGACTGACATCTTTTTGAAAGATATATATGTTGTCAAACAAGTTACTTGAGCTCAGTTTAGAGGTACTGTCTGAAAATTAGTGACTTTGATATACAGAGATTTTTATTGTTCCTTCTGGCTTCACTTTCTATGCAAGAGTTATCTGTAGGGCTCTTAACACAGAAAAATAGCTCATGATGGCCCCTTATAGGCTTTATTTGCTTTCCTACATGGTTCTCCTGGAAATTCTCAAATGTAATGTCTGTATAGAAAAAGCGAGTTTGGCCCTGGGGCTCCCTACTGTGTGAGGTGTTCGCTTGTAATTCTTTTGTTCTTCTTCAACATGACTGTAGTGATGAGGTATAGATATATGTACACATGATTTTTGTAAGTAATTGAAAAGGTATCTACGGGTTTTTAGGGTGTATATGTGAGTAGCCTTCTGACGCTGGTAACCCCTTTCATTGATTCTCCTGACTCCCAAACACCCCTCATTAATAGAACATACGTAAAATCACTGTTCTGTATTTATTATTTTCCGGGGTTATTTTAATGTTTTCCTGTGTTTTGGAGAAACCTGATCCTCTGACTTTTTAATATATTGTAATATGGACCAAAACCCACAGATACTCCATTTCTGAATTTCATTTAACATAGCTTATGCCTCACAGTAATAATCTGCTGAAGCTTTAATGACTTTTCCACGTAACTTCTGGGGGTCAAAAAGAAGATTGTGCAGTCTCTGCTGTGTTGCCAGCTTGCTTTGTCTTATTTTAATGCACGTGAGATCATGCAGAGAGCTGTGCCACTGTGGTATACACAGCAGTGAGGACACTGTATTACTATAAGGAGATAATGGGGGAGAGAAGGGCTCAGATTTGACTCTTAATAGTGTATTTGTTTTAGTATTTTAACAGACCCATATATTTAACATGGATTTACAATCTCAGAATACATAGGTTACCTGCAGAAGGAAAAATGGAGAATCCAAAAGATCACAGGCGTGAATGGTTTAGAAAAAGAAGGATGCAGGATCAGTGATGATGAGAATAGCGAGAGAGGTTGCAAGAACTGAGAAATGGTGAAAAATGTTCAGAGAACATGTTTTTTGGGTGGGACGCTGGAGACTGCAGAGAGGACAGCTTGAATAGCAAGCAGCATAAAAGTCCAGCCCAAAGTGAGAAAATGAAGGAATGAGGGAGGTTTAAGAAATATTAGGAGAGCTGCAAGAAGAGAGCGGGATAAAATTTTGTAGCTGTGAGAAGGACATGATATTTGAAGAGACAGGGAGGTCTGGAAGGAGATGAAAAGTATGTTGTATGGGGACAGCAGGCTTGGAAAGGTAGGGAGGGAATGACTTCAGCAATGGTACATGTTATTTTGATGGCACAGAGGTGACAGTGTGAAATGACAATGGATGGTAGATTTTTCACAATACAGCTTCCTTAATTTCCCATATAGAATCTTGGGATTATCTGTCAGGTTGAATGCCCTGAAGCTGAATGACCACTGTACAAAATTCATCCTTGGTATGTGTTCATGTGTGAATGACAGCAGTAGACTAATTGTCTAGATCATTCAGATTTAGGAGCTGAAACATGTTCTTACTTTAGAAAGACTTTGTTTCTGGATCCCATAGTTTGCTTTAATAGGGAAACCTAGTTTCATGTTTGTGGTGTTGTACCCATTCTGATGCATTTAATGAGAGTAAGTATGTACATATATGTAGAAGCTATATGATAAGTACTAAAGTTATTATTAATCCATAATTACAATATGAGTATTGACACATACAGAAGCTGTGTTACATGGCAGTGTAGACATTTCTCTGCAGGGATAAAGTTTAACATTGTCTACGTTGTGAAATATCGTGTATTACAAATGTCTATCACTACTAGCAGTACAGCTCATTTAGTAGTGCTGGGTGGTCATGTATGGAGACTATTTGCCAGAAAATCAAGCTACTTGGTAAAGTACCAATGATTTTAAAATATAGCTTGCAAGATTGTAATTACCAATTATTGTCCTCCCTTTATTTTATATTCAGTAAGAATTGTAGTTCCTCATCCATCCTTTCGAGATAAGCAGGCAGTCTCTGAGAGTACAGCTAAAATATGTAATATGCTTTTTACTGGATTGAAAAGTCTTTTTGCAGGAGTCTCTTGTCACTTGGTCAGATTTGTGATGTTTTGTTTCTTAGTACTTTTTTTCCCTGAATCAAGCAGCGGAGATCAAAACCCATGTGATGGTCTTTCTGATCTGAAAGCCTTAGCAGCCTTTCGCAGTTTAGCAGTGCAAACTTCATTTTTGTTGAACTGAACTCTTAAAACAAGAAAATTCAGAAATGCAGTGTGTTCAGAGATTGGTTCTTTCAATCAGATTTCAGTCTTTCAGTCAATGTAGGTGCATTTCACCTCTGCATGTCCCAGACCAACAGCAGTTGACAGTCATTGTTGATGGATGTTTGAAATGGATGAATGATATATTTTTTGGTTCCTAATAGACAGATGTTTATATCCTAAAACCTCTCACATTTGGAACAGAAAACATGGTTTGCTGATAGTTGCGATTGAGAGGTCAAGGACCGAAACGGAGAAGTAGCAGATACCCTTTTACTTTGAGGAGCTGTTGCTTCCTATGGAGGCACATTGGCAGAGTGTAGCACTGCTTAGCTATTGCATCTGTTCTGCAATTAGAAAGGACAAGAGTCCCAGACTGTCAAACTAACATCTTTCATGAATTCTTTGAATGTAATCCTGAAATTAAGAGGTTTTGTCACTGGCGTCAAGGGAAGCAGAATTATGCTCTTCTGTGGGGAGGCATGGGGATAAGACTTTCTGTTGATTTATCATAGCGCTAGCAAAAAATTACAATCCTAATATTTTTAAAGCAATTACTGCATACAAATAAGAGACTGTTAATGAAAGTAGGAAACCTAGCACTATTCCAGAACTTGCAAGAAATCAATATTTAACCATTATATTACTATTCTGAAATGAATGTGAGAACATGTCTCTGGATGGTTAAAAAGCTTTTTACCCAGTGTTGACTCAACAGTTGGCATTGCAAATAAAATATGAGTTTGTCACATATGTAATTGAATAATATTTCAAGCCATCAAGGATTTTGTTTCTTAGAAAATAAAAAAAACATATAAAAATCAATCTTGCAGACAAAATGTATGATTTATTAAATACCTTAAAAGAGCCTTGAGATCAACATGATAATTTAAGTGATCACAATGATTTCTTAATTTATGATAATGTAAATTATCATATGCAAAAAATCTTTGTGATCCCTTTAAATTAATGCAGATCAGAGAATAGTATAGTTAATGAAGTATTTGAGGAAGAGTCATTCTACAAATAGTGCTATAGCTCCTTAATCTCTAGACGCAATAAGTTGTTCTGGGATGAAACTATTTTTTTCCAGGATAGTAAACTTTATGCACTTAAAATAGGGGGGGAATCTTGCCATGTTTTGTATTCTTTTTAATGAGTATTAGATAGAAAGAGTTTGGAATTTGAATTTTTACCTAAATAGTTAAACCATTGACAGTTTTGGGCTGAATAGTTTGTGGGGGTCACTAAACTAACCTTCGTAACTAACTTATGTGGAGATGGGAAGGAATTAAATTATTTTGAGGGTTTTAGTGTCTTTCAAGTGAATTTATCACAGAATCGTAAGGTATCTTACAACAAAACAGCTTGTCTTGCATGAGGTGGGATTGAGCCCACCGAGTTGAAGTAAACCATGTACCATGATTTCATTACATGTTCCTGTTTGCCTCTGAAATTCTTACCTGCAGAGGAAGGAGCACAGACTTTATTATGCAATTAAGTATTTGATGGAGCTTTTATTATGTGAGAGATCCACAAGGGGGAGACTTTATTCTAGAATAACCTTGTTGGGGGACACTTCCATCTATTGGAGATCTAGGCAAGATATGAGTCCAGAAAGCCCCTTGTTCAGTGTTTTGTTGGTTTCTTGGTTTTTTTTTTATTTTGAGGTACTGTAGTTACCTTTTATGCTGATAAGCTGTAGGTTCATTAAAACTCTCATACAGTCAACAGAATTAAAAAAAAAAAAATTAGGACCATGGCAGTCGGAGAATGTAACTGAATATCCACATGCACAGAGCAGAGACAATTGGTTTACCAGATTTACGCAACATTTGAACAAGGACTATCTTGTGCTTTATATTTTCTTGCTTTTGAGCTACTGCAGTAGTGTGCTTTTTCAGCCTAACAAATTATAATACTGGATTCATTCATTTTGAAGACTCTTGTCTAAAATTTTTAGCAGCTTCTGTGATGTTAATACCTAGTGTGCCATACATAGCGTACAACAATGATAGGAAATGATGGTACATTTTCCTGTTTTCCTGGTTGCTTGGCACCGCTGCAAAGAACCAGTAGTCCTAGCCTGACACTGCTCCTACTTAGGATATCTTGAAATATTTTCAAATATTTACATATAGGTATCAGTTAGCTGTACAGTTTATGCATTTATTTTATGAAGAAGGCCATATTCTGTAGTTGGACAGTTTTTTTACAGAATTCTGACTCCAGTGTCTGCTTGAGAGAGAAAACAAATGTTAGCTGGTAATAAAATAATAAAAACAAGTAATATTTTACAGTTATCACCGTTGCCTAATTCTTTCTAAAATAAGTGCCGTTAAAGATGAAGTCTAACTAGTAGAGATAGTGATTCCAGGCAGAGGTCAGGACCTGTTGCTTAAAAGAATTGTCTAAAAAGAGTACAGGTACCATTAAATATTCAGATGTGCCTGAAAATTGAAAGATGTTTGGTCTGCATCTAATACGTGGTGTTATTACATTCATTCATGTAATGTGATGCATAAAACCCTACCCAGCCACAAACTAGCTGTGTTCTGATCATTTCCTGGTTATTGAGAAGATAAAGGAGAGTAAATCATCGTTGTTATATTGAAAACAGAGAAGGTATTGGAGTTTATACCAGGTGAAGATCTTGCCCCATGTGATTTGTGACATTTTGTGATGTAACTTTATTCTTTCATAGAAACTAAAGCAAAAAGATTATTTCAGAGACTGTATCACAAAATCTTGATGATTGATCTCAGTACAAACATAAATAGTAGGTAGATGGTCAGGTCAAGACAATTAATGCAGAATTGTGTTTTAATTTTCTCACATTTTAAAAATGTCACAATAAAATGTCACAGTATCAGCAATATCTGATACCATGAAATTGGTCATAATATGTTATCTTGTTTTTACAACTGACTRAGACAAAGTTCTTTATTTCTTTCTTCATAGAAGAAAAATTGCAGAAGCATGAAGATGTTTTTATTTATTTTGCGCTTCTGTTTTTTAATTGATCCTGGATTATAGCCTTTGTCCTGAATCATGAAAAATGAAGAATGAGTAAATATGCTTTTTCCTGTTTTATGAGTATCTATGCATCATATTTTAATAAGTGGGTGCTGTCTGTTTCCCTTGTCTGCTTCCCTGTCTTCTTTTACGAATATGCAAAATTCTTCATTCCATGGATATGCAAAATACTTCCAGGCAGGGAATTGGTGAYACTTTGTCTGCTAGTGAGATCTGCCTGTCTCTCATGCAAAACCCGTTATTTTTTTCTTTTCATTTTCATCATTAGTTTTAATGACCACATTTATATTTCTAGTATGTGCTGAAGTATATTGTATTTGATAACCATTTGAAGTTACCATATTATGCACTTTTTGCACTCAGTCTTTCACTGTGAGCATTTTAGGCTATCTTCATCTTCATGTGAAGACAAAGTGTTCTTCTGAAGGGTTTTAATCCTTAGTGGAAGCAAGTCTGAAAGATTGTCAATGACAAGAAATGTAATTTTTGTTCACAGCTAATGGATATCTCTCAATAGAGTTCCTTAARTTCTCCCTTTCTGCTTGTCCTGGGGCATAAGTGGATATTGAGTGTCATCCTAACTATGTGATATCTCCAGAACAACAGACTGCAGGTAGTTTCCTTTTCTTGGTGACCTTCCTTATTAGTTTAACCTGTATTGCTCAGTAACACTCTGTATGCACATCCTTGATGCTGAGGTGGCATTGATACGAAGAACTCAGTGTATTAATTGAACTTCTAATTAGGGCAATTATGATCAAATCAGCAGTCGTTTGGTGCTGATATAAGCAGATGTGACAGCACAAAAGCTACTTTGAAGGTGAGATGAAGCATCATGATGTTTCACCTCACTCTGTTTCACCTCATCCCTAAGCAATCTCCATTAGTCATCACTCTCTTGCTCTAATAGTTCAAGCTTAAAGTGTTAAGACCAGGCTAATTACTGAAGTTTGCTATCAATCAGCTGGAAAAGCAAATATTTTCAGTTCAGAAACTGCTATTAATTGTTCTCCATTGTCATTCTGAAAATATCCAAGTACAGTTAAGACTAAGAGTCACATAGGAAGTGAGGGGACAAGCTGAAACCTTCTGCCTTCAGAGAGTCTGTTTGCAACAGAAGTGCAAAATACAAAAGAAGTGGAGCGCTGAGGTTCCCCTTGATGGTGTTATATGAAAGACAGAGTTGGGTGCTGAGAAACATATACACATTCCTGTAGAGAATATACCACACTTGAACTGAGGTTAGGCAAATCTGGTAATACTATTAGTGCCTGGACTGTATTCAGAGAGACATACAGTGTAAGAGAAGCACAATATGTATATTAAGTGCAATAATAAATACTAGATTCTTACCGGAACCTTGTAAGAAAACTTGAGAATAAGATTGGGTTATTTTAAAATACGGAGGGGCAAACCGATATATTTAATAGATTACTAGAGTATTTTTTCACAATGACAGTGAACTAGTGCAAAATATCCATTGTCCAAGAAAAGGGAACAGTAATGGGTTTATGTGGTATACAGGCAGCATAGATCAGGTTAATTCAGATTTAATAAACTCTACTATTGTAAGTAACATAGAACAAGAATATATAAATGTGTACTTCATTGTCGAATACAACATGTTAAGAATTCATTGCAACTGTAGAAAAATTTCCATTACAGAATGGATGGCTTAGTAAGAAATAACCTGGAAAAGAGGAGGAGAGTGTTTCTCAGTAAACAGTCAATACATTTGGAATATGCATTTTTGTTTAGTAAATATTATATTTTGATTTTAGTATGTTATTAGCATCCTTGGGTATTGGCATGATGTTAATATTGCAGAAACAAAATATTCTGTGAATTTTGTACTGATGGACAGTATTGAATTAGACTATATCTTGCCCTCAGCTATAGCAGGTCATAAAAGTAGATGTAATAACACTCAGCAGAGCATCAGTCTAAGAGTTATCTCTAAGGAAAAGAAAAATTTCAGCAGTGCAAGTTTGTGCAAATGTACATCTGTATCAAGCTTTGTGCTCAGGAAAGTTAAAGGAATATTGTTATGCTTAAGAAATGGCTCGCTGAGAAATAGGCTTCTAGAGACTGCGTTCATCACCAAGTACATGCTACTTACCAGTTTGCCTGCATGAGGTTAAAACCTTTTCTCCCAGTTTGAGACACCAGGCCGTGTTTTGTGGATAGTGGCGTGAGTTACGTTCAGGCTCGTTACCTCCTAAACTTTCTCACTTGCATTGCATTCTCTGTGGATAGATATTTTTATTCTGTTGCAATGGAATTCACCCTTGTGACTTGTAGGAAACATAAGCATCTGAGGAAGCACATAATCAAGGCAACTGACGGGAAGGTAGCACATGGTTCCGGGCTAATAAAGTGTGATGCAGAGATCCCAAAGCTAGCGGAGGCTGGGTCAGTAAGTCTACCTAGTGTAGTTCGAGACAAGCTTGTTAGCTTGAATTTGAAAACGGAATAGTCACACTGTATCTGAACAAGTAAGTCCTGACCTTTCGCAGGTACATTTCTTCTGGAGCTGGGCTGGCTCTGCACTGTGCTTTCTGTGGCATTCAGGGTCAGAATAGGCTGAAGCTACACAGGGTGCCGAGGGACTGGTGGTACAGACATGCCTAAAACGTTTCTGGACAATTCTCAAGTGCAGTGCCAGGGACTGAAACTGCGTTTGAAATGCTACCTGTTCTTTAACTTTAGCCATCCAACTACATACACCTTCTATTTGCAGAGATTGAACATTTGGCCACAGCAAAGATATTTATAGAAAACATTATGATTTCCAAGACTTGTCCATAGTCCTTATGAGAAAGCTTTTTGGCCAAATGCATGGAAGCAGTGCTCCCCCAACCTTATCCTCAATCCTTATGCAGAGTGCAGAGGCTCATGGGGAGTATGTGCTGTCGTACAACCTGTGCTGTCCCTTCCCTGCTCTGCTCTAGCTTTCAGTATGGCATCTTTGGGTCTGTCCTTCAGACACTTGGCTAAATTTCATCTTTGCAGATTAGAATAATGACAAATGTGCTCCTAAATTTTGTTGCTGTCCATTTTATTCCTAAAGTTACTGTAAAAGGATTAGTTTTACAGATCTCAGCATATTGGTTGACTCTAAAATAGGAACATAAAGCCTCAAAATACAGCCAGTGATCTGACTGCAGCTGCCAGAGTGATGCRGAGTTAATACTGCCTGTCCTTCCTCAGCTCATCTGCCTGTGCCTGCACAATTGTAGGTGAACTCCTCTTTTTAAAAAACAAAACACTTTGTGTTTTATTTAGATAATTTCTTTCTTAACACTCATTCCATAAAATGGTCATTATTATTGATATTATTAATGACTATCCAAAATACATTAAAAACGTATGGCAAAGTCACCGCTATTTCCATTTATTCATCTACTTATGTATTCTCTTTGTAACACTGCTCTGGATTTCCTTCTGTTTTTAATAGTGATTCATGAGCCTTATGAAGACTGAGACAGTTTGTTATAATACTGCTCACATTCTCAATGAGAACTACCTCGGATGTGAATGGGACTATACATAATAACCAGCACTTCACTAAGGGTTTCCCCCTTTTGCCAAGTGCCAGCTGACATGATGTCTAAGCATATGTCTATATGGGATTTTGCCAGCAGACGAGAGCGTGCTCTGCCCTCCCTTTGAGCTGGTTGGAGATGCACTGGCTCTGCTCTGGCAGCTGAGTAGCTGCACTTAGCATGTTGCTAAGCCAGAACTAATAAGCTTGACTGAGAGGTAGGGTTTATTATCTTGGGCTTAGCAGCATATTTAGTGTGGTTATGTAGCTTACACCATAGAGCTTCTCTGTGTCCTACTATGTTGATGCACAGGCAGAGCTTGCTTGTGGTTGGTTGGACGGAGCATGGTCAGTATTTGCTTGCATCTCCCTGCAAAAACCTGCTAGTCCATATCCTAATGGTTTCCTAACCCTGCTCCAGAGGAGTGTTTTCAGTCCTCTGCCACACCAACAAGAATTTCCTACCTAATAAGGTTGGAGAATATAACTACAACCGACAGATTTATTGTACAATTGCACACTTCTCAGTGTTCAGTCAGAAGTCTAACTTACATACCTCACAGTACTCTTGTTACTTAAATTTTGGCCATTMGATTGCCACATGTTTAGTACACTTAACAAAAAAGACTATTTTTCAGCATTTCTCTTTTGTACAGCAGCCTAATATGATAGATGATGTTGTGGGTCAGGTTTTCAAAGTTTGAAATGAGACCCTAAATTAAGTTAGCAGAGCATGATTTAGTCATCTAAGTCACTGTTTATGACAAAATCTGCTGTTTTCACTGGGCACATACTTATCAAAGAAAAGATTTCAGTTCCTTTGCTTTAGAAAATCATGTTTGAGAATGAAGCTAAGGGTTTTTTTGCTTGTAACATGGCTATTTCTATATACATAGCTTATTTTATTTGTAATGTTTGTGTTTTCATTTGTGTTTTCTGGCATTCTCACCATGTATATTTCTTTGGAAATGTTGACAACTGTATCTTAATTTTGGTCAATGAAGAATTTTTGCTGATAGGATATTTTGTAAAATCTTCGCTAACATAAGACTGCTGACCCTTAATGTTACTCTTTCCATATGTAATTATCATATTAATAGATTTAATTTTGATTTATCTTTTAATTTTTATGAGTAGCCAAAAGCTCTTTTTTTACAARTAGAATCAAAACTGGAACTAAATTCTTCACTTTCGCTGTATCTGCTTTATGTCTCGGTAGCAGTGCAAAGAAGCAATGAACCTACTTACAGATATGCTGAATATTCTTTCTCAGGACTAGTGTTGGTGTATCCCTGATGGTTTAAGGGCATAAATGAGGTACTTTGTGCAGCTGGTAGATGTGGAGGAGGGATATCAGAGCCAGGAGGGTATCTCTGGTATTAATGTGTCTGGCTTCTTCCTTTTGATCTGCAGCAATTTGTGCAATACAGAACAGCTTTCAGGGTATCTTTAATTATGCCTGTGGACATTTTGGCCTGGAAAGTGAAATGAGGCTTTAGAATCACCTTTCACTCCCAGCTGTGCTGATTTGAAACTTCGAACAGCTTGTTACCCACTTGTAAGTGTAGGGATCTTGTTTCTGCTCTCATGAAAGACACTGAATGTGCAGCATCCTGAGCTTCAGTAGAAGGTGCAGCTGGCTCTCAGTCTTTCCGTCAGAGCTCTCACTGCTGTTAAAATGGAATAGCAGCACATCCTATACATACATATAACCTGTAATAGCACGGATCTTCAGATCAAATGTAAATTTGAGACAATTCACAGGACCTGAAAACCTGTCATCGAAGTTTCATATTGATATGGAATACAGTGAAACTGCTGCGTTAGGAGCACCTTAGAAATAGAGTTTATGCTAAAAACAGACAGAGCCATTATGCTTATATCAGTGCTCTCAGACACAAATAGAATAAATTGATTGATGATAAGATGCATCAGCTTTATTAAAGTTTCTCAGAAATGATTTTTTATAATTATGCCACTTCCTAGGGATATTTTTCAGTGCATTATGAAGATGACATATCCTATTTGTGGTGCATAATGTGAAAAAAATAATTTTAACATGACAATTAGTGTCCTAACATTTGAACTTTCAGGTATGACGGTTAATTTTCACGGTCAATAGCAAATAAAAAAAGAAGATTAATTCCAYTTGAAGCTGCAAGAGGTGATCTCAGCCATGTCATGCTAAGTCCAAGGACCAATAGTTATTTGAGTTCTCAAGATTTTTTAAAATTGAGTGCAGTGGTCACAGGAAGTGCATGAAAACCTTGTGACTGAGATCAGAGGTAAAAACAGCTATAACAGAGCAGTCTGTAAGCCAGTTTAGCTGAAATTGTAGTCCCATTGCCTCATGATTGTGGATGATGAGGCTGCATCTGCTTGTCTTTTTGTTATTGGAATTGCTTTTTTGTGTATCAGTCTGTGCAAAGCACAGAGACTTTGAAATTCAAAATAAAAGTAATCTTAAAAAAAAAAGTAAGTTTTCTAGTTCCTTTTGTTTCCCTTGGAAAACAAATAGATCTGTCAGGGTTTTTTTTGTTTCATATCCCATACTTTACATCAGTAAAAGTACTGAAAATTACATTACACTGTGTTTATTAAAGTTGTGCTCCTACGCAGTAATACACATAAGACATCTTATACTGCCTTAAGGATTAAGTTAAGCTCCTTTGTCAAGCCTGTTGGTATGGCAGGACTGTTAATCTTTAACTGTCAGAGTCTGGTTAGATCCTTCTTTAGACTGAGGCCATGTCTAAGTGCAAATAAATTAAAACGAATCAACTCTCGTAGTATTTACACCTTCATATTTTTGCACAGAGCAATCAATAAAAAGAGAAGCTGTGTTAGACGTACATATTTCTATAAGAAGATTGCATTTCAAGCTCTTATTTAGCAGTATCATAATTTGCTTCATGTTTATGCTTGTGAAATACGAAGACAAAGTTGACAGAAAGTGTTCAAAATATTAAATTCATGAAAATGAGATGTGCAGTTGGTGGCAGCTCATTGAAAGGAGGACAGGGGAAATTTTGTGAACCTACATTTCCTAATTAAAATTCCATAGAGTTGTCTACAGTATATTCATGTTTTATTGCATCAGTAATTACTCTTACATTTTTCCTTTCAAATTACAACATTAAGTAACAAAAGAAGAAATGTGCTATAGTTGCAGCATATTTAGATAAGGCAAGACTTGAAACACAACTGTATGAAAAGAATGGTGAGGCTGGGAGGCAAAGTTAAATTCATTGTGAAAGATTAAAGCTAATATTTTAGCCCCAACTGGGCATAAACCTGGTAGTAAGGAGCCACAGTATTGTGCTATAGGTAGCAAAGGTTTACTTCACTGTGAATGTCTGTATCGTTTAATTGTTATCCTAGCTGRAACTTGTGAAAAGGAATTTTTTAATAATTATCTGATAGTAGCCAACTAGTGCAATTTGTGCAAATATTCATTCAACGTGGTAGCATAATCATCCAATGAAGTGACACAGGTTGTATGTTGAAGCAGTAGGTAAAATATACTACAAAGAAGCTTTTGAGTGTGGTAGATGCCTAAATTGTACTTTTCTAATCAGGCTATATTTTTTGATATAATAGGAGAAGAAACCCTCCACAAATAACAATTTTCTTTCGCGTTCTCCTTCAAATAATAGTTTCAAGTGGCTGTTTTTGTATTTTACACACATATAACCTTCCCATTTTCTGAAATGAGGTTCTTTCCCTCAACTCATTAAATAATAATATTTTGTACTTATATCACCTTGCTTCTGAGGATCTCCAAGTGCCATAGAAGCATTAAATGGAGACTCCTGCCTTAAAGTACAGGAGTATTAGGGGATAGTGAAACAAAAAGGTTCAAACCATAGTTTTGACCTTGAGTATCCAGCGAGGAATTTCAGGTAGGAGTTGGAATAGTGCTGAAGTGTTGAAAACTGAGGGGACTCAACCTCGGGATAGGTGCACAAGCAATCACTTGAGATACCTAACTTTCATGCATGGCTTGGAAGTGAAATTTCAGACCTTGTTCTATATAACACTGAAGTTATATACAGTGGATTGGGAGAATTATGCCCCTGAAATGGATTCGAGATACCTATTCTGCTGTGTAGAGTTGCCCAACAGAAAAATACTTAAGTGCACTTTCAGTCCAGCCCTTCTGCTTGGACACAGGATCATGGTGGAGGATGGTTTAGCCCAGATAAAAGATAACAAAAGAGAACGCAATTTGTGGTCTTGAGTTGGGGATCTTACATGGAAATGGTGTGTAAAGCATTTGAGTTCCTGCTCCAGAAGCTGTTAAAGCACATATTTTGAGAAGCACCTATATTGGAGATTACAGCATTACCTTGTAACTTTCCAAAGAGCTTCCTGATCTGTTTTACCAAACTGTGTAACTCCCCCAACTTCATCATATGTGGCAATGTTAGATGTCCTGTGAGGCTGCCAGATTTAGCCCCTGTCAGATCGTAGTCACACGCAGAAAGAGCAGTCCTTCAGCGTAGATTTAGATGGTGGCTGAACAAAGCTTTTGAAGTCCACACTTACGGTTTTGGCTTTCAGGTTCTGTCAAAGTGTCATCGACTATGTCTGAGATGCTGAGATCTCACTCTAAATCAGTACACAGGCACTTAAATAAATGACCTGATTTTCAGAGCATGTTGAACTACATGCGTTTTGCAACACATCTGGTGACTTAGGGCAGGTTAACTCTTTAAGCATGGTATTTGATGTGCGCAGCAGGGCTGCACAGTATTTTGGGCTGTAATAAACTTTAATGGGGCGTGCAAATACAGGTACTGAACAGCATTAAATAGGCACCCTCGGGTCCTTAGGGAAACAGTGTATTCATCATACTGGCACCAACTACTTATTCAAAGTTCATTAATTTATTATGCCTTAAAAATATTTGATATATATTTTATATTGTATTATATTGTGCATTTGGTATCTATTATATGACATATTAAAAATATATTCTGTTTAAAAATACGTGAATTTCAGTGACGGGGAGAAGAATCATGATAGCACATCTGAGATTTCTCTTTGCATATTCAAGTAATACTGTCATATTTTAGTGTAAAGAAAAATAAAATCCTTGCCTGACTGCAGAAGAAGACCAACAAATAGGATGATTTAAAACATATTTGAATGTAAATGTTGTGCTTCCATAAAGTACCTGACTGATAGTTTTGGAGTATGAAGTCTTTGTGAAACAAGAACCGTTTGGGAAGAGCAGGAAAAATCTTGCCATATACCTGGAAAGACCATCTTTAAGAGCGAAGGTAGAAGTAGTCTTTAGACTGCCAGCTCAGTCCTTAACCTCTCTATGAATGCTGATTCAGAGTTTCCTTGGACATTGAGTTGTGGCAAAATCACTTGTGRTGTGACTGTATTTGATCTAGTAGATGAAATTCTGTAGACTGTAAGGGTATCCTCTGTATGCTCAGTGGAATAGATAGATAGCCCTTGGTTTTCTTTCTGCCTAAAATTTGCAAGTACAAAAATTATAAATACAAGAATACAGATACAAAAAGTTTCAATTATTTCCTGTATAGCAGTAGTGAGATACAAGCAACTGGGTGCACAAATACAGGATTTATGGAGTATCATCTCTGAAAAAGATGAAAGTCTTCTTTCAGGTTTAACATTACACAGCTGAAGTCTAAATGACCTCAGTTTTCTTTGCTTTCTATGGATTAGGAGTAAATATTTTTCGCTTTCAAAGGGTAAAATAAAGATAAGACAATTCTGTTGTTCTCATTTAAATTAGGGAAGTTGGAGAAGAGAACTGCAGGTAGTGAATCCTGTTATCATGGATACTAAAACTGCAATAAAAGCTCCACTGCACAGCTTTCAGAGCGAAGGTGTACAAACCAGACCAGTCTGGTTAGACACTGAAATACACATGTTCCTGCCACAACGTTGTAGCTTAAGCTAGATACATGACTCACAAATGGTGAACCCTGACAAATAATCCATCAAGTGATGTTGAGACTCTGTCAGGGAAGGCAGCYTCAAACAACTTTTTTTTCTTTATTATAATCCATCACTTCTTGTTGTGCATCTCCGAACGGTCTTATATCGGCAGACATTCTTGTAACTTTCTCTCTCTCTGTATTTCTTGGGAGAACAAAAGCATAGCATTGGGTGACTAAGGCCATTCCCACATGCTACTTTGCAGAGCTAGGARGAGGCACTCGAGGTCAGAAAATGCTACGAATGAAATGTCATTATTCAAAGAGCCTAATCTTGCTTCTGCTAAAACTCTGTGGAATTCTCCCGGAATTCCACAGCAGAAGCAGGATTAGTACCTAGGTCTACAGCTCAATCAATTGTTATTAGCAGAGGCTGCCAGTGCTGTGGGCGCAAGCCTGCGAGACGTTAAGCATCAGCTGCTGATCACCTAATAGAGYGCCTCTCTGATGTTGGCACATAGACTATTTCCTGGTTCTGCTTTGAAGTCCTGAAATCTATAGATCAATAAAGTCTGAAGACAGAAGGGCAAGTAGCATGCAGGGTGAGGCCCTCTCTGTCAGATTCGCACAGATTAGGGAAAAGAGTGGGAGGCTGCAGTCTAGGGCTAATAATTGTTAGGTCCCAAATACTTCCTACACTGAATGTTTCTAAAAATCTTTGTATACGGGTCTTATTGTTAAAGGAGCATGAGAACTTAGAATTCCGCAGAAGAAATTGGAGCCATACAGAATTGGGATTGAGGAAATTTATTATTTTAAAACTTTTTCTAAGTTTCTCTGTGTTAAAGGGTGACGGCAATAGAAAGTGACATTTGTTTTTCTAACAACAGGTCTAGGTTTTAATAAAGTACAGACTTTGGCAATGCTTATTGTCACATGTTATTCTGATAGTGTCTATGCAATGACCATTTGTAAGGAATTCCCATTTCAGGGTTGATGTTTCAGTGGTCATCCTCAGATCTGAGGAAATATGTATGGTTTTATGAGTGGTGCCAGGATTATACTATTGAGGGACACTGAACCTCTGTCTTTTCATTCTTGAAACTAGCACTGAGCCCAGCGGTGCCCTGAAAGGCCAGAACTTCTTTTCATAAACCACTGACCTTTCTTCTTGATTATCTTTGTGAACTGGTGCTGTCTTTCTGTTAATAAAACTTTGTAATTGGGGAGCTAAGAGGGATAAAATAGAAGTGACAGTTTTTGCTGCTGGTTAGATGTTAATGTGAGTCCTGAATGCCTTTTAAATATGTTATTCTAAATCTGAGGAAATGGGGAAGAGCATTTGTATGTATTAAAAGGGCTAGGAAGACAAACAAGCAAAAAAACCATTTGTCTGATGAGATTGAAGGATGTGTCTCTCAACTTGAAACTGGAGATACAGGTACAGAAACTCTTTATGAATGCAAAAATACAATGCCTTATTATACTTCTCTATGCTTTTTTGAGAGATTTGCTATTTTAAATATAAATATTCCTGTTTGTAAATATTACTACACTGCAACTGACTTCTGGTTTAGTCCTGTAGTTGAGACTGAAAGAGAAATTCAAACAGCAAAACGTTTGTGGAACTGGACTGTATCACTCTTGGCCTCTGGTGAGAGTTAGAGCAGCTCCATGCTGTCTCTAAATTTATTCTCTCCTTTTGGTATTGTCCTTTGTTACGGTAAACAAAATAGTTCAGTTCTGTACAGTTTGCTGCAGCCCATTCTAATGGCTAAGGGAGAGCTTGGTGTGAAGCCATTCTTGGACACTTCACAATGTCTGCCCACTTGAACATTCCTATATAATATCTTAAAACTATGAAATGGGCTTAGTGTAAAATAGAACTAGGCTAACTAGTCTTAGTTTGAAATCTTTGGATATTAAACCCCCAACATTTCAAGATGAATCTGTCTGGATGTGCCCCAGGTTTCAGAGAGGGTGCCCCCTCCCAAGAAAATTAAGGCTCCACATCCTGAGATGTTACAGGCTTTCCCATAAGGCTTATGGTTGATAACTTTGTAAAAGGCATTAGCAGTATATTTGAGGTGAGGGCTGAAACAGTGGTGGTGAAAGCTCCGTATCTCCTAACCTTTGCTCTAGCTCTCACTTTTAAACATTCAGCTCTCGTTCCTACAGAGGCTATTGAGAAACAGTGAAGATACAGAACAAATGCTATCAGCACCCTCATTTGACCACAAATTCAAGAACCCCAAGGAGTGTGTTTTCCTGTGTTAAGCAAATTGTTCAAACATTTCTCTAAATACTCACTGTGGATGTATTCTTCTAGGAGTGATGTTTTCTACAGGACTCACCCCCCATGAAATGGTGCTTACGTAATGCTTTGTATTGAAAGCAGCATTTAAAGAAGGCAAATTATAATTTGGCTTTAGTGAGTGATGTTTGGCAGTTCATTTGCTTTCTTAATACAGAAATGAAAATAGTATGACAGTATGTGAGAAGTTGTTTATTCAAGGCCGTACAAGAAGTAGACCGCTATGAACAGCCCTTGCTGTTGTTCCTGGCAATGGACTAATTGGCTCCCAGGGCAATGCAAACAGGACACAGTTAAAGAATAAGGTGTTTATTTATGATAACGTTATTCCTTTAAGCCTTCTTGCAGAGCAGGGTCTGAGGTGCCAGGTGCTTTCAAACACAGGGCAAGGAGACAGTCCCATTCTATTGATTGTTCTTTTAATATGATATACCTAGCACTTGCGTAGCTTTTCCTAAAGTGCTTTGAGCCCTTAGAGTAAAGAATGGATCAGTGTTGAGACTCTCATTTTAAAGATTAAATTTAAAGTGATAATTTCACTATAAACTAGGCAGTCTATGGGTTCAAAGTGATCCACAGGGTTGCTTCTTAGACTGAAAGGCAGCCTGCATTGTTTGCTTGGGGATTCTCTATTTCTTGGCCAGTGGCTGACCAGGAGGATCCTGACAGCTGATCGAGAGGTACAGCCTGGCTAGCTAGAATAGGACTTACTCAGTTCACATCTGTACCCAAACTTGCTGGACCTGCTGCATGTCTGCTGTGGTTGTTTGATGAAAGACAGCGAATTCTTATTTGTTTAAGAGGGTTGACTTGCAGCCATGAAATGGGATAGGGAGTGAAATCAGACATTTTCACTTTTGTGTTAAGCATTTGTCCTACGAAGTCGCATAACTCAAGTATTAGTTGCTGAATCCAGGTGAAATATCCTCATCCTTGGAAAACTATACAGAGAGCATCACAACCAGGTGTCTGTAGTTTGCATGCGATTGTCATGTTCATTTTTTGTAGAAAGATTCAATGGTGTTAATTTTTATTTTACTCTGTGTAGCATATCTAACTGCAAAAGTAGCAGGCATTCTTTGCTGCGTTTGCCATTTAATCCAGTGGTGTACATGAAATCACCAGTTTTGAAGATATGAGGGAGGAGACACCAGATTCAGTATTTTCTCACTGATAAAGCTTTTGGAAAGATTATTCCAGCTTTTGAAATGGTTCAGTTGTGCCAGTTCAGATTTGCGTTTCAGAATGGTTCATCTTATTTGCAGTAAAAGTGAGGGTATGGATGCAATATGTAGTGTTGGGGTATGGCTGGGATACAGATGGGATATGTAATTCACCTGTAGTGAATCTATGATATATGGTGGATTTGGTTTGAAAAAAGAAAAGGTCTGTGCTTTGAAGCCCAATGATGACGATATGAATCAGCATTTAGTTATATCGTAGCTGTGTTTACCTCAAATTATTTTGAGACGCCAGTGCTAAAGTGAAACATAGTGAAACATTTGTTCTGAAGTCAGAGAAAACTAGCTCCTTGGTCTTTCAGGAAAGGTTAAGCCCTGTATTGGAAGAACAGTAGTCTCAAAAATGCCAGTTGTACTTTATATGTCACCTCAGTGTGACTTTTTTTTGTTAAAGTTCTTTTTGCTGTGTGTTATTTCCTCATCTCCTTGCATCTCAGTGCAGTCTGTTGCTGTGCATTCAAATGAAATATACCATTAAGATACATAATACTAAAAGCCTCTGCTGTGGACTCTAGTGAGACACATTTTCCCTTTTACTAGTAGATAGTGATAATGTAAGTCTCTAATCTCATTAGTTCAAACGAACCACCCCATAGCACTTGGGTGCTTTAAAAAAGCAAAAAATAGAAGAGACGTGATTAACTTTGTAGAAATTGGAAGGAAAATGTTTCTTTTGAGGTAACAATACACTTATGCATTCAATATTAATGTTCTGGAAGACAATGGAAGAGTCTTTGATTGCCTGTGTCCTGCATGAGAAAACGTAGTATTTTGCATTAGTTTGTTTGTGATACAACTATAAAATGTCATGTTGATATTTTTTACTAATTGTAATTTGCCTTTCTGTCAATGTTCTTTATGCTGTTTATCTTCCCACCCTCTGTGAGAGGAGTTAGCAACTCTTGTTTTTGTTTTTAGCTACAGTGTTTATGATTATTCTCAGGTGTGTGTTGCTACTCTTGGCAACTACAGAATCTACCAGCTCTTTATAGACATGTTTAGTAAGTAGCGTTATTGTTTTATTCAAGCATTTAAATTTGACTGATGAGTTAATCTATATGGTTTTTGCAGAAGTCTCTTAAATCCATTTATTTGATATTCTGATATAATTGCCTGTGCTTGTGTTAATGCTGTTTTCCAGAAGATTAAGCATAAGCTATAGAATCTAAGTTCCAGTTTTTGAAAGAAAAGTGCTGATGATTTCTGTGTTTGATTTAGGTAGAAAATTAAGCTTGATAGGGGACAGAGAAGCAGCAAGTGGTAAGAAAATAAATGTCAGATCAACTCTTCATGTATTTGTTATTCACCTGAGCAATTTTACTGTCTGGTTTGTAGGTCCATGCCATCCTTCTGGATGACACAAGTCTCTTATTCCTTTGTGCTACTCTTAAATGTAAATGTCATGTTAAATTTGTTTCTCAGCCTGTTTTTGAAAACATGGAAAAAGGCTAAAAGGTCAATCATATTTATCTTAATCCAAATTGTTTTCGGTAATTGTATTTTCACTCCTCATTGATTCTAATGGGACATAATGTATTATATGTGCCCTAAAATCAATATAAAATACAGAGTACTATTTATAGAATTATGAGTTAAAAAAAGATAAATACCCATTATTATTCATGTAATGCTGTGTATGTGTTTTATCAGCTGCGCAGTATAATTTATCAGATATGGTACATTGAATCCCATTGAAATCAATGAGAAATGGATATGTGACTATTCACCATGCTCATTTATTGTAATGTTTTGGTTATTTAGAGCTGCTAAGGGTTTATTACCAAAAGTGTATTTTTGCGTGTACTGCAGTTACCCTTAAAACTTACCAGGTAAATTAGCACTCAGCATGGAATGATTTGCTGTAGTGGCGTTTCTGATAGGTATATCATGTCATGTCATGTTTTGTGTTTCCTCCCCTTCCTATCCCTCATTTTGTCCATTTGTCACATATATATAGCATACATATGCATTTGGAGAGTGGTGGTGATGATGATGGGATTGCACATGTGTATTAACGTAAGTTTGATTTACTCATTTTGAGTCCTGCTGTGGAGAAGAACTCAGTTGTGCTGTAGGTAGTGAAGTAACAATCTTTAGAGATCCTTGGCAGCCAGTGTGAAGACTTACTATATATATGTCATCTAAGGGATTTATGGTAGAAGATGAGCCATATTAAGAAATGAGAAGAAGGACAATCATAGAATCATAGAATATAATCAGTAATCCTAGGGTTATAGTACCATCACCTTGAATTTAAATAGTTATTGACTGTACACTCTTCTCCAGAAGGACAGATGCTTATTTAACATATCTGTCAGCTTATAGAGAACTGTATCATTACTTGGAGAGTTACAGTCTTAAACCTGCTCTATCTCCTTGCCCTATTGCAAAGCTTTATCTTGTGACTCTCTGAAAAACTGTTGGCCTGTAGGTACCTTAGTTATTCACCTCTTCTATTAGGAATGCATATGGCGCCGTATTCTGGCCCCTTGCTCCACCTCCTGTGAGATGGTTCTCTAAAATTCAGTGCTTTTCCAAACTATCTACTCAAATGCATCCTTCAGTAGCGATGGTGTCTTCTGGAATGTTAATGACTAGTTCTTCCTTAGGGTTATCTTGGTTTTCATCCTGAATGTCAGGTAGTCCGATGTGGTGAACGCAACATTAGGCATTCCAGGAATGTAGACAGCACTTTCATCTTGTACTTGGTTAGAATTTATTAAATGAAAATGTCTTGCATTGGATTCTCATGTCCCGGAGTCAACACCGAATTCATCAGTGACTTCTATAGGGCATCTTAAGACATAGTAATAAATACTGAAATATATTCTGAAATATATAAACTRTGATAGTTTTCTATTCTTTTTGTTACTGACAAAAAAAAAAAAATCATTCTTTACTTTGGGACAGGCAATTTCTTGTCTCAGGGAAGCTAGGAGATAGATTTCCTTTTGCTTCGTTTCCCAAGAACTTCCAGTTATGTACAACTGAAAGCCACAGTCCTGCCAGCATATATGCATAAGTTCAGATGTTGAGCTGTTCTAACAGTTGTATCAGTATTTTATTTAGTCATATATGTGACAGACATCAGAGCTTGTACTGCAGACCCACAGATTTAAAACGAAAGGATGCTGTAGTAGGAGCTAAAGGACTGAGTTGCTCTAGCTTGAGCTGTAACAGACTGGTATCTATGGTAGAATGTATTTTCACTGGAGAGCTGTATGGGGATATACAGGTTATGTGTGATCATGTAATACATTATTGTAATTTGCACACTGAAAACTATTTTGGTTCTTGCAATATGAGAAAACCTGAAATATGGAGGAACTTGTGTCATGAATCTTAACGCTCTAGCGTAGGGGTTCTTGGATTAGAAACTTGACTTGTTCAGATACCATCTACTCATAGCTTTTAAGTGAATTGATTAAACACAAAGCACATTGCCTGGCTCCCATCCTATGCGTTCATTAGCATAACCTCTGGCTTTTTGAAATCAGAAAATGTTTGAGGTTTTGTAGTTTTCCTGCTTTTTGGAATAAAACTCTATGATCTTCCCCCCCCCCCCCCCAAGATTTCAGTTTAAGTTCTCAACTGGTCTGAACACAGTCTAGTATCATTCAGTTTTTTGAACACTTCTACAATATTGGGCAAATGATTCCTACTCTCTGCATGTGGCTGGAACTAACACAGTTCCCATTCTTTCCTCTCTAAGTTAGGTCTTTCACTTCAGGTGTAAGAAAAGTCCTTTTCAATGTTCTTCTGTATTCTCTACAAGATTTCACTGTTGTTATGCAAATGTGTCTCTGAAGAGGTGGTATGCCCTTGTACTAACTTAGTTCTTGATATTTTAACTCTCCATACAGAAGTGTGATACAGGGTCTGTTTTTATGCATAGATTTGAGGAATAGAATATAATCCAAGCACTTACTAATCAAGAAGTGAAGTCTCATTACCTCTAATAACTCATTTACCCACTGATGGTTTTGTATTGTAGAAAATCGGGATTGAAATTTTCCTCCCTATAGCTGTAGGTTTAAAGTCAGTGCAGCAGGTCAGCCCCTGAAGAAGACCTTTGTGCTTATCATCACGCCGGGGACTGTTGTGCCTGCAGTTCACCATGGCGTTGTCCTGTGTGGGGTTAGTGTGACCCGGCCCCCCTCCCTCAGGTGCTTTCTCTCCCGTAAGCTCCTCGCGCTGTATTATCTGGTTGGCTGGTAGGTGGAGTGTGCTTTTGATCACCTTCCTTTCTTAATCGGGTTTTGATGTGAGGAAGAAAGATGATGAGTGTTATTTTTTCTGATCCTCTCTGAATACCAATTATAATTGTGAGATGTGTTTGAAGGACCATGAGTTGTGTTCCCACTTACTGAAGAAATTTTCTTTAAAAATTGCCCCATGTCATTATCCATTATACTTTCTAGTACTCTCTTTGAGACTTTTGACTTTTGCCTACTCTGTAAGTGTAGTTTTCTTCTTTCATATTACAGTGTAATACTCTTTATGAAATTTCACATTTTCTTGCCTTTAGCTCGCTCTTCTTCTTTGCTTTCTACTTTCTACTTCCTGCTTGCTTGGTTAATCCTGTTTCATGTTTTGTTTTACTTCTGCCTTTTAATTTTCCCAGACTTCAGTTGTATCTTTGCGCTAAGTACATCTTGGAGGCTTATGGTACTAATCAGGGCTTACAATGCTTGTTTTACCCATTACATATAAGAAGGATCAATACCTCAGCTTGATTCCACCTCAGACTTCCACGTCGCTAAAAAGGAATTAGGTTTGAGCCCCATAACTCCAGCTAATGCTAGACATCATGTCCATAGTCACACGACTGCAGACAGCTTACCTGTTCAGAAACAGATGGGGATTTGGAGGGCCATAGCTCCTCCGCAACCACTGTCATATTTCCTCAGAGCTCAAAAAAGTCGTGCCTCTTCGGAGTAAATCCACTCAGGCATCCAGCCTGGAGCTGTACAGAATTTCTCTGTCATATTTAATTACACAGGTCTATCTTTAAATTGTGTTTCTGCAGGTGTATTTAGTCATAGAAAGCCTTAATCCTAAAAAAAAGGTGATTTGAATTTAAGCATTGAAGAAATTTATCGTTAATTAGCTCCCCAAACTACACTGTATTAAAAGTGAAGTTAAATTTGATGTTAGGCACCCAAATCTTTATATTAGTTACTAAATAAAAGCTATCCTATACAGTCAGTTATTTGCAGCTGTAAATATTCTTTGTTATTATGTATCAGGTGTTTTTATTGATAGCTTGTTTGTTTGGCTACCCTTGTAGGTATGCTCTGACAGCTGTGAACATTTGGTTTTCCTATGTAGGTGATTGCATGGAGAACAAAACTTGCCTTCTGAAAACCTAATGATATTGAGTGTCAGGAATATTACAGGTTATTACAAATGTTATTTTTTAGCTATTTATTGGATAAATTAACAGCCTGCACCTTTGCACTTTTTAATGGGCATTCATAAATAACCTATGGGAGAGTGGTAATCCTTTTGAGCATTGCAATGTGCTGTCCTAAAATGAGGCTGTGGTTTGGTGACTGTGGTTCGTGGAGGAATTAATGATATTGAGTACGTAAAAATTACTTTAACATGCAGTATATTTCCCTGCATTTTGAAGATCAAAGAAAACATAAACATGAAAACAAATAGGATCTATTTACTTATTTTGCTCTAAGGTAAATCCCAATTGAAATTAAAATTTATTTTAATTACTGATTTAATATCAAATAATTTGCATGGTAAGAGTGTTTCTTTAGTTGTTTTTAAGTGAATGGAATGGATCTGAAAGTGTTGCATATAGTTCATATACTTTGTGTGTTTACCAGTGAGCCATATTATAATAGTAATGAAAGGGTAAGTCTCTTTTGCCATTCTCCCATACTATGCTGTATATAAAGGGACCAGCCTTGAAGAAAACATACTTTAATATCAGTATATCTGTCTTCTTTCTTAGGGAGAACCTACCAGAAAACGAAAGCATTTTTAAATGGTTTTTTTCATTTTAGTTATTTCAAAAACAGATTTTCATATTTTATATTAACATATTTTGATATCTGGAAAACTGTATATTTTTTTAAAACTGCGTTGCATTTAAAAATGAAAAATTGCATTTTAGTAAAACCAAGTAAACCTAATACTGAGGGAAAAACACATTTCAGTAAGCTTGGGGTTTTTTTGGAAAAAAAGATTAACAATTTTCAAAACAGAATTGTTTTGAAAGGTTTTCTGTGAAGAGGATCTGTGTTCAAATTGTGACCATCATCAGTATTTTGCTTTTCTTCTAAAGGAATCAGTTAGTAATGGTTATGATGGGATATTAGTTTGAGAGGTAAAGATGTGCCATTAAGAATTTGTATTTATCCTGCCGAATCATTCATTGCCTTTCACAGTGCTGTTATAAGGTTGTAAATTTGACCATTAAATATATAACTGAAATTTTTACTTACATCTGTAAATTTTTCAGGCCAGGACTCATCTAGCTCCCTCCAAGCAGTTCTCCTTCCCCCTCAGTTAGTGCCTTCACTGTACAATTTCAGATTCTTAAAAGAAAACAAACCCTCGAAAACCCAAAACTTCCTTTATAGTTTGTAATGTTCTGTATGAACATTCTGTATGAACAAACATTGAATGCAGTAATTCAAGTTCCAAGTTCCAACATGAGTGCTGTGTGTTAGAGCATGTCAGGGGTTCAGTGAATAATCAGGGCAAGTCACATTTCTCTGTAACTAAATGTTTGGTATTTTCGACTCTACCATTCTTTTCAAACTTTATAGATGTTTAATGATGGCAGCATTTAATTATGTGTTCAAATTCCAAAGTTTGTGTTTATTGTGAATCATGTACTGGGGCGAAGACTTTATTCAATTTTTTGTTCAGTATAGAAGATTTTAGGAAAGGGGACTTCAGRATCGGTTTTAATGCCTATTTAATGCCTAACTCACTTCGGCTTTCAATTGCTTCACAGGCCCTTGGGGAGGCATAGAGTTTAGTAAAATAATAACCACTACTGTATTTTCGAAGCATTACTGCATTGGCTACCTGAATACTTAGGGATATCTCATGTATGGGATAGAGCAGCATGCGAGTACTAACTCAGATGATGCTGAGAAACTATTCAATGATTCTGCTATTGAGGCCCCCTCCTCTTAGCCGCTGTTCTAAGTCTTACTCCAGAAATGTCCACACGCTTTAGAGAATCTTTATTTAGTAATATTGAAAGATACTGGCAGGAAAAATAGACCATAATTACAGCTATATTCCAGTGATGTACTTAAGTATGTGAGTTCGTCTGTTACTTCAGTGGGAATAATTAAACATTTAAGCACGTGCTTAACTATCACGCTAGTGAAGGCTCTAGTAATCTAGGACTCCTGCTTATCCTAGTCTGATTTCAAAATGGCATCGGCTTCCCCCAGTGCATGTAAATGTTGTCAGCGGGTTCAGGAAGTGTCGGCCTCTCATGAACTGATCTGGTATGTTTAGGAGTATGTGGCTACTTAAATCTGCACGTGGGTAGCTTTTGATTAGTTACTGTCAACATGATATAATCCATAAAAGTGGCGTTAGTGCTTTTGTATCCAGAACTGAAGCCCTTGGCATACAAAGGGCTCCTTCTTCCCCACTTTCAGTTTAATGTTGTACCTTAACAATAGGAAAATGCATTGATTTTTGTGCATTTACGGTCAGAGTCTGTTTGAAAAAGATCAAAATAAAGGACAATATCTGTTGGCTCTGTCAGAGAGATCAATTGTTACTCTGTGTAAATCAGCATACACTCCACGAATCTTACAAAGTATAGATTATAGAGTTGTTTTCTAAAGATGGTTAAATTCTGCTTATTACATTTGGCTGTATGGGTCAAGCTGCGCTGAACTGCCCTTTCTTAGATGCAGTATTTTGSTGTGAGTGGAATGTACGAATTTGCATTGCTTTGGCCAGAGAACTAGAAAGAAATGAGCACTGAGGCGTCGTTGGTGGGTAGTGTCTCTMGGGAATTGCAGTAAAAACCCGTTCTGTTACTGTGTAGTTATTTTAAGGCACAGGTAGGGAACCAAGCCAAATGTGCCAGGAACTCTATAAACGTGTAATAAATAGATCAACTCCCAGACCTAAAGAATTCGAGGACTAAGTAAGATGAAAGACAGTAGGTAAGGCAAGAAGTTGCAAGGTAAAGCAGGAGGTAACAATCAGGTGACTGTTACAGTACCCTTGCATCTGAACTATGAGAAGTTTTTTAAGTGCTAGAAGTGTTATAGGTACTGTTTATCTCATATTGATACAGTTCTATAGTAATTTAAATAAATAATGTAACTGTATCAAACACCAGAAAAAAGTCAAGAGGAAAGTTGAAGCATCACAGGATAAAATAAGTAACTGAATTACCTGCAAATTTCTGTGCTTCATATATGTGCTGCTGCAGTGGAAGGTTCCTACAGTACTACAAAATGTTTTGAAGACTCTCAACTCCTGTGATCCAAAGTGGTCTGTCTGTTAGAAGAAATGAGGTTCTCAATACAAATGTGAGGGTGTATGCCTCTGTGTGTAACTCCTGGTTAGGCTGAATGTGTATGGTAGATAAAACAGAACAAAATGTTTTACGGTGTTTAAAAATATACTGGATGGGATTAAGAGTATTAATTACTTACTAGGCTGCAGAGGAAGGTTGAAATACTTCTTTAGAGCACTGATATCAAATCAACAGATCTGATGCATGTGAAACATCCACTGTGGGGATTACCTCATTTATCAGGTACATTGTTTAATTAATGTCTGTGTGCCTGTTGCTTTTTCAGATCAACCATCTTGTGTCCTTGTATTGGTTCTGATCCATTAAGAATACAAAAGGCCACATTTGTCCTGTTACTCCAACGTGTATAGAAGCATCACTGCAGACACACAGTGAAAGTAGGATATTTTGGAGTATGCAGTTAAGTAGTGGCATCTGAATATTAAAGAATTTTGGCATGATACAGTTAATTTTTGAAGTATATTCTGGAGGAGAAAGCTTAATATTTAGTAGGATATATTTTGAAAGAAAGATTCTGCCTCATTTCGGTTTGCTGTTGTGACACTATGCTCATCAGCTGTGTAACACTGTAAGGTACTTCAGCATCTGTCAGAGTTGTAATCTGATGAGCTATACTTGGAATAAACCTCAGTTGATGAAACAATCAGTGAGCCTTTGGCACTCTCAGAACTGATTAGTGAAAATCTAGCCAGTCTTTGCTCACGTGACACATAACACTGTGCTGTATATACTAAGGCTGAATCATGGAGATTTTCCACCGTGACTGACCATTACTTAATGCTAATAGCTGCTAAGGGCATGATCGCCTCATTTAGAGAGATCGTATATCCTTTCAAACATGGTAGAATTGTGATTATGTAGATACTTCAGTATTTGTTGACAGGTAACCACCTATTGTGGGGTTTCTTATTGATATTCCAGACAGCTCTGGTCATTTTTCCATAGATATCAGTAGTGCAGTGACTGCTAAATGCACAGGAATGATTGATTCAAATTTATGCATGTTAATTTTCAGACTTTCCGTCTAGACTCCATAAAATTAACCAGTCATCCACTGAGATATAACTGAATTTCAAGGTACTGCTTGACAAACTCTGTTGACAGCTCATGTGACACACACCCACAAAAAAGACTACTTGCTACATAGCTGATGTATGACATGTACGATAGCCTATTCGGAATATAATATTCCATGCATTACACCTGTAATAAATGCACTTAACATGGTTCAGGGAAACAAGTATGCACTTTCTCTTTGAGAAGGATTTGTACAAACCAATCGATGTGTTTACTCGCATGTATCAGATTATGGGATTGGTCCTGAAGTCTGTGGATTTACTTGAAAGTACAGTCAAGGTTTGTGACCTTCATCTGCAAGCAAGCAAGAATACTACAAAATAAACTGATATATATAGCTATGTAGTATTATACTGAGTGATTTGAACCAAAATCTGTCTAATAATAATTCAGTGAAATTCAGGAGTGTCTTTGGCACTCTACATTAGTTTCAAGTAATTATGTCCAGCTAATATAAAATGAGGGTCAGGACTGATTCTGGCTATTAGAGCTGGAGTGTAGCTTGCTGTGTTGGACTTGTTAATTTAAAGCTGCATTAGGAAGAGGTGGAAAAAAAAAATAAAGATTCTCCAAAGTTAATTTATAGTGACTTTTTCAAAAGACTTGTCATAAGTTGTTTTTAGAAGTTAAGAGAGGGCTGTTTGCAATTAGCTCTATGTTGGTTGGATGGGCATAAGCTGCCCTAAATTGATACTAGTTGACTACTTCTGGTGTTCAACTTGGTATCTCACATTTAGGGCTCTTAAATGGAAAGATGTCATCTCTTATTATAAAATAATGACACCAGGTTTGTAATTTGGCATTTTGTAAAACTCATCAGAATGATACATATGGGAGAAAGATCATAGCCTAGTGTCTTATCCTGACATGCCTTTGGTAAAATTGTAAATGATGTCACTTGGTTAGCATGGCTTGGTCTAACCATGCCGTCATGGAATCATTGTACCTAGGAGTGATGGGTGACGCTATCTAAATGTTTTGCCTGGTACCCATAAATATTATAAATACTATAAATGCTGTTTGACCTGTCTATCCTTTCTCTGATGCCTAGTTTCAGATCATTAGATCTGAAACTGATGTTGCTGTGGACTGGATACTGCAGCACAAATGGATGCTGGGACCTTCCTGCCCAACCTTTCCTTTATGACAGGACTCTTTCCCCGCACAGCTGTCTTCTTCATCTGTGTTCTCCTCAAAACCCACAGAAGTTTTGCMTGAGTTGCGTAGGAGCTCTGCTTTTGCTTTGGAAAAGGATGTGAACAGCTCTACCCATCTCTCCTGGGGGCCCAGGAGCCGCATTTCAGCCCAGCTTGAGGCCATCAGTGCCTGCCCCAGTGACAGTGACACCAACACCACAGGAGTGCCAGCCTCCAGCTCTGCCCCAGCCCGCGAGCTGACATTCTGGCCTGGCCTCAGTACATCCCCGTCCCCATGGAGGTGCCTGATGCCCAGGGCTGGGGCTGTCCCCAAGCTGTCCTATTCCCTGGCCGGGATGGTGAGGCTCTGCCCTGCCAGCTCCCTGGGGAGTCCCCACTGCTTCTGCACCCCAGGGAGCTGCTAGACCTCACTGGCACACAGATGCCACAATAGCGTGGTAGAATCAGCACCTAGTAGTTTCAGTATAATTCAGTGGATTAGTATAATTTCGTGGATTTAGAACCCCCATTTTACAGTGATAGCAGCATATTAGCCATCAGGGTAGGAAGGGATCAGGCTGCACAGAACAGTATTAGTGTTTGAAACCATTTGAAAATGTTCAAAATTTTAATATGAGATTATTTTCTTCAGTCAGGAGGGTGCTGCAAACCTCAGCTGATATATTGTGTGACTAAGCCAATTTCTTTGTTATGTGAATACATTAACTGTGATGATAATACGCTGAGAAATCCAGAGGGCCAGTTCTTCAAAAGTAGTTTGATGAAAATTCTCATTCATTTCAAAACAGATTTAAGTGTCTATGTGTTTTAAAGATCTAGGCCAAAATATTTTAAAATCTACAACATTATTAAGAATAATGGAAATTAACATCTTTTGACTGTAACTCAGTCTTAGGTGAATGTATTGGTTAGCTGTTCATCACCGCTGTGGTTCTCACCTAACTCTTTAAATTAGTATTTGTTTGGAGGTTTGTTACTGTTAATCAATTTTTCATAAAGGCTGTAAATCCAAATATAAAAATATATTCTCAGTTGTTTATACTCCTTTCTTGTAGCACAAGAGGAATGTTTTAGAGTATGAATTTGCATCAGAATAATTCATAAAGCAGAGTTTGTTTCAGGGCTATTTATTTCCTCCCAAGCTCTCTCACAAAGTAGCCATAGAATAATTATGGATATTGTGATATTCTTGCGAATTACTTGTACAATTGCCCCAGGAGGGCAACTTGATACTGGACAGCAGTTTAGTAGATCTTGGGTTCAAGTTAGGATTGCAGGAGGCATTGCCTAATAATGCAGCTGGAGATAACAGTGCTCAATGCTAGTGACAACACAAAGGTTAAGATAAGTTTCCATGCTCTGTGGAGTTGTTGAAGAAATCCAAGCAGATTAAGATAGTATGTATGTTCGTCCTAGCACATCACAGACTGTTTGGATGCATATTGTTTCAGCTAGGAGGGAAAAAACTACAGGTATGTTGGTGTCACAGCAAAATGTTTCGAGTATGTTGGTGTCCGGAATATATCTGGCCACAGTAGGGGAAGATGTAGTATTTTTACATTAAAAATACATTTGGTTGTACTCATGAGTTACTTTGGTATTTCAGAGGAACATTTCTGGGTAGCAGATAGGATGGTTCTGTCAGTGTGAGTCGTTTCAGATTTACTAGTAGATATTCCTGCCTGAGCACCTGTCCTGCAGAGGTCTGTTGCTTTGCTCCTCAGACAGTTTTACATTGTAAACATTTTGGTTCTTATCAGCCCTGTCAGGAAGCAGACAGTTTGCTGCTCTGTCTATACATTAAACTGTATTCTGAAAATGGAAATATTTGGAACACAAATGCTCTGAATAAATATTCCAAACAGCACAGTGATACAAAGCAGCAAAAATAATAAAAATGCTAGGCTCAGACTTGCAAAGTGATGACTCCATTGAAAGCACCTCATAACTGTGGGTCTATTTCCATCTTCTACAATTACACAATGCRGAGAACTGTTAGTGGAAAGTCTGTATGTGCAAACCCTGAAGAGGGCATCAATGAGAAGAAAAGTTTCCTTTGTGTTGATAATGGTGTGCCTTTGACATACAAACAAAATATAACCGCTTTTTTATGCTTTTTTTATCAAGAACCCCGTTTTCCCCATTTCTGTTAAAATGTGCTCTCTTTTGTTGGGACTGGTCTACGTGCAGTTTTGATTCTATTATGTTCACATCCCTAATGGAAATAGTAATCTTCTGCCATGGGCATAGATGTATAGTGTCAAGATGCCTTATCCCAGAAATGCCTTTTATTCTTGTTTTCCAAGACTAGCTTATCATGGAACAAACACCTTTATACCTCTAAGTCTGCATCCATATTAAGACAATTGTACTGCTTTCATTATACTTTTATAATTAAAATGATATGACTTCTGCCTGTGCACTATATTTCAGTGAACACATTGCTTTTGAAATATTTTTGACGATATCCATCTTATTCCTAGCATGTTTGTGTATAATCCTACCTCTCACTACCAGTAGTCTATTATGTGTATCTAATTCCCTGATGGTGCATTGTATCCTCAAGTCATTTAGCCCCTTCTCTGTTCATAATGATACCACTGACCCGTCTGAGGCAATTCCTTGAAAGGAGATAACAGTTTTTCCCCTGCCCTTGACCAGTAGGCTGACTGTTGTGTTCAGCTCTCTTGAGAACACCATTCAGCTTCCCTCAGGAATGCAAAAAAGTAATTTCCCCAGATAACAGCGAAAACCCCAATTAAGCTTAGATTAAAGAAAAGGAGGATTTATTGGTATTTTATGGAGTAGAGAGAAAAGGAAAATAAAAGATAGGAGATATTAAATTGCCTGAAGTGGAGATACAGACTGTCCAGTTGCTAGCATTACTCTTCAGTTTACAGAATAATTGGTGGAGTTTTAGCTGATTTTAACCATGTAACAGTAAAACGTTGGCTCTCCCACAGCCCAAAGCCATGTCTGTCTTTTTCTGTCAGATCTGGAAGGACTGTGACATGCTGTCTTTGAAACATTGTGTGTGGCTGGAACACCCCCTCAGTGACTTGGTCTCTGAATTTGATGTGAAGGTGTCAGTAGTTACAAAACATGTTTATTTTCCCAGTAGGATGTTAAAGTACATGCAAATTGGGCCAAGTATACAAGATTTTAATTTCCTAGTATGTAGTATTTTAGCACATGATTTTTTAACACCTTTCATACAATGTATTTCACATCTCATTGTGGTGATCCTTTCAGAGGATCCATTGTCTTCTCATCACCTATTTAAATGGGACACTAGGTACTACCTAGCTTGAAACACAAGAAAACAAATTATTTGCATCTCTTTAATTAACCATCTCTTCGTGTAGATTAAGGTTGCCTTTAGTAACTGTCAGGTTTCTTGGCCAGTTGAATAAACAGCTTCTTGCACGCATTTCAGTTACTGCACTTTTGTATTGCTAATGAGACTAAGCAACAGTTTCTTGGAGGCAATCTTAATTTAGTGATTTCATTCACATTTTTATACAGGTACAGTGTTCCAGCTACATAACTAATGGTGCCATCTCAGCTTTAGAGGTGGATAGAGAATTAAAAATCAGCATGACAAATACATCAGGTATAATACAAATTGTGAAGCCATGTTATACTTACCTTAAATTATTTTCATACCGCAGAGTCCCAAACTGCTTTACAGAGTATATGCAGAATATACCTAGTACAGACCATTCTGTCCTCAGAGGGCAGCAGCCAAGTGGACAGTATCTGACTTGGGAAGGTTTAGTCATGGCTAGAACATGACTTTGTGAATAAGACATGCCATCTTCATTACTGGGAGCAGGCAGGACTTTAGGGCTTTTAGGGCCTCATTATGAGGGTTTCCTCATGGCGAACTGAGTGAGCCTCGCAAGACGAAGGGTTGAGCTCACCAGTCTTACTAATATAGCCAAATTCCTACCAAAACCAATGTTTACATGTACAATTGTGTATTCTGAAGTTTCAGCAGCCTTCAGAACACTCTACAGGCAAAGCTGTGCTCTGACGGACAGCTGCAAAAGCAGTGGGATAAACTGTAGTAGGATGATTTGTAAATGAGCCTTAGGTCTTCTGTAGTTAGGCAGAGGAAACTTGATTATAAATAATTCTCGCTATACTATTAAAACTAGTGTTCAGCTTTTTGGCCAGATTACTTCAAAGAGGACTTTGGAGCTACTGCACCAGGAAAGCAACCAGAGATATTCCAGGGTCAAATGGTAAAACAGCATTGGGGAAGGTTAGAGGGATACATTTGCAAGTCAAGAAGACATTGAAGGGGATCTAATTATAGCCTTAATCGCTGTAGGTAATGACAATTCAAGCTACTATGTTTAACATAGCCTGGATAGTATAACTGAAGTCATCCAACAAGCAAATCAACAAATCCAAAGCAGATTTTCAAGAAACGTTTGGAAAGGAATRGAAAGTCTTAGACCCACTGAAGCCAAGAGGACTTTTATCAGTGAGTCAAGTTTTCTAGCAGAGCCCAGATTTCATCCTATGCGTAGGACTGTGGCTTTGTTTCAGAAAACATCTTCAATGCAATTATTCATGAATTTCTAGTAATGTATATGCTTAGCATTTTGATGGAGCAGTGCCCATGATAAGCTGTGGGTTTTAGAGCTGGAAGTCGAGCCAAGGTACGTACTATAGTCCTATTACAAAATCCAACCCTGACTTGCGTGGTGACTTTGGCTGAGGCACGTGTGAATGTTTATGATTATTTGCCCCCGAGTCTCTCTACATCTAAACTACCTATCTGTCTTCGTGAAAAGCTTAAACATCTATGATGAATAGCGGTATATAAGTGCAGTAACTTGATGTTTTCAAGGAGGAGACAAACAAGAGCCAGTGAAAGAGTAGGGTAAGTGGATGAATGTAGCTGTATTCTCTTCATTCCTACTTGTCCATGTTTGTAGTTCACAAAAGCAGAAACAATGTGGTATTAATTCACAGACTATAAAACAAAATCACATTTTTAGTCTTCCATTTCAGTCGGTCTCATTTTTATGAACTTTGCAGTTGTGTTTCACTCGGGATGTATTTGGCTGCTTGACAAAGTGACTGGAGATTTATAATTCCTTATTAGTAACTGAGGGCTCTAAAGGGAATAACGGAGTACTTATTTACTTTTCTAGGTCAGACTCACGATGTAGGAGTTTAATGAACTTCTGCTAAACAGGAATTGAAGCAGAATTAAAATCTCAGAGTGCATCTGTCCAATAAGGTTATTCATCTTATTTTCTATAGGTTAGATATTTTCTCCTTGTGCAGGGGTGTTTAAGCTGCACTTTCTAAGTAATCAGCCAAGAATATGAGACTCTCATATAGAACCTTGTATTAAGTCAATGCATTGATGTGATTTTGCTCTGAAATTACATTATGTCAGATAACTGTATTTATGTATCAGTTTTCAGGGCAGTAAGATCCCAGTTCAAGTGTGCTGAAAAAGAGTTTGTCATTCATGTTAGCTGCTAAACTATTGCTGCAGTTTTGATGCCTCTCAGATACTATTTAAATCAATAAGGTGGGCACTTCTCTGTCAAGAACACATTCAAATCTGCGTTCAAGAAAAACAGTGCAATATCTCTGCTTCCCTGTAAATGTGAAGGGAATACAGTGTTTCATACTCTCACAGGAGATATACATTGGGATTTACTTGAAATAATTACAAAATTAGTGATGGAGATAAAGATGCATGGAAGAAACACAAAAACATGTTACATAACCACAGCCATGCTTTTCACCGGACTTATATTGCAGGAAATAACATCTCCTCTATATTGAAAAGAAGCGTTTGTATTACATTCAGAAATGTTTGCGAATCAAATGTGTAAAACACAGGAATATATTTGAAGATCCTAAGTATTTCAATAGATACTGTTTAAGCCTTGGAGGTATAACTGTGTWTGCACATAAAATGTCAAATCTCCTTGGTTTATGCAGTATTTAGTAAATATATATCCATKAACATATGTTTAAGACAGTATACATTTACCTAGAAGAAAAAACCCAAAAATATAAACCAAGAGATAATAGAAAACAATAAGTGAGGGGTTATGTCTTAAATATCCTATCTTCATGCTTATTCATGGCTCTGAAGAAACACCTTCAATGCTGATCCTGAAATAAGTTCCTCCGCCCTTTTCTCAAAAATCAGAGATCAAGGTCACCTTTGCAAAAAAAMCATCTAATCTTCAATTAAAAAGAAGGTCCTCTGCTTTGCCCGGAAGAGTAGCCAGGTGGTTAGAGTGCTTATGTAGAATGCAGAAGGCAAAACTTTCATGTCTTCCTTGGTCGGAGGTAATTTACAATTCTTTCTCTAAGGATACAACCCTAATCTCCAAACTACAAACTAATGTGGGGGTCAGAGTACTTTGTACTTCGTGTTGGAGCTGTGCCTCTAGGCACAAAGAACTGAGCAAGCGGGAGTGTGAGCCAAAGGCTGGGTAGAGCTTGGTTCAACCCCTGCTCCTCTTTCTTCATATTATCCAATGACCATTTTACGTAGAACTCATGAAAGTCCTTGGAGCATCAACTAGCTTCTTTAGCCTTCAGGCAAGCATGTTGTACAGTCTCTGTTCACCATTTCTTCTTGTTATTCACAGTAAATTTTCTTTTTCTTTGGATGAATTCTGCATTAAGTGATGAAAGGGAGTATTGAACTTTGAATTCTTTTTCTGCCTTACTCCTCATCAACCAAGTTGCCACCTGGCAGAGAGTGCAGAATCCTGATTACTCTCTCTGATATAAGAAAGAACCTAGCTTGACATTTGGATCCCAGGTGCTAAGAGGGAGAAAAACAAAATGGCCTTTTTGTTAAACAAATCTGATGTGGAAGAGAAGGAGGAGGGATTTTATATTTGCTTTTCTGGTTTTGACCAGAGAATACTTGGCTCGAGAGCAGTAAACTATCATTATTCTTACTTGTAAAAAACACTTAAGAAACAGGACTGCAAAGAGTAAGATGAAATTCATATTTAATAGTAAGCAAGCAAGGCCGTGCCCATGTGAGAACTAAGCAGAGAAGTGAACAAAGGAAGCTTTCAAAGCATTCTGTAGTTGGTCAGTGGGAGGACCAGGTGTAGTTATTTTTTGCCAAAAAGAAGGGCTAAAGAAGTTGGAAGTTCTAGAGCTTTTTTGGGGAATGCCTTATTCAAATGGCAGAGGGGGTTGTTGGCTTTTTTAGGATGTGGATAATGGGAATAACTTTGTGCTACTGTTGATGGTCAAGGGAGGAAATCAGATGCCGGACCTACGCTAAGGAGCCCTGTAGGTGTTGAGAGAGGAGAAAAGGTGTGATCACGGACTGGCACAGTTGTTTTGGAAGAGACTAATGCAGAAGTGTTTGTACCTGTAAATCAGGTAGAATTTGTCTTGATTGTGAGGGGGTGATGCAGCTTGCCTAGTACAAAGCACTTCTTTATCATACAGCTGTCTCCCTGATAGGACTGCTTTTTTGTCGTAGTGTACTTGTTTTGCTATAACAATAACGTGCCTCTAGAATAAAAATGACCTAAGAATGAGAAGGGCTGAATACAGAGGAAGAGCGTCTCTCTTTCTCTTTGGGAGGGGTCAGTAGAGACAATAATGTAATAATAGCATTCCTATCCTATTCATTGATATGGATTTTTTTTGCACTAAGATACATGAACTACCTTGAAAACTGGGTCAACTTAAATGCTGTCACAAGTGCTCATCACCAAGCGTATATTGCTGCATACCTSTCACACTTGGCAGCTGTAACGAATTTCATGAAGAGACTGGGGTAAAAGGTGAAGCTCAGCAGGGTTATTGGCTGTGAAGGAATCACACTTTTGCAGTTTGTCTGGTACAAAACAAAGGAAATGGGGCAAAATTGTGCTTAATACTGATAAATAGAGATAGTATTTGTCTTTTTGTTTTTAAACTGATATTTTTTGTTAGTCAAATTTATTTGCATACGTTTGGTAAATGCAGTATTATTCCCATGGTGGATTAYTCTTGCTGCTTAAGAGCCTGAATTTATTGACATATCTAGACATGGAAATTTAGTGGGAATTGCTTGAAATCCTTTAGGGGTTGAAAGTTCTTTAAATGGAGTTAGTTTCAGTGTAATAATGAGATTTTTGGTGATAAATTACAATATTACATATTTACTGCTAACCAGGGAAGAGCTTTTTMGAAGGTGCTCTTTCTTTTATGCCAAAATGAAGTTACATGGAAGAAAGCCATGGTGTCCTCTCATGGCGTATCTTTGCTCCAGCAACTCTTGATGATCATAGTTCACTGTAGAAAATTTAGGATTTGTGCCGGAGAACAACAGCATCTCATCCTAGTTGAACTGTCCAGTAACGCTTGGGAAATAACAGCATGTCTGATTGATGTGCCCCTGTGTTGCATGTCAGTAGGTAGCTTGCCAGCCTGGAGAGAGCCAATGTCAGGGCTCAAGCCTGTACTTTCCTCACTGTGTTAACACAAGCTGAAAGCATCCTCTGAGACAGACTTATCATAAGCTTTCCTGTGTGGGTAGGAAAGTGGTAGGGAGCAGTAGTTAAAGTTCAGGCTAGCTTTGCAGCTAAAGCCTGCACTAGGAGTAAGTGATTCTYGTCTGCATCTATATCCATTCAGTCCTTGGCTTTTTCACTGACAATGCCTTCAGGATGCCAGAAGGCAGTGGTGGCTTTGTGATACAAATCAGTCCTGCCAAGTCTTACTTACTAAGAAGGTGACTCATTCATTCGGGATCAATTTTTAAGGCAGCTTGTAATATCTCTCTCATTTGGCATGAAGTATTTTGCCGAGCGGAGCGTTTCAGTGAGACGATCACAATCTCACTCAAAATTTAAAAAAAAAAATTCCTTTTGTTCACACTGTCACTCTGAGAGTTGTATGTGAGTGCCAAGAACTGGACAGAGAGACTGAAAAGCAATAAATTCCCTCTCCCAGGGTGAGCAGAAGTTTTGTCTGCAGGAATGAGTTGAAGAGTCGCTGGGTTTTTCTCGGGGGGAAGGCAAGGGCAGAGAGGACCAAAATGGTCCAAATGACTGTACTGTTTTTATCAGGACATAYGGCAGGTGACTCCTTAGTGGCCTGTTCTTCAGAAGGAGGAGGGCAAGCAGCACAGTAGAGTCTTTTGCAAAAGTGTGAAGAGTAAAGCAAATAGAGGCTCCAGTGCATCTGTTTGAGGGGGAGGGGGTAGGAACAGACGCGCTGAAACGTGTGTGGCATGTCCTGGAGAACAGGGATGAAGCCAACAGCAGGGTGGCCAAGCAGAGAGGAGTTGCTGTGATGTTGAAGGCATGTTACCCTGCAGAAGCTTTGTGTGTACAGGATTTTCTCAGATTTTACAGGATGTCTCAGGTTTTGCTGCAGAACTGATTTTGGGGGGGCGGACGTATTAAACTGAGGCAGAGGAAATGCTGGGCTTAGTTAGTGGGAGGCAGAGCACCTGAAGCACTGTTCCCCAGACCCCTGGCAGGTATCCTGACACTTAGAGGGTTAAAGAGGAGAATATGATGCAACACTTCCCAGTGAGGACTATTCAAAAATTCTGGGTAGAGCGTACATACAGGTTAAGCAGCAGTATCTCAGTTGTGATAACTACAGAAGTCTGAAGTGAGCATGTGTGACCATTCTTCACACATTCCCTAGATATCATAGCTCTGGACAATCCGAGTCAAACAATCAGAAATTGTGTCCAACTAATGTATTGGTTTAAAAATCGTAAGCTATAAATACTAATATTATATTTGGAGATTATTTTTTCCTTTGCTTTTGAAGTTTCATTGTGTACTTAACGTTACACTTTCCAGTTTCTCAGCCGCTCTGAGAAACTTGTTCTCTTCTAATCCCATCACTCCGGGAGCTGGAAATTTAAGAAAAACATGCAATATTATGAAATATATAATAAAATTGTAACAATTGGCAATATGATAAGAGTAAACAGATCATCAGTCTAAGACTACTATATGCAGTAATTTATCCGTCTCTGTAGATGATACCTGAGTCAAGAAAAGCCTTTTGTGGTCGCTAGAAGGAAGGTTGTCTACTAAGGTCCAGAAATGCTGTTAATTTGCAGGTTTAAGTCGTAAGCAACCGTCACTATATACCTGAGAGAAAAAAAACAAACAGAGTGTAGACCCTGAACTTGTAAATATATTGAAGTTACCAAAATATGCTTTATTAAAGTAACAGCTATATGTTTTTAACAAGTGATGAATACATACAGAAAACACATTTTATAAACTGTCCATAGGCTGCAGTTTGTCCATACGAAGTCTTTGGTAACCCTATGCTGATAGCAAATACAAACGAAATAGAAAAAAGATTGAAATCTATAGCATGCCCAGCTGATTTCTATAACATCCTACAATTCACATTCACATCTTCAATTTTTGATGYTCTCCCTTCATCCTTCAAAATGAATTTCAGGGATGTTTCAAATGCGTTCTTAATTTACCGTATGTGCTTCATTTACATTGTATCACTGCAGTGGCATATATGTGGCAGAGATATTTTAGCCTAGAAAATAAAGATATACTGGGGAGTGAGCAACCATGAAAGAAAGGAAAAAACACTGAAAAAATAGTCAGTGGAGAAGCTTGGTGCAAAGGAAGCAGCCTGGATTTGAGAGAGAATTTAGTGATGCCAGCCTGCCTTTGAAAGCTTGCTGAAGTGTGTTAGACAGTTGGAAACAGASTTGTAAAGGGGAAATTTAATCTCCTTCTTAGAAAACCGCAAAATTTAACTGATGCTGGATAAAGGGGAACCTCCTGTGATGCTGTATGGCTAATTTTCACAGAGAATGTTTAATTCTTTCCGATACTGCGAGACGGTATTTGCYGCTTTAGTAAATAGAAGTTGCTGCTTGTGAAAATCCATTTAGTAAATAGTATTTTGGAGGGTGTTGGCATCTTACGCGTTACTGAGGCTTCTTTATCCACTTCTTACCTGACCTGCTAAACAACTGCAAGTTCTACTTCATTCAGTAAGCTTTAGCTGAATAAAACCCCCTACCAATTCTTAATAAAATAATGAGATAAGAAAAGGCATGGCATTAAGATGAATGGTTAATATGTGGAAAATTATTCAAGATAGAAATATTCTGCCTGCAGTTCTATTAATTTTATTAATGCATATATAGTGCACAATTATGGTATATAAGAATTACATGCACCTATGTGCAGTAGACTGCATGGTATCTACCAAATCTTTACACTGTAAATAATTTACATTTATTGCCAAGCAGAATCAGAATTTTCCAATCTCAGAGGAAAATAAAGTCTTGTCAGCCCATCATGTTGTCATTATTACTGAATGYCTAGTAACCATTTGCACAAATATAAAAGTCTAGACATCTACCTCTTCTTGGATGAGATAAGTTGATTGATTCCTGGAGCCAATTTGCTCAAGATGCAACTGTCTTTCTCGAACTTGATGTAGCATTTGCTCTGGGTGAGAAGAACAAAGRGAATGCTGGTACTTGTTTGTGCTTTGGGCTAATCTGGAAAGGGTAGAATATTTTATTTTATATTTTATATACCCCCTGCTACTAGTCTTGCTAGCAGGGAGGAAGGAGGCATTTCTCTACCGTGATACTCACAGTGCTTAATTAATACTCACCAGAGCTAAGCCCTGTAGAAAAGCACAGATAAGGTTTTTTGTTCCTGAAAAGAAGAGAAGAGAGACTAACTACTGAGACCCAAATTGCCATGGGTAACACAGGAAGTATGCAGTTATTTCTGATGAAGATGGTGTGTTAACATTTTGCCCGTCTCTGGGCTTGAGTTGGTCACTCCAGTCTTTTACTCAGGAGGGACAAACACATTGTAAAATACTGCGAAATAATGTTGGATAACCAGTCTTCAAATAGGATTAAAAGGCATCATTCAGAACATACGAGAGAAAGCTATTTCAACATGCAAAATGCACAGAACCAGATTGCTTCAGACTATATTCATCTGCRGATAGTAAATATATATGTAATTCGCATTTCCACAGTAAGAGTTTGCACACTGCACAGAGCTTGCATAGCCTATGCTTCGTARGCAAATACTGTTGAAGCAATTCAGGGTGGCTATCAGTCCAACTTGTGTCACTTCCCTGATTTGAAAATCCCGTTGATAGAGAGTTGCACAAGAAAGGTGGTTTGACATAAAAAGATATACATTGAACTTGAATATATAGGTTGTCTGTGATACAAGTGCTGCCTCTGTAATGCGGATTTCCTCTCTTAAGCAACATTCACTTCAAAGTCTTATGCGAATTACTGCACTACAGCAGCAGCCGTAGAAATATACTGCAGCATGTCCCAGCTATTACACATACCTGTCGAGTGCAGGGATCGAAAAAACAATCAGCCAGCAAGCACTAGGATCACACTGCTACAATATTTTCTGCCAATTTAAAAATAAAGACCTCAGGTAGGTTTTGTGTAATGTCCAAAGGAAGCCTTGTATGGATACCAAGCTATGGCATTATGCTTTTAACCTGCYGTCAGCCCAGAAGGAAAGATGAATCTGTTCTCTTTGAATTGTCTGAGGTGCCACTACCTGGCAAACCAGAAATGTCTTACATGTATGCACACTAAAGTGAGCACTAAGCAGGGCATGTCTTTATTAGCTCTAGGAAAGAGCTTTCCTATTCTTGTGTTAGCAAAGGCTAGGAGTTATTACAAYGTAGTGTGGGAAGAAATTGGTCATCCATGATGTGGAGTAGGATATTTTCTTTTTCACATGGTTTCTCCATTTCTGCCTTATAAGCCACTAGCAGTTTTCTGCATTTTAGATGATGYATTTGCATTTTCATTTCCCTTTCTTGCATTGTACATTTCCCTTTCTGGTTTTGCTCTTCATTGGCAGATAAGAGGGCAGATATGAGAATTAAGGGGAAAGGTGGTGAGCACACCCAAAGCCACAGCACAATGGTTTGGAGAGAAGTGGTGTCTTTAGATACTGCTATGGCATCTGGATACTTGGGAACTACATCCATGCCTGTGAACKAAGCATAGAAATACCAAGGTACTTATAAAGGGCCCAATTTACAAGTCACGGGTCACTTTTTGCACTGAATAACTGATTTGTATTTGCWGTTAACACCATTTGTGTCTGAGATGGAAAAGGAAATATAGTATCCCTGTTTGCTAGCAGTTCAGACTTGGGACTGTAATGTAAAGTATAGTGTCAGGCAGTGCCTCGYCTAGTCTAATTTATGGCTTTGGAACAGCTTGTTACACACCCGGTGTGGGTCTGGGTGATGGGAGTAAAGAAACCACCACCTTTTCATGTGCCCTAACAGCAGATTGCCTGGTCTGCAGAGCTTTGCTGCATCAAAAGTAGATTAAATCTTTATTTAAGAATCACAGGATGGTGATAGTGCTCTTAAATAGTAGCTGCTATTAAAATGTCAGCATTGCTGTCAGTCACCACCGAGTACCTCAGTTAACGCTGTTTCCCCTGATATTGAGAACGGTAAATAGACAGGTTGCTACTGTGAAGTGAACAGTGAAGTGAACTATTGTAAATGAGGAGCACAGATTTAATCCTTTCTGATATGACTTATTATCCATCTGTAAGATTAAAAATGTATGTTATATTCCTTCAGGGGTTGCACTGACCTCTAGATTTCATGCTTCTGGATTTTACTACTTCTTACGTACCATTATGTTTTTATTCCATATTTTGGCAATATCAAGGCTTAGCCATATATGTGAAAGAAAATGTAAAGTTACAGATAACATGGTAATTGTCCATTTTATGAAAACTTTAGGGCTTTGTCTTGTGAGCATTGTGCAAAATGGCAGATATTGATATCTCAACTAATTATTCAATCAAGGATTGGCAGGTCAGTCAATGGGAACGATGCACAATAGACTAGAATTGATCACACTTAATTTCCCATCAATTGGCAGAGCAAATGGTAGCTCAGATGATAAGTTAGGACCATTGCCAGTTATTTTTGGGCTCATGCCTTCCGTTTTTTCTTTCTTTTTTTTCTTCCAAACGAGAACCCCCAGACTATTTGATGAAAGTGAATGTTCTCTGCTGTTGGTGAATAAAGCAATGCAGAGTTTTTGTAGCCTCTGAGGGACGTCAGACTATTTCTGGCTCCATAATTGATGCTGCTGCATAGTCCTATAATCACCTAACCTTATTGAATTGTGCCCATGTGAAGATTTGATTTCAAATTTAGTAATCATTATACATCATTTATTTTCACATAGATTACAGGTTCATCTGTAAAGTGACAGAATTTCACCCCAGAGCTCTTTGAATGTTCGGCTCTTCGCTTTTACTCTTTTTGGATATGCTTGTGACACTTCCAACTTTGGTGATTTACTAGCAATTAGTAGGCTTCCATGACAGATTTATTGTAGCCTTCCAAAGAGTGATGAATCAGGTATGTGGCTATGAAGAAGTGGTTCCCTAGGACTTCTACTTAATACAGGAACACAGAGTTAGATCCTTCGAAGAGCTTTGGTGTCTAAAGCAGGACTTAACCCAATTAAAGCTCCACTCCTAAACCTGAATGTAAAATTGCAGTTTAAAAAAATCTTTGCTTAGCTGCTGTCTAACCCTGAAAGCACGTAAACCAACTTGCCGTTTCCTCATTTGAATTTCAAGTGAACTGGATGCCTAYACTTCTTCTTCTGCATCTGCTAAAATCTTTCCCTGATTCCTGCATAAGGCTGCTCGGGAGCTGGAAATTAGATTTTCATTCTCCCAAATGCTCTGCCTGCTTCAGCAGACCCACCCTACATTCATACAGCCAGCCATGCCCCTAGGAACACAGCTGGAAGGGATGGTGCCATCTTCCCATAGTTGTTTCTTCATAGCACCGTTGGCTAGAGGGTAGTTCATACTTGATGTGAGGTTTTTGCATGCATTCCAGTTTCTGCTSTTGTGCTATTTTGTTCCTGTCAAAAAGGTAACTTACTATTTACCTTTTGGGATAAGGATTGATTCCTTTGGAAACGGTGAATATTCAAAAATAATCTAGTTGTGACAGGACCAAATGTTTTTGCATTAACAAGCTTTTTTTTGAAAATTTATTGATCTGTTCTTTTTATTTGCTTTCCCAGATGTCTGTTGCTCAATACTGATTGAAAAAATGTCTCATTTCTGATGTGAAACCATCCACATGCTAAACAAATACACACTGAACCAAAATAAACTATTTTAATAACTTATTTTTTTAATTAAATGCAAATGTAGCATCCATTGCAGTCTGTTAAAGCAAACAAAACCCCCAGTGCGTTTAGCATGTTAAAAAGATTTTTGCTGTGTTCACGATGTAATACAATAATTAAAAAGGAAACCAGTTAAGCCTTCAGAACCTGTCCCCTTCTATAGAATGTAATTAATTTCTGTTTAATTATAATAGTAGGGCTGTAGTGCGATTATTATTTTTGAGGGGTAGAAATCCTGCACTGTTGCTGGTTTTTGTGTTTTGGGAAGCAGAACACATGACAGGGAAAAATTTGAACCATACTCCAGCTGTAATTAAATGCTGACACATCGGTGGAGTTTTGTTGCTCGTCTCTTCACATGTGGATTTCCAGGACCGAGGCTCCTCCCGGCTGTGCTGTGCTAACAGGAGCAACAGTTTCTCCTGGGAGGATGTTTGTTGTTTTCTCCTCGGATGCGCAAATGTGGGAAATAGGCAGGCCTGACACAGTGCAGACACTGCCATGCTCAGGGTGAAATTCCCACTTCTTTCACACTGGTGTTTAGGGTGTCAGGGTGCCAGCTGCTCTCCCTTGAGAGCAGTGTGGACACTTGTGGTCTCACTGTGCCTGCGACCCGGCAGGCCGAGTCAGGATTATGCTCTCATGCCATCTCCTGGCAGATTGTCACCATGTTTGCATCTCTGTGCTGTGTCCCTTCTGCCCTGCCCTGTCCTCTGCAGATGTATTTGTCACAGCATGCCAGCCCGGTGAGATCAGTGTGAAAGCCAGTGGGGCTGCAGGTGGCCTTGTGTGGGCACGGTGGGGGATCGGAGAGGATGGTGCAGGTACGGGGACACTGCGCAGAGCCCTGCTGGGGATGCTGCAGGCTGCGGGGGTCAGATGTTACACCTGCGCAGGGTGCGTGCTGTAAAGTGGACACGGCTGCTGGGCTCTGAGGGTGTGCCAAGAGTGTGAAACATCAGGCAGCTTCTGAGAACCACCTGATAGATGTGGGCATGTGGGCAGCAGAAAGGCTGGTACCACCTCGCCCTGCCAACGAGGCAGTGGGGTTTGGGCAGCTGCAGGCAGTCTCCTGGCCCATTCTGCTGCAGGGTGAAGSAGCCCCTGAGGGCAACCCAAAGGCCAGGCAGTAAAGACAGGATGAGCCACCTGGTCACATCTTTGTTCAGTGAGTGAAGCAGTTGCACCTGACGAATAGCTGGTCTTCCTCTTTTTACTTCTTTGCTGAAAGATTCCGATACAGAAAACTGTCGACACTTCAGTGTTTCTTCCCTACCAAAAAAAAATTACCCTGCCGTCTCTCCTGAGAGTTGAAATTGTGGCTCTAGAGAGGTCTAGGTTTGTCAAAAATGCTGTTTAGGTGGGTGGGCATTATTTGGGGCAGTAAAGCTGGAAAGATGACCTACATGTCCAGTGCAGAAAAACTACTTTAGAATATGCCTATTGCTCTGAAGAAACTGTTTGACAGAAGTTCATTCACATGAAACAAGAATCCTGGGCTGCAGCCAGGCGTGGGACAGAGACCTGAAAAGCAAGCACTGGTTACAAAATTTAAAATTTCCTGCAGATCGGTATCAGTTAGATGTCAAGGCATTCAGTAATGGTGATTTGAAACAATGAACAATTAAGAGATACTTTGAAAGACCTCTGCAGCCTAGCACTTCGTGGTCATGCTGCCATGTTCTCCTTTTCATTCTTCTATGACCACCACCACCATCACCAATCTTATTGCAGCATTTGGGGCTGAATTTTATATACATTCAGTGTCACTAAAGAAAGCTGTGCCATCCACCTATCTTCTTCTTTTCTCTACCTTGTTTTTACTTCTCTTTCCCTCCTGTTCCCATTGTGAAATGGATCCGAGGAGTGATCCAGTGAAATATACTCCCCCCTCAAACCCAGGAAGAAGTGAGCAGGAATTGTTTAATGTCACTAGCAGGTAAAATGCACTTCAAATAACACACATATCACATCCAAGGAGTACAATTTAGGACTAGTAATGTAAAATAAAAAGCAGATAAAGTGTATAAAGCACCCACAAATCCCCTGGGACTCTGGTAGTCTGCATTTCACTTCTTTGCAGTCTCTGCTGCTGCTTACTAAAAGGTGATTCCTTTTTTCCTTTCTGTGGTATCTGGTCTTAAACCTACCTCTTGCATCCTCTCTGTGGCACACCCTTCTACATTTCAGATTCCTTGACCAAATGCATTGAGTAACTGTGGATTTAAAATATATAATTTCCGCAGTTATAGGTAAGCTACATCTTTAAGCAAGGAATATTACTGAAAAGTGTTAGCCAAGTGCCTGGGAATCATAGTTCACTCAAATCAGTTGAYGGTAAAACATAAATAAAACCATTTATGTGCCACAGCCACAAGAGGTGGCACAGTTATGCATGTCTGTGAAATAGATACAGAAATAGACTTAATTCTACTTCTAGCAAGGTGAAACCCCCTCTCTCCCTGTAATTAGCTGATTTGCTATCATCTCTTTCCTGGTTCAGTTTTCCAAGGACTCCCTCTTCTCATTTGCCCTGCAGCTCAGAGTACCTTCCTCCGAGAGAGACGTTCCTTTCTCTCCAGCCAGCCTTTTTCTCTGGTTCCTCCAGAGATTCCAGTTAACCTCATCCTTTTCACCCAAACTTATTTATCCCTAACTTACTAGAAGATAATTTCGATGTTCTGCTCTGAATTGGATAGCATCTCTTTGGAGAAGCAACACCACGTTGGCAGACAGAGTGCCATCTCTTGTACTTGATTGTCTAATTAACCCTTGTGGTAGGTGCATTTCAGTGCTAAATGTTTCCATCTACCGAGTGTTTAATTTCATATTAACCTGCACACTGACAGATACACTAGATACAAATATCCTGATCGGATAAATGTGTTTATTTGTTTATTTTTGTCTCCTGATCAGGACTGTGATAATAGTAAACAATTGGAGAGACATATTTGGAATGCTTGAGACCCTTTCAAAAAAAAAGACAGGAAGAGCTGACCCCTGAATTCAAAGGATTATTCTTCAAATTTAGTTGTAGTACAAAACCAGTTAAAATTATAGTGATAAATAGTTGCAGATACAGGTACAGATTTTTAAACGTCTGTCTTCAAGATGTTTTCATTTGGTTTTAGTCCAAAACTGAATATACAAATATTTTAGCCCAAAACACACTCTTTCTTCTCTACATATGTGCATGGGGGAAATTCCCAGTGACTTTCTGCATCCTGTAGCTGTTGAATGAAATGGATGTTTTGACCAGTTTTGCTGCCAGTACYGGTTTCCAGCATCTGTCTTTAGTGTCAATATGGCAATGATTATGGAGGCTACTTTGGGATCTGGCTGCAGAGGCGGTACAACTTTGTGTACTTTTGAACCTGGTATATCCTCAGAAAAACATTTTAAACTCAGATGCAGTATCTTCTGGGGGAAAAAAAAAAAGGTTTTTAATCTGCTTTCATTCCCTAATTTCTGATGTGCTGTTAACGCAGAGGGACAGAAGTAAGAGCATATAGAGCAGTCTGGGTTAATATAAACTGATTAAGATTACATGGAGCTAGCCACACGAAAATCGAAAGGCCTTAGAGAACACCGTGAGGCTGAACATTTTTGACAGTTTTTGAAACAAAGACCTTTGAACAAAATTTTTGAACAGAGACCTTTCAAAGGAATGAGGARCCTTATTTTTTATTTCAGTCTACTTCAACAAGATAAAGAAATACAAGACAAAATATATTTTAGAGAAAATTCTCTGTGAGGTCATTAACTCCTGATCAGACATTTGGTCTTAAATTTCATCTGGCCTGTTCTAGGGACTCCGTGTGCTGTGTTGAAGTTGCAATGTTAAAACTGAGTGCCATTGGAAAGGCTTGCCTGTGTCCTTGCAATTGCTATCACATTATTGCCTTGTAGCGATAATGGTCATAGTGAGAGTTTAGATGCATTTGGATGAGCCAAACTGTGTCACAGAAAGCAAGAAGTGCTTGAATTGAAAACTTAGGCACAGACTTTAAGGATCAGTGATGCTCAGCTGTGAAGCTGGGTTAGATAAAAAAAGGGACCCTGTAAAAACCTGAAGCTCAAAAAAACTCRTGCACAGCCATGACAGGTGCAGAGAGAGCAGCTGAGGGCATATTTCCATGAAGCATTTAAACTGGAAAGAATTGCCAAAACATACCAAAGCAGACGAGAGAAGTTGATGTGAAAACTTTCTGAAGCACAAATCCAGACTGTCCAATACCTTTTCTATAGACCATTGACATAATTCCTGCTTTTCTGACACTTCAGTGATAACAATTTGCATAGTTAAGACACCACGCTTGTGGCTTTATTGCATTTTAGTGCAAGTACTTTAGCTGCAGAACAAAAGTAAAACAGTTTGATGTAATATGGATGTCTATTTGCACCCCTTTTAAGATAAACATTAGGCAATAACCATTTCTTTAGAGCCTGTATATTGTTCATATGATTCTCTCTCTTGTATAGCAGCTCATGTTCATCAACATGATACATTCCTGCCTGATTTTCCAGTTCTGTCTTTCATTGAGGATATTCTTTTCTTTCTGTGATTGCTTTTTCTTCTTAGACCATTACTCTAGTTGATAGCTTCAGGTTATCATTGTATCCTATCTCCGTCTCCAATAAGCCTATGATTGATACTAATCTTCCTCATGGGACACATTTATAGGATGCAGGATGGAAACTACTCTCTAAATCTTAGCTTTATACGTGCTGACAATTTGCAAGGTTGCACCTTATATTCACTTCAGGTGGCTTAGGGGAAAACATCAGCAGCTGGTAATCATGCTTCCAAATAAGAAGAGAAATGTGCTCCATATACTAAGAGTTATCTTGTTCAGTTTCCTGTGCTGTTTCTGCTTGTATTTTATGTAACTAGAAGGAGCTCGGTTTCTATAGGTGGTCAATGTTCCGTAACCAAACTTATGCCTTTTCTTTCCAGTGAGAGGAGCCATATTTTAATTAATCTAATGGAAGCTTTGACTAGCAGGCAGTCCCCTGAAAAAGAGGTAATGCGCCRGAAAACACTTGACACAAGCAGAAGACTCTTCATTGACTAATGTGCTTAACGGTACTTTTTCTAAGAAAATTATCCCAGTGAAAGCTTTATGGAGTGCATTTGGTTTTCTATTTTTCTTTTCATAATATAGCCTAATGTTTTGAAATTGAATTAGGTATGTCTAAGGACCTGTTGAAAATAGAATTATATTTTTACTACAGGTTTTGCAGATGTCCATCAGTATAGTATCGTAGAAAACAAAAATATTCCATTCCTTGGAGGAATAAAACCTAGAGCGCTGTGATCACACACAGTGTGATGAATGCATTTGCTAAAGTTTGGCTATTTCACTGTTTCTACTTATCAAATATCTGAAGGCAGAGTCCAGTTATATAATTAACTCYGAAGAATCAATGGGAAATGAAGATGCTAATGTTTCCACAACATTTGCATATTCAAGCTCCACAGCCCAAGAAACAAAGAGAATAAGAAATTCATTTGTTTTATCTTTTATCTTTTTACACAGACATGCATTTATCTTTATGAACAGACTTGCCAGACCTTTTTTGAATTGCAAAGTTTTGCTGCAAATGCTTGTTATTTGGATTTGCATAAGGATTAACAATGTTGGGCAAGTGGTACCTCCTAACCTTGTCTGTTTACTTGTGTGATATGTCACTGGGATACAGTTTTCAAGGCAATCAGTGCTTTTAGTTCAGTGGGTAATGCAGTTTGTTTTCATGGCAGATTCTCTAATGTTCCAAAAGTCTAGTTCAACAACAACTATACATGTATTTGCTCAGAGGATTTTTTTTCCCCCTATTTAAGAGCTCTCTGTACCTGCTAGCATAAGGGTTAAAGAATGAAAATTTATGAAACTTGAGGGGAAGTTAGCATGCATAGTGTAGAAATTAAGCTACACTCCCTATCTGAACGTAGTGTGAAAATGTCATGATCAAAGCAAAATCATCTCTTAGAGCAGAACTTGGCACCATAAAATCAAAACTCCCAGAGACTTGAAAAGGGTGTGTACCACAGCAAGTTGAAGTTGGTTGAAGTTCAAAACTCTCTTCACACTTCAAGTGTTTCAGTCTGTTTTATTGTTCCAGTTTTTTTATACACAGAAGTGTTACCTAAAATATCYGAATAAGCATCTGAATAATTTTTACTGTTCAGAGAAGACTAGTTTGAGAGCATCATTGCATAGTGTGTCAGGTAGATGGGACTTGAAATCCAAAGCAAACTCTTTGTATGATTTTTCATTTTTAGTTCTTTTCATATTATTATGAAAGCACTGTTCCAACATCATTATATTACAAAGCAAGTATTATCAGACAACTTGCATTATTTTCACAGGATCATGTCTCCCAGAGTACTTGCATTGTGGAAATCACTTCTGAAGTGCACAGAAGTGTACTTCACTAGTGAGACAGTTTGAGCCCCACAGCCTGCTGCATTGACTTACAGAACAGAAGTTACTTTGCAGATGCAAAGCTTCAGGGTTTCTATTCTACTTTAAGGTGATTGTTGGGAATTTCTCAAAGAAAAGCAGATTTGGCCTTAAAATTARCAGTCCTCTAGGAAAAATATTAAGGAAGGAGGCACACCGATAGAAACAATATGTATAGCTTGCTCATGAGGGATGGACGTAATGGCAAGAGAAGCTTTATGCCTGGAGCAGTGCTGAGTGACGGGCTCACAAGAGCTGGAGCAGCAGTTTGTGATGTGCCAGCAATAGGCTGGAGATGCCTGGAGCTCCTGCAGAGCTTGGGGTGCCTGCTGTGACAGGGGGATTGTCCTCGAAGCCTCTGGGAGAGGAGAAATGGGAAGGAGCAGCCAGACTAGTGGAGCAGTGGTCCCAAGCCAGCAGCTTGTGAGAAGCCTCAAAACTGCTCAAGGCTACAAGAAAATAAAAAATTAGAACTGAAGCTGCCAGGACAAAATATGATATTACTGGCAATGCATTAATTAGTTAGTGTTGTTACCGGTGGCTGATGACCCAGCAATCAAGAACAAGCCGTAAGTAATAAATTACATTGAACATGGGGTGAACACAGGGTTCATTAACATCACRTATGAAATGCTGATTAAGTTCTGTACACAAGGCAAGGAACATAAAAGCAAATACTGAGGTAACATACAGTGAGTGTCACAAGCTAGCTGTTGTGCTTAGGCCAGGCACAATGGGCACTAGGCAGAGGAGATGTGAAACTCCTACCAATGAAATTATCTGCTTTATAACAAAAAGAGGAAGGTAGACTGCTCTGAAATAAGCTCACTTTCTCCTGAACCAGTAAGASTGCCACTTGTAGTGTTCGTGTGTGCTGTGTGCTTTTTTAACCATTAATATAGCCCTATACTGAATTAATTCAATTGAAAATAGAAAGTGTTTTACTTTCCTGTACATCAGTCTTCGTATTTCTACCACTGCTTTTACTTTAGCGGTCAGTTTGGGAGCATTTGCAGAGGAGGTTGTTGGTTCAGTGATAGGGTTCAGGTAGTTAATATAGAGTGAAGAAGCCTTATAGCTTTTCAGTCCAGATCAGACAGAAGACAAGCATGTTGGCGCTGGCTAACAAAATGCTGTAGAGGTGTTGCAGTGCAAGAGACAAACATAGCTGTCAGGTACCTTATTGATATTTTGCACTTTCAGTCTCAAATGCTTAGTTAAAGGTCATTCATCCAAAAGGAATTTGGATATTCTTTAACATTTCTCGGTCTCTCTTGCTCTCTCCCAATACACTTTGAAGTCATCTGTAATATTTCCAAATGTATCTATGAGGAATGCTAGTGCTGATGAACTGACAGGTGGTCTTTTTCTGCTGAATTCAGTAATGAGCTGTTCTTTGCTCCAGAAGATTTTTTTTTTTATTTTTTTTTTTTGTGTTGGCCAGGTCATCATTGCCAAGATAAAATACTCTTATTTTTTATTTATAGAAGGGAAACTTCTATACTACTGATAATGGAGTGATATGAACCCAGGGGTCTTGAAAGTAGGTCATTAAGTACTCAGTATAAGAAAAAGTGTGTTTTCCAGTGTTCTGATTTTACTGGAGGGAATTGTCTTGTTTTCTAAATCTTGGCTTTAAAATCAAAAGACTTTTATAAGAAAAAAAAATTGATCATTTGATTTCATCACAAAGAAAATAATTCTATCTAAGAGTAACAATTTGAATCAGGAATAACATTTTTCCATTGATTTTTTTTTTGAGCAATAAAGTGTGAAAATAACATTTTTCTATCGTTGGACAACATAGATTTTAAAGTCAATAATAGAGCAGATTGCCTCAAATTGGAAAATACAGAAACAACTATGGCATTGTTTTTCGCTTCTGTTTGTCTGTTGGTTGGTATTAAACAAATCAGACGTATATGATATAGCAACAGTGCTTACTGGGCTATAATCTATGTAAGTGAAAGTTGCCAGGAGTCAGTTTGGCCCGTGATACTTACAGCAGTGCAAGGTTGCACTCATTTGTTTTGGCCACCAAGGTGCTGTTACGGGGTTTACCAGAACCCAACAAGGTTCACCTGCTCCCTTCATTCCCTTGGGATAGCCCATATATCCCAGAAAAGCACCAGCTGATTTTGCCATCTTCTGAGGTTCTAGCACTGTGAGCTTGCTGTCTTGTAACCTATTTCCTCTCTCTCCCCATATGTATTTTTAGGTGACTGGAACTGAGAGGTAATTTGGGCAATTTATTTGGCTGATACTTGGCTCGTTCACCAAGTGCCCCGAGTATTGATAGGACTGACTTGTGTTGTAGAAGTCGCCACATGCTCTGCCATGTTGTGTAAGGTGCTGTATATGCAGTTCAGGTACACATAAAAATGTGGCTGCTTTTTGACAATGGGTACCATTAAATGTCAGCGGCTTTTACATGCATTATATGTTACATTTCAAGATAATTAATACAGATGCCATAAAACTCACCTACCTCTCACCAGATCCCTTTTCTGGACATTTTGAAACAAGGCTCATGAAGTAAGGGTTGCATTGCCTACCTAAAATATAACTCATATGTCGTGGGTTTGCCTTTTTTTTTTTTTTTTGTCCAAATATCACTGTAATAATTACCGTAACAGAGAGCTTTCTGTGGAGTTAATGTTCTTCTGGCTTAATGGCCCCTGGTTATTCTCAGGCCATCAACTTTTCCCAGCTGGTCATCAATCCCAAAGAACTGCCTTGTGCCTCCATTATTATTGCTTAAGTAGATGACATTTCTGGTGCAACCACTGCCTCCCAATGAGATGATATTACAGCCAATAGCTTTTTTCCCCCCTTGCTTTCAGTATTGTCAAAGCATTATAAACAGCTGGTACAAGAATGTTGTGGCTGTTGGCTGTGAATTCCTCTGACAATTTTTAGGTGTGAGTTTTGCTGATTTCGACTGAAAGAATCTGATTGAGGTGACTGAAAATGACTTGCCCGGAGCAGCTACACGGGCTCAGCCCCCATACATCATTCAAGAAGTAGCTGGGCAATACCTGAATGTTTCAGTCTAAAGACTTTTTCCCAGAAGGAACAGTTTTCAAACAAGATCTGGGACAGATGTTTTGGGGGTGTTAATGTTTATCATCTAGCAAATGTTGACATCCCCTCCCTCACCCTCCTCCCCCCAAGTTTCCACAGCTCCATTGATGGTTGCCCTTGTTTCCTAACAATTGATGGATTCTCTGGCAGACTGTTAAAAGAAACAAGTAAGTTGTAGCTCAGTAGGCCAGAAACCAGCAGAGATTGTTTAGGTGAAAATGTCTTGCTATGTGGATATTCAAACCCATGTGACACAACATTGGTGCTACATTTCCTTTAACCTCATTAGCACTTCATCTTGCTTTCCGAAGCATGATGGTGGAGCAGCTAGTTCACCTTAGAGCCTTTTGCTAGGTAATTCATCAAAGTGGCAGATGAAAGCTTAAAGGAAAATGCATGTAAATACTGCATTAGGAACCTTGGGTCACAAAGGCATGAACATTTCTACCCATATCATTAGCTCTGGATTGTAATCCATATATGTGAAAGAAAAGGGACTTTGTTGTTTGGGGAACGTGGAGATACAAAGCTTAGTGGTTGTATCATTACGCAAATTTATAGTTTTTTTATAATTTTGTCTTTAATTAAAAAGCACTTCATCATTCATTAGCTATTCTCATAGAAAAAAAGCTCAGACTGCAACCACTTACTACCTTCAAAATTAAAAACAAGTTACTTAAGTAAAATACCCCCTTCAAATGCTAGGGGCCAAAACATTTTCAAACTGGGGACTGAGATTATCTCAAACCTAGGTTATGCCTTCTTTTCAGCGTTAGARTTTTAAGCTGTGCCTCACAGCTCACTGAATTAGTCATTCGATTCCTATAAACGTGTGGTTGATACTAAGTGTAGTTACATGTCATGATAACTTCTCATTGCTAGTAAACCCAGCAAGTTTACACCTCGAGACGTGCTAGCTATATTTGTAATGGCATGAACGAGCTACCATGGAGAGTCACAGGGTTTGATCTTGAGGTGCTGAGGCCCTCGTTGTCAAAGATGGGTTTAGGTTGCTAGCGCTCTTCAGAGCCAATGAATATTGTCACCTCCTTGGTATACTACAGGATCAGGCCAGTGCCGCAGTGCAGGAGATGACTGCTCTTAGCATGTTGTGGGTCTGATTTGGAGCCTTTGGAATTAAACAAGCCTGTTACCAGGAAGGCATTGGAATGCCATTCTTTATGGTTAATGWTGAAAAGAAAATTCTGATAGACCACCTTAGGGAAGAAGATCCGTAGATCAAAATAATCATGAACGAAAATGGCCTTCCAAAGAACTTCAGACCAGTGAACAACCAGTCCAGTTGGTGTGCCTTTGTTTTTGCAAAGAAACGGTAAGACACACACCTCCATGTTCTGTAATCTGTTACTGGTCTTAAATGCTGCAAGATACTGTTTCATGGAGGGCCACTGAGGCACACCTTCAAACAGTCTTTACCTCCCAGTTTATTGTATTCTTGTTAGGAATTAGCACTTTGGGGATACTGCTAACCCATTGCCCCTTTWTAGTTCTTATGCTGAGTACCAGATACATACTCCTGTTACTGATATCTATATTGGTGGCATACTTCAGTAATATGATTTATAATGCATTTTCATTTTCATGAAAGCTTGTTTTACTCTCCTGATTCCATTGGGTCAGACACTCACTGAACAGGCACCTCCTGTTCCATTTTACTGTGTAACTTTCAAACATGACCTGACAAGCTAGAAAAAAAGTTCAGTGCACTAACTCACTGTCATGTCAGATATACGCAGACATTAATGACCAGCTCTGACTGTTGAACCACAAAGGAGGTACAAGAGCATTGCAGTGGTTATGGCACCAACTTGGAGATGGCGTGGAAGGATTGGACCGAGGTATAACTCTCTTCCCTTAGCAAAATGTCCTGACCCCAAGGTTGAAAAGCTATTCACACCTGTGCTTATGTGGACTTACAATTGCTTATTCCCTGCAAAAGATTGGAAGAGGAAGAATCAAAAATACCCCAATTATAGCTCATTTATGGCAAGTGGAAGAAGTACAATCCTATGCAGCTAGGAACAGTATAGAAGCTGTTGTGATTACTGTATATGACGCAGCAGTGGAAAGGAGGATTTAAACAGTGGACTGACTTAATTCCACAGAGGAACTTTAAGGGCTATACACCTACACCTCATTTTCCCCATCTATAAAATGTACAGGTAATGTGTCCCCAGTTATTTGGGAAGACTGCTGGGCAAGATTTACGTAAAGTCCTCTTGAAATTTTTGCTGTAAAATACACCATGTACATGTAAGATATAATGTAGTGAATGGGAAGATGTTTACAGCTGATTTTGAAGTATGTATGTCTTTGCAGCCTTTAAAAATGCACTGCAAGAGTTGTGCGTTGGTAACCAGCTCTGGACACCTTCTGGGAAGTAAACAAGGTGACAGAATCGACGAGACAGAGTGCGTAATACGAATGAATGATGCACCTACTCGAGGTTATGGAAAAGATGTTGGAAACAAAACGAGCCTTCGAGTCATTGCACACTCCAGTATTCAGAGAATTTTGCGAAATCGCAATGAACTCTTAAATATGAGCCACGGTGCTGTGTTTATCTTCTGGGGTCCTAGCAGCTACATGAGGAGAGATGGCAAAGGCTTGGTGTATAATAACCTGCAGCTGATGAATCAGATACTGCCTCAATTAAAAGCATATATGATTTCTCGCCACAAGATGCTTCAATTTGATGACCTTTTTAAACGGGAAACTGGGAAAGACAGGTGAGAACGTACGTGGATACATTTGGGGGATGTCATACAGTAGTAAAATAATGAAGTTTATACAGATCAGCTCAAAGGGACCATCATACCYATTAAATCGTCTGCCTCATGAGTTGTAATATGGTATGACATACCAAATAACATCACTTGTAACATAAGTAAAAAAAATATGCATCAAAATAATTTGTATGGAGTACAAAYTGGCCTCATCAACTTAGAATACCAGAATCTGGCTGTACTGTTTATACAGCCAAGGAGGCAGAAGCTGTTTAAATCTCACTTTGGGGTAATACACCTGAAAGTTTTTTTACTGGTTCTGAAAAATCAGAATGGATAGGTTATGTTTTCTTATAGACGAAATGCCACCATTCAGTGAATTATAATAGCTGTTTATTGAATTTAAGCATTCTTGGAACGTTGCAGCTGTAAAGCTTCTTGTAAAACAAATAAACATTAGTCATACATTAGGTGCTTCAGAACAGTTCATCTTGTATTTCCAACTGGGAAAAGGAAAGTTATTATCATAGTTACATCTTCATAAGACTGTTTATGACTTGTAGGCTGATCTTCAAATGACATTTTTAATAAGTGACCCACTGCAGGACTTGAGCATTTTCACATATAATGTTTGAAAATGGGCATTTAAACCAAAGACTTCCTAGCAAGAAATACATTTATTTTTAATGAACTCATATTTTTTACTTATTAAATATGTTGCTGTAAAAATAGAACAGGGTCCCCACTTAGGTACAAATGAAGAGGTGGGTTTATTGTGCAGTAACCCATGGTGAGATTTTTTAGCTTCACAAATACTGTACATACAGACCAAAGCTTGGAGCTGGGCTCAATCCTCTTGTAGACAGGGAAGACTCAAGAGCACAGACTTTGTTTTCTGGGCTGCACAACAAAGGCAGAATGAATGTTAGAGGAAACTGTTGTATCCTCTTAGCTGACAGCGACCGTACCTTTGCTTTGCATTTGCTGCCTTTGTCTGTCATACCCCACATGGTTTGCTTGCAGAGCTCTGCTCAGTTACAGTGGATCAAACGAAGTATCTAAGAAGTTCTTGATTGACTCACACTGACACTAGAGCACACAGTAACTTGGTCAGCTTCTCGCTGTTAAAGGTCCTTTTCTCTTCATCCTCAAATTGGTGCTTGTGAGTCTCCGCCAGAAACTCTATCTCTAACCCGCCAGAACGAGAAGGAAGGATAACAAGGGGAGATACCCTGCCAGTTCTGATGTGTTACTGTCTTTTCCAGGTTTGTTCACCCAGAGTAGAGCAAAGTGAGAAGGTGAATTAAGCATTTGAACCCTTCAAGAAAAGCGCAAAGGATAATCTGTATGCCCAGTATTTACAAAAAGGCATGAAAGTTAACAAAGCTGTAGTTGCACTGTAACATGGGCCACCACCAGCCCTAAGGGTCAGACCCTGTACACAAGGAATGCACACTGCCACCTCCTTTCCTGGATTACTCTTTCAGTGTAAGACCACAGGCAGTCCCCAGTTCTGAGGAACAGTTTACCTCCTCTGCTTCAGTCTGGCCAGTTCTGCCATGGGGAGCCAGGGTCCCATTCCTTTCCTGACACTTGCTGTGCAATTTCATGCTCTTTCTGGTTCTGCATCACCCGTCCGGAGCAGGAGCCTATAGCTGTGCATGTGATGGAAGCATTTCTTTTTCTGCACAGGCACCAGGCTCAGTCTTGGCTCCTGAAATATTCTCAAGGCRTTTGAGACATTAATGACATTATAACAAGTTTATAGTGGACTCAGTCATGGGCACCCTGAACTCCCAGTGTGAATCAAGGGCACTTGGATGCTAGCAAAATTCAGCCTCATGAACAGGTCCTGTTGCTTCTAAGAAATCGCAGGCTCTGCTGTGTATGAACCGCTCCTTTAGAGGGCACATACAACATACTTGAAGGACTAAGAAGATTAAAATGGGAGATGAAAATAAATGAATAGGCAGCACAGAAAAAGAGAGGGAAGATTAAAAGAAACATGGGTAGGAAGGCATTTGTAAGGGAAGAAGATTTATGTAGCTGTGGGGGCAGGAGCAGAACATTGTACAGCCCAGAATGTTGCTGTTCYCTGGGAGGTTTCTGCTGAGGTCTTGACATTAGTGCCTGCAAAAAACAAAGGAGGGAGAGAGAAGCCCGATTGCAAGGTTGCAATAATCAAACCATTCATTTCTGTCTTGAAAATGATGAGAAAAAAGKTAATTGGATGTATTGTGCTTTTTGGAAAAAAGCTGATTTTGAAATGAAGGGAAACCTTCAGAAAACATTGCCAGTTAAATAGTATGGTGAATGACAAAGGCTGCAGAGCAATATAGTTGGYATTATAAAGTAACTGTACTTGAAAATAACTTTAAAATTCAATAAGGGTACATTAAGAAAATAAGATTCAGAACCAATATTATAGTAATTAGATAAAGGAAACATAAATGAAATAACTGCAGGAAGAGTATTTCCATAGAGATTATAAATGAGATTTTGGTGGAGCAGAAAGGCCTTTAATTGTAATTTAGTGTGCACTACAGAATTATCAGTACAGTGTGTTAGTTCATTGTATAAAAGAATATCTGATAATTTCCCCTAATAAGCACATGACAGTTCTTCATATTCTTTCATTACAGCTGATTAGGTATAAAAACAGTATTCTTTTGCTGGACTTCCGTTCAGATCTTTTATGAAAAGGCAAGACACTGTAATCTTGTTTCTATATTGCTGTCCTACAGACATGGTATTTAAAGAGGCCAAAGTGGTACTTGAGTAAGTTTTTAAATCTTTATTTCATTGTTTAGCTTTTAAGCTAGTTTATTTAAATTCAGTTATTCTCCTATTTATTGCAAACACTAAATTACAGCATATGTGTGTGTAAGCAAAAAGAAAACTAACCCAGCAGACGGCCTAGCTAGGTTGCCTGACCGGTGCAAAGCCCAGCCCCTTCGGTCATGGTCTAGATATAACTGCTCCCTCGGTTTTYGAATGTAAGGTCTTAGGCACCTAAAACAGCAGCCTCGTGCAAGCTCCGAAGTACTCTTAGCCTGAACATGTTCCTGAATTACGTAGCGATTCATAGGCTCAGAAACTCTCAAGTGGCAGGAAAGCAAATTTTTTAGGCTTTTCCCTAGCTTTCCCTTTCCTAATAATTTTGAGCCAAAAATTATAAATTATTATTTACTGTTTTGTATTGTTGCAGTGCCTGAAGGCCTCTGCTGAACTTATGACCCAGCTATGACATTGTGACAAATTGCACCAACCCCCCCAAGCTTAAGTGCAAATTCAGAAAATAAATAAGGCCCCATAATTGGAACTAATGAGATGCTTAAATCATGTTATTCTCCAAATGCTAGCTTAGCCTGAAAGTCTGTTTGTCAGGAGCAGTAAAAACATAAGTTTCAGGAGCTCATACATTACCAGGTGACCCACAAAGGACAGGACAAATTACCTAGGCTCCCCAGCATCCTTCAGGCATTTTTGGTTAAAGAATTCTCATAACTTATGTTTAGAAGTGCCTTTTAAGCAGCCAGCATTGGTACCACCACCTTTTTTTTCTTTGCAATAGTCCAATTCACTGAGGAAACAGGAAACCTTGGTTCAAGGCATTCCTCAATCTGACAGYGCTCAAAACATTTCCCTCCTCCTGCCCTGTAGATGACCTACTTGGAACCAACTTGTTCAGCATTAGCTTGGGAAGCTGCATGGTGGGCTCCTGCCTGCTGAATTACTTACGTATTAGTGATTGCTGGCACTTGCTTTCAGTGGCTGTTGTGGCTTCAGGTCCCTGCTTCCAGGACTGTTGTGCATTCTGCTATCACTGGGTAAACTGCAAAAGATGGCCTTGGAACTGGGGTCAGGACCAGGGATTCCCAGGTGACTGCTCTGATGAGAACCTCATGTTCTCTGCTGTGCTTTTTTGGGGGGGTCACAAAATTTCCCAGRTGTCAGGCAGATGTAGGTGTGGTGGAATCAGGTTAACGTAGGTTCCATATTAGTACACTCTGACACAGCACACAAGCCATCCAAGAGCCTGCACTTGCTCTTCCAGTGCCTCAGCTTTCGTAAGAGATGAAAGGAGAGCCRGTCACTGTGACAGGCTGTCATCAGGAATCTGAGGCCTTTTGGGGACACAGATGACACAAGCTTGAACTTCTTCCTGCAGGACTTTTCTAGCTGAGTGACGAGCCATTAGGGAGGCCTGCTGTCTCCTTCTTTAACAGTATTTGAAAGGAGACCTTTGAGTGAACTTGTTTTCTCTGGAGCAAATACCCGACTATGCGCCTCCATTTCTGAGAGAAGTGCCTGACTTGGTCCTGTAGGGCTGCCCCTAAATGTGACTTTACGACACCTTTAAGACGTGCTCCTCACTGGCACTTTATTGACCCTCCCGTTCCAAGACTGCCAGCTCTCCCTGCATAGGGACAGTGCAGGAACTTAACACAGGACTGGGACTTTCAGTGCCTGTGCCAGGCAACCAGTAACYGTTATAGTACCCACCTCTTACACACTAACAGCAATGACAAGCAAATGCTAGAAAGAGGAAACGTTACTGTTGCCATTTTGCAGATAAGAACCTGTGACACAGCAAAATTTAAGCACAGCTTGTAAATCTCTTACATCTGTGAGCAGTTACATGGTGGTATCTCCTATTTTGCATAAATAATGCTGGGCTCAGTTGTGCTTCTTTTAAAGATTTCTCCCAGCCTGCAGAGAAGGCCAGGAAAGGAGCTGCCTTAGAAGGCTCCCTTGCAGCACTGTCATTCATATTCAAAGGTCTCACCAGGCAGGGATGGCACTTAGGGCAGGCAGGGGGGTAGCACCTAGGATGAAGGCTTCCTGGGCTGGCTAAGGGACAGGCATAGCTGCAGCTAACTAAGCTTCCTGCCAGCAGTCACAGTGAGYGGCTGGGAGCTTCTAGAAACCAAATCGTGGATGGGGTGGGAGGAAAGACGGTTAGACCAAGCACTTGAGGCCAGACCTCGCTCCAGCAGACAGGCTCCTCTGTATGCTGTGGGAGGCAAGATTTTTAAGCAGCCCTCTTCATCCCCCGTGATGCGTCTTCCTGAGCACTKGGTGTATAAGCTCCATTAGGTGATTATAGATGTGTAGAGATTACTAGCAGAAGAATATAAATATAGGACATGAAGTTTCAGTCACTTAAGGTAAACTTACCAAAAGGTCAGCTAAATATTAACATTGCTGTGCCCAAAATTAATTACAGCAGGGGCAGTTTCTGCATAGATTAGTCCACTGACAGAAGACACTAGCAAAATCATTAAAAGATGAATGAGCACAGTAGTCTTGGTTGCCCAATTTTCATAACCTTTCACAAGAATGAAAAAATGCCCAGAAATTGCTTCAGATATCTCAAGAATTATTTGTCAGCCTAGAAACTTAATTATGTTTTTTGCTTTCAGGAAGATATCCAACACTTGGCTTAGCACGGGCTGGTTCACAATGACTATCGCATTAGAGCTCTGTGACAGGATAAATGTTTATGGCATGGTGCCACCGGATTTCTGCAGGTAGGATTTATTTTGGAACCATTATTAGCCAACMAGGTTGAACGTTACAGATAAATATCTGAATCTTTTATATATATTTTTCTCTGCAACGTCTTCAGTCTTCTTAAAGCAATTAATTAACACGTCCCAAGATCTGATTCTGAAAACAACAAACAGCATTTAATTATGTTATATAAAATATTTAAAAATTTTGTTTGTAGTGTGGGAGAATTAATCCGTCCTGTTGGTTTCTTTTAGTCTCTGAATATTTATCAGCTAAAAGTAATGCAATAATTGGCATGAAATTAATCTGAAAAAAGGAGTACTGGAAAACATTACTTTTAATTTGTTTTTAAAGTTCCCCCCACCCCCCCAGTTAATAGAGGTATGCAGTTCTTACAGTGACTAGTTTCTAAATTGAACTTTCTATGCACCTCAAATTAAGGTTGTTGTACCTCTGTCACATGAATCCCAATCTTCCAGTAAACTAGCTTCCTCAATAATCCCCACCAAAAAAAAAAAAAAAAACAAACAGAATTTGGATCTGTAGAATAGATGATCAGTCCTGTAATCACCCATTTTGGTCACGCAGGGTGTGGGCCACAAGTGGTAGAAGCAGCACACAAATTCTGTCAGTGGAAGCTATGTGACCCCTTCATGCTGTTTTATAAAGTAACAGCATGTGTACGTTTTACAGCTACATTGTACCTCCAGCCATATTGAGGACTCAGGCCCAAGGTGCTGGTTAAGGTTTCCTACTATGGATCAGTGATAGAGGGAAACAGTCTTCGGGACTTCTGGTACTGGACCAAAATCACGTTAGCCACATRATGCAAAGCACTGGTCCAGTATAAATTCATACAAATTTGTTTTACATCAGCAATCTTTATGCTGACTTAAGTATCACCTGTCCATCCATTAGGAGGCCTAGCACTCTAGCCTTTCAGAAAAATGTGGTTGTGTGCCCACACCTAGTCCTGATCCCATTTGCACTGTTAGGTGACCCAGCAGTGCGCAGAGCGGGCACTGGCAGTCTGGAACGATGGCATCAATATAACGTTTCATCACCTGCTCATTAATCCCTTTCACTAAGAAGTACTCACTTGAATTTTCCGTTGCAAATTTAGTGATCTCACTGAAGTCTGGTTCATTGACTACCTCAAGATGCCTTTCAGGGGCAAGGGGAGCAAGGCTGCAGTGACAGGTTAGCTCATCTTTCAAAGAACAGGACTGCATTGACTTTCTTCTGAGCACTGAAAAAGATCATTCGGGAATCTGCATTTGTCCTGGGCAAATAGTAGAAATCCCTGAAGAAATTACAATATAAAATGTCAACACTAAATTCCACTTTGTAAGAATTTCTACAAATTATAACAAAACACTGATGATAAATGCTGTGATGTACTGCCAGATTTCATCATGAATTCTCCAAGGAAAATAACAAACTAGATCAGATATTCCAGACAACATAAATACCTTCCACAGCACAGCATTTCAGTTCCCCTGTCATTTCAGTTGGCCAGGACACACTTCTTCAGTTTCTGTAAGTGGCTGGTCTGTCTTACTCCAGAAGTGGCTGTATTCCAGTAGCACATGGGAGTAATTCTTAAATAAACTGATGATCTAAAAATGCAGAAGACAGCAATTCACTGTAAAGCAATGTTCAATCCTAACTTTTCAGGCAGTCAGATTAGTTCAGATACGTATACTTAATTAAAAAAAAAAAAACCACAACTGTTTTTAAGAGAGGCTAAAATTGTCACTGAGACCATATGAAAGCCTTTCATGGCATTGATACACTGAAATCAAATGGATATAATATTAAATTATAACACAAGAAAGGCTGTAATCAATCCTACCATTGATAGATGTAATAATGCTTAAGCGTGCATAAAAAAATCTTAACATAAAGGTACACTTACCTGGTCATAAAAACAGAAAATGTCATTTCTTAATCAAAAGAATAGCAAGTGTCTTTACTTCAGGTTTATTCCCCAGATGATGAAGGGGAAAACTGTAGTTGCCATGCCTGGAACAAGATATCCATGAAGATCTATGAAAGGAACCTCTTGCCATAAATACAGTTAACCTTCTTAGTTTGCTCTTCAGCCACTTATTAATCAGTTAAACAGTGCTTCACTTCAAAGAAATAAGACAACAAAAGAGAACAGCAGAAATAAGGAAATATTCTGTRATTTTAAGCCATATTTCCTGGTTTTCAGTCAGACAAAATAGAAATCTACCATTTAAAAAAGAAAACCAAAAAAAACAAAACAACAAAAAACCCCACCCTACCTCTCTCATGTGTGTGCGAGATGGTATAGGTACTTCAGCTGCTGTGCAACTAAAGAATGATTAAGATAAAAATAAAGCAACCCTCTTATTTCTATTCAGAGTTAATATCACCAAATTTACAACTTCAGCAGATACCCATTATTTTTTAAGTATTAATTTGTGGAGTAAGTAATGAGTGTGGGTGATCACTGTCATGGAACTAAATTAGTATCACATCTGTAACGTGAAGGACATCTCAAAGGTATCATGAATATCATACTGTTGCTTCTGCTACAAATTACTAGCTTAAGATCATTAACCAAATTGCTTCCCACCCGYGCAGGAAAAATAGTCTAGTGAAGGAGTCTGGAGTACAGACTAAAAGATTTGTCACTATTAATTACAACGTGTTTTAGATTCATTTCTATTTACTTTCACTGGACATTGATTTTTATAGCTGAACTGGAATTGGTGACCTGATTATTATAAATTTCAGTACTTTACAGCAAAGCTATATGTAATATCGAATCCCTTTACTGCTACAGATTTATGCTGTAGCAAGGGTTAATGGCTTTGATATTGCTCTCATGCTGCTAAATACATCTGACTTGCACATTCTAGAATAAGATGAAAGCTTGTGCTTCCATGCAGATTGCAAAGATTTTGGAGAGTGTGTGCACCTTTCTCTTYTGTTACAAGAAAGACAAGCCATCTTACTGTATTTTTTCCAGTGCCCAGGGATCCAATCCTAGCCTTTGCYGGAGCAAACTAGCACCCCAGATGGGAAGCATTTCCTTCTCTGAGCTCCCTTTGGCAGCCTGCCRTATGCACAGGACTCACTCCTGAACTGGGACATCAAGGATTTYCCTCTTGCCTCCCTACATCAGCAGCCAGATTGTGGTGCACAGATACCACCATAATTCCTGAAGGCACTGCAGTGCTGCTGCTTTTCTTTGTGGCTGCTCAGCAGCATCGGTGGGAAGGACACAGACAAACCTTCACGCAGTTTGTAGTAACTCCAATCCCTGCCCATTGGAGTATCAGCAGCAGTGAGAGGTTGGTTCCTTGCAGATATCTCTGGGTACCCACGCACACAAGGAAAACTCAGGGTGTTAGTGAGAACAGCCCTCTTTAACCTTCCTCCTTTTCGTGGGCCTTCTGGAACTCACAGAAACTTAAAGCTTAATTCTGAGCCTTATTGTAACTAATATGAATAATTTTTGCTCCAATTATGGAGCCAGATCATTTTCCTATAAGAATCCTCATTTGACTGCCAGGCCATTTCCCATCTGTGATAATTTGCCTGAAAACTGGCATTTGAAATCCTTTAATTTATTCCTTTGGGTACAGCTATTGAATCTAGTGTTTTCTTACCTCCCTCTCTTCATTTTCAATTGCTTTAAATCAAGTGCAAAGACGCAGTTGTTGCTAGTTACTTTTCCTGGGGCTTATGAGAGGCTTGATGGAAGAAGGGGTGCTCACGGGATTGTAAACTGTATGGGAGATAGTCATGCCCTTTGGTCTATACACCTGGATCTCACCTCATTACCTTAATAACTTCCTAACAAAATACATAAATGGTTTGGAAAACAGGGCTAGTATGGAGGTCAAGGAAATGGGATCCTGGGAATAAAAGGCAAAAAATTATCCAGAAATCTTCATAGTCCTGGCACAACAYCTTGCCCATCACTCAACATGTTAATGACACTTTATTCACCCTTGAAAATATGAATTATTTTACAAAGCATGTGAGTACCTATAGTTTTAGTGGGTTGATTTATAACAGCTCTTCACTGGTAAAGGAGGAGGTTGACCAGAATGTGATATGGGATGGCCTTGTTTTTCTGCCTTGTTTCTTTTGAGGCAAACACTGTTTGCTGTACTTTCAGCTTTCACTGTGGGTGGATACCATCTGTGGGAAAATGTGCAATGAAGTGGCAAACAGTAGATGACTGACATTGGGTACAAGCACTTACACGGTTGCTGTGCTGGCAGGCTATTAGGCAGGRAGTACAGTATATTTTACAGAGGAACTTTCCTAGATTCCTCCCAGCTSTGATATTAATATGCATGCAAAGTCTGACAAAATACTGATTAATGTCCAGTATCACTCAGTGATAAAGCAGCATCTGTTTTAATGTTAATAAATGAGGTGGCAAGCAATTTCCGTATAGAAATTACTCATGCATTTCATTTGCTGGTGACACAAGCTAATTGCAGAGTTAGACGATAACACGGTACAGTTAATTTGGGTTATGGTGTAGTTACTCAAGCCAGAGTTCAAATCCAAATTTTACTAGCATGCAATCTAGGGGAATCCAGAACTCCCACAAAAGGAGAAAGACTTCAGACAAAACATCCTAGGTACCTAACTGCCTTTCACAATTTACTAAATCCAAAATAAAACATTTGGAAGTTAGCCTCAAAGCCTCAGTCAGCTGCAGAGGAGTCTTCAAGAGATCTAAAGCCACCAACATTTTCATTTTTGCATTGAATTCACCTCCAGTTCAGCCAGTGGACCTGCATACAAGCCTTGACAGAACCCATCAGGGGATGCCTGAACCCAACAGGGTGCCCAGRCTGCGCTCCTCTGCCTCTCTCCCCTGCCGGGCCCTGTGCAGCAGGGTTTCTGATGGGATGTTGCACAAAATATAGTGACCCGGTACAGCCTGGAGCAAAGGGCATCCRCTTAGGATACTCTGGTGTTAGCTTCAGAGCCTTTGATGTAATGTAGAATCCCTGTCTTCAAAAGGGAAATCCATTGCTAAAATATCCACTGGTAGAATAGTGATAACATAAGAGATAAAAGCACTTACTGGGAGCTACAAAAYGTTGCTTCAAAGAGGTAACAGAAGAGTGTAACTCTAGGTAAATACTAAGTTAGCAGAGTGAGGGAGAAGAAAGAGGACCACTATCAAGCCTTCTCTCCTTCCTCTCTCTGTCTGATCCACCTCGCCCCTCTACCTGTATACTTTGGGTTTTGTGTGGAGAAAAAAAATRACCAGCGTTCCTATAGATCCTCTGWGAGAAATCTGATTCCAGTTATCACTGTCATGCGCTGCTAATTTCAGCATACAGCAGAGGAAAGGAATAGGGAAGAGACATACAGCAATTCATTTCCTGCTTTTTGCTCTTCCAGTTCATGTTCTGCAAACCCAACTCAGGCCTCCATAATAAAAGGGGTGGGGTGGGGCAGCGGAGGGAGGATCCCAACCAAACCTTGCCTGAGGTATCGGGGCCAGCCCCCTTCCAGGCTCACGTTGCAGTACTGGGCCCTGAGCAGTTAACTTATTTCCACTGTGATTGCATTTGTTCAAAGTCTGTTGGAGATACCATTTCAATTTTACTAATCCTAACTTTAAAGTAGTAAATATCCAGCAAGCAATATAGGTTTACCCTCGAGAACACAAGAGCAAAATCCAGCTTCAGTGCAGAAAGGAAGAGCAGTCTAAATGAGAGGCAGAGGCCTATTTGTTTAGTCGTTCTTAAGGAAAAAAAAATCACATTAAAATGTATCCTGTTAGATTTACAGTAACCATACAAATGATTCATTTAAGAGATTATAATAAGGCGTCCAATGTATCAAAAAAGTATGCGAAAAATTAATTGAAGATTGAGATCTAATAGTTGTAGCTAAAAAAAAAGTATTAGATTTCTATATGAAGGGTATTTTTTACATTACAAATATGTTTTCTGTAGGTGAGGTATTGAAGGATTTCTTTTTACTCTCTTATGTATTCCRGTGAGAATATATACAGTGAATTTAGAATCCATCTTATTCTAGAAATGTAATTTTATTGTTATTCTGGTCTTGAAAGATTGATCACCGTGTTGTGTTACCAGGAAGCTAGACTGACTGAATTAAAACGTTAATCTAAGGTACAAATGGAAAGCAGCAGCAATATCATACATTACCACTGTATAGACAATATGGATAGTGGTAAAATAAGAAAAATTAAGAGAATTGCGTAGGTGACAGAATTACACAGTAAAAATAATGACCAGGGCAGAATACTGACAGATTGTGGATGCATTCAATTGAAAGTGAGCTTAAACATTAGCTCTTCAAAACGAAAATAATCAACTCTGTATTAGAGCTGACAGCCCTGAATCTGCATGAGATTTCTTGCTCTGTACTAGGGTCCTGTTCAGCTCAGGCTTTAACATAGAGCAGTTCCAAGGCTTCACTAAATGGTAATACCTGGATTAACTTTTCTGTCACTACAAAATAGTTTGTGGTATCAAGTGTGGAGATCGGTACAATTGGGTAATTCTGTCTGGGACAGCCATCGCTCTTTTAATTTATGACAGAGACGGTTGTATGAGTCTGTCAGCCCAAAATGCCTGTTCCCAAAGTAAAAACATAATGTGTACAGTTTAATGTAGAGAATAAAACAAAAGGAGAATGACTCACTCTGGCTTATTGTAAGTATAATGTGTCTTTTACAGAATGTAACATCAAAACATTGAGGTTAGAACCGCTAAAATGAACTTTATCTTTAATATTTAATTGGTCTTTAGCATATCCTATGTGTCACCACAAGTACTGCATCTCCTGCTGGTTGATGCCGATGGGCTCTCAAGGTCAGAAGGATACTATGGGTGAACGGTTTTAATTTTTAGCTTAGATGCATGGAAGTTGCCATTGTAAAGTCAAAAAGAACTCATTTGTGCATCAGATGTTTSATTATAAACCCAGGAACAGCAGACTGTATCACTGACCTGGCATGCACCTAGGCTCATTGAACTTGTRCACCGTGCTGGGAATGTTCAACTGAGCTGATGTGACACAGATAACCACCAACCCTCTATCTTCCCCTTCCCTTTCTTCCCCCAGTTCAGTAAATACCTCTGTAAGGCTTTTTACAAATCACAATCTAGATATAAATCTCTTTTAAGCAGTTTGCTTCAAATTTCAGAGTAGTAACACAGCCCTGCAGCACTCTCCCTTGTTTTTGAGCTACTGCTGTCCTTTATTTAACTGGGAGGAGGGGATTAAAGGAGAGCAATAGAAAGAGCAAAGAAAACACCTCTGCCCCATTCTGATGTATTAAATATGCAAGAAAAATACAGCTACCTAGAAATGYTATTTAACTGGGAGAAAAAGTGGATTTGAGCCCATCAGCTTTTTAAAGATAGCATCTTTTCAATCAGTAAAAAAGAACATCTCAGGCTTCCATCTATTTTCTTTCTTCCACAGGGATCCTAATCATCTTTCAGTACCTTATCATTATTATGAACCTTTGGGACCTGATGAATGCACAATGTACATTTCACACGAGCGGGGACGAAAGGGCAGTCATCATCGTTTCATCACAGAGAAACGAGTGTTTGAGAACTGGGCACGGACATTCAATATTCACTTTTTCCAACCAGACTGGAAACCAGAACCACTCACTGTAAATCACCCGGAGATTAAACCGGTGGTCTGAGGGATGAATGCAGAAGACCACAATCACAGTCACCCACTGCRTCAGTCTTTGGGGTGTGGGACCTGCTGGGACAGCAAGGCAACCTAGAGGAGAAGGGTAACAGGATTTGCAGCTGATAGCTGCAACAATAGTCAGGAAGTTATGATGAAGGAGCAGAGCATATCAAGAGTACTTTCTGTCGAACTGTGTAGTAATCCAGTATATGGCCTTTTTGGCCATCTGACTTCCTGTATGTGTATGTGATTTGTGAAAAACAACTTGAGTATCRTTAACGGAATGGTTAATTAATTATGTTTTTTTTTAAAGTACAATGCCACTGAATTTTCATAGTGAAAACTTACGGTATTTATTTAATGGAGGTTTTTATGCAACCTAGGCCAGTATTTTTCTAATTCACAGTTAGGTGGTTGTTTATCTTTCATAATCTTTCAAATCCAAAATTAGTATTACTGATGGTTTGAAAGGCCTAGCTTTTTATTTATAAAATTTATTTGAAAAATATGATTCCATATAGCATGCAATTAATATTTGATCTGGAAATGTTGCATTTCTTTTAAAAATTTTGGGCTCCGTTCCAGCCTAAAGCCTTTAACAGCAAGAATGGTCCCATGTGCAGATCTAGCTAACTTTACATTCTGACATCTCATGTTAATATGAAAATGGTAGTGAAAATTCTGTTTGATATTAATGTGCATTTGCTGCTGTGCTATTGAGCTGCTGTTTTTTAATTAGGGGTGGGAGGAAGGAGGGTAAAGTTTATCCAAAAAAACCCACTGTCTATAGCAGCATGCTTTCAATGAAGAAGAGACCAGCTAAGGCTGGAGGGGTTGTGTTCTGTTTTGCCTCTTTTAGTCCTGCAAGAGGCTGAAGGAGCAACCCTCCTGAGGCAACAGACTACAAACCAGGCAACAACRGCTTGAAACAACATGACCAAATTTCTGAAATCAAGAAGTTACACTACCRGGTACTACAATACCAGCCATACTAGCCAAAAAGATTACAACACTGCACCTGCAAAAATCTCTGCCTTCCACTGTTCCAAGATCATCGCTGATCTCGGAGATCCTGGATCGCACTGAAGTTGGGATGTGAAGAGTTCCATGAATACAAAACTGTCCCCTTGAAAAGAGCAAAGTTACACTTGGCAGTTCTTCCGTGAAGTACACGTGCATGGCGAGTCCCTGCAAACCAAGGGGACGGACAATGCTAGTGCTGTATATGGAACCTCACAGTGTGAATTACTGGGTTACATTTGGCTTGTGAATAAAGATTTCAGTTACAGTATTATTTTTCCTTTTGCCTCACAAATATTAAATCTCTAATTTCTTCGAAGTAATCACTAGGAGTAATTATTGCATGCAACATTATACCTCAGGTGACGAAAGGTGTCTCTCATTAGACAAATACTAAAGCTRGAACAAAGATACCACCTTTGTTCATCTAAATCCAAGAAGCTGAACCTCAGAGGCAATACGTAGAACTGGGACCAAACTCACTATCGTTTAAACCCACTTACAATCCACGGTCTTCCTCTTTCCAAAACTGGAGAGCAATAGCTGCAGCTGCCCTACAGATACCCCGAATCTCTGGGGATAAAGCGAACTGCCCTGTCAGGGGCAAAMCAGCATCACCCCTGTAACACTGCGTGGACCTGAAGAGCAGGCCTCCAAGAGCCACTCTCCTTGCTGCGGCCCTCCCCACTATCAAAGAGCAAGAAACTATAACCCGTTTTGCCTTAGAAGTTTTCTTTCAGTGTTCTTCCTGGTACACCCCACTCAGCATACAAACTGAATGGAAAGCTCTACTATTGCCAATTGCTTGTAACCTGTCTCTTGTCAGCTGGTGTTTAACTCTCCCTCTTTCACTGACTGTGTTTTATTCCTTCCACTTGATCTCACAACATTCTACAAAAAACAGAATGGATTTTGAACTAATGGTAATTTGAACATCCCTTTCAGCATGTGTACTGGGGCGTGTATCCAGCATATATTGCTCAAATTGATGAACTCTGTCAAACTGATTTACAGATCATTTCYAATGTGACTGCAAGAGATGGTACAGATCACAGTAGGTCCTCTGATGCCACCATCCCTTTGTTATTTTATTAGTGATATAATAATAAAAAGATCTTGTCATTCTAAAATAGAGCTCTTAGTTTTTCCACTAATCAAGGGCTGCCGGACGTGYATGCTAAATGTTTAGTCACGTTATTGTTAAAAACAGATCACTTTAAAATAGGTTACACTGATCTACTTTTAGYATTCGGTAGAATCACGGGGACTTGTCAGACTCCGTTGTGCTCCACATGCTTGTTTCCTGTCTGCMAGACAGGTCAGTACCAAGTAGATCAGATGAAGCATTAAGAATGTGAAAAAGAAACATGGGATAAACTGACACTAAATCTCCTATCTTCTAACAGAGTAAAGCTAAGGATATTCCTTCTTCAGTTCCTGTTAATAACAACTATGTGTTCTTGTTACCCTGATACACATCCAGTCTTTTAAACAAAAACAAACCCAAACCTCACTTTAGTCTCATCAGCTTCCTATGATGARGGAAGTTGCAGCAAGTTCCCCCATCTAATTACAGAAAGTATGAAGGAGTATTTTCTAAGAGTAAGTCACACCTGTATATATAAGACTCACTGCAAAAGGAATTTGATGAAGCCAAGGAGACGTCAAGTTTTAAATAGGACCGATCACCTATTTTATATGGAATATAAAATCCAGTCCAAAAAGCTCAAGTTGTAAGAGTGCAAATTAAATGTAAATAATTTTTAAAGTGCTGCAATTTTAATTTACAAATTACTACTGTATTTTTCTATAAAAGCACAATTTTTGAACAACAGCAGCATATCCTGCTACGTTTCAGCCTGAAGTAAGGTTTTATGGCCTAGTTATAAAACAAACAGATTTATGATAGAAAATGCTGTCAGACCAGAGATAAGTAGTACAAACTAGGCTCTGCTGCCATTTTCTGGTTTATGCTGTCATCTTACAYTCTTCGCTATACTTTGATCGATTCACGATCTTGAGCACGCATCATTTCACATATTAAAAACTGTTGCAAAGCAGTGTTTACAGACATCAGCAGTTTTAAGATCTATGTTACTTTAGTTCTGAACTCCTTGCATACCTTATGCTTTTATGCTTGGCTTCATCAGAGTAGCTATTTTTCATCTCCAAGAACCATAGCTCTTATGCTATGATATGTGCAGCTGGAATTGAGAATGATAAAATATCTCTGCAACTCGGAACAGAAAAATAYGACCATTGGTTTCTGTTATTTTGGCACAATGGTTGCAAGATGCCCAGCTAACAGCATCACGATACAAAGCAAAATCACGATGCACTTGGAGAAAACCTTCCATTCAAAGCATTGAAGCACCTCAGAAAGACAAGTTAATATTGTTTATTCCTGGGTAAGGAAATGGAGGAAAAAGGAGGTTAAGAAACTTACTAAGACCAAGTTACAGCCTTAGCACTAGATTTTAGAAAACAGGTCTGCTGACAGCTACTCCTGGCTCTGGCCAGTAGAACATACAATGGCAATTTCATATATTGTGTATACATACACACAAACAGGAGTGTAAAGTGATAAAATTCTGCAGGAGGTGCTTMCCTGGGTCTTGTCCTGCAGTATTTCTCAGGCAAACTATATAGGAAACTAAGTGATTTTTACCGAAGATAGCTCTAAGGAGGCAAGGACACAATAATATAAAAATAGCTGGAAAAACACTGGGGAATGGGGTGAGGGGAATCTAAAGAGTAAGGAATAAAACATGGGKTTTTTTATAGCTGTCTAGCTGTATTCCCCTGGAATATGAAGATGAAAGTCAGGCTGGAGCTGACAGAGTGGAAAGTTGTGGCTCAATAGCAATGGCTGTCCTGCAGAAGTTTCTTTTCAATATTCTACAAATCTATCACACGTGCCACAAAAGCTCTTTGAAAAATTCTGATAATCACTTCTGACTAATGAAAGTTCACTATTCTATTTAATGCAAGGAGATCTAATACCTCATTCAATTAAAAACGTAGCTTAGGGATAAAAAACATAAAGAAGGAAACAGTTAAACAGTGAAAGAGTCCTTGTAAGACAACAAAATGTAGTGCAAAAGAGAAGGAAGTACAGAAACCTTACAGGTATTGATACTTCACCCTTCCTGGCGCATCAGTTAATACTGATGACTTTGGGTTTCCAGCTGCCTCCTGCAAGCACACCTTACATATCACAAGTATAAGACTTTATAYGGAGAAAGGAGGAGAAGAAAAAAAATTTTTTTAAGGACCATCTCCTTTACAAAAAACTAGGAAATATGAAAGGACAAGAGTCTAAGATGGTGACGAAAATTCTCTGAAATGAAGCAGGAAAGTATAAAACTCAAAGGATGCTTTATAAAATGGCTGTAAAATGGCTCTGCTTATGCTAAATACCGTTAAAACCACTAGACTGTTAAATCTTTTCTACAGTGAAAATTACAACAAAACATGAAATGTCAAATGAAACYATTTGACCACCATGAGGATGGAGTTTCAGTATCAGAGTGGAAACAAAGATGGTGACTTCTATCACGGCTGACTGTAGAACAGGCTCTATGGCAAATGCAGACGTGCAGAAAGAGGCCACGAACCAGCATCTTCCCTTCTGCGGCACCCTCCCAGGGGTGCCCGCAAGAGAGCACACAGCTGTCAGAGGACACACTCCTGCACTGCCCGCAGGAAAGGGAGACACCTCCTTGTGTTGCCTGTCGTTGAACACCAGACCAAGCCAGAGAGACTACTCGGCAGATGATCAGCATACAGTGTCCTTGTTCACTGTGGAGTACTTTGACCAGGAGTTGTCAGGAGGACAGATTCTAAGACAGGAAACTAAGACAAGCAACCCCAGCAACCCAGACAAATGGATGGAAAACTGTGACAAAGAACAGAATTGGCAGTCGTAAAGAAGATACATTGGCTAAGATGTAATGCAGCTTTTGTAAGAAAAGTCATGCCTCGCAAATCTATTYAGAGTTCTTCAAAGTTCTCTGAAGCAAGTGGACAAGAAGATCCAGGTGGTCAGTCCACTTGGAGTTTCACAACTAGTTTTGCAAGGTGTCTCTTAAAAGACTTCCAAAGCAGCGGTACCATGGGATAAAAGAGAAGATCCTCACCTATGGAACCCATCTGAACATAGGAAATAAAGACTAAGAGGAAACATCATCAGCTTAAGGTCACAAGCAGAATTCCACAGGAAACCRTCACAATGTATTTTCTCTGCTTTTCTGTATCTTTCCTTGGCATCTACCACAGGTCACTCCTAGACACAGGATACAGGGTCTAGACTCTGTCTAAATAAATAGATAAAAAATATGAAAAAAATTCTTGTATCTAGTGAACATCAACCTGTGCACTAAAGCCCAGTTAGTCTTGCCATACTCACAATGTGCCAGGCAGCCACAAGATCTAACAACAGTTAACTGCATTCTCATTTTACTGAAAGCAATGTCAGAGCATCTAGCTCAGATGGAGAGCAGCAAGACTGGACCTCCTTCAACAGCCAGGGAAAGTCATCTTAATAATCTAGTTTCTCAGAACAGAGTTATTATCTCCTTTAGGAGACGCCTAGTGATATTTAAATCTGTCAGCTTCTTTAGACAAGCCAGACAACTGTTAAGATAGCTTTTAGGACACTAGATACTTCCTGAAGTATAGGGAAGATAAAGGGAATAATGCATATTTAGCAAGGTATAAAGATTTTAGGACTTTGCTGACTTCACTGTGGCTATCAGATCAGTYGGAGCCTATTAGTTAGGATCCAAACGTACAACATGATGCGAGTCTGTTAGTAGCAAAATGAAGGAAACTCTGAAGGGAACCATTTGGTGTGGCTGAGTTTAAGGCAAGAGCTTAAGTTAGGTTTATGTTTTAACAAAAAAGACAAAAGAAGTGAGCAGATTTATAACCTAAGAGGATATGCTTCCCCCCATTGCATCCTTGCTGTAACCAAGCTGCACACAATGCCAAAATTAAGAGAGGTTACTGGTATTCAGTGGGACTGTTCATTTGTGTGGGACAAAACTGGAACATTTCCCACTACAGCATTGTTTGTGGTGTTTTTTGTTTTTGTTTTTGTTTTTTTTTTTTTTTAATATGGCTATACATCTGTAGACGAGCAGGAAACAGGAAACACTAAAAAGCTATTCCTGGTCAGTCTGTTGCAAATGATACTGCAGAGGAGGAGCAGCCATACAGAAACGAGCAACAAAAGCAAGTGCAGAAAACCTTCTATACACAAAGAAAAAATGCAAAGATAGGGACTGCTGCAGAGAAGGGTACATAAAAGAGCTGTACAAAATATAAACATACATTGCAATGATATACTGATGGCCCTATTTGCCATTCCGCTTGCACTATAAAGACCAAGGGAGGTAAGGGGACCCTAAAACCATCACAATTTTGAGCCATAATATTTTGAGCTACAAACTTAACCTGGACAGGAAAACCAGTACGGAAAAAGTAAGTAACAGAAACCAAACAGCAGTATCTAATGCTTAGTGATGCTTTTCAGTGGTACTTAACTTCCTTTGGCAAATGCTTTTRATAAGTACCATTATATTGGAACTGGATATAAAGGACAGAGCCTGAGCTTAAAATGCCCACTACATGCAAAACCAGTGGACCTAGCCAAGCCTTTAATATACGACAGAACTATTCCCGTAAGTCCTTTTGCAGGCAAGAAAGGAAATATATTTGCTATTTCAGATTAGTCAACTTGGACATAGGGACTAGTCTGACATGCCACAAATCTCCCAAATAAACCACAGCCCAGTTGCCTCGTCCCTACAGAGCTGTGTCACCAAAGCTCCGTAGTAGTCAGCAGCGTGGAAAAAAAAAAGTCACTTCGTAAGAAACAGCATCTAYGCTAGAGCTTTGCCAGCGCTGCTGTTACACTATCGAAACCATGTTTCTGGCATAGCTTGGTTTGTTCAATGGATTGCTGCAAAYAATGCCGTGAAAATAACTTCTGCTGATACAATTTACATCTTTAGTAAGCCTGTTGGCCAGARCAGCAAAACTGGCTCAGTTTTGGACAAGGCTTCAGTGTTCTTTGCGCATATACATTAAAAGAAAAAAAAAATAGTTAAATCTAAAATTTGCATGGGGAAGACGACATGGCACAATCAAACATTAATAGATGTACATCTTCAGAAACTTTGAACTGAAACCTTAAACACCATCAATCACTAAATCAGGCAGAAACCCTCATTAAGGGAGAAAAAGTAACTCATTTTAAAGAACTTACAAGTGAAATTAGTGCTACGAAATGCTGATTTCAGAGTATGTTATGCAGCGCTTTCAAGATGCATTTCCCTACAGCATATTATTTTTAAAAGTTCACAGAAAGAGGGAAAGCAGAAATAATAGCAGAGAGCACATAGCAGAGGATATTATCTTCCACGAGAAACGCATTCCCCTGTTTTGTCTTTCACCACTTAAAAAATGCAAAAACTACTATACTCATTATTGTACAGAARTGTTGAAGTGATGGTTGAGAAGACACTTTCATTATATACACTGCTATTTTCTGTAGTTCATAACTTTATGGATAGATTAGTCTCAAGGGTGAAATATTTTATGCTTGTCCTCAGTCCAAAGGTGGATTTGTCTGGAAGCATGGTAAAGTTCTACCAGGTCACACACAGCTCTGTGACACAGACAGGGCTGGAAGATCCGTACACAGGGACACTGAGTTTTCTGACACCTCCAATCTTCGTCTCCAAATTGTACTGTATACAAAGGTTGTCATCTCTCCAAATGCTGCAGACTGTGAAATACACCATTCCCACTCCGTGAACTGCCTTCCACTTCATCTATTTTTATCAAGTCCAARTAATCCTGAACGTGTAGAAGCTTTTCAGTTCGCAACACAACAAAGTACTGGATCAAATCTATTTACCAGCAACGAGCAGCATCTCATTTCCCCATCTATATTGAAGGGGTAATTAGCTCAGTTTTTGGAAGTCTTCAGACCAGAAACTTCTTTTTATTCCTTCCCTCTAAGCATCCATCAAAGAAGAGAAAGAAGCAGCTCTCAAGCTTCAAAAAACCCAAACTTGAATGACGTGCTGTTGGTATCAGGATTGCCAGGGCTGCAGACTTYGCTAGTCTGCCTCAGTGGGACAGTTAGGTCTTCAAAGCTCTCTTACATTTTGAGGAATGCAGTACACCACCTCCCTGTCCTCGTCACTTTGCAAATCCTCTCCATGGTAAGTTCACAGCTGAATCTGGTCTTTGCTCCCTCACAGATCACTGATTCAGTACTATGTGCAACTCAGCCCTGCTTTAGCACGCAACGATGCCCACCTGGAGGCAGATTAGACCACGAGATCCACGTCCCATGGATGTGGTACCAGAGAATGGAAATCCCTGACTACTGAAACAAGAGATGGAAATGGGCTCAATTTGCAGACATTCAGCAACAGAATTAGAACCAGAACCAGATAACATTTCCTTTTCTGTAATCAATAATGGAGACAGCTTTTAGGCAGAAAAAACAACGGACAAAGAAAAAAAAAGACTCCACTTTGTAGAAGAGAGACACTATCACTAGTGGTATTTGTAAAGATACTTTTGAACAATCTATGATCTTTGCTTATACTAAGACGACAGCTTTTCATGGTGATAGTCACATAAATATAAAAAGATTTAGCTGGCATAGGCCAATGAAATGCTGATTGTCTCATCGCTACTCAGGCTTCTTTCTCCACTGATTTTTGTGGGAATCTCACTTTTCAGTCTGTTATGGAAGTGTAGCTTAGAGTCATACATTTGTGTAAGCRTTTGGGCATGGTCATACAAAACAGTGTTCTCAAATGTATACAGCATTTCATAGACAGTTCAGAAATCAAATAAAGTGCAGAGACATGAGAGAATGTGTATGTGAGTATAAACCTACTGTTAACTTACCATTTCTTCAGTTCAAGAATAGTAATGCATTTCACTATGAGATCCCGAAACACAGCTGAAAAACTGAAATGAAACAACTTCTATCATCCACAAGTACTCTAAACAACGTATACGAAATGCACTGCAAGAGCAGTCAATGCAGTTACATAGCGCAGGGTGCAGACACAAGGGCATGCTTGGTTCACAGACCTATCTATGTAGACTCACAAAATGCTGGAATTTAATTCTGCTCTAGAAGTTTCTATGCAAAGAAACATCAAGAAACTGCCATCTGGCTTGTTTTCTGGATTCCACTAAAAGATCACCTGTTCACAATGGAGGAAGCATCTATACTGCACAAGCACATTGTTTGATGTGAAAAACACAAATGGTTTGTGAGCGAGAATGACCTAGCAGGTGCCCAGAGCCCAGATCCCAAAGTGAGTTTGAAGAGCTCTCAGGGAAAATGAAAAGATTACTAACTCTTTAAATAAATAAATAAATATACAAAACACATTTACAGACAATTCTGTGACATTTCTATACTTGCTTTCAGACTATAACTATTCAAGGAATAAAAGTTATCACTCTATAGAAAATACTGTGTCATAAGTGTAGCACAGGCAACTTTATGGTGACTCTGAGAACGATCTATTTCAACTCCTCACTTCGTGCATATAAAAATGTTAGAAATGCCCGAAGCATAGTTTGCTGCATTCTAGTCAAATTGTTGTTCTCACTTCAATTTAATCACCTTCACAGGCACACTGAGTGCTTCTATTCATAAATTGCATTTTAATAACCCACCTAATTGCCTCCTTTTCCCCAAACAGATATGCTTTTAAAAGGACTGCATCTTTGGTATCTTCTGCTGCTTGCAAAATTCAGCTGAGTTCTGTTGATGTTTATATCTATCACTTCCTGCAAAAGGTGGCTGAAAGAAGGAAAGAGAAAAATTGGATAGGGTCTGAGGAGTCTGAGTAACTGTAATTGCAACTGAAGCAAGGCACAAAGCTCTAGGAACTTCACTTTAACCACTTTTTCACGTGTGACAAAACTTGCTATAAAATAAATGTTTGATTAAAAATATTTACTACAATTGAAAAAGAGTATCAAAGGCTGGATTAAAAATGAAAGTTAAGCAAATCCTCTAAGAAATTCTRTAGGATTCATTKCTATACCGCGTCTACACATTTCTATAGTGTCTCTCTGCATTTCTATACAGTCTGTCTACAACAGAKCTTAGTTGATTGTTGCATTAGAAATAGCTGGAGGGGGGAATTTTTCTCATTTTAACAAAAGTCACCACTGTATCAGATTTTGGATGCGAGTCATTGCTTAGGAAGGGTGCTATCCAAAAAAACAACCCCAAACCCAAACACACTGTGAAGAGATCCAGAGATCCAGCACTAGGAATGCTGCTCAGACCCGTTCAACTCCTCCCGCCCTGAGGGAGGCACTTCCAGCAAACAGAGCTTTCACCTTTCCCACGAAGTTGCACTGCTGTTAGCAGGGGATACCTGTGCATCAGTTACACAAAAACTTCTCATCAGCAAACTGGGAAGAAATCTCTAGTATTATTTATCACAGAATATCAGTTTAACAGAACCGTAAGGACAGTGGTGTAGGAATGCTTTTGTTTTAAATACAGATTAATTCCTATTCTTGGTGCTTAGCACATGCTACTGAAAACAATTCCTGCTGTTCACCAAAAAGCACAACAGAAAGTTCTCAGTACCGTAACTTTATAGTGAGGCAGAGGTGTAGCAGGCAAGTGTTTACCTCCTGATAACGGATCATTTTGTACCTTTATCCTCTCCAAGACCAGAAGATGTATGAAGAGGAAAAAAAAAGTTTTTAATACTCAAGAGATGTACTACACTCCTGTTTTTATTGTTCTCTGGCATCAGCCCTTAAAAACAGTTGGAAGCGTCAATGGCTGCCTTCTCTGTAGCCCTCCCAGTCAGTGCATACACACAGCKCTCTGGCAAGTTCAATACCCCTAACCTGAGGCTATGATGCCACAATCAATCTGAAAGAGAAGAAAAAAGGACAACAAAAATGTTTAAGCACTCAAATTTGCATGTTCTGTGCAATATGGAAATGCTCAATATCATATAGCTCTAATACTATGTGTGATGAGAAGTAATTCCTAATAACTTTTAGAGATACGCATCTAGCATTTACACCATGTATGCATCGTGTAAGCTTTATTATGATTAAGCCAGAGAACAGGTTTCAAAAGCATACTGCAAAAGCTTCTCCTTGCTCACAGACTTGTTTCTATACACGCACAGGTTTGCTCTTCTCTTCACTAATATCRGTATGTTATACAGACAAAACCCTTTTAGCATACATTCATCAGTAAATGTCCAAGAAGAACAAATCAATATGCCAAAACAGMATTTACAAAACCTAGGTGATTTCATTTTCCAAGTGCTCAGAAACTACAGAATACAATAGTACAATTTATAACATTTTTCATCCTGATGCCAGAGTCAATTTTCTTCTGTGCAAAAATCCAGTGCACTGAAAACGCTGAAAACATCCAACTCCATATTGTATGGAGTGAAAATACAACACCTATGAAGGGYTCCTAATGGACATGGTGAAGTCATAGTTTCACTTTTTTTGGCATTTTTTGAAGTAGATTCAGTGAGGTGATCATATATTTTTGTTTCACTTTCACCAACTCATAGAATCCTAGATTCAGAACTGCCTAAGGTGAAAGAACTGATCTAAGGGTTGTATTTAACAGGGAAGAAAAAAGAGTAATAAAAAAAAAATCACTATATTCTAGAGTATTTTTGTGAAGAAAGCTTTCAATACGTCATGCCAAAGTCTGCAAAGTGGCTTAAGTTTTTATTGATAAAATGACATCTTAAATAACATTCTGCACAACGCCTAGTTCTTTAGTGATAAGTTGACTACTACTAAGTTTTACTTTGAAGTCTGGGGGAAAGAATTTGCACATKTACAATTCACAATCAACCTCAAATTCTGTTACTGTGTTTAGGTCCCTTCCTTTTAAGTTTAACCAGAAGGAAAAATTGCTCAGAAAAGCATTAAAATATGTTCAAAACAAGACAAAATAATAAAAAAAAGTCTAACATTAAAACCATTTGTTAGACTCTTCAGAAAAAGGGGCAGAARAGATGACTTCAGAAGAACCTTCAGAAGCAAGATCTCAACACTGTTTTTCACTACAGCCATAAAACACGTACAGAGCACTCAGATGACACCAATGAATCCAAAGAAGCAGTCAATGCAATCATCTTGCTTGCTCGAATTCAGAAGATGTGTTTCATGTGCTTGATTCCGTATGTTTTGAAGAAAACCATGATGATCAATGCCCAGAGTCCTAAAATAAATCCTCCAGGAGGATGCCAGTCCTTCTGTTTTGGTTTCTGAAAGAAAGAAGAAAAACAACAAAAAGAASAACAAAGAATTCGTACTTAGTTTTCACATTAAATGGGCACTGTGTTTATCAAGTGCAAAAAAAWATAAATCCTTCCAGCAAAGGAAAATACCAATAAGCTGTATTTCTTCATGAAGTAGAAGCATCTTTCTTCTTGATGTGGTGGAAAGGCTGATGGGAAGTGAGCTGCCRCTCAAGCAGGGAGGTTAAGTACCACAAAAAGGCCACTAGAATTGTGCCTGAGACACCACTTTGACGGTGCATATCAGCGTTGTGGGACATGTTCGAACTCATTTGTTTGGACAGAATTTCTCATACCTGGTCTCATGTTAATACAAGAGAAAAATGCTGCAAGTATGAAAAACAGTTCCGACAAGTGAAAATGTGAGAGAAAAGACGGCGTTGTTTTTCCACTACCTAGAGTGTTTTCTACAGCTCCTTTTGTACTCAGAATTATGCGAATAAACAGATATCTAACCACATAAGAAGMCAAGATTCATTATTACAGGAATATCATAAAACAAAATAGGATTGTTTTTAATGTCAATCACATTTCCCAGGGGCCTCATTGAGTCTAACTGCCTTTCCTTAATGTAGAAATACATTCTGCAATTCAAATACCTGTCCCTTCAACATTTTTTTCCATCTTCAGTAAAAAGCAATACACTGCAATTTGTTAAAGCCTTTTCTATCTCACACTTAGCAGTAAGACAAGATAAAACTTGTCTGTCCTCTTCCTCCTCATATTTAAAAAATTTTCAGATACTCCATATTCAGTGAGAAATGGATTGTAAAAGATAAGAGCTGCTATGTGCCCCAAGATCTGTTTCTGAGTCTAAGAATAAGGTGAAGCTACATGAATGCAAAATTTTAGTTAAGAATATCGTAACAAAAACATCAGAATTACAGTATTTAGAAGTATAACTCAGTCCCTCATGCCTGTGCCCACTCTTGCCATCAGCAGGTATGTTTTACAGATCTTCTAGGCAGACAGAGATGATTTACTATTACAATAACAAATACTGAAGTGCTCGCCGAGCTTTTTATTCCTGCCTCACTGAAAGATTTGCACTATTTTGTCCTTGTATAGAACGAGACACAAGGGGCACAGAGAGTATTTTGGTTTTGTTTGCATTTAAGTCGAATTTGAAATTCTGCGAATATTTCTGCGAATAATTATTACAAAAGATGGTACTGTTTCAATTTCTGCGTGAATCTGCATACGGAAGCTTGTCGTTCTCCACTAAATGTAGCAGGTGGCTGGTGAACTTTAATGCAATAAGGAACAGTTTGCAGCGTCTGTTCTTTCAAAACAGCTTTCCTATCAACAAGAAAACAATGTTTGTTGATTGCTCAGCTCCCATTTTCTAAGCTACATAGTTTTAGCTTTAGGATTTTTCTCTAAGTACCATGCTTATAATTAAAAAGCATAACAAATAACCGGATACACCCGAAGAACTTGGCATTCTGAAATATTAATGACTTTACTCTGATACAGGAATCACAGAACCAATATTATAATTTACATCAACAACAACAAAACCAAAGACACGAGCAGAGATGGTGTCTATATATGCAAACCACTCCATTTCATAAGAAGCACTCATCAGCTGCAGCGTACGTGCTGTTGGTAATCTGCCACCTCGCTGATACTCGCAACCACACATCTCCATATAAATATCTCAGAAAAATCAACTCTGCGTGTTCAAAAAGGCTGCCAGCACACCTCGCTTCTGAAAGCAACAGCACACTACGCTTCTCCCCACAAAGGAACTGCCTTGTTTAAATCCTCCTAATTAACCCGTAACTCCGTATGCATATTGCAGTGCCCGTTTCATCAATCTCTTTGTACTATCAATCTTTCCTTTCTTGGATCTCGGACAAATTCCTTACCACGAAGTGGCACCTGACCCTTCTAGACAAATGACTTCAATTTGCAGTCAGTGACACTAAAAGCCTCTCTCTCCTATTTTGTATAGAACACGTAATTTAATTTCTTTAAAGAATTTATATGGATAAATATTTATAAGGTGATCTATGAGTATGGTTTTACATTTTGTCATGCCACGTACTGAASCCTCCACGGGATCTGGCAAACAAACGGAGGCCAGCGCAGCAATGGCTCTGCGCTGGGAAATCAAGGACATACGTACAGTCAGTTTAAAGCCATGGGATCCAGTGTTAAAATGTGAAGGATTGAAAACATGAAGGCACAACAAAAAACACGTATGAGGCTATATAAGAGCTACATACTTAGTAATCTTAAAAATAAATTATCTTAATGAGAAAGATTTACAGGCCCAGAAAGTGAAATCTACACGTAAATATTAAACCTCAATAAAAGGGCAAAGATATGCAACTCTATTGTACAACTCTAAGTTGTTAGGTTAATTGAGCACAAAATTATACTGAAATATGCCAGTATTTTCCACTTGGGGCATACAGACATCAAAACCTTATGAATACCTAAAACAGGATTACTCAGATTCATGTTCAAACCTACAAAGTATACCTGTAAGAGCTGAAATACGTCATTTTCTTTAAATTAACTTGATCATAGATTCCCAAGAAAGTTCACCACTGAATTGAAAATGTAATTAGCTTTCAAACTGACAAGTTCATCCTTCTAAAATCGTAACAAAAATAATATAGAAAGCTTCAATAACAAATCTTTGTCCAGCTGGGCACGTCAGCTAAGCAGCAAACAGCACTCAAGTTCCTTTACGAAAAGCTGCATTTTGCACCTGTGAATCAAACCCATCTACCTGTAAGATGGAGTCGCTGCTTCCATAAATTCTGCCGGCGAATTGTAACACCAGCTGGCAGAGCGCTTCCAGCCGGCACCGCGGTAGCAGCAGACCCGACAGCTCTCTCCCCCGGGCACGGCTCCCGGCCCTCCCCGCCACGGCAGCAGCCTCGCCCAAGGAAGTCGGAGGCCAGGGACGCCCTTCTGTAAACGTGCGTCAGCCCCAACAGCGTTGCCGCAGAAGCTGCTTTGACTATTTTGTGCAGGCAGGTGGGAAAAGTCACAAAGATGGCTCCTAATGGGAAAAACTATTAAAGTAAGAATCACTTTAATAGCAAACGAAAAATAGTTTCCTTTTTAGATCCACATACTGGAAAAAGGTTTGGAAAAGACAGGATTTCTATGCTTACATCAGTTCTGTGGCCATAAGCAATCCCTAGATAAACTGTCCCTTCATACCAATTTCAGGGCTGACTGGAAAGCATTAATGAATATAAAGTTTTTCCCAGATTCCTAAAAAAAATTCAGTATTTATCCTATGAACACTGCCTAGTTCAGRGTCTTATTCCAACAAATTTCTGTGAAAGTCAGGCAATTTTTGAAAGTCAGGCATTTTCTCACTTGCGAGAAAATGCTAATGGACAAAAAAAAATGTTAAGTATTGCAGTATTTTAATTTGCAATTAACTATGTATCTTTATTAYGCCTAAATTGATGTGAGAATGTGTACTATTAAAAGGCTACAGATTGGTTGCAGTACTTGCAAATTATGCGTAACTTGCTTATAACTTTTGGGACTGATCGGGAGGAGCAGAGGCAGTAGCTCTTTTGGCTCAAGTTATTCTGAATTTCATTGTTGTCGTACCCACCWAAGAACTCTGCATACCAAGTACTGCTTAGGTACCTGACGTATTTAGGTTTTGTGATCTATGCCACAATACAACCCCATTATAAACGCCCTCTTTATCCCTACAATAACAGCAGTAACACGTAAGTGAAATGCATACAGAAAATGGTAAAATGTGTCATGAACAAATACATTTAGCAGCTTAAGGGCTAGTCGTTATCGAATTGCTGGAGATTCCAAATTAAAAAGATAGGTAGCTAAGCAACAGCAAGCTTCCTCCTGTGAACAGTTTTCTGTTGTACGCTCTCTAGTTCTGGTAGACTCATTATCCGGTGGAACTTAAAAACAGTTAACAGAGAGTTGCTTCAAGTACTGTAATTAAGGAGAGGATAAAACAGTGTATTTTCAAACTGGATGGGTCTGTAGGGACCCAAATGGAAAGTATCCAAGACTTTCAGTGAAGGTGTTTCATAAAACATGCAATACTTGTTACTCCAATTAAAATGAGTTTTATGCAAAAAATAATTTAAAAAGTATTAAAGCTGAAGTGCTAATTAGATTAAGAATGGTTTAATTTTAAAATGTTACATCAGAACAAAAATAAGATTTAAAACATCATGTATTAACATTTCATGTGGAAAACACTGTGCTAAATACCGTTATAATCCAACCCTACAGTCCTCTTCCAACAGAACTCCCTTTGCATTAGTGTCCTCAATAAGGACAAAAATATTGGTACAGAAAGCTTTGGGTTAAACTCAGAATCCGTACTGGGACAGCAGCAGTAGCGAAAGCAGTGCACACAGTATTATAGTCTGGAATGCAGTAATTCCCAAATGGAAAAGGAATAYGCAAATTCTTCAGTCTCCTCCAGCGTCTTATTCCAAACAGGGTTTTGAGAAAGTGGGCAAAACCTTAAAAATGAATGTGCGCATCATCCTTACTATGGGGGATGTTCTCCCCAACCTGAGGCAGATGGTGTGTGTTTGTACCATGAGTGCAAAATATCCATATGTAACTGCACAAAAATAAAACATTAGAAGTGCTGTGTTCTAACGAGGCAGCTATCATCGTATTTCAAATTAATCCCGGCTTGATTCTCTCTGGAGCTTCASTGCAGAGTGCCCTAGACCCAGTTTTGGCCTACTTATTGCAGCACACGTGGTACAAAATATCACCCAGGATCCTGAGGCTTCCTGGCAGACAGCAGCTGCTACGGCACTGGGGGGAAATCCTGTGCAACCCCTCTGTGGAGCCTCCACCTCTGCTAGTCTCAGAGGGCAGCAAGCACTCGCAGGGAAGCRAAGCACCCGTGCTGCTTGTCTGTGCAGTGCTCGCCAGCATTGTGAGATCATTGGGGTGAATTTCATGTATTTTGGGGTGTAAATTTCCAAGTTTTCTCCTTGGTTATTCTCCATTTAAATGAACACTTCTGTTTCTTCCATTGCAATACTGAAGGTTTTCTTTCTTGTTTCTCAAGATACCTAATTTGATGTTAGGGTCTGTGTTAAAGACCAGTACTGAAATCTGAAAAAAGGAAGATCCACATTTCARAACAGGTCTTTGAAATCCAAGGCCCACCTCAGATGCAAAACTGAAAAGACCCACCAGCTTCCTGACTCAGAAAAAAAMCACTGATCTCAAACTGAAGGACAAGGAAACTCCTTGGAAAAAATGAAATTCTGCTATGCAGTGCACCGTGCCAATAGCACATTATGTATTTCCTAGAGGCACTCCGTAACAATTCCGTTACTTGCAATTTAAAATTTCAAACTGGGTAATCCTCTCAATTCTTATGACAAAGCACACAACAAAGTTTAATTTCAGAATGAATTTATATGTATCACAAGCAAATCACAGCACTAAGTATGTCCTCAAAGCTTTTAGTGAAGTATGCACTTCTAATTTGTCAGTTACGGTTTTGATTTGGGGTCCTCACAGGGGGGTAATTATAATTCCAGCCATCCAGTAATAGTTTAATCCTCTTTTGTGCCCACAGCAAGATTAAAGTCATAAGAGAACTCCAACATAAATGGTGCCTGTTAATAGGCAAAACAATTTAAAGCACTTTTGTCTAATCTCCCAGTTTGTATTTATTAACCACAGTGCCGTGATTACTGATACCTCCGATATTAATAAAATAATGAAGAAAGTCCACTCATTAACAACAAAAACTCACAAAGGATATGGGAAGGAACAGTAGTTAAACTAAATTAACGTATCAATGCCAACAACTGCATTTGAAATATTTATTTTGAAAACTATTAATCACCGTAACATAAACTACAATACTGCTACGATAGCTTTAGGTTTTCATTTCCTTCTAAAATACATAATCTATAAGGGCTTTTTAGAAATGAACTTCTACTTCAAAAATGGCTGCTCACTTATTATTCTCTACTTTCAGTGTTCTCTCTCAGCATTACATAGCACTTTAAAGTGCTTTTAGTGGCTTAACAATTATTCATTAATCTCCCAACCTGTGACACAATACATAATACACTACTTCTAATCAAAGGGAGCTTTCCCAGCACCTGGGACCAGTGCAGTTTAATTCCCAGACAAGCCAGCACTCAGATGAATGATGCCCGCCTGGCAAACGCAACGGGGGTTGCGCAGGGGGGCCCGCTGTGGTGCGCTACATGCCAAGCTAACACGCACGGCTCTGCGCTGGCGGCACTGACCRCTCGTACCTCGCTCTGGTGGACTGGCACCGCAGAGGTCTCACCTCTGCTGAGCTACAGGGGCTGAGCTCTTACCTTCTCGGCCACCAGTGAGTTACATTATGGAACTCGTGCATGCTTTAGGGTGGAGATGAAAAAGTCACAATATAAAGTTGTATTTAGGGGAAAAAAAAMCACAATTACATTTATTTAAGGTATATTAAGCAAATTCTTTTTTATATTTTAATCAAATTCATACTCTTATATGAAGCCATGATCATGATTTTTCACAAAAGGGCACCTAAGTCCACGGGAAATATATGAATTACATTTGCAAACACATCATGCCAACTGAAGCGTGCAAAAATAGATGAGCAGCTTAGTTAAGTAGACTCGGTATTCAAAACTTGGCCACCGCTACTTTGAGAAGCATCCTTGTTTTTTAATATGTTTATCTTAAATTAATTTAAAAAAGAAGAGGATTATTAGCAAAAACAAGACTAAAGGCATTCAGTGCACAGTGCCATGCCACAAACGGAAAGATGAAGTTCTTGAGGTCCTTACACTGGAGGGGGTCAGAAAAGGACAAAAACACGCACTAGCGAGGCAGACCTCTGTGGAGAGGACCTCTAAAAATGATCAGATATAAAAACAACTCACTTGCTGCTACCAAAACTTTGGGTTAAGCAGACAGAAACAGCAGCTGTAAAGAACAAAGGAGGTGAAAAAGGTGTGTGGAGGCTGCTAGAGGGACAAGGATATTTTGTATTCACAAAAATACAGTTGTGTAAATAGGGCCAAGCTATTCTCAGAGCACTATTTTTCCAAGCAGCACGCACTGCTCACTTTCCCCTGGGAAAAGATGATCTCAAGGTTTTCCACGGTGCAGATCTTGTTCTTACAAATACATTTCACGCTGCCAGTGGGAGCAGAACCAGACCCAACCTCTCAGCTCTGCAGAGACAAGGCAGTGCGTGCGTGCATGGGCTCCTACCGGCTTCTGTCGGGGACGATTACTCCAGGTACCAGCCTCACCCAGCCCAACCCTTCTAAGGAGCACAGCACTCCCGCTTCCCCCTTGGAAATCTAACTTGGATTTCCTATAGCGTCTCTCTGGACCACAAGGTGAGTCCATTCAAATGCTTTTAAATCAATATGCTCTGAGGCAAGTTCTCTTCTTTCCTTCTTCTCTTTTTTCTTAAATTTTCTTAATTTTCTTAGAATTAATTGTATGCCTTCGAACTTCCACTATGAAGTATAATTTTGAACATTTAAATTCAAACAAAGTTGTTTCTGTTTATGTGGAGAAACCATGATGTTCATAAACTATTATACTATTCCTTTCAAAGTAGCAGTGACGCTTCTAACCACACGTTTTTTCTGGATATCCCATGAGTATCTATTAATTTATTTCCAGGTGACAGGTTGTATGAACAACAGATGTTAGACAACATTAGATCTTATACTCAATATGCYATATTGAGTATAAGATCCAATCAAATACCTCAACAGCTACATTTTAAGAAACCGGAATCCAAATAAATATTCCTTATTCATGTAGTTTTTACTGCTCAGTTTTTAAATCTCTAACACTATAGTTTTAAAAGTYCTCCTTTGCCCTGAGCTGTGTGCTACATTATACGTGTGTGCAGCAGAGCTCCACATTTCCTAGCTCCAGCTTGCACAACACAAAACAGCATTACATTTAAGAGGCAGGCATGAAAAAAATGAATGGAGGGAGAAGCAGGGCTGAGGCAAAACGTGCACATTTATATGAGCAAGATCAAATATGGCTGTGCTTTTATTRCAAAACATTTTCATTTTCAATGAGAAACCAGTGTATTACAGCTGGTGATAGATCGGTTTTTTCACCACCACCACCCGGCTTTTGAAGGMGATTGTTGTATTCAGTAGTTTTGCATTCATATGCCACACAAGTATTCTGACCCAAGTTCATGTTGTACGTACTCTCTATGTGAGCAGAAAAAAAGGAAAAGGAAAAAGAACTATTCTGAAATATCAGCCTAATACTTTTGGCTACTCTAGTTGCTATACAACCTCAAAAACAAATCATAAAACATGGACACAACAGTAATACAGACACTTATTTAGTGGCTGCACATAATTACACCCACACCAGAAAGCCATTTTTGTTACGCTTGGTATGTTAAAGAACAAGGAGTTCCAGAGAGAATCCATCCCCGCAAAGTTTTTGTAGGCAACTGCCATTAAGAAAGAATGGCAGATTTATGGTATCATAAATATTCACAGTTCCCACAAGACATTTGCATGACACAAGGTTCATCAGTTGAATGCTACGTAGGGCTCAACAAAGACCGTCCTTCTGGAAGAATGAATGAGTGTAGCTGAATATACACCCTCCCAGGCTACCACACGCAATAGGTACAGTATCAACATCTTTCCAAAAGGGTAAGTCTTTAAAAAAGATAAAACCACAGATGGTCTYATCTAGTGGCAAACCAGTTGCACCTTTCTTGCCTACCACCTAAACTAACCACAGGTTACTGCCCTACTGACGTCATGTTGTCACTCACAGTCCCCTGCAGTACTACTCATCATCCCTGTCAGCCACGTCATTGTAGATGGTCTTGCGTGTCCAGCACTCCCTCCTGAACATCTGCCATCACTCACTAATTCACAGAGCCCCACTGCTGGAGCCAGGTCTCTCCAGGAACAGCGGGAGCCAGAGGAGAGAGCTGCCAGTGCGCGGGGCCCCTCGCCCCGGGGCAGAGAGGGGGCTATGGCAGGGTGCCACTCACCAAGCGAGAAGGCCAGTCACTGCAGAAGTAATCGCTCGCACAAAGCTGAGTCACAACCTCATGCAAAGACTTCGCACGGGAATGATGATGCGGGATGCTGTCTTGTCTGTCCAACAGTATGAACACAACTGCTCCATTAATGGAGTCTTCATTCATTTACCCCCTTCCACTCATTCTTCAAACGGAAATGATTTCATCAAATTTCAACCCTCTGAATTTAGGAGAACAATTCTAGACAGAGCACTAGAGAGCAGCCTGCCAATATCTCTATCTCTGGCCATTCATCAGTCCTGTCAAGAGCTGGTGAGTTACACTGCTGTGCTCCTCACAGCATGCTATTGAAGGGTAAACAAAATACAATTAACTTAACACAAAAAAAATCACTAAGAACACCTCACTAAGTTTACACTGTTAAGTGGGATGTGTGAATATATTTGGAGCTAACAGTGCCCTCACCTGAGGAAAAGTGTTCAGAAAAGTGTTCTGCCATCACAGCACTGCAAAATATGTCAAGCTAAGACTGGTAACATTTATATTTTTTCCTTATCAATGTGAGCTTATTGGTAACAGCTACTTTTCATGCTGCATAAGCTCAGAAGAAATACAGTAGATAGAAGAAAAAAACCTAGCAAAACTGCTACTGCTAATTTTACTGCTCACTGAAATACCATTTAAATAAACACTGTCTATCAGAGAAGCTTTCAAGTATAAACAATAAAAAAGTAATGATTAATAAAAACTGTACAAGGTTATGTGAGAAATGAAGACGTTACAGAACACTGAACTGACAACGGAATTAAATCTTGCATCTTGGACAACCTACTATAACATACTTCAGTAATCTGCTTTATATAGAAAGGTCCTGACCCTATTTTAGTGACAGGTAACACAAACTAAGTCAAGAATTTAGTCTCACACTCAAATTACACATATGCTCACACACACACACACACTAACACTGTTTCTGTGCCCAGTGCAATCAATATTAAGCAATAAAATAAGGAATAAAGACTAAGAAATACTTTGCCCTTTGCCTAAGGATCTAACAGCATCCTCTCCTTTCCCTCCACTCCACACAMCCCCCCACGCATGCATTTGGCTTTCTTATTCCTGGCATTATTATTCCAGGGACACAAATACAAAGCACCAAACCTGTGAACTGGAGAACTAATTTAACAGCCAGAATGGATGCTGACCCTCCTACCCAGGCCTCATCTCACAAAAACTGCACGACCATATTGTACCTTGAGTTGGGTAGCTCCTGTTCACAGCTTTTGGGGGTAGAAGAGCTAAGGAGGAATCAGACCACTCTAAGGTACAAATGAAGAGAAACTGAAAGTGGGTCTTGACAGAAGCCATGCAGCAGTCTCGGGGAAAAAGCAATAAAGCAGAATACGCCTCATCCCTGTAATATAGCAGATCTTTGTCTTTCACCAGTTTCTACTGCAGACAAAGCCAGAAAAATTCTGAAGRAGTTGGGCATAATTTGGGGATGCCAAAGGCAGCTCTTCCATAGCTGAAAGAGGCTTCTGCAGAAAAATTAGCTGAAAGGTAGGAAAGAGGCCCTTTCTCTGCATATAAAAACAAAATCGTACTAATCAATGACCACTTACGAGTATTGCTTACTTTCACATTTGCCAGTAAGTCTCATTCCAAATGCAAAGCTTGTCCCACCAAAGACTCCTATGGAACAGCAAAACTGATCACCAAAATTAAAGCAACTCTGGAACTGTATTTCTTCTGTTAAATACTGTATTTAATAAAAGTGCTTTAATTCACCATTAAAAGGTTTTGCTAAATCAGTTCTCCTTTAATTAGGGAAGTCCTAAAACTTGTTTTAGATCAAGCGTAATTTTTAAGCTACTACTACCCTAGCACTTTATAGGCTGTTATGATATAGACAAGATTTGTAATTTTTAAATTCAATAAAGATTAACAAAATAAATGTAGCAGTAGCTCTTCATTCCATGATATTTTCAGCTTTTAATTTACATTAAAAGACAATGGGTAACATTATTAGCTTTTTTTTTTTTTATGTAGACTTTTACTGCCACTGTTTACTATAATAATAATGATGATGATAGTCTCTAGAACCCCAAAATTCTACTGCTAGGAATTATGCTTTCTCACTAAGGTTTTTGTAGTTTAATCCTCTTCATGTAATATCGGTATTTGGTACTTGGATGTAATTAAGAACAGGGGAACCATTCTTAGAATACTATTCCAATCCATTAGGCAAATTTTCTCACTATGATATGAAAATTTTCATCTACTTAATTAGCACACCTACTTCTTCCAAGCCTAAGTGCACCTAAACTATGTTTTATGATGACCCAAGGAAAAAAAGAAACCACAACACATCAATTATGCCTCCACTCAATTGTACAACTATTTTAAAATGTGTGAACAGTTAAGACAAAATTGAAAAATTACCATAATAGGCTTTTGACACTTCCCTGCTTAAGCAAAAATTAATTCTAACTCCCTGTTTTTATGCAAAGCCTTTATAATTTCTCTAATCTCGAGTTCCCAGGAGAGAGAACACAATACTTTCAAGTACAAGAGTGTGAGGCTTGGCATCTTCTCTTTTTAGTTATGCAGTTTATTTGATGGAAGTCTAAACCGCTAAGCCTCCCTTTGTGCTTAATATAAGCCATCCTCTGTGGAAATACAAGTTAATTTAAGTAAAATGAAGTTTTAGGAAGAATGCATTCTCTTGCACAGAAAGCTTCACTAAAGTAAAGCTTTTTTAAATGCAGCATCTGTTTCCTGAATTGCTCTAGAACCTGTAATAAAAATAAACTAAAAAGAAGCAAAATTTTTAAAAGGTACTTTTACATGTAAAACATCAGAAACTAAGAACAGTCTAATGGAGTAACCTATTTATCATTATACTGTATGTTTTTCAGTTTCATCTTGGATGGTGCATGAAGACACTCTACCAATGTAATGAATTAGTGTGTTCTAAGCGTAAGACATTAAGCATCTTGTGTTAAGGGTGACTATTACTAAAACCTACTGCTTATGTTACAAAAGTAAATCAGCTATATCGCTGGTGTGCACTTCCATACACAGTAAAGTGTGTGGATCACATACTACATTCACAGAGTTATTTCATACATTTCTCTGCCCTCAATCACAGTTGAAATATCTGTACATCAGATACTATGCTACAGCAGCACATGGTGTATTATGATGCCTACAAACCTATTAAGGTCACAGAAAGCTTGTGCATATATTTAGTCTATTCCCATGAGAGGCAGAGGTATATTATTTGCATACCATTATGCACTGAAAACCTATTCAGTTATCCCCACTGGAGACAACTCACCACAGTGACCTAAATACTATTCACTTTTCCAATATTTGAAGGAACAGCAAATAAATGGGACCCAGTGCAGACAAATCCAAAAAGACTCAGAACATCTAAGAATCCAGGCTTATAAATGACAAATGCAAATGAATGCAGACCAGTGTGTCACAGGTCTGCAAAGAATGATGAAAAAAGTGAATTATATGCTTAATAGAGGACTACAATATTGAGAGTGAAAATGGCTGGAGAGATAATTTTAGCAAAAAAGCTCTGACATTAGCCAAGCTTATTATGACGACAAAGGAGAGCAAAGAGTCACAAATCACAGAACTCACTTAAAAATAACCTCCTTATATTTGCAGCAGCAGCAGCAGTTCTAATATCAGCTGCCCAAAACAAAGCAAGATAGCTATTGATATTTTATCTATAGCACTGTGCAACAATTCACATGACGTTAGCAATTGAGACCCCTGGGACACAAACATATCGCTTCTTCAAGAACAGCTGTAATATCACGCATACTTTCTGTAGTCATGTACATGTACTAACATGCCATAATTGTCCTCCTCATTTATATGCCCCCCATAATTACAGTATTTTGATTAAACATCTACCAGCCTCTATTCACTCCCTTTTTCTAGTCAACCCTCCTGATTTCAATATAGCCACAAAGAAGGGAGAATATAAATAAAGTATCTGTGTACTCTGCGCAGAAAGAAGAGATTAACGTAACTGTCCTTTATGACCTCAGTCTACAAATCAGAATCTCTCACTGTTAACCTTGCTTTGCTTTTTGCCAACATGCTTTGTGAAGTTTACTTTAAGCTGTAAGCATTTTTGAACCTTTCTCTTTCTGTAAAGCTCTCAGCATACCTACAGCACAAGAGAAACAGTAACCACAGCCTCAAAATCACAGTTGTGAGCAGGCTGTAAAGCACAACAAAAGGGGATCATGGAACAATCAAGTCCAAAGCCAAAATAAAGACATAGAAACATCAATAGTGCATATAGAAAGCTTTGTGTGTACAGGATCGTCAAACACATGGGTGATTCAGCTGAAAAAAAGCATTTTTTTTTTAAATATACGGAATGTAATAATTTTTAGAGTTCATGGTTATACAGTTACTACCGACCCTTCAAATGCAGTTATTTGAAGTTCAGATGAGTAAACCACAAAGATCTACAGCACTCTATAAAGCCTGACATGTTACAATCAATTCCTGAACCTCTTCCTTCATTTTACATTTTAGATAGTGCTTATTAAAAAGAAACGATTACAGGAATTACCTCTTAAAGAAGCTGCAAATCTAACGTGGCACCTCTAACAATTACAGTTACTATAGGGCTGGGGTATCTTTTAATATATTTTTTTAATAGTTCACTGACAATTCTATATGCTGGTGGGTATGAAACTGATGTCTCATAATCCATGAAATGGATGACACTACATTCACATATAATGCCTCATATTACCAGTATTCTCAAGGGCAAACTGAGCACTCCCATGATATGCACAAAAGCCTAAACTTCATTTCAACTTTCCAGAGTAACAGTTACTTTCACTCTCTCTCACCTGCTCATGAGAAATATAAACAAAAATGTGCAGGCAATAAATATACACTATCAATTTTGGCTGATACTACCTATTCTAGTTGGCTTTAGAAATTCTGTAGTCACATACCCAGCCAGGCTGAAAAATGCCCTTTTTTTTTTTTGTTAAGCAGTAGTTTTCAGCTCACTGCTGTGCTTAATGAGCACAGGACTCTAACAGGAATGGGGGAGAGCGTGGCCACTTGAGGGGCAGCCCCTAGTTAAATTACTCCAAGCTGCCTGTCAAACTGATCTCCCACCTTGTGCCAAAGAATAATGAAGATACAATGCCAATCTTTAAACATAAGGGTTTTCATAGGTCAGGGAAAGAGAAAAAAGGCACAACCTCAGAAAACTGAACAGTTCGGTGCTACGCTTCTTTGTCCAGGCTGCAGGACCCGTACAGCCTAAAATGGTCATTTTGAAAACCCTGCACCCGTTGCATCCATTTCTGCTACTGCATCTCGCGGAAGAGGTGACTATCTTCGAGGGAGAGCATGGTCTAGGGGTTCCGTCACCTTGCTGGGTGCCRCTTCTCAGAAGTGATGAATTCACATTCCAAGACATGACAGCAAAGACTGGACCCTACTGATGCCCAGATAAGCTAATGATGTTCATGCACAACAAACAGAACATTTTGATGACTGCTCAACTAACTGTTCTTAACAGAGTTGTGTAATAGGAAAAAAGAGATAATTCTTTTATTGTTTTTAAAATATACTTTGGTTTCATTTTAAAAAAATGCAAGGAAGGAGGTAAAGTTACATGTTTTAATGCATAAACAGGGAAGAAAGGATGGACCATGCATGCAACATTTCTGGCAAGAAAAAGCTACATCCTCCATCTCCAATGTCTCTGGGCAGCTGGCACAGGCCATGGCAAAGTTTCCCCTCCTTGGCTTAACAGAAAACGTTCACTGTGGTATTTCTCGCAGGAAACAGAAACAAGACCCCCACAACTGACTGTTCAGGTTCCTCCATGCAAGATACCTTTCATTGCATTYAGTTATTCAATCCATTGTATTCAGCTATAATTGGAAGAATTTAATACTACATTCAGTTGCCCTGTAATGCTTGGTCAGCAACAAAAACCACTCACGCTTCTTTTCTGGCTCTGCCAAGCAGTGTTGTGTGCAGACAAAAGAAGAGTTCCCCATGCATGAGTATTTCAGTAGTCGATCCTTACAGATACGAAGTTCCTCATAATTACTGCTAAATTTTTAAGATTTGGGAGGCAGCATTTGAAAGAAAAATAATTCTAAGATACTCATCTTTATTGTGTCTTGAAGACTAAAAGAAGAGCTTCCATCTAATATCTCAACTTAAAGAGATAAAGAAGCAGAACCTTCCCTGTGGTTGAGAAACAGTAAAATAATGATCCTGGATAGGCAGAGAATGATCACCCACAACAGTCCTTTAATGGGAAGACAGAAGAAAGGAGACCRCTTTACTAAGTCTCTGCTTCCAGTGGGTTTCCCTCATGCTCAGATGAAAAACGTGACAAAACAAAAGCAGCTGTGCCCTGTCTGTAAAAACAGATCATCACTAATTTATGCTAACTCCAGAAAGCACTGATGAGAAAAACAACAACAAAAAAAAAAAAAAATTATCATTTAAATCTTTTACAAAAATATTTTATGCTACACTCAGAAATATGCTCTATTTCAGGAATGTTACGACTTTGCTTACGAAATTTCATTACGCTAACGTGCTACTTAATTTCCGAATAAGGAAAAAAAAGAGACAACCTTATTGTCTGTGTGGACTACCAGCTTACATATGAGGGTGCTGAATACCATCACTGACCCTGCAGTAGTTCACTAGATGAAAAAATGCCTGCAAATCTTTCTAGTGTAATGTTTTGCCAGTAAAAGATCTGTACCAGCTACAACCCAGTCAAGAATGTGCTTGGTGATTTCCTGGAGTGAGTCAGAGAAACAGGGGACTATTCCATTCTTAATTTATTATTTATAGAAAACAGTACTATCAAAATAATTAAGCACTCTTTCTCTACAGTTAAAGATACACATTGCATACATTACATCATTCATACACACAGCAAGACTCTGCTACTCACRATTTTTTAATCAACCTTAATAGTAGAAGAAATATTAGGGAGTGAACTTCAAAGCACTTATAGGCACTAAGTAGCACACAGTGTTGGCAGGAGTATCTTTGCCGCTCTATGATGTATTTGGTTTGGTGGTTGGCAAAACCGTGCAGTAATAGCTTTTCATAGAAAGTTTGTTTTGCTCCTTTTCAGCACAGAGTTTTCTACTAGGTAGCATTCAATTTAAAGGAAGCCACAATAATTTAAATAATCTCTAACTTATGCAACAGTGAGAGAAATTAAATCCACATACTGTATATAATTTAGGGAAAGAAACAAGTTCTTATTTACTGGATAACATCCGGTCATGATTCCACTTGAGATCACTTCCACTAGAGTGCAGGCAAACCACCTCTAGGTTACACAATGCACAAACACGTTTAATACAGAAAAGGAAAGGAATTGCAAAAAAAAAAAAAATCTCAGTAAAACACATTAATTTCTAACTCCTATACACCCCAAGTGCCCTAGATGAAGGAAGGCTGGTTCAGCAAAAGGTGTACAGCACACCTGGGTTTAGTTCTGCACATTAATATAGTCAGAATGCCTGAGCCCCAAAAAGGACTTTAGGTCAGCTGGTGAGGAAGAGGATGTTGATAGACTTCCATGACATGCATCAGAAACATTTTCTCACCTCTAGTCTGGAGCAGACAGACACGAACACTGCCAGAACAGGCTGCTGTTCTCCATATACTCAAAGTGGCCACAAGAAGTGGCAGTGGTAAGGGGACCACACTATCTTCAGTATGTTGCTCAGAACTGCAAAAGTAAAACCTGACCAGGCAGGTGTCCTAGTGCAAGGTGACATGCCACAAGGCTTTTTGTTGGGTAGCCATGTAATATATTTTGTTAAAATAAAATTCAATTCTGAAGTGAGAGCACTTTCTAATCTTTGATATGAAAAATTCAATTTTCAATTATCCTGAAAAAATTCAGTTCTGACAAAGAAAAGCATTCCTGAGAAGACCTGTGTCTGTGCTAACAGTTGCAGCAAAATTTGGACCTTTTGGTGAAAGGTCATATTTTATCTCTGACATCATCTAGCTGAATACTATGACCAGAGTTTTAAAAAGCAAGCTATGCTTTAAAGTTATTTTCAAACACAGCTACAGGAATGGATTTTCAGAGAACGTATAAATAGCTGTGTCTAAAACTTTACACATCCAACCTGACATTATCTAAGTATCACAAGTTGCTTTTGAACCTCTTGGCCTCTAAAGACACAGTAAAATGCAAGTGTCAATTATCAAAGTACTTTAAAACTTTTAATAAATTATTATCCATAAACCAAAATTACTGTCTGTATCAAAAAAAAAAAAATCAAAATCTGTGCTACCGCTGTGCTACTGAACGCCTTGCATATTTGGCCAAAGTTCTGAACACCACTAATGGTTTTTATAAAACAAACAGGAACCAAGACTCCACCATCAGGACAGATGTAGACTGAGTGCCAGAGGCCCCCTTGAAATGTAACTGCTGCTATAGGGCAGCTACGAGGTGAGGGGCAAGGCACCAGTGTGATCCCTGAATTTTAAAGTTATGCTTTCAAGACTCTATCAGCATGTGATGGGTTAATTTTCATATTGAGCATTTCACAAAGATCGTGAGCCACATAAAACCACTTTATTTTAATGTTTGTGAAAACATCTAAGTGAGAGCTAAAATTGTTGTGTTATAGATAATCAAAAAATACTTCAAAAAATCTGTACAACATGGTGTGTTCTATTTTCTGCAAATGCTGCTAAAGAAAACCTCTCTCAATTAAATCAGCGTGAAACAGGAATAACATCAACAAATGCAATAAACTAACACCCCTCCACTATGTGAGAATGAGGTCCCAAGAATGAATAAAAACTTATCTTCAAAGCAAGCAAAAGGATTTTATTGGGGGGGGAAACCTCGTTACAGAAGCACAGAAATTACGGAAACAAAGACCTTCCTGCAAAACTTAATACAGAACTGCAACTCTACAGTCATCTCTGATGACCATCACCCAGTCCATCTATAACTCGAGATCCCTCTCCCATCTTCTTTCTTAAATTTCTTATTTAATTTCCCTTATTGTGGACTGCAGTCAATATCCTCAAACTAGACTGGATGTGGCAACTCCCTAACATCCTCTGAGTCTAATCTCAGTAAAGCTAATGGTGCTCACATGAGTTTGTCAACTGGAATCTGGAATAGAGAGGCATATTTACTCAACAGGGTTAGCATGATCTCCCAGTAATCTCCTGAGATTACAGAAGGCATTTTCCACTAAGGCTTCTACAGAGAGGCTACAGAAACGCATTGGTTAAAAACCTCTACAAAACAAACAAACTTAACACATACCTCCAAAAGGAAACTCAATCTAACTTAATTAGAAATTATATCTAACATTCCCCCATGTGCTCCCCTACCTGAGAAAACACCAAGGAACTCTTTATTTTTACGTAAATGCTCAACTGTAAGCCATGTCAAATTTTAAGTAAATTGTGCAATCGCTACGATGAGCTGGAAGTTAGTTTCCTGAAATACCATCCTGTTTTAACAGCATGTTAATTTATCTGCTTAATATTTTACAATGGAGTAAAATAAGTATGCAAGTTGATCATGGTCTGAATTTGCTGTTTCGTTTCGTTTTCAATTCTAACAACACCAGGAGATCTGGCATTTACCCACCGAAATGTACCTTTCATCAATAAAACATTCTTCCATCAGTAAGACACCTGTAACAATTTAAGTCTCTTCAATATCCTAAATCCCAGTTAGGCAAAATATATTAACACATTGTGACATTCAGAGCATGGGCACTGGCACTGAAGCTAGGTACTTTTATTAAAATACCTTGCTGAATTGGAAGGCCAGCAATGAATATCCTTTATGATAAATGAAAACAAATCTTCTCAAATGCAGTTTCTCCTGTTCTTTCACCAGACCTGTTTCAACTAAAGACAAGTGCAGAATTAGAGTACTCTCTCCTTTTTCTGCCCCCCCCCTTTTTTTGGCCTTACTAGTCATAAACTTATTCTAAGTRGCAGCATTGTATGCACAGCTGTACACAAAGAACCTCATTAAAAAGGCTGTCTTATGTGGGTATTCCTCTGAAAGCTTAACTTTTGCCATTTTAGAAGTTTACATTAATGACTGCATTCATTTACCAAGCACTAGTGGTTTTTTTCCCCTTTTTGTTTTTGAAAATGGAGAAAGCTACTTTATTTACAAATGCCTGATTTTGGTTCATGTCTAAAAACTCACGGTTTAAATGTTAGTAATTGTTTTCATTCTGCTATTTATTTTCATTTCTTCACATTTGTCTTTTTAATTAACCATGGTCTAACGCATTAAATATAACACATTTCTGAGAATTGAAACTGTGAACTTTATAGGGTTGTTATTCTTTTGTTTTTATACTGCTATAATGATAAATAATTACTAGTGCCATAAAGTTTAAGATCAATCCCAAAATCAGATTCTGGGTCTCCTTTCATTAAATAGTTTAGGATGTACCAAGTCTGAAATTTTCTTGTGGAATAATCAGATTAGAAATCAAAAGGTAATTTTTGTTCATTAGTATGATATTTTTTAAAATACCAGAGATAAAGTACTAAAGAGAATGTTAGAAATCACATGTAAATGCCCAAGAAAAACATGTAGACTTTTAGTCGTGTTCAGGAGAATAATTTTACAGTGAAATTTGGATAGAATTAGCGGCCATACTGGCTACTAACTATAATTAAAACATACTTGGCATTATACCGGTTTAGGATACCWGTCCACCATTGTGAAGTTTCAATGTGTATTTATGCTATAAATATACATTACTGATGCCTTTATTTCTGCGTAGAGGTAAACAAAACATGGGTTAACATGGGAGAAATCTTACATATGATATAGAAACAACAAAGGCCCATGCTAAACACAGTGATTAGCCATTTGGATAAAGCATCATAACACCCCAAATACTACTCACTGTTTTTACTCGTGTTATTTTTTTATTTCTTATAGTTTCTTTTTTCTTGAAGTAAAAAAATATTTGTTCATATAAATGTAACATGGCCCTTGCACTGCGTGTCCCAGTTATCACAGGTCCCCCAGAAACGATACATTATAATCTCTGCAGTGCTAATTCACCAGGACACTGGTGCAGTGTATGCTTAGCTGATGACAGCTCCTCGAGGCTCAAAAAGGGCATCACAATCACAAAAAACCAGGCCATGATGCCTGACTCCCTGACACGATAGCTGAACAACGGTCATTTTATTCTGTTTCTCTACATCAAAAACATTTGCAGTTCTGTTGGGTCTGTTTTGCTGCCTTGTGTGGATCACAGCTCTATATTACCGGTAAATTTGTTATAGCAAACAGCTAAGAGTACATAAAAAAACCAGATTTTTGCCTTTCCACAGTGCAATATTCTATTGTAGTATAACACACAGTAGCCAAATGAACCCTCTGTGGTTATTACCCACCTAATGTTGTAAAAATATTACTATGACATTTCGTCTGGTCGACCATCTTAAAGGTTAATTCTGTTTCCTATTTGAGATTTTCCTCTAGGTGAGCCATTCCGTGCAGTTTCTATTTACTGATTCCAAACAACCCCCAAACTGTTTCATTGCTCACTCTCACTGTTAAGAACATATTGACTGGCTGCCTGCTCTGCTGTTTAATTCATTTATGCTGAGAGTCAGGCATGAAGACAGAATTTTAAATGTGACATTTGCAGGCTGTTGGGTCATTTGAAGCTCTGACAACACCAGGGAGTTCCTGACATACAAACTGGTCCTGATTTCCAATCTTCCATGTTCTGAACACATCAGAGATTCTTCCCGGAGGTGCAGATTTCAGCCAAAAGTTTTAAAATCCCTTGCGTTTACATCTCACAGAAAAGACCTGTACACTTTAAAGTTTTAAAATAAAGTTTTTGTTTCCTTTAAGGTAAAACCAGCTCTGCCCGCAGCGTGCAACTAAACTGCTTAACACTGATTGACAAAAGGTATTCGGAAAGATCTACATCTAATAATTAATACTAATAGGATTTTGTAAGCAACTTCGACATTTAGAGGACTTTTATTTGTTCCCATTGATCTTTAAGCGTTCACAACCAGCTCAGTCTGAAACCACAGCTTTATCTCACATTGTCTATCTGGCTATTGCTACCCTGACCAACATCAAGTCCCAGTTTTCAGGTTGGAAGTTTTCCTCATCTCAAGGCAGTGAATGGACTTAACCATTTTGTCTCCCATGATGAACTGTCATTATCTTCCCCAACTTTCAGGTCAATTTTTCAGAGTATACCTGATTACCTGAAAGATTCCATAATGCTAAGGTACCATTAGGAAACCAGTAATCTGACCTATTCAGTCCTGACCTAGGAAAAATATAGTTACCTGTCCCTGAAGCAGGACTCGCATCTACAAAGTTAAAAACATTTTTTTTTSGGAGAAAATTCCAAATGACTGCAACAGAGTAGGTCTTTTTGCTTTCTTTAAAGCATCACCAAGAAGGGAGATGCTAAGTCTCAATACTCATGTTTTACAGTATATCACAAGTTTCATGTATGTTATTTGGCCATGAGTGTTTCCACAAAATAGGCAGAGCCCACTGTGGCTAACAGCGAAGAATRAGAAGACACGTGAATGCAGGCTGGGCATCTAATCTACTAGCAGGACGGATTGAGAATCAGACCTTGAACTTTGAGAAAAGAGCAAGAAGGGGGTATAGAATATTCTGCACAGAAAAGATCTCTTCCTCCTCCTTGCCATAAATTGGCAGGGGGGAAGACACGTGATAATAAAAACTGTAGCCTGCTATTCAATCCCAGCTCAGATGTCCACATCATCCCCCATTTGTTTACCTAAATCAATGGAAGAGTATTGATTTTAAATAAAGACACAGTTAGAAGGCACAATCCAGGCAAAAATCTCAATCTCTGGGTTTTTTTTTATTGTGCAAAACAATGAGCAAACAAAAAACCCTGTGCAAAGCAGAAAGTATGATGACACTGCTATAGTTAGAAACAGAAATAGTGCTAATTCAGAACTGTATTAGGAAGGGAGATTGTTTTCCCTACTTAACTCGTCATGACAATTATTCCACAATAATGATTCTATACTTTGACTGCTTTTTCAGGAAGGGGAATATGATTTAGGTCAAGATGAAAATTTGAAGAAATTAATGGATTTTTTTCTTCTTTTATATCAGTAGACACACAACAATTTTAACAGCAACCTATGAAGTGTCAACTGCGTCATACAGCAAGCATCCTTTCATTGCCATGTTCAGAATAAGACTTTTGTAATTTAATAGTTGCCATTTGAACAAGAGTATGTTGGTTTTACATACTTCCAGCATGAGGACATTGATTCTGTATGACCTAGAAAAGCAGATTATTACAGGTGTTGTTTATCCTCAGAGAAAATCCTTAAAATAGAAAGACATACCTGGTGTATTATCTGAGCTACAGGAAGTTGTTCAGCGTATTTTAGTGGTTCTGTTGCCAACTCATCCTTTGGAAGCCTGGGAAGAAATTAAGTTAACACTTATCAAAGTTAGTACAATGTTTACCAAGTTAAATTACTGAAATTTAAGAGTTTCAGGTACATTACTTTTAAACGTGTGGTATCTGGGAGATTATTTTGCTTAAGATGAAGAAAAAGTGTATTTTGAGATGTTAACTGAATATACTTCTTACAAAGTTGAGTGAAAGAATTCATTTATAATAAACAGAAATGTGTGTAACATCGTGGATTTTTCCCTGACCGAAGCACATAAAACACAAATCTAGCAGCAGAAACCTAAGAAAACCTTTAAATTTAGTTTTAGACGAACAAAGTGCTGGTGAAAGCTGGATTGAAATCCTCACAGGAAAAAAGTCTTATGCRTTTACAGAGCATATTCAGCACTGTTAACAATAAAAGCTTCTTCACTCAATCCTGCCAACATAATTCAAGTATGACCATCTCAAAAGGCAAGAGGGATTATTCACTGTTTCCCATTTTTGCTGCAAGTGCACATCAGTGTTCAGCTGTGGTAGAAGTTCAACACCACAAACATTTGTGCATTTGCCAGCACAGTAGTGTATACTACTGATTTCAAATAAGCCAAAGAACTAGCGTGAACAAAAAGAGTAGAATACTTCACAAAGAAAATGCATCATACCCCTTTAAACTTCAAATAAACTGTAGTTGCAACTGAAAATTCAGAATCCATAAGCAGTCTCTTAAAAGAGTATTTAAATGATAGTAAATTAATATGAAAGCATGTTTTAAACCCTTCAACAATACTGCTTTCTTCTACTGGAACTGCACAGCATGTGCCACATTTTCAAAGTATCCTTCAAGGTTTTCATCAGTCATTCCTCAATCTTTCTGAAGAGTTCTGAATATAGGAATTCAAGTAATATGACAAGAAATGAAGGGGGAAAAAAAGATCCCTAAGAAAAAAAGGCCTTTCTATAAAGTTAAAGCAGAACTACTTTCAGACAAAAACTGTGGCCAAGACGTTATTTTCCAGGTTCAAATTACTACCTTATGCCCATTCTAGTCAAAAATGATACATGCTTGCTGGGTTAATTTACCTGCAGACTGGCTGCCAGGTAAGAGCCAGAAACTACAGGTTTAGACACTGCACTGGGAGTCAAAAGGCTGTGGTAAAAGAGAGGACGATAAATGCACATCTCTTCCCTTTTCCACTTCTCAATTTATATTGTGGTTAGGAAYGCTTTTAAGCTCCAAATAAGAGCCTGAATACCCAGAAATCTGTAATGAACAGAGTATGAGGAAGTATGGAAGTCTTACTGTATAAGAAATTTAAAAGCAGAAAATGAAGGAAACATGGCAATATTTCAAAGATCATAGTGACAGTCTGTTTAGAACTGCTTAATGTGCTTAAGAAATATTAAGTAAGCAAGCTCTGAACTACTGAAGCTGGTCTACTGAAACAGCTGATTTACTTATACGGTTCTTAGAGGTTTTGGACTATTATGGCAATAGTGAATTTGTACTCACAACATGAAATATACTGCTGTTATAGTCCAACACAAACATTAGAGCTTAGAGTGGGCTCCACCACCCCGTGGTGTGCAGAAGGAACCTTTCCACTCATTTCCTTTCTACTTTCTATCATTTGCGGAGTCCTGACTGGCAAACATACCACTGTCTATTTAGCTACCCACTGTCAGTGTGTATTTGAGATGACTTCTGTTCTAYTGGGAGCCTGTTAGCTGACACAACACCTTGATTTATGGATACTAGCTACATAAATCCAYTCCTTAGCCATAGTTCTAGATATGAAACTGCTGTACACAGAACAAAATGTTCATCAATATCTTGAACACTTATCTCTACAGTCTTTACAGGCACRCTGCAAATCTGGGGAAAAAACCTCAGTATCTCAAATACCAAAATTAAATACTTGAAGCTGCAAGTAACAGCTACAACTACTATAAACTAAATGTTAGCAGGAAAAAAAAAAAAAAGAAAGCCTTGTCTGTTCCATCAAGGACTTTGTACATTTGGCAATGTTTTCTGTCTAGACAGTGCCAGCATTCCCTTGCATAGTCAAACACCCTCCTTGTCAACTGCAGAAAAAAAAAGACCTTTCTTCAAGTGTCAAAGGATTAAAAAAAGATAGAGAAAAATTATCAAGATAATTTTGGGCCTTAGGAAGCTTTACTACAAAAATAGAGGGGAGAGTAGTATAAACATGTATTTTAAAGTAATTAGATTTAAATTGAAATTYGGTTGACAGGAGCCTTTCAACATCAAGAAAGACAATTTTTTAGTTTTTTTTCTAATTTACTTCCTGAAAAAATCAATTGAACTACACTACATTTTATATATATACAAATTATAAGATATAGATTAGATAGGTGCACATTATAATATATATACATACACGTCTACATACATGTACCCACACTATAATATGTATACACGCACACACAGTGGTATTTTGGAAGAAAAGTTCAGAACTGTTCTCTCAAAATTTTTGCTTAAACGCCATGAACTTCCTGTATATGTACTCAGTGATGTACTAGCTGTCAAGTCTACAAAAAAGAGTTTTGATTCTTCTCTCCTGCACATAAGCCTCCTCAACTGGATGAGCATGTATCTCAATCTTTTATATTAAACTGCATAAATTAAAGCATGGAAGCTCAGAACTCTTGACAAAAAAGCTGTATGAAATATTGTCCAACTAGATTCTCTACCTGGAGCAAGTCATTAACTTGAGCTAGCAGGTATGATAAAGCAGTGTATCAATAAACTTSGGGCATTTGAGGCCACTAACTAAAGTGCAAGAATAACTCACAGTAAATGCTCTTTGCAAATGTGACAATGATAGTGTAGTCTTCATCATTATGATACTGCAGTGCTACATCTAAAGCCATTGCATGGCATTTTGTCAAGTGAAAGAACATACCACCTCCTCCTAGTACCATATGCTCAGATCCATCTAACAAAAATTAACTGTCAGAAGGATATGCAGATTATTGAGCCAACCTAAAACATGAGCAAGTTCTTACTGACCATGACTGATTTTTTTTTTCCCCCCTAAATTCATAAGCGTATATATGGCTTCACGAAGGTCTTCCTGAATGCTTTGTTCCCAGCTCTTTTCCCTTCTTTGATCAACTATCAGAATATTTCAACACATATGTTTCTAGGGTTATTCTCATCCACTTCTACTCATGGTTCTGACCAAGAGTCAGATCTGAACTGTTATTATATACACTAGCTATTCATAGCTATTTACACATTGGAAAATTAAAAGCATCTAATACTAGTGACATTCTTATTCATAGAAGTTATGTTGCATTTTAAGCAAATAAAAGTAAAAATTTTGTGAGAAAAAACACATTCTTTTTCTTGATTTATCTTTTTAATTTTCCTATCAAGTGATGATACCTGTGACAGAAATTGAACTTTATGACAGAGGTACCTTGCAGGTCTCAGTTTTCAAGTACTTATATACAGTCAGTTTGGAAAATGCTTCAAAGTGCTTCAAAATGTCCAGCATGCAAATTTCTACCGGTATAACTATGCCAGTGAGCATTACCACTTTCAGTATTCGTTTTAACAGATACAAGCGATAGAAACTCCTTTGAAGATAATTATATTACTATGAAGGCTCCATAGATGTTGTTTTCATTTCTCAGAGCAAGCACCAGTTTACCGGTCTAAACATTTGTATAACAGGTATAAGGCAACTTCCTCTAAATTTCTTTTTGCTTCTTTTATCTTGCCAACAAACCTGTTGTACAGTCATTCTTTCTAACAAAGGTGAAACTGGATGATGCAACAAGAAATTGCTATCCTATAAGCAGCACAGAGGATGAAACACTGCATACAAAAGGCTTCTATGAAACAGCATCCATCATGAAAGCTCCAAGAACAGGAGTAAATTCAAGACTTGTCTGTCCTGAGAAAAGGTCAGAAACAGCTATCGGAGTCTGAAATCCCCTGCAAATGAGCACAGAGGCTGTATTTTAAATAAGAACAGACACAGCTCGCTGCCAGTAAGATCAAGCAACATGACATAGCTCACAACTACATGGCTGAATTCTCTCCCTCAAAGCGGGGGCTGCGTCCAAAACTGGCTACTCTAGGGACGTGTTATGTCCTGAATCATGTGCAAACATTGTCCAGRAGAGCTCTAGCTGGCATGAGCCAAAATAGTATCAGGGACCGTGCTAACAAATAAATGTCATGTATGACTGCAAGACAGTGCATCAGCCTGTCTAATTTACAAGCACAGAAGCAGCCTCATATTCTGTCTTCAAGAAAATTACATTGGCTAGCTTGGTGAGTTTTGGAAGTGGATCAAAGAAAAGCCACAAYCAGGGCAGTTGGTACTGAGGAGAAACTTGCTGCAAAACTGCTACTTCATTTCACACTAGCCCTAAGATTAGTAGTCCACTAACATTTGGCCTCCTAGACTGGCAGAATTACCTGTAAAAGGCAATCCTCTTCTAAAAAGGGATATGAAGGCCATGTCTAGAGAGGAGAAAAAGGTCAACACAGAAGAGGATGTTCTACCTCCTCCTCTTTTGCAGGGTGGAGGAAGAGAACAGGTCAGGAGAAAGATCATCTCCATTACAATCATCCTGACCTTGCCTCTCCCTTTCACAGAGGGATGCAAGTAAATTGGTTACTACTCTCCCCCCAGAGATAATTTCCAGATGCCTGGGGTAACATTTGCTTTTGCTCAAAACCAAGCTATGTCAGGAAAAAAAAAAMCCAACAAAATACAAAAAAAGAAATCTCAGTCGATGGAATTTGTGCTCAAATCACGTGTGGCAATTTGAGGCTGTAATTTCACAAAATTGCTTGGCCTCACTGTTTAGTTCATTTATATTTGACACTTAAACCTTTATAAAATAAGGGCTAATTTGTTGTTATACAGATTTCCTTGTATGTTTAATTTCTTTCAAAACAATTCTATTACAAAAACAAAAGTCATTTTTCATGAATTAATTTTCCAGTAAGAAATGGTCCTTTCTGTCTCAATTGAGCATGACAGCAGAGTGCTGCCAACAGTGCCAAAGTAAGCTAACACAGTGGCATATCAGCATATACCGCATCACGCCTGACAGCTGGTAATGCAAAGCATAAGGAGATCTTGATTTTCAGGGAGAAGACTAGAAAGAAACATAAAATCAGAAGAGAAGTGGGAAGCAGTGAGAGAGAGCAGAAGAGGAGGATCTCGAAAAATTCAATTTAAAAGTTATTTTTATACTGCCACTGTGACTGCTCTTAGATGAAGGAAAGTAAGCATGAAACAGAAACTGTGGAAAGTGAATCTAAATCCAGTAAAATGTGTCAAGATATTTAGTGAAAAATCTTATTTGTTATTTATATTTGCATGCTCGGTCTTAGGGGAAAAATCCTGAGAGAGTCAACATGTGCTAAAGAAAAATAAATCCCTAGCATCAAGAGGTGGCACATTTTGCCACAAGTGCTAATCCAGCCTACGGTCTCCTACACAGAATAGCTACAGTGGCTTTAGGACAGAGATGTATTTTATCTCATGCAAGTATTACAAAAATACAGGAAAAAAAGAGCAGCATGTCATCACTAACTGGTTTGCTCATRGCAGAAATAGGCTGTTAGGACACTTCAAGAGAGAGAAAAGTCTAGATAACAGGACAAGCCATAAAACCTGGCGCTCTGGGCAAATATAAACATTCACTAATTATATGAGGCAAGAGGACTAAGGGCAATACGCCTTCCTTCCTATACAGTCTCTAGATTTGATGGTTTGGACAGCTCACACATTCTTTCATGCATATGACCCATGCATAGGTAATATTGCATCTCTTTGAAACTATTGTTACTTGATGGYAAGTCCTAATATATAACCACCTCTCTTGGAAACGACACAAAATCAAAGTCAGTGTGAACAGGGTAAAGAAGAGGATATCAGAGACAAAAATGCATTATGGAAAAAGGGGTTTGGGGATTACCTTCTTTATTTGCTGCAGATGTACAAGACTTGCACTGTTCCTGAAGTGCAGCCTGGTTTGCTTGACAGATAACTTCTGAATAGTATGAATGAAAATACTGGAACGGATTGTCCCACTTCTAGCTTGCAAGCAGAAATACTGCAACTGATCGAACAGTCCGTATGTGAGCAAAGTCCGTATGATGCAGATAACACAGCAGTGGCCTAAATCAGACACCCCAGACTGAAAGGTTGAAATTAATTAATCTAAACGTGTATAGCACCGATAGCTTTATTGACTGTAAATACATGAACACGCTTGCATCTGGCAATAAAAAGAAAACAAAATGCCAGAGCTTTATGCGCCACATCAGAAAAAGTTATTAGGTTTCCTATTAAAGAGGGACTGAAATGGGCTATGTCGGGTTTGAGTGAATAGTTCTTAAAATTGGCCATTGAGAAATTTATCTACCATATCCATACTACAGAAGATTAAGAATTAGACCTTGGATTAACGCCAGGTACTTGATCTATCTGCTAAACCCTAACTTTACACATATTTAAGAATAGGGTATGTTTAAACAACAGAAGCACTAACATACATGGAAATTGCCAGTGCTTGAAAAGATGAGATCATGGTTAACTCTGCTCTTCCCCAAAAAGTGCGCTCATCAATCCTTTTCTTATCTTTTTAAAGGAATGCAAGATTTGCCTATAAGCGTGTTTAGCACATGGACAGTCACAAAGAAGAGAAGCAAACACTCGAGAGTATAATCATTCCAGGGAACTTCCTCACAACACCTCCTTCATGGCATCAGTTTCTTCAGTTAAAGGGTCAAAACAAGTCTTTTGGCTACTTAAGAAAGCATTCAGTGTACACTTTGTTGCCTCAACCTTTGCTCAGGTGAGTGTGGATGTCCCCCTCTAAAAACCTGATATACATAATAATGCAAACAATTTCATTCACTACCATAGTGCTGAGCTYTGGTAAGCTGGACAGCTGGCAGCTTACCTTGGGCGACCTTGCAGGACTGTCTAGCAGAATGCTAATGTGCATTTTTTGCAGTTCATTGCTGTGGAGTCTGAAAGTCATGTCTTTGAACGGGTAAGCGATTAGTGCATATTCAAAGATGAGGAGAGAAGGGAGCTATGTCTACAGAGGAAATACGCAGGCATTTCACAAGTACAGCCAAGTACACCAAGATTTTTTGGTCCATGAATGCTGTGACCTCCACTTCATGATGCTTGCAGAACCTAATGCAGCAGGTGGCATACTATCAAAGATGGCTTAAAAAGACAGTTGCACAAAAATGACCAATACAATATGGAGATGAAGGAAAAAAATAAATTGAAGGCAAAAATTATCTTTGATGCAATGAAAAACTAAATCAAATCAATGTTAGACACAATCAGATTTATAGTTATCTGAAGAAGGAAGCTACTGACTTGCATTGAAAAGAAAAAATATTTTRTTTCATTGTGCTAGCCTTTATATTTTCCTGTAGAATAAAGCAGCAAAGCATCTTATAGTTTAGAAGTGCAAAATACTTTCTGTAATCTGTTCATTTCTTTTTAAATAAATGTGAGAGATTCTGACCCAAACTAGTCGTACAGACTTATTCCTGGAGTTTAAAAAATACCTTAAGTCCCTGAATGCACAGTGATTTCTGTTGGACCTGATCATAAACAGGTCTGCTGGTGTTCCCAGAGTCTGCCAGACACATTAAGTTATAATCTGTTGCTTCACAAACTGGATAAAACTAGACTGTGACAAATGTTTCCTCTGCCTTTCTGTGATCCACACATAATTTCTTACCTAAAGAATTTCACGTGATTAACCTTTGTCAAGCCACATATTCTTAACCATCCCAAGATCCTAAARAGAGGTAATAGAAGTCTATCGTGTGTTTTAACACAGGTTGACCAATATTGTCTCTCTGCTCTTTTCTAGCCAATGACTTCTGTCAAAATATGTTTAGTCGCTGAAGGGACTCTCTGTTCTTCTGCTCCCATTTTTATACTTAGGCAAGACACAGGAAAGGAATTAAAAAGAATATTAGCTTAAGTAAGCAGAACTGACTTTGCTGCTACTGGAAAACACAGGACCTGTAAGGCTTCATTTTGTTATCTCAAATACTCCACATTTTAGGCAAATTAGAAAATCTCTTTTGAATTAATTTAAACTTCAACATGATGATGCTGCTGAAGCACAAAATGCTAATCAAAAATTGGAGATAAAAAGACCAGCTAAGTCTCTCCTCTATCGCTGAAAATCACCATTTGAGTCCACAGCTAAAAGTAGGTACTCATTGCTTAATGCTAATTCATTCTCACAGCAGACAGGGTTTTTGGGGGGTGGAGGGAGAGAGAACAAGCRTCTCTGTCAAATTTCTCAGACTCAGGGCATGTTTATACAGACAAGTCCAGCAATGTCAGAGGAGCTTCTACTGACGGTCCAAACCAGTCAGAAAAGAACATCGCCCACCTAGCTGAGCAAACATTCAATCTAGTTTGAAGCGCGTATGTGCTGTACCTAGTAACGGAGGCTGCAAATTTCCCCCTTGGACCCGGTCCTTCCTAATTGCATGGGAAAATGTTTAAAAGAGTCGTTAAAAAACACAGGTTATTATCGCTCTATGACTAGTTTGGAAACCTGTGACTGAATTTCACAGAAATCTCAAAGAAAAAAGACCAAACCCTCCCCTGCCACCACATCACACATACAGTTTAAATACCAGTACATGTTAGAATTATACTTTCAGCTGGATAAAGCAAGCTTGTTCATTTTTCATAACTGAAAGTTTATCAGCAGTGCCTAATCTTTACATAGACCAATTCAACACCACCTGCCAGTGCACAGAAAGTCAGAAAAATCAGCGGGAAGATGTTTTTAAAACAAAGAATTAACATGGGAATGTGCCAGGATAGCAATTCCATTATTCAGTGGCCACAGTTAGTCCTTATAGAGAAGTTCATGTTTTGTTTAGTACCACTGTTCCTTCCTGCGTATGTTCGAATTAAACAATGTATCTGCATTTGTTTATATTGTTACACTTTTCAACAAGCACCTTCTAAAAACCCTGTAMTACATACATTTTAAGTCCAATGATTTCTACACCTATGGTACATATTTCTATTTTTTCAGTTTATGAGTCGCGTAACATACCATCCAGCTATAATTTCTCATGAGACTGCTTAGTTCACTACAAGAATCTGTCAAAGTAGCAGTGGCAACRTCTGTTCTCTGCCCAACACCATCCACAGACCTTCTACCTTACCCCCTCCATTTCAAGCTTCCTATTTTACTTTTTTGCCCCTTTACTCCAATCCATCAATGTAGATAACTACACAGAATTACAGAAATGTTGTTTCTAAGGGACTTTCAGAGATCATCCGGTTCAACCTCCCAACRCCAGATCAGGTCAGCCATGGCTTTGTCTAGCTGAGTCTTSAAAACCTCCACAACTTCTCTGTGTAACGTGCTTTACTGCTACTATACCCTCTTTGCAAAAACATTTCTTCTAATGTACAACATGAACCTCCCAAGCCACAACCTACAGCCCATGACCCTTGTTACCAAAAGAAGAGTTTACCTTAACCGTCTCCGTCACYGCATTTCAAACAGTTGCAGCCTGCTATTACATCTCCCGCCTTTTCAAGGCTAAGCAAGCCCAGATCTGTCAACCACCTCTCACAGGTTGTGTGCTCTGGGCCCTGACCATCTTGGCAACCCCACTCCACYGTCTCAGCATCTTTCTTGATGGGGAAGGCCAAAAGCCAGACACAGTTATTTCAGGTGGGGCTTCACTAGCATCAAAGAGAAATAGTAACAATATTGCTTAATCTGCTCATCACATTTCTCCTCATGCAGCTCAGTAGGCAGCTTGCCTTATTGATGATGAAGGCACTCTGTTGGTTCATATTTAACCTGGTGTCCACCATCGCCTGCAGATCCTTTACAGCGGGGCTGCTAATGAGCCTGTCAGCTTCCAGCCCCTACTGATACGAAATAACAAGAAACAACACCAACTGAACTTCTTTCTACAGGTGTATAAAAGAGCATATACTGGTACCAATAACAGACCCAGGTTTTCTTGGAAGAAACATGCTACACACTAGGCACTCAAAAAATTAATCATAAAAATTACAGTGCTGGGCTTTTGAGAAATGGCTTACTGCGCAACCAAGTCTCCCCTGAACACCAGATGCTGCATTCAATCTTTCTGGATACAACAYGATCAGTAACACGTCTGTAAAGCAGACAACAAAGATACACCAAGGACTGCAAAACACTATACCACAAAACTTAACCAACTGCTTTCCCTTCTTTCACCAGTACTGTTCCTCTCTGTAGCCAACTCTAAGTCCTAAGAGTGGCCACGGCAGACAGAACTGAGTAGCATTCCAAGCAGCTAGCAGTAAAAGCTTTAGATCTGCTGTCAACACATGTACCTATGTAACATTATATTGCTAAGCACATTGGGAGGGCTCTTCTTCACAGAAAGCTGCACAGAAAGTACATAGCTCTTAAGCTTTTTATCAGTCTTACCTTCTAGACCGTGATTCTCTGTTATCTATAGATGACTCGTGCACTTTTTTGTCTGGATTCTGGTTTTGTTTGTTCTTGTTAATGGCAGATGAAACCTCAACTTCAAAAACAAACACTTAGCTATATTATATTCTCTGAGGCCAAGGTACTGCAGGTTACTGAGTGTGCTGATGTTGAACAATAAATCTATTAATATTTGACTCTGTAAAGCAGTCACCCTTTTTCTTCATATTGGTATTGTATGGTCTGCCTTTCTGTCCTCACTTATTTCAKAGTATTAGGACCAGAAAGGACTCATCTCCTGTCTACCACAGACCGCTGCATATTAACCAGAGCGCCCTATATTAAGTTCAGTGACTTTACAAACTTTACAGCCTTTAAGCCCGAATTATTTCAGTAGTCCGCTCCCAGGAACGGAAGCAGTGGCAGAAGTCATACTTTTCCTGGGTCAAGTACACGGCATGCCACTTGCCAAGCTCCCAGCAGCCATACAAACTTGGGAATTCCCCTGCCTATCCAAGCAAGTCACTAGGTCTGAGGTCTCTGGGACAGAGAGATGGACACTATCTCCTTCCACTCAATTCAATGCTGTAGTATTTCCAACATCTGCCAGCTAGCTATACCTGTACAAGACACATGTCTAGATTTGCAAGTTATCCCTGGTTGCAAAGCCAAACAGTAGGTTGGACAAGCCAGATTTCTGACATTCCAAGGTGATTTCTAATCCAAATACCTGACATGAAATCCGGCACCTCAGACACCTGCCAAGTCCAGATTTCTGATTACCTCACCTTCTTCTTGCTGGGAAGGGACAGATCAGCGCGCCACAAACTATCAGCTCCCTTTCTCTCTGCAGTCTCCAAGGGACAAGGCTAAAGCAGGAACAGAAGCAGCTCTGAGGGCTACAGCCATGTCCCTCCCCATCTTTCCTCCTCAGTTAYCTTAAATTCTGTGTAGTGTTTTATTTGTCTTACTGCAAGGGTAAAGAGATAAAACCATTTAATACRAAAAAGGTTTTTTACAGAAGTTTCAGTTTATTTCCATACTTATGTTGATATGAATTCTGCAACATCTTAATCATCAACATGGTAAATGCTAAGCAATGTTTAAGCAATCATCAAAGATCTTCTTTATAAYGTAATAAAGCAAAAGCTACTTCTATGAAATGTTAAGTTCCTAAAAAATTAAGTACATTTTYCAAGAACACCTATATGGGTTGGACCTTGCCCACAGTAAAAATAATTTATAAGTTAGTAGAATTATTATGCTAACAAAAATGTCTAACAAGGGCTAATATKAAATAGTTATTTTTGAAAATGGGACTTTAACTTTTAAAACTAAACCTTCAGTATTCAGTCAGAACATGCCCAAACTTAAGCTGACCATGACTTTTTAAGACTGTCTTACAGCAGCAGAGTATATACATTAAATGGGTTGATCTGGTTTTACTTTTCAAAACAAAAAACAAAAAACCAAACAARCCCCACAGAAAAAAATTACCCACTTCATTCTTTTGTCAGAGGATTGTTCATGTTATTTTTTTTAAACAAATGTAAGGGTTTACATAAAAATGATCAGCAATTTTAACTAAGATTGAAGCCCTAGTATTATTAACCTAATCTCAGTCTTTATCTCATTCCAGTGGTACGTTCTTCCATTATWTAAAAGTCATTTCCTGCAAATGTTTACAATCTACAGAACATTGTATCAGTAAATCTGAATGTATACTGATAATGTATACTTATATACATTATACTTATATATACTTATATATATACTTATATACATTATCAGTAGATACTATGAGCAAGAGACTGTGTAAAGCAGAAAACATCCCAGTGCCAATCTGTCACTCAGCTTTTAGAACTTCAGGSTCTCAATACACCTTACATAAAAGAATAAAATCTCCAATGCTGCTAAGGTCCTTCACAATCCTGTATATAAATATATGTTTCTCCATGTGTGTATACACATATACGTAAAAGGCAACTATGAAACTAAGGCAAGAATTAAAAGTTTCTTGGTTCATTTACTACAGATAATAAGGCCAGATTTCTCTTTCGCCACCTGCATATGGAATAACTAACAGTTATAGAAACAATGGAACAACTCCAATTGCACAGTAATATGCTCAAGAAAAAAAATCCAAAGTGAGGGAAGCACAAAGACGTGCAACAGTCGAAAGAAGATTTCTTTCTACAAAATTTTGCATGCTACATATTATCAAATACATGAATTCTAGCAAAGAGTTTACATTCTGTCCTGCACCTTCTAACTTCATATTTTAAATAYTTTGTGGAAAACAAACTTGATTTCTAAATCACCCATCTACCCTATAGAGGCTATACATTTTAACAAAATCTTATTGTAAAGCTCAGAGTATGTGTTGACTATTTGTGGCTAGTATATGTATTCTTTATGGCTGCTGGTCAACTGGGATTTCATGGACACAGGCCTTTTACACTTTAATGTCTCCCTGCCTTATTTCCTAAAAAAAACCCCACCAAAACAAAATAACAAACCAAAAACCTGCTTCTTCTGCATTTATCAAGACTAGGATGAATGCRGCAAGCACACCCATCCCCACTGATGAATATATGTCACTTTGAAATGAAAAATTTCCATTTCAGTAAATATACTGCACTGTAAAGTACTGAACTTTCACTAGAGAGCTGCTTAGTGACTGCAGTTATTGTCTTATTACAGAGTCCTGGACTGAAACGTGATAATATAGTATTTACTGATGCACTGTGTTCATTGAGAGAGAAAGGCCTGAAAGACAGATATAGTGGGGAGAACAGCAATAAGAAGAGCACCTGCTATCTCAAGCTGACTGCTAAGCAGCCAACAACATTTTCACTGCAGCACTCGCACTTCAGCACAGGCAGAGGTTTCCTCAGGATCATGGCAGAACAATGATGCCATCGCCTTCTCAGAAGAGTTGGCAGCCTGGGGTCCACTGGGAAGCCATACAAACTCTGGTAAAATATGATTTATAACAAGAAAATGACAGTGCTGATGGCTCTCCACAAGTGGAAAGCCCCAGGAATTTCTACTTATCTCAAGAATGTGGATTTTTTTGTTACTCAAATACTTTTCCTACTGATCTTACAGCTATAAAAAGATATTGACCCGCTATTGGCCAGTGCATCTTTAGTAAACCCACCATTATGCAAGAGGTCTTTCCAATGGGGAAGGAGGAAAAGAAAAAACAGTTAAAATGAGCTACTGAGAGATTATATAGTCTGAATTCAAGCCAATGCAACACAAACTGATCACCTCCAGGAGTGCAATGAAGGCATGTTTCCAGGGTTGGGGTTTTGTTTTGTGGTTTTCTGTTGTTTCTGTGKYTTGTTTTGCTTTTTTAAACACAACATAATAGAACCACTGATCTATTAGACATACTACATCTACCCTTACAGACCAACCGCATACATTATATCTAAAAAATTATTTTCTACTGCAACTTTACTCACTCCACTTCTATCAGGACAGTAAATTGACGGTATGCTACTGTAACTTACTKTTTGAAATCAGTTTATCTCGTAAATAAATAGTTTTAATTGTATGTACGCAATGCTACTGTAAAGGTAAGCAAATCCAAAGTGAAACTGTCAGAGGATAAGCAGCCACAAGAAAGATTCTGAGAAAGAATTCTCCAAGCAGATGAGAAGTCTGAAAATGCCTCAGTAAGCCCCTAGGAAGGATATTATTTCACAGCAGCCACTTCTGATAGCACAGCGAAACACAGTGGAAGTCCTCTGCTACTTCCTCTGCGAGCCACCACCCCAGCTATGAATACAGCACCGTGGCACCAGCCTACACTGTAAGAAAGGCAGATATGCAAGTCTAAGCAAAAACCAGAACGCACTCTTTTCTTGTATGTGGAAAGAGCAGTCTAAGACAGAGCTAAATTTTAATAACTATTGTACATAATCACAAATGAAAAAACAAAGACTGTATTTTAATTTAGTGAAAGACACCCTCTCCCCAAATGTATTCATCTGGAGAGAAGTATTTGGCAAGGTGATTTATTTGCTTGCACCACCTAGTGGGGTTTAGTTTAATCTACCAGAACAGTCAGAGTTCAGTCATGTTCCTACATYGTGACATTAGTGACAGACCGCATTTTCTCACAGCATGCTTAATATTTCAAGCCTGCATGACCCACTAACAGCACTACACTTCTAAGYTTCCACACATCTATAAGAACATAGCACAAAAAAAATGTTAGAAAACAATTCCTATTTTGCTTGTGTTAAACMAGTTTGGCAGGAACTTAACAGAGATGTTGTAGAAAACTATTTCAGAACATAATGTTTATGAGTTTCTAACTTGAAATACACATCAACGGTACCTTGTCAGGGTGTACCACACAACCTCAACAGTCTTAACAGATCGTGTTATGTGATAACAAGGCCACGCACTGAGATTCRGAAGATTTCTACAGGGCTTTTGGATCAAACCTCTGGCAGAGGCAGGCACACAGTGCAAAGGGCTCTGTCTGCAGGGAAGAGGGCTCACCAGGGAGCAGCAACCACCTGTGCTGAAGTCCAACTGCAGCAGGAACGAGCATCTACACTACTTTTGTTATAAAGGTTCCTGGTCGCTCCACTCCAGTTTGGCTGCTTTATAATGCACTGCCCCAACACAAAACTTTACTACGTGAAGTCCAGCCACACTGGAAAAGTCCTTTTCTCAGTTCAAACCCCAACCTGACACAGACAAGAATTTGTTAAATATTTAAATACAAGTCTGAATGGCACAGGTGAACTGAGCTAGAATTCATTTTTCTCGTAGTTTTTCCTAATGAAAAATTTACATACTGCAGTAAGAGGTTTAATGCATTTCATCTGGAGCATAAATCATGCTACAGAGACACTACAGAATGAGAATGTTTTTTTTAGATGGGGCAATTAAATAAATAGATCAGTGCCAAAGTGTTTCTAGATCTCCTACCTGTTTTCCACAGTAGGGATCTTAAGCATTTACAGAAATTCACACCATCCTCCTTCTTCACAACATTCATTATTTCATGATTTCAGCTTAATCAGTATCAGTTCTTACTTTAATGTAAACATATATTTGTAACTCATATAATATCAGAGGAGAAAAAAAATACTATGCCCACTTTACAATAAGGATCTTATCACAMGTGTTTTATCTGGATCCACAGGAAGACTTTGGGGAATAATGCAAAACTTTTTATCCTTCTATAAACTTCCATATCAGAAAAGAGGAGAGGAAAACATTTTCATTTCACAGTGGTTTATAAAATAACCAAAATCTGTTTTTTCAGAAACAATGCCTTTTTCTTCCAGAAGAAACAGGCACTAATAACAACTGCACTGACACGTATGCAAAGCCCCAGGCTATGGTACTGTCTAGGACAGTTAAGTACTATCTACTACTATAGAACAGAATCATATTCTAACAGTATCAGAGGATAACTGTGCGGTAACCAAGCAGACACCAACACAGTCCTTTGAAAAGAAGTCAAGAAGCAAGTCAGATTGTATTTTAAAGAAAGGATAAAGTGTTTTTTATTTCGCTTTCTGTACTCAAACTTTTATACTGTTTCAATACTCATACAAAGCACTCTTTCAGGATAAAACATTAAAGCGCATTTYTCATTTTCATAGTTTTCTTATTTGCTTAAGGTTTCAACATGAGCCATTTTGCTCTATGAGGACTAGTATCAAATTTAAGACTTAATAGCTGCATAGGAAGTAGAAAAGAAATGATGCTTGCAGTCTTATCCCATGTACATTTGATATTCACCCACATAAAAATCAAATTCTGCACAACTGTGAAGCAATATATAAGCCAAACACTAGACTTCGTACCCAATAACAAATCACTGCAGAATGCTGACTCTATTCAAAAAGACCAAAAAGGCAAAAAAAAAAAAAAAAAATCAAAGCTCAGCCGTTAAATTAATCACTGACATCAGAACATAGGTTCAGACACAAAGGCACAGGCAACTGACTGTACATGTTATTTTACGTAAACCTGTTATATATGGGCAACCCTCACCCCTAAACTTATCAATGCTGCTCTTTCTTGAAATTTTGATGTCCAACAATTTTAAAAGCTGCCTTTGTCACTCCTGTACTGAAAGGAGTGCTACACGGTCAGTTGACCCAACGTACCATCCCATGAAGAACTCGCGGTATTCCCACTGTGGGACCACTTTTATTAGGAAAACTTTTGGTCACATTTGTATCACAAAACGCATTTTCAGAGCCTATTCTACCACACAGATTAAGACTGCAGTCACTCAGAAAACCATCTGCAGAGAAGAAAATAAGAAAAAAAAAAATCATAAAACTTTCACCCATTTTTCTACCAATTTCACAAAAGTATCTCCTTAATAGGGTCTAACTGACTCCAGCACTATATCTTCTTTATTAATAATGGTCCTCATATTTTTATTTTAAAGACAGCTGCTAATCAGGGATTTTTAAATAATAAAAGCTCAGTATTAATCATATKTGCCTTAAAATTTCATTTTTATTTTGTAAAGCCTTATGAAATGGCCCTCATATTTTCTGTTACCCTTCTCCTCTCTTTACTTAGCTTCTGTCTAAAGCACTGGTGGTTGCTATGGTAACTTTGGCTTTTTTCCCCACTGTTCATACAGGTTTTCATCAAACCCAATGACTTTTTTTAAATCTTATCTGCTCTATAACAATAGTTCCTTGACAAAGGTGCTGCATACTGTACCAGATGAGAATCCTGCTATTTCACAGTAGTAACTAGAAAAACGGTAAGTTTTACTGAATTTTTAAAACTAGTAATTAAAATGGGGGGTTTTTTTGGTTTGTTTTTTAAATGTCCGAGTAGATTTCTTTCTTTCTTTTAATCTGAACATTATTCACGTAAAATATACTAATTAATGCACCAGTACATGTAAGATAAAGCCATTTTTATAAAGGAGGGAACAAAAGACCTTGTGTTCTAACTTTTTTTGAAAGAAAATTAATCACTATTGTTTCATGTAGACTAAGCAGGACACAACTAAACACAATGAGAACTGAGTCATTTTCTGCAATCTCTAAACGTGCTTAAGCTCCACAGTACCACTGCAGATTAACATCAGTTCAAATCTCCCTGTCACACAAAAAAATACTTCTGGTCATTTCAATAAAATATTTCTTAAGATTAGCATATAGTCTGCTATCCAGTTGGTCTATAACCTACAGGAAACAACCTGCATACGCCAACAAACAGATGAAGTATGTGCAAAGGCCTGAGCCATTTCCAAACACTTCACTAAGATTCTATTTTTAAAATCTATTTTTCCAAGAATATTTACGTTTAGGGCTAAATTCTTCAATGTGGGTTTGTTCTTGAAGTTTTTCTTTTCCTTGAATTAATGCAAAGCAAATGCTCTCTTGATATTTTCTACAGGACAATGTCCTCTTTTCCTGGTCCAGACAGGAAGCATCTTTCCTGAGTATTTACCACCTTACTCACGAAAAGTAACTCAAACACAGGGATCCGGTCAGACCGAGTTGATTAAACAATTATACAAAATTCATCCAACATACAGGACAGAGCATTAAAAACATAAATCCACACCAAGCTATTAGCAACAAACAGATTAACTACCTCACTCATCAAATAAGGTCCAAAAGTAGCATTCCTGGACTAAAGTTTTACTCAAATATGGTTACCTGAATCTAGCCCCTAAYTTTATTCTGGAATGTATGCAGGCAGGGCTGTGCTGGAGACAGTTTGATCCAGTTCAGTAGAGTAGGCTATTGAAACAACCTCTGGTAAAATTAATTCACCTTTAATACTGTCATCCTCTTAAGCAATATCAATAATATGAGCAAAAAATAGAAAGGATTTACAAACTAAGAAAATCACTATTTCATAGAATTCAACACTGAGAATGATTTTGCATTAGTTTGTTTGGGGATGGGTTGCATTCAATATCCATTTGCCTCAACAATAATAATTCATCTTTTTGTCATATATTATGAATATGGAAATTTTCCTTAATTTCAGGTTTTGTAAGCAGAAACACATTATGTTTTTTGACTTGGGTAGACGACTAACATGTATATTTCTATAACTTCTGATTATATTGATTTCCTGATTCCCTCCTCTCCTATTAACTTTTTTTTTCAATTCAGTTTGAAAAGAAGCATACCTAAAAATYACTCTTTTATTTTACAAGGACAATTACCAGTGAGAATAAATAATCTACAATTTGCTTCACTTCATTTCAGCAATTTTGTTTCTTTTCAAATTTCTGGTGAAGCTAGCTTTATTATATAATTATTCTTTTGTACAATTCTGATTACATTTAGCAAAATAATCTAATTACTAGACGAGCACAGTAGGCACAAAATGCATTAATACATTAATTATTCCCRGTTTCAATTTATATTACACTAGCTTTTCTGAGACTTCAGTTTGTTACCATGTGCAGGTTGCATATTCATTTGGCACATTAAAAGATGGYGGGATTTCCTCAGTAGGTGGGATTTCCTTTGTAATGATATCTATGTCAGCCACAGCTTTCTCTTATGCTCATCAGCCAGATACAGGCAACAGCTGCAGAGCAATTAGGTCTGTTCCATAGCTGCATTTTATAATATAATCACTGACATGTAAAATGAGCTTGCCCCTCACCCCTTTTTTTTTTCCCCAGTCTCAATGTGTCTTATAAAGAACTTCATTTTACATCCAGAGAAAGAGGAAAGAAACAGTTAGAAACCAGTAAGAAACAATTATCTAGGATAACTAAAAACTCAAGTAAGTACCCCTTGGGTGGTGCACTACCATAAATAAATTCCATGTCACACTASTAATCACTATTATTCTAAGGCATCTCTTGCATCTATTATTACCAGCCATAAAACTCACATATGTGTACACAAAATTCAATACAGTGATAATGATAATCTTTTAAGAAGTGCACTGTAATTTTACATGCTTTATATTTAGTATTAGATGAAAACAGTCATAATTTGGCACATAATTACCAAATGACCCATGTATACTCTCTCATGGTGTTAAAGAAATAATGATGTTTGCATAAAACCCTGATAGTGCAATATAATAAGAATTTTGTGACCAGTAATGGAAGCCCTCCTGTTTGCAGGATATGTACACCACCAGTACATTTCCCCCCCCCCCCCCCACTCCATCACCAAACTGGAAGCATGTCCCTCTTCACAACCTTTCAACAGCCACGAGTGCTGCTGAAAGCATCCCCAAGAATGGCAACTGAGGAAGGTGTTTTCATGGTGATGCCTAYATGTTTGCTCATTAGTAACAGAACAGAGAAACACTTAAAATACATCACTTAAAATACAACTATTACTATAAAACATTTAGAGCAACCACTGATGTAAATCACCTTTGAATCTATGGCACGAAAAGTCTTCCTGCCACAGCTAGTGCAATATTTTCTCCTGTCCTTCCTAAATTACTTCATAAACCCACAGATTAATATGCAGTCTAATATCTTTCAGTAGTGCCACTAGATTCGTAAACCACATAGAAATACTCCGTTTTAAGGACAATTTTCCATTTAACCACATTTTTTGCGTGCATACACAGTTTCCAGTTTTAAAACATTACAGCAGAGTGCCAATTTATCCATTTTACAGATACACAATATATTTTYATGGAGACATTTGTAAAAGCTCCTAATCACCTAATAAGATAGAAGTCAGCTCAGAATATTTTGTAATAAAGTACCTCTTAGTAAAAACTGTATCAGAGGGAAACCACACACAAAAGGAAAAAGGAACTAGGGCACTCTATTTGACAGCTAAGGAAGAAACAGAGGTTACGTCCTCTATGGCTGAGATTTAGAGCAGTTTCACTTAGTGGYTGTTCTGCTCCAATTCCCCAGATAAAATTTAGACCTACAGCAAGCAGTCTTCATTCCTATTTTATTCTAGCGGGAAGTCATGGTTCAGACTCTTAACCAATAGAAAAAAAAATACTAGTCAGTGGGGAACTATGAAGCTTAAATATTATGTTACAGTTAAATTGAGATAAACCTTACAGTAACTACAGCATTCATTATATTCTCGCAAACTAAAATGAGTCACAAATTGCTATATATGTAGAGATGTAACTTTTATCCTACTATTTCAAACAGGAAAATATTACTGAAATTTTAAAGCAGCTGAAACACACCTATGGCAACATGTCTCGCTTGCAGGYAACACAGGACCAGAAATCATCCAGGAATACAAGTAACCCTTTCTGATTTTTATCTCATTTGAATTACTTAATACAATTATAATATTGTATGCACTACCCCACCTGCCAAATTTAAATAGCTACCGTGGAACTACAGGAAAAACATACTCTTATCTGCTTCTTTCACACAGTTTACACTTAAGCAATCTCTCCAATTGCATAGAAAATCTAACCATTCCTGTCCTTCAGAGCACCATGCTGCTCAGGAGGAAATTCAGATCTATAATCTGGCAAGCGAGATTTGTCCCTAGTTTAGGAAAGCTTCTGCCAGCAGAACCGTCGCCCTGGACTGCARTTCCAGGAAGGCAGCCATGGGGAAAACACATTGGCACCAAGCAGCCCCAGCCCTCCCGTCCTTCTGAGAGCCCATATGGGGTCTGCGCAAACTGAAAAGCAAGTCGTGCAGTCCAGCAGGATGCCTTCAGCCACGCTGGCTAGCACGTCCTAGCTGCAGATTAACTCTGCCCCCTCCATGATACAGTGCCCTCAGTGAGGAGCAGAAAGACCATCTGTTCTCTCCTTGCGGTTAATCTCCCTCCCAGCGAGGGCAGCAGGCTCTGCTACGCCAGCAGAGCACAAATTACACAGACTAACACGCTACCTGGGACCAGCTACAGTGCGGATCCGTAATGTGGGATACCCGTTTTAGTGGCTTACTGTGATAGCAAACTTGGCTTTTCTAAGCAGAATAAATGAGCTACATTTGGCTTAAGAACATGCAATGTCCCAGGCCAGCAAAACCACTTTCAGTAATGGTTAACTTGATGGGGTACTCAGATTCCTAATGTTAAATATGAATTCAAACTTTTTGCAGAACAAGTACAAGAGGTAGCCCACTTCTACAAAGCACCCTTCCACACACCTTCTGAAGCTGTATGAATCCAAACGTCTGCCATTTATCATTCATCACTGAAAAACCAATAATCTAATAAACATTTTTTAAAATATTGAGGTAAGAAACATAGTAAGAGTGAAAAGATACCATCAATTTAAAGATTATAATCTGTTGAAGATTATTCTGAGAGATTAGCAGACTTTTTCCTTATCCTTCAATCAGAGTGTCTAAAAATGTACCAATACATGGCCAGTATTATTCAGTCTCTTCCTCTGCATCTGGTCACTGCAGAATTGATTTTTTTGTATTTTTTACATAGCAATTACACAGAGAACTACATAGAAAATACCACTGTAAAATTAAAAATCCAGCAACAGGAGGCAGGAGGAAGGTTCACCATTGTTAATTTTTTCAGTTTCTGATCAACCATTCCCTTAGTATTGGGACAAATTTGTATGTCAGCTAGACTTCAGCAACAGGTTTTTTAACCAGTAGGAATAGAAACTTAAAATAGCTGTCATATAATTCAAGGAACTTATGCTAAAGCAACTGTGAATACCAATACTCAACATTTATTCTTCCCCTCCCCGCAGCAAAGGAAATCCCAGCCTCCACTGTGCTCTTGCCTTCTCTTGAGAACTACTGGATTGAACTATTCATGCCTGAACAYTCACCAGGGGTGGGAGGGAGACACACTCTCCTTCTCCAGATTTGCTTCTAAATCCTCATTCCTGCCAGTCACCGGAATGCTATTCAGGTAATGCTGTGCTCTCACTAATTCCATATAGTATGTACAAAGTGAAAGTGGAATTCCCTAAACAATACTGGTGGCTTCAATTTATATTTTTTGGAAGTCCAATGATTTGAACCATTCCTGCATCCATAAGAAACATAAATATAGTTTAGTTATATAAAAACGTAGTAGTTTCAGTTTGCAACGAAACTATGTTCGCTCCATTTATGATATGAGAATATACTGCTTTCAGTGGTAATAAATTCTGGTGCTGTATCACAAAATATGAACACGTCTCTGCACATACGCACACAGCAGAAACTTCCAGTTCATTTTGTGAAAGAGAAATCCTTCCTGCCCATCTTTCTGTTCCAAGTTAGATCTGACCTTTAGGCAGATGACTAAGGGGTTTTCAGGCTTTTTAGTTCTTTTTCGATATTATGTAAAGTTGTGGCCAATTTAGTCTTGCTTTTTTAACAGTAACTGGCACAACAGAGATGGGCTGTCATCATTCTATGAAAGCTGAACATCCACAGTTGCCACTATATTCCCTTGCAGCCCCAGGAACCTCTAAATAGTGACTAGAGCCAACTAAATTAAGTTTGCTAGGATTCAAAAGACACTACCAACATATCCAATCCCTGAATAGTTATTCCTCCAACTCCCTTTGTATCTCACTTTCCTCTTTTTTTCTTCTTCTGCTTCAGGGGATGCAAAATTCATTACTCTTTGTTTGTTTCTCCTGGTATTTACCAATACCAACCTTTTGCACAGTCATGGTCTCCTGCCTGTAAAAATGCTGAATAAATCTCATTTTGCACTAAGTTCTTTGTTTATAGAATTACTTTCTTTTCCTGAAAGATCAATCTTACCACACAGATAACATTCCGCTGTCCTACAAATTTCATACTATAATCTTAGCAGTAGCTTGGGCACTTTAGTAGACGTATTCAGCATCTGTTATTTCCCCTCCCACAGTTTCTATAGATTTCTGATACCTTTGACCAAGCACATAAAACAATCTCATTCTGCAAAGTAATATTAAACAGTGTTCAGCAAGCCATCTGTAAATCCACTTCTTTATGTGATCAGAATGATCTTTTGTAATCACCTCTAGTTTTCTTTCCATCTTTTGATGCAATTGTGACTTCCTTGTTCTCCCGTTGCCAGAAATTCGCACTAGTCTATTCAAACAGCTAACTGGATAGAAAAGAGATGCCTAGCAATAATGCAATGCTTTTTTGGAGTTCAACTCACATTTCACTTTTTTGCTAAAGAACTAGGGCCCTTCATATACTCACTATGAAGCATTACTTCTCTGAGTGTAGCAGAGCTTTCAGAAATAAGCAGTGCAGGGAAACATTTTACTACCTTCCAGACCATCATGCAGCTTACCAAAGTCAACAACAGGGCTTCAAGGACTTCTATTTAAGTAATAAATTTAATAGCTCTCTGACAAGAGCTTTGGTCCACCAAACACCTGACTTGAGAAGTCTCTCCTATGGGGAGGGCTGGGAGATGCAGATAGAGATCATTTTATGGTCTTTTAACCATCAGTTATACAAATGTGTTGTGAAGGCAGAATGCCCCTTTCTCCCCCACAGCTTTGGACAAGACATGAATTTTCAGTGGCAGAAATCTCTGACCATCTGGAAGGTAATCCCCCAGGCACTCAAAAAACAAGTGTAAGCTTCTTCACAATATCAAAACAGGGAAAGACTAAGAGCATTTGCATATGCCTTAATACCATATTAAAAAAAACAAAACAAAACAAAACAAAAAAACCCCCCCACAAACAAACAAACAAAACAAAAAAACCCAAACCAAACAAACAAAAAAACCAGTAATGTTGCTTGAGCCCCAGAGACTTAATAGTTACATGCCCAGATTCATTTCTGGGGCATAAGGAATGCTAACATATGCTTGGCCACTAAATTCCATAGATGTAACAGTCCCATAATCACTGCTGCAAGCTGCCTGTTTGCTCTTCGCCCCCAATTTTTCTACCTCCTAGAAATCTTCTTCTTAATCACATAGAAAGTGTATCCTAACAAACATCAACAGTAGCTCTGGTACTTTTGACAGGCAGTAAATAATAGTAATAGAATTTTATTGAAATTATCATGCCATCTCAAAGTGCTGAAAACATGCCAAAATTACACGAAAATATTTCCTGGTCAGACGTATGCCAAAAACTACAGCTGTTTGCATAGTCTTCTTGAGCTGCGACATACAGTACACAACCACAGAAGTACCTCTAAGAACAGACACTAATTTGCATTTAGCACCTGGACACCAAAGCAAGAAGATCAAGCCAGGACCTCCATATAAAGAGCACTAGAAAGACTAATGAGTACTTTAGGTGACAAGAATTATAGAACAGCCCACTCAACTGCAAAAATAATAGCAGGTAAAGATCACATAAGGGAGAAGAGATGAAGAARAAATAACGAGACAAAATAAGAATGCTACATAGGAAAGGTGTAAAAAGGAGTGGGYAAAGGAAAACGAAATAAAAACCTAGACTGAAAACCCTATGACCTCTGGATATTCTCGGCTATCTAGATGATGTCAAAATCTACTAGATTTACTTACGACCTCCCTCTAAATCTGCCATGCAACTATTTTAGACGTTACCTGTCTCTCACCTATCACTATTGCAAGTCAATTGGCATATGCAAGTCACTTATGAAGAACATACAGCTTCTGGACTTGATTCAAAAGCTGAAGTTAACAAAAACATGGCCATTGATTTGCATGTGCTTCACAGCACCTCTACAGACCAAGAGGTTTGTTTTGATGTCAACGCCTATTAAAATTATATGTAGGGATAACTATATGTAGGTTCAGTAAAGTAGCATTCTACTGAAAACAACGTGAAATGATAGAAGCACAACCTGGTACTAACAGTTGAAGATTTCTCATAGAAGAAATGCAGGATGCCACACAAAATCTCACTAAAAGTTGGAGGAAGAGGGGGAAAAAAAAAATCATCCAAGACCAAAGACAATCTGACTCAAGAGCTATAGTTTTGCAACAAAACATACTTTCTTACCAAAAAAAAACAAAATCTGGCAAAAAGCATGGTCAAAAAAATCCTTTCAAACGAACAAATAATATATTGTTCAAAGCTGCTTTTAAAAATATCTTGCTAAATAGGGACTGTAATTACCAAGCGTAACACTTTAGTGTATTTAAAGTCTTCCCAATAATTTATACCTGCAGTTCCTTTTGATATTGTCAGTCATCCTTATTTATTTTATACAGATGTTATACTAGCGAAATTGTACCCTCCTATATAATTTCTCCTACTATAGCCTTCATATTAATTTTAGCATTACCTTGAAAAGTTCTTTTATACTAACAGGTATAGAATCATAGAATCATAGAATCATAGAATCATTAAGGTTGGAAAAGACCTCTAAGATCATCGAGTCCAACCATCAATCCAGTACCCATGCCCACTAAACCATGTCCCGAAGCGCCACATCCACACGTTTTTTGAACACCTCCAGGGATGGTGATATAGGAGCATATGTATATGTGCGTATGTATATATTGATCTATCTCTAGGCAAGCAAAGAAAAACCAAATATATTTACAAAATACTTTAAGAAATACAGCAATAATATTTAACAGCAAGTATTAGTTCACCCATCTTTTTTCATTACTAGTAGGCTATTAAAACACACACGGATCAAAAAATCCACACTTGGAAATTTATTCTGCTACAATAGTACGGCATTAGAGGACAACATGTAACTGATGTGTAACCGATTAGCGTGTTTCATGAAAAAAAATTATGAAATCCTTCCGCCGATGCTTCCAGCCCAAGCAGCAGGCCCCCCCTTCCACACCCCCTGGCCCGCCGTGCCCCCCCCAGCCCCGCTCCGCGCGGCTGCCGCCGGTGGCGCGAGCTGGCCCGTGCCAATGCCGCCACCTGCCGGCGCCCGCCGGGCACCGCCGCCCCCGCCCCGCGCCTCCCGCGGCAGCCGCGCCACCGAACACGGTCACGTCTCCGCCGCGTGGGGACCCAGGTGAAGCCACCTCCCGTACCGCGTGGGGGGCAGCCCGGAGCTCTCTCTGCAASGYAGAGCACGTGCTGCCACCCGAACARATACGGCAACTTTTATCTTTGAAAGCCTTCGCATAAAGAATAGACAGAAAATACAAAGGGCGGGGGGCGGGAAGCTGACGTAAACCTATCACTGACATAACAGCAAATCGGGATGCAAATGAGAACTGGGAYTTTCTCAGAGAACAAGAGCTTTCAGAATTAGTCCTTAAAATGATTTATAAAACTTAAAAGAATTACAAATCTGAGGCATCTGGTAAAAAAAGAACAGTGATCTTAAAATAAAAAAGGCCACTGAGCTCAACAGCATCTTCTAGCCAAAAAAAATTACCTATTGGTTCACAAACTGGATCCCCATGGATTCAGGAACACACAACAGCAGCTTTATTAAGCACATCAAACTGAAAACAACTGGTGGAAAAGAAGAAAGGACAGGAAAGAGACACTAATACACACAAAAAAAAAAAAGATTGAGAGAACATTAGCTATTAACATACTGCAAATGAACCAATTACTCACAATTATTCTGTTACACAAGCATCCTTCCTAACACCAGTGGCCAATTTATTTATTTTTAGGAAAACAGTCACTGCCAGTAGTACCACAATTCTTCTTAACAGAAGGATTAAATATGAAGCCCAATTCTCAAAAGCAATGAAACTAGGATGGTTTTATATGATGCTGTCTTTAATTCACTTCTTACAACCCTCAAGAGAAATATTCATCCCAATTTTTACCAACACACTCTGCTGATACACGATAGGAGCTGAAAAGCAGAAAGTGTTCCAACCAGCTGTAGAGTTACAATCCAAGTTCAAGAGACACACTCCTAATTTGTTAGATGTACTGAACTCTGCAAGGCTCCTTCTCCAAAGATGCAGGATTTCTTCTACTCCTTAATGTTTACTTTTTGCTCTTTCATGGGGATTTARACAAAGTATCATCAGCTGAAGCCCCAGAACCCCTAGACTGACACGTTTTCTGCTAAAATTGGCAGCTACAAACCCAGTCAGGACTGCAGCAGATGCAGAACAAGCCCTTTGAAGTGAACATAGCTTAGATTGAAAGTGCTATGAAGAAAGAAAACAGCAGAGGATGTTTCTTTCTATTTTTCAAAGCTTTTTACTCACAAATATTCACCTACTACTATGTGGATAGAAAGAAAGCCTCTTCTTTTGGTTAATTAGTAGTTGTTCTTTGTATGAGTCTCAGCCAAAGCCAAAGGAAACTTCAAAGGCCTCACCCGTCAAACATCACAGCTTGTGCTCAACATGAAACTGCCAGTTCTGATCTGGTTGCACAGCTATAGCTCATGCTGAGCTTGGGAGTGGGTCTGCATTACGAAGTAATTGCTAAGCAATTGTGTAACAAAAGAACAAACTTCTACTGAAAAGATTTGGCAAAGTCACAGCAGTGGGTTAGATGAGAACGTGAACAGTCTGCCAGCAGTACGATCCCAAATACGTGTTCATGYCTCATGTGACAGCATCTTCTTTACCTGTTACCTGTGTAATCAGTGGTTTCTCTCTTTTGTTCGTTTGKTTTTTTATGCCCTTATCTGCACATATGACACTTGCAACTTCAAAACAAACAAATCAGATTAACACAGACTACTTAAGACTGCGTCAGAGTTGAGGTCTGTATTTCATTTTCTGGTTACGCTCTGTAGGACAAATATTCCGTAGCATTCTACTGCCACCAGCGTGTAAAAGGAAAAGGAAAAAGGTATCAAGCTAACGTTGAGGGAAGAATAAAACAAAGAGGAAATGATTCATAAAGGAATGAAGCCAAGAGACTATATTAAACCAATAAAACCCCTGCAAATTATCTTTTAGGAAAAAAATGTAACTGGAATTCAATACAGAAAAAAAGGAAAATMCTTAAGATTCTGCACAGATTTTGTCAGAATAAAAAATGCAAATCCTTAAGGGGCACAAGTTCAATTCTACATGACTTTTTTCCTCYTCACAAAGGCTTTTGAAACAGTATTAGGCATGAACAAGATTATTTATGATTAATTTGGAAGGATTATTCATTTTTCATAAGCTTGGTTTACATCTCTCCCAATGATACCAAAAAGAATAAACCAGGCTGGCTAGTCCCATCTTTCCCTAGCTATTTCACGTAGAAGTGCAATCTGGGGTGTCAACAGCCATCACRTTCCCAAAAGGCACAGAATAGTTTAACTAACACTGAGGAGGTTAAGAATATGCACTCACATTCTTTCATTCAAGGGTCATTCTTACATTAATTTGGGACAACCTGGGTAGTATCTATTCAAAGATCACATAATTTGTGAAGTGTTCTGACTTCTTAGCACTCTCAGAAATAGATGTGTGTAACATTTATAATATTCTTTAAATATTATAAAGTCAGAGTCACTAGTTCCTGCAGAGCAGACCCTCCAAAACTGCATTTTTAAAAAACATTAACATTTTTAACTAATAAATTCACTTCAAGCTATAATTCTTAGATTTGTTGTAGCGAAACAGATCTCTGTCATACCAAGAGGTAYTGACCTCAGAATTTTGTTTAAGGAATTTATTAAGCACTCCACATCACTATCTATACAGCTATACTACAATTTTTCCAGTACTTTTCTACCAAGTCCATACYTTCTTCTCCATTAAAAACACACTCTCTATCAACTCTTCCAAAGTGATAACAAGAAATTGAGAACTGAAGTACTTTTTTGGGCAATTGTATCTGAGTATAGTGCAACGAGTAACTTACTGTTTTACACGAGACCACTTAAAAAYGGTCATACACATTACAGACGTGAGGCAGTATTCCATCAGCTGCTGCTATGTGCTTCCATTCCCAGGCATACACATTCTCAAAGACTCTCTCAAGCTAAAGGAGAACTATTTAGCTATTAAACCAGCATGTTCCCATTCCTTCCAGTTTCACAGATAAAAGTTAACCAGAATTGCCATGATAATGTAATACAGCTTTCATTAAATATCAGAACATTTCACAAGGATAATATTCCTCTCTGTGCACGAGTGCCCATTTCTCAACACTGCTTCCAYGTGTCCAATTCCGTAGTGTGTCAGATAGCTAAAAACCCCTCATACATTGGCACCAAACTAACTCAAAAATAAAAGCTGAAAATCCCAACCAGTCATTTCCTCTTTCACAACAGTAAAGTTGTCCAAAACCTGTTTCTCCTTTTAACTGTCCACAAATTAGAAACCCACACAGGTAAGTTTTCATCATGGTTTTTGACTGGCAAAATGTCTGTTACCTGCCAAAAGCTTTTTTATTCTTCAGAGAAAAAACAAATTTAGTGTTACTAAATACTGTTCTAAACTAAGGAGTCACAAAATTAGCTTAAGATATATATGGTTCATACTAACACGCATGAGACATAAAAATACAGTATGAAAATAAAATATGAAATACACTAAACCTTGTAGGACATTTCTATTATGAGGACCAGAGTTGCTGTTATCTTTAGAATACAATAGACTATTTCAGTTGGAAGGGACCTACAACTGCCTGACCAATTCAGGGCTGACCAAAAGTTAAAGCATGTTGTTAAGGGCATTGTCCAAATGCATCTTAAACGCTGACAGGCWTGGGGCATCGACCACCTCTCTAGGAAGCCTGTTGCAGTGTTTGACCACCCTCTCTGTAAAGAAATGCTTYCTAATGTCCAGTCTACTGGACATTAAAATGTTTTAAATTTAAATGACTACTTTAAAATTAATGAAACTGCTATCCACTAACTTGTTCTTTGGTTTGAGTAACAGTAAACAACAAGGTAGACAAAAATTTACATAAACTTATAGGTTGAAAAATATTTCATCCCTGGTATAGCAGACTATTTCAATCCTTTTTTTTTCCCCTCCTAGAGGACAGTATCAAGAAACATGAAAGATGCAACAGAAATGGAAGTAGAATGCTAAATAAACTCTACACTACAAGCACATCTTCCTTTACATGCTCCCAATAGGTGGCAACAGAATACCAAAAATACAAAGTAGTTTATAATTCTTTCTTCATCCACAAACTAATGGAAGCCGCATTACAACTTCTATCAATGAACTTGCACCAGCAATTTTATTYAAATGAATTGCTGCATCTCAGCAACAGAAATTCTCAGGACAGTTAATGTCAAAAGCCAGAGAATTCACAGAACAGAAACACAGCATTTATTAAAAAGATAGTTGTTATGAAATAACAAACTGATGGCTTATACTCAGAGCTTATCTCAGGGAGTAAACTATTACAAGCAGGAATTTACAGTAACAAAATGCTTCTGCACATTAAAGAAAAATGTTCAGGAAGAAAGAAAATTTTAGACTAATTTTTCTGTTGTTGACATCCACACCTTGGTCTTTAGCAATATTTAATTACAAGACTGAATAAAGGGGTGAGCATTTTTAAACAAAGTTTTCAGCTGACAAACCCCAACTTTATCAGTAGTAGCAGGTCCRTACTAACTCCCTGGTTCTTTGTAAGAAATGACAGGAAATCAGAGTTGTTCTTTCCATGACAGTTACACGACTACTTTGTTTCTGTGGCACAGAGCTATACAAATCAAGCCTAAATAATGACTACTTACTTGCTTTCAAAACCAGCTAAGTCACCGTCCAAAGAAATTGCCTCTGTCGTAATTTCCACCTTTCTCACACTGCCAAAGAAGTCTGTTATCAGAACATTTTGCGGGTCTCGCTGAAAGAGATCCGTTCGGTGCCCAGGCGTGGAAACGCACAAACTTTTTGGACAGACCTGAAACTGGAAACCAAGATGGCCAATCATATCCTGTCCCTCATTCATCAATAGTCTCTACATATACCTTCTAAATGAAATCGCTATAAAAAGAAAAATAAATGCCACACATAACTTGCATTAATTTCAGTACAAGCTCCACAGCTGAAAAAAATTATTAAACAAAAACATTAAAAGGCATAAACATCTTTATTATGCCTTTCACAATTATGCCATTTGTGTTTAGAAATGATTCTGTGAAAGCCAACCATCAATTACATCTAATTGATTAAATGCACAAATGTATTTCTGAATATAGATGCAGCAATGCTGCTACAACCTTCCAAAAAGCACAAGTGTGTATAAATTCTTCATATTTACCAAAGGGAGGCAGGCAAGATTAAACAAGCCTTGATAAGTAGTTAATAGTAAAGGCTTCATAAAAAAGCAAGAACTTACCTTTTGATTGAAAAGAAAAAAATCTCTTATTTCTAGTTTATAGTCTGCAAATTAATGCAGAATTAGGATCTTCAAATACCAGAGGTGTTTTACATACATTAAGTTCACAGAGATATCCTGTAAAACCTACAAGTTAGCTATATACCTTATTATTTATTTTACCTATGTATTTTCTCTACATATCAGATCTACTATATCCAGTACACACTGCCACACCTGGAAGACAAGAACAGCACTAACAAACCGTTTTCAATGGACTCAATTCTGTATAAAGGTACATTTGCAGACAGTAAGTAGATGTAAGAGTGGCAGATTTGTGGTAGCATTTAGAGTATCTGACAAGACAGCATGCCTATTAAATAACAAGATTGTTATGTACCCAGCAGATATTCAAGGCAAAACCAATGCATTCTGGACACAATGCCTTTTTGCAGAAGTCCTACCACACTCACCACAGAAGTCTCTAATATATCCCATCTGAACAGATTCCTTATTTCAAGGGATCTTGTAATGCACATAATAAAAATACAAGCCAATTATTACTTATTATGTTACATTAATAATGATACATAGCTTAAAGTGCCATGAAATGCAGCCCAAGGCCTCACTCTCTCTAGCCTCTTTGATGAGCTTGGAAAGCTGAGTTCATGTCTCAATCATCAGAAGGCACTTCACAACCAAACACACAACCCTACGACACCCAGGAGCTAGACACGCATCCCTGCTAGACAGAGGCACTAGCTCTACCATGCTCTGGACAGTTTCGTAAGCAAAGGCTGCTGGCCGTTCAACTCTCTCATGGGCATCCCGCAGACCACGTAGTAACAGTGTAGGTTATGCGCGTCCTTATATGTTCCAGCAACAAAGAACATTTAACAGAACAGATTAATGTACAGGACTATAAAGGATGCTCTCCACATGGGTGCTCATCTTCTTTAATCTTAAGTTCTCCAAGTGATTTTCACAGGCATGTTCATCAGTCACTGGATCTAGAGCTCATATACCTAATTACATCATGGGTCAGTTCTTAGAAGGTTGCACTCTTAGGACAAAATCGAAGGTCCTAATTAGCTCAATGCAGATGCAGCCTCAATTATCCCAGATCATGACTGACAAAACCTGTGAGTTTCCATCCATATTTGCCAGCAGAAATTCTATGCTCAGCCTGACACAAAATCCATGGGCTTGTGTTGCTCCTTCTCTTGGGACAACAGGGCCCCACATTTAAAAAGTTTCCCAGAGAGGAAACAATGTACCTAGCTTTTCTTCATAGAGGGCAGATTCTATCTCCCCATTCCTCCTTCCTGCTCCATTACAGTTTCTCTTAATACCTTGTCTTTTTTGTCTAAGCCTGTAAGCGTACGGCATTAGGCTGCTGGTCCAGGGAGACTTCAGCTCACTTTCACCTTTACCTTAACTGAAGCATACAAGCACACATATCCACTGAGCTCTTTTTTAATGATTCCCAACTCTCTTGTTGGCAGAGTATCGCACAGCTGCTGAAGAAAATATAGGGGCAGATCAAATCTTTGTTATCCTCCCTGTGAAGAGAAAATGAACTAGACTCATCAGTATCACACTTCCCATACAAAGACACTTGTCAATGCACACAAACCCTCTCAAGTTTCAGTTTCATCAAAATGCAATCAATTTTCTTCAACTCTGCTCCAACTAAGGGCAGAGTTGAAGAAACATAAAAACTAAGTCTCTGAAGTAAGCTATGAAAGTTAAGAATTTGTTTCAATCCTGCTATTTGATGCATAAATCTATGCTGTAGTTACAGCATTAAGTCTCTCTTCCAAGCTCTCAAGAGAGTATAAGTGTCCCAAAACAACTGCATCAGCACTGAAAGTGGGAAATTGGTACTGTACCCAACTATTTCTAACCTGTCCCACAACAATTTACTACCATAAGATGTTGAGACAAATCTTGAACAAAAATGTACAATGGCACTGAGAAGATGACTTCAGTATTAAAAATCTACCTACCCAGCACCAGTGTGAGAAAAGAAAGACTGCAAAGCAATTACACCACAGCAGACTAACACTAATAACTGAGGTCTTCTGACAAAAAAAAAAAAAAGGCAAACGCTGGCTAAATGACATTTGTTCAAGTTAATTTTTCCAAATTTTTTAAAATAAGATACTATTCAAATAACGCTAAACAATTCCCGAAAATGGGAATTTTGTTATCTTGACTTTTCTTAACAACATTTTTAGCTATTTTATGACAAACGATATCTCATTTAGAAATTTATTTGAATCTTATTTTAAAAGTTCAAATGTGTGACAATTTAGTCTTTACTTTTTTGGAATTGTGATCATACCGAAAGTCAGTCATTTGCACAGTGTTATGCTAACCCTTAGCAACACAGATGGAGCAGGTGGGGAGTAGGTGGAGTGGATTATGAAAAAAGATGTCTCATTCTTTGCAGGAATGCAATATCCAAATCTTAGGTGAATGTGAAGAGAAGCTGTTTTAAGAGTGGTTGGAGAAAAGAGGTCATGAGATAGAAGTGGTATAACAAATACACAGTACTTCTAGAAGAGCAGACATTTGACATATCAGAAGATCAAACAACTAAACATTCGCTAATAATTTTAAAACTAGTTAGTGAGCCACTTAATATGTTATCCTGAGTTTGGAAAGCGTTAATTTAAAAAAAAAAAAAAAATCAGGCTTGGATAAGCAGTAGGTCTTTGTTCTTAAACCAACACAACACTAACACTGCATTTCAGCGCCAAAGTATCCCCTATAACTGTTGGCAAATAAATGGGCTTATACCCTTACCATGGACTAACCATGTCATTTTGGAACTCTTAGATGAAGGCCGATGAAAAGCACCAACTCAAAATCAAGAGGTCATGTTTGCTGAAATATGTGCATATTATGACTCAGTACATGATCATCACTAATCATGATATATTTGGGTCCATTCTCTTCCCTTCCCAAAGCAACAATAAGCAGATTGACATATGATAAGATGACTTACATGATGTAAGGAATTTACCAGTATGGGATAACTTCCCACAGCTCTTCCTGAGTATTTGGCATATAAGCAAAAACAAAAATGCAAGGAAGAACGTTTACATATCTTCTCCAAAGAGCTCAAAAAGTAAACTACTTGGCCAGCTAAAGTTTTCTATACTTTTCACAATAACTGGATTAATATCTAGCTGGCTAGACCAGTTATACCACTTCCCAGATGGTGTCTTATAAAAAATAAACAGTGGTTTCTAATGTAGGATTTTCTTTTTTAACATCAATTCATTTTCTGGTTTACAGAAAAGTTCTAAAGTGCTGTTTGAATGAAGAAAGATGAAGAAGATGCTTAATCAATAAAGAACTTGCATATTCTTCTTTAACAAGATTTATTTTAAAGTTATCTGTATCCTGTGATCAGAAGATATGAAATTACAGGACAGAATTTCATTCCCATGGTAGTAAAAGAATCTTGAATCTTAGTCACTGAATCAATTCTGTATCAACATAAAATCTGTCAAGTGTGGGCTGTTTAGAGTGAATTCTACTATCCATCTAGCAGCCAGGCTAACACCATCCTCTGTAGACAGAGGGTGGCATAAAACTTTTGAGCAGCTGCTCCTTTTACAGAAATGAATCAAAGACAACGTGTTCTGTAAGTGGTGGCTCTTAGATCACTGACACAGCATGACAGGATTTACAGCTACAAGGCACCAAAACATAATGTATTACTACAATAAAACTAGCATTGGAACAGGTATAAAGGGCTAATAGAGTAAATAAAATATGGTTACTTTTTATGTCATCTCACCAGTGTATACATCCAACTGTTATAGAGGCATTTTCATAAATTTTGTCACAGCTTATCTGGTTGTTTCTTCTTGTCCTCCTGCCTCATACCTGAAAGCTACAATTAATATCTACCTAAGATAAACACTGATGGATTTGGACATATCTTGCTCTGGAATCTAAGCAGATATACAGAGAAGTTAGTCTCTGCAGGCATTTGTGAGTACACGGTTAGAATTTTAACTGTTTAATCACCTTTGCAAAACAACATCAATGGCTGCCTTTCCACATCTGCAAAGTGTCTGCTATCCATTAAGCTGATTTTAGAAGCTTCCTACCGTCATTTTTCAGGTGCAAATACTTCATTCTACTGAAGTTAATATTTAATGAATACGCCTTTTATTTTTCAATGAATAAAAGAAAAAAATCTGGCTAATTTTGGTTCACTTTTTCTGTAGCCAGCAAACCACTTTCACACTGAAGACAATCCTTAAAGTGTTACACGATGACTACATTTAATAATGGCAAAAAGACACTCTCCCCAAAGCTGCTTCCGAGAGAAACAGCAGGAGAACAAAAAGCATTTGGAGAACCCTACGGACAAAATAAATTAGTTTTGAAACTGCTAAAGTCATTAGCATATTCATGAATGTTGAGTATTCTACTTACTAGGTCATTCATATTTGTCTGACTGGCTGGATGAATTTCTTCCAAGAACTCTAGCACATAGAATGTGTATCTGTCCATAAGATGAACGCCAATCCCAAGATCAGGCTGATGCTTAAAAACAACACACAGCAGTTATCAGGCATTTGCAAGAGAAAATTCAGTATTTAGGAGAGGCAACAGAATGTAATAGCATGTTACAGAAGCTAAGTATAATTTTTTTTGTTCTTAGGCAAATTACGCAAACAAAATGACTAGCCGTGAAGAAACATATTGTTGACAAGCTGAATAATACAGTTTATCTTCATTTTTCTAGACTATATCCTGGTAATCTCCATGTTTGCCAAAAAGCAGGGAATCCCTTCTAATGGTCCAGTACAGATTTGTGGGCTGCTCTGAGCTTCTTAGGACTTGGAAAACAGGGCTGGGAGAGACAGCTCATCTTACAGCACTGTGTGGATTCAGATAATCCTGACCCGCTGGTTTTAGTCTCGCTCAGATCTCTCTCCTATCACTCCTTCTGTAATATATCTGGGATATAATTACAGCACGTGAAAGGTAGTGGGCATTTTTTTTTTTGTATATCAAGTGTAAGAAGTTCTAGATTGAATATTCTCCAAACATATCTCTCAGTAGTCTTTCCATAACATTTCTTCCTATCTTAGGCAATGCATAAATTGGTCAGCAAGCACAGAAATCCATCATTAGCCTGGTTCTTTGGGGCAGTGCACAAAAACAAGCAGAAAAAGTGCACTTACAAGTTCTGTCAAAACCACACGTTTTAACCAAATACCTTACACATTCAGCAATTAGAAGGGAATTTTTTAGTTAAAAGTCAATAGGACCTGTGCTTTTAACTCAGGCATTCTGAAAACTGCCTTCAGGATCACAAAAATCTACTTACTGATAAAGAATCTTCTCCAACTTGGCTGCTAGCTAAGGCCATTATATTAGGCGAATAAAATCGTTCATACATGGATGCTCCTTGACAAGTATCAATAATAAACAACAATTCATTGTACCTGAAAGAAATAAAACAGTCTCCTTACCCATCTCTCTTTAAATTCATAGAATCATAGACACACTTTGCTTTTTAGTTACCAGGACAGCTGCTAGGAACCTAAGGAACAGAAGAGTTCACACTGATTGTAAGATGTGAGTTTAGTCAAAGCAATACATTTGAGCAGCTGTAACTGCAGGAAGCTGAAAACAAAAATTAAAACTTCTTTCTGAATGCAAATTTTCATGAAATTTTATGGACAACAGATAGTATCACTGCTGAAGGTAAGCAAGGCCTACCGGTAAGATTTCAGGCATGTTTGTGAAATACAGTATTTAACCTCTAAATAATGCCTTTTCCTTACCTTCTTTTCTGCCACATTTGTTCAAAGGCATCAGCAAGTTCTACATTTGTGATTTCTTCAGAATCTTGAAATTTTAGGAAACCATTTCCACCATGGCCTGATAGAAAAATATGAAGTTAGGCAAGTATGTAGGTTAAAGGAAGATATTCAGCCTGGTTGACTATTTTTCTAAAAAAAGGCAAACACAACTCTCCTTCTCTGAACAGACTCCAGCAAAAGAAAATATTAGTACAGTAAAAACAGTACACATACATCATTTAAACTGGAAACTACACTTGCTAAGTGCTGCCTTACAGGTTTTTTCTTAATTAGTATGACATGCTAAAAAAAAAAGAAAAAAAATCATTTTGTTGATGCTTTTGTTTGGACTCTTGATGGGATTTCATGCTTTCAAACAGGCCCATCCAACTGAACAACAAACATCAATAAATTGTATGCAGAAACCTGTAATTACCTGTCATATATATTAGAATATTGCTTCTGTCATCAGAAAGAAGACGTTTAGATCGCGGTGTGCTTGGTGGGATTCTTCCTGTTAATACACGCAAGAAATTTTCAACAGTAACCTATGAATAGAAGCATAAAGTAATTTTCTAAAGAGAAAAATATTGATTAACAACTCTATTTAATTTATGTAATCCAGCCTAATGGAACACTAAAATATGCAGTGTATCTAACCAGATGTAATATTGCATGGTATAAACTGCACAAACAGACATTTTCTGTTTAAGGTTTTACTGCAGGTTCACAGTCATATGGTACCTTTTACTTTATCTCACTAACATTGGCCTGTTACTTTATTATATCCAATAAGTCTACTGGCATTATAATTTCTAAATACATTTTCATTGATCTGAAAACCTGTCAGCGTATAGGTTTATTCTGCCAAAGCTGCTCATGTACTCACGAAGTGCTCCAACATTAGTATGTGTTACCATGGAAAAATAAAAGTTTAAATTCCCTCTGCAGCTCAGGAAAGGAAAAACAAAATCAATTTCGGTTACGTAAGTCTTTGAGCGATCAGGTAAGACCCATCTGGATGGTGATTGTAAAACATCCTATAAAACACCACTTCCTCTTCACGCAGATGTACACAGCTCAAATGCTAGCAACMAATCCATACTCAGGAAAAAACATGATAAAAATAACATATCTCTATTTCAGTGTTGTATCTTCACTTATTTATACAGACCTTCAGAGAAGGTCTGTATACTTAAATATGTATACTGTATACTTAAATATGCTCCTATAAACCTTTAGTAAAGATTGTATAGCACTATTAAACAATGCAATTGATGGCCAATTTAAGATCAACTGGTAAAGACACTGTCTGCTTGAAGGAATATTACACAAAAATGAAAAGGTGACAGAATGCAGATTTCTATATAGTAATTACTTTACAGTAATGATTAGGTTATGGCTTTTGTTTTATTTTGATAAAAGAATATGCTTAAGATTAGAAATTTAAGTAGGTCTCCCTAATAAACATTTCACTTGCATGCCAGAAGTTTCACAGTGGTGTTAAGTGTTTGCAAGATGAGACACTGACCAGCCATTTCCAAAGAAGAGAAATTTCAGTAATATGTGTATATTCCTAACACATACAAGGAGTTCCATATATTCTTTTAACTGTGGAGATTCCATTATTTAAAATAGCCAATACACAACATGTTTCTAGTATAATAAATTTCAAATACAAAACTGAGTATCAAAGGGGGGGAGGGGTGTGTGTTTTAAACCTATCAGTTGATAATAAAATCCCCAGCCCAAAACAAGTAATATGAATAGAAAGACTTCTCAGACTTCACAGACATTGTATAAATCTTTAAACCAACACTAAAAACAAAGACCCAATGATTTAATTAAAGCGGGGTCACCTCATAGCTTCTGTAATCCACTTCCACATCATCTCCATAGACATTTAGCTCCATGTTTTTATGACTAAACACAGTAGCTGGTTTGGGATTTCTGGGATTACATGCCATGTCATCTGCTAGCATCAAGACAATGTGACTATGGAAAATAAGACAAAAACATTTCAGCCATTCTACTTTCACATAACAGTCAAATGGAAATTACAACACTACTGTCCCATGATTACAACAATAGCTTATAACATTAAGAAGATTCCTGGAATTGTAAGTGAAACTTTGCTTAGTTATACCCTATTTCTTTATGTACAGCCTCACTATTACAAAGATACCACACATGGAAATGCAGCTAGCTGTTATTTATCTACAGGATTAAGTTAGGCCAAAGATGAGCACAAGAGTAGTTGACATTAGCAACTTTATGATACAGACTTGCCTAGACCTACGCTGGCAGAACTCTTTATAAAAAAATCTGGAGACTTTTTATGGGGCACTAAATCATTTCATGCAGCTCCACGGAAGAAATCCCAGCCTGTTTGCACCCTCTTGAACAGATGAATTAAAAACATTATGACAATTTTTAATTAAATGTGAGGAGCTTCTGAACATTTCTCAAACCATTACACTACATCTGATACACTACTGTACAATTATCTGCGTTAATGGAAATTTTCTGAAGAACACAAGTGGGCTGACACCAGACATTTTGTCTTCTTCACAATACCAAGAAAAAAACCAACACAGCATTTCACACTACCAAGGAAAAAAACCCAGTACATTATAAAGCTGTTCCAAATTGCATGCAGCCAAAGATCTATATTTCACCTGGCAGGGTCAGGTTTGGGTCAAAATATGAAATAACAAGTAGTCACTGGAGACTGTTAGCACTAGGAAGAATGTGTCAGAGATGTCTGGAACAAGGCGAAGTCAGTCCTTTCCTTGGATAACCCTGTCTTAGATATAGTTTCTCCTGGACTGTGATCTTTGTGTTCTCCCAAACAATGCTTACAAAAGGAAAGCTCTGTATCCTGCAAAGAATGCTGCTAATTCAGACTCTCAGGCACACAGTCACAAATTAAACTGTGTCCTGCTATTTAAACACCATTGCTGTGCTTGTCATCGTACACCTATATGCCTGCATGAGCACTTTAAGAGTAAAATTATTCTTTATTAAGTGCTGATACACACCACACCGCAAAAAAAAAAAAAAAAAAAAAGAAAAAAGAGAGAGAAATGCTGTCCAAAATAACATAAGCATAAATCCTCAAAAATAATCAAAGCAAATTATTTCAATGGGAATAAAATGCTGGCATAAATAGGAAGCTGCAATGACAGAAGTCGGAGGAGAACAACTACAGAAGAGAAATAAAGATATTTTTTTTCTCCATACATGCACCGCAGCACGAAACTATTTTTATAAAAGAGTATCATTAAAAGGGAATTAGTTGGAAGCAAGTGTTGAATATATGCCTTGCAGATTTACTGAGACAGTCAGATGTACATCCATTTTTTGTATTACACTCAGCAGAGAATATTCCAGACGAAGCCATCACTAGGCCTACAGTTTAGCACTGGATTTTTGCTAGGAATGTGTCTATTAAAAAAAAGAATTAATAATCACACATCACTCATTAAAAGGTTCTGCACAGTAGTAGTACAGACAGGGGAGCACAAACATGCAAACTTTGTATACTGTATGGCATTCTTAAAAGCATATGAAATATTCCACAGTTAAACAAACAATCTGGGTGTTAACTTGCAGCTTAACTGTTAAACCAAAGTAATCTAACCATATATTATATTAATACTATTTTCATGATGTAAAATTTATACTGCATAATGATTCCAGGAATCAAAAACAATTTCTGGATTCATTCTCGCTTTGTTTTACTTTAGCAAAACTTTTATTTTATGAATTGGAGCATTGTGCCCATATGTCAACAAACCAGAGCAACTTACAGTTGCTCTACAAATCATTTTCCTTATGAGTTCTGTTGTTGGATGACAAATCTATTTAAACCACCAAACAGACACAGTTCCATTCAAAATGAGGCTATGCACAAACCCCTCTAAAAAAAAAAAAAAAACGAAAACAAAACACCCCAAGAATCATGATAAATGTTTATTTTTAAGATGTGATTTGAGGGTTTGTTTTTTTAGTCTTATCAATATTTTGAATGAAGTTTTGCAGCAAAGAAAGAAAAACAGGTAGAGGACGAAGTTTATCTAAGGCAGAAACCCACTCAAATCCATGTAAAAATTGCTGCAAATGGGAAAAAATAGGCTCGCTCGCTCTCTCTCGGTCTTCTTCAATGTCTTATTCTTGACCTTAGTCTAAAGCATTGCTGGCTTTTTGAGATTAATTTCCAGATCCATGGGTATGGATAAGAAACAGATCAGGCGACTGAACAACAGAAATCTCCAGCCATACTGTAGCTTTTGCAGTATTTCTAAAACTGTCACCTATTTTGACCTTAATGGTGAAGATGGATGGATGCAGAGAAGATGAAAGTTCTCAGGTAAGGGTAGAACTAGTGAAAAGAATTTCTAAGGCAGTGCCTAGGGCACCTATGCTTCAAAGACTATACAGGAAAGAAGACAGATGCTTCTGAATGGGATGTGCAAAAAAAAAGCAGCCATATTTCTGTGGCTTTCAGCCCATAGTGCTTAGGCAGTACATTCCCTTGGATTTATAGAATCATAGAATCATAGAATCATTAAGGTTGGAAAAGACCTCTAAGATCATCGAGTCCAACCATCAACCCAGTACAAATGCCCACTAAACCATGTCCTGAAGCACCTCATCCACACGTTTTTTGAACACCTCCAGGGATGGTGACTCCACCACTTCCCTGGGCAGCCTGTTCCAATGCCTGACTACCCTTTCAGTGAAAAAATTTTTCCTAATATCCAATCTAAACTTCCCCTGGCGCAACTTGAGGCCATTTCCTCTCGTCCTATCGCTTGTTACTTGGGAGAAGAGACCAACACCCATCTCTCTACAGCCTCCTTTCAGATAGTTGTAGAGAGCGATAAGGTCTCCCCTCAGCCTCCTCTTCTCTAGGCTAAACAACCCCAGCTCCCTCAGCCRCTCCTCATAAGAGCTGTTCTCTAGACCCTTCACCAGCCTTGTCGCCCGTCTCTGTACACGCTCCAGCACCTCAATGTCCTTCTTGTAGTGAGGGGCCCAAAACTGAACGCAGTATTCGAGGTGCGGCCTCACCAGTGCCGAGTACAGGGGCACGATCACCTCCCTATTCCTGCTGGCCACACTATTCCTGATACACGCCAGGATGCCGTTGGCCTTCTTGGCCACCTGGGCACACTGCCGGCTCATGTTCAGCCGGCCGTCGACCAGCACCCCCAGGTCCTTTTCCVCCGGGCAGCTTTCCAGCCACTCTTCCCCAAGCCTGTAGCGTTGCCTGGGGTTGTCGTGACCAAAGTGCAGGACCCGGCACTTGGCCTTGTTGAACCTCATGCAATTGGCCTCGGCCCATCGATCCATCGATTTATAGCCCCCAAATGCTTCCAAAAATTAGGTTTCAACATCCCCTCCTTCAAAAACCAAGAAGTCACTCTTTTCTTTTTAAAAATAAATATAGGAAACAGGATGATACTGCCACTGCATTCACAGTTGAGTGGAAGCTAACTGGGGACTCCAGATACTACAGTTTTGGACAAAAAAATGCCATACAAATTTAATCCAGCATAATATGCATTTTGCAATGACGGAGTGGGCCACCTACCTCTTTAGGCAGATGTGCTGGAGAAACTACCAGTCCCCTAAACTAACATTAAAAACCAGGACCACCAGGATTTCCACAGGAGCCTATGGATACATATAGCCTATTATTCAATGGATGTTGGTGCCTAAAATTCACTTCCAGAGTTCTGGTACAAGTAAATTGCATTCCAAAACAGCTGCATGGAACTGTGCCAATACCCCTAAAACTTCCAGTAGGAACACAACTAAAAGACACTTCAGAACAGTTTGCTCACCTTCCTAATCCTGTTGTCAAATAAGGGATACTATTTTAACCATTGTGCTATCGCTAGAGAAGCACAATTTGGTGGACAAATCTTCTGGTTTCTTTAAAAACATTATGCAAAATGGATTTTTTCCAAGGCTACTTTCAATATGTAGGAGTTGCTTTGTTCAGGGCCTTTAGTTTAGAGACTCTCAGTGTAGTTGCAGATGTGGAAGTCTTACGTTTTAGTACAGTTAGGGTTACTAACATCTCCACACTGAAAGGAAATTAAAGCACAGCAAAAGCCATATCTCAGAGTAGTATTGTCATTGCTGAATGCATTTATCAATTTTCACATTATGCTTTCACTAATTTACTAAGTGGTACTTTTTATAGTGCCCAGATAGCTCCTCATGTTTTTAATCTAATTAGCCTATTCCAACTGGAAGTTTTATTATATAACTTGTTGCTTTTCCTTTTGAACAATATTGCCACACTTTTCAATACGCTGATGTGATTACATCCTTCCTTTTTACTTTTATTTAGTTAAACTGGGAAGAGAAATATATTTTTACACTGCTTCAGACAACAAAAGAACTTTTAACAGCACATTTGCAAGGAACTGTATTCACCAAGATTCCCTCACCTATCAGGAATGCCCAGTCTCTTGACACTTCTGTATACTGAAAGAGTATTTGCCACATGACGATAATTAAACCAGAATCGAGATGTACACACCTTGAATTTTCAAGAAAAAAAAAAAGCATATTAAATAGTGTAAAAGATACAAATTGGCCTGGCACATTGCATCAGAAGACTGCAATTACAGGAATATCAACAAACTAGTAACAAATCAGAAAGAACACAGCAACACCAAGAAACTCGTGCTATAAGCTACATAAATCTTTGTTGTACCAAAGCAACAAATATTGACAATAAAAGTTAAAAAACCATTTTCTTAACATACTGACTCATGAAAAAATTGTCATAAAAGCCAACTAAGTATAGAAAGTGAGACTTTAGGGAATAATTCAGCAATAGTAAGTGGATAAGCTAAATTTTCTCATTTGCTTTCTCCATATCAAATGGAAGAAAAATCAAAGAAAGAGTTTTCATCTCAATAGCAAACCCATTCTGGGAGCATTCTTGCACAAAGGCGTAAGTGAATTCATGCAGACGCCACACACAAGGGAAAATACACTGAGGACGTTTGCATTTAAGGAGTCAAATATAATAAAGTAAGAGCTAAGTGAGCTCTATCCAAAATCTGAATACAAATTCTCAAAAATCTCAAAGGAGTTCAGGTCCTACTGTTCTAACAGGCAAAGGGTTGGGGATCAGCCATTCCTGTACTTAAATTATTCCCTAGGTCAGATATTATGTAATTTGTCCTCAAAAACCTCAAACCAATGAGATTTCAAAAACCTTCAGAGGCAATCTGCTATAGTTCCTTACTATCCTTATCATTGTCCTTTAACTTCAGTTTACTGCTTTTTGTTTGTTCCACACCAAGGACAGCAATTCTCCTTCAGACACAAATTTCCTTCCTTTTTACAAGTCTTTCAAACAGACAAAAGAAAAAGCATTTTAGAAGAGGTGACTTTAAAACCACAAAAATAGAGAAGCAGGAACAAGCATTTAAGACAGTTTTTTAATTTTTCAGCTTTAAATGTACAGCTCTAATTTAAATAGAAACATCTTCAAGTTACACTATGTAACACCTTTTTTTTCTAGCCTTTTCATAAAAAGAAATGAGTAGTAGCTTAAATAGTAATAAAAATTCAGCCTGAAAGGATCCCCTTGTGTCTCGATCATCTCGTCAGTTAGGAATTTCAAAAAAGCCCATGGGAATCAGTCCATGAGAACATTTGCCTTTTAGCAAGATTTCAAGCTCTGAAAACTAACTGTGGCCAATCTAGCTGTGACATTTCAAGACATCATCATCTGCCCCTTTCCTCCATTACCTCCTTTATAACACAGTGGAAAATGTGTCTATGCGTCAAATATAGCTATTCACGCTGCAGCATATTAATTCAAATGACTGATGAGGTGGGATTGCAGTACAATCCCAGGCTTGAAGTGCCTGACAGCAGTAAAACCCTCCCTATTTTACTGCTTAAAAAATTAGTAGCAATTGTTATAAAGCTTAATCACAAACTACTGAAAAAATATAACCAGCAGAGAATCTGTTGAGGACAGAAAGTATAGCTCCTTGGACCTAATTTTCCACTTTCTTTGTGTGTTTTTATGGGTACTAATAAAAGCACCTATTTGTTAATAGTATTGAAGTAGTACTTGATGTTTTAATAGTTTCAAGTTTGCACATTGTAGAATATAGAAATTATTCCTTCTAATTCAATTAATTACTGCTAACTTTCCTTTTATATTGCTCAATTTTAGTATCTGGAAAACAAACAGCTGCTACTGAGTAATTACAACAGTGTTCTGAAACAAATTAGTCATTAAGACCTGAATTGTGATTAAGAACCAATTGTGTAGCATGATTCAAAGCTAATAAAAGATTCACAGCAAAGAAAAAAAAATAACTAGGATAAGAACAGTTGATCTAAACATTATGTTGCCTGAATTTATTTTATTCTAAGCCTGTTATCACAAGTTAACAGATTGAGTAAGAACAAAAATCAGAAATAAATTGTACCTTTCTGGTCAAAGAGATATACTTCTCTGATATCAGAATTACACTTTTGTTCAACATGCAGTATGGTAATTTAAGTGTTTTAATGCTGTCAGAACTTTTGTTTTATTAATCCTGCCATATAGGTAGACATTTTGAGTGCTTGAAATGCAGTCACACTGAAAAGAAAATTTTACTATAGTGTAATAAATTTGCAGGCACAATTTCAAATTTATTAATTTCCAAGTCTTCATCTTTCCATTTATTTCAAATGAACAGAATTCTTGAGTGACTGTTGCAATTATGGCTCCTGATGAAAAATTGTCAACTTTATCGGAAGAAAACAACCTGGACCACACTTACCAAAACTGCCCAGTTATTTGTATGTCCACTTCTAAAGAACTGTTCTGCTTGATCCTGAAAGATGGAGAAAATATTAGATGTTTTCCAGCAATAGGAAATGACTGCTCATATTTTTGTTGTTCCCACAAAACAGTGTTCAATGCATATGTTTACCACACGTTAATACTGAATAAACCTTACAAAAGCTTCAAAAGAGGTAGTTTTTCTTATTCTGTTYTGCACATTTCATGCAAGCGAATTGCTCCAAATCTTTCCCTGAAACTTGCTGAATAACAAAGGAGAAAGAACTATTAGTCACTTTCAGCTTATTTAAAACAAAAAGCCCACACATCTCTATTCCAAAGGATACTCCAAGAACAAAATAAAATGATGTATTGACCTACAGCTTCTTCCTTAATGAGAGAAGGGGCTTGGATTAACTTCTATTTTCATTGTTCCTCTCATCTTTTCAAAAGCAGGTAAGTGAATCTGCAATTTTAAATCCAACGTGATTACATTTATCTTCCAAATTAGGAGCTATGACAACAACAACCTTCTTTATAATCTGTGTTATCCATAGTTCCCACCGTGCTTTGCACAGGAGAGGGCACTTTTTCTTTAACGGATAGCATAAATCAGGACACAGAAAGAGAGTAAGACTTCCCACGGGTAAGGAAACAAGTCTGTCACAGGACAAGAATCCAGACTTGCTGATTCTTAATCAGACTCTGTTAACTCTCTGAGGGGTACTGGGCTGATGCCTGTGGTCTCACATAAAACACACAGTAACAGAAAAAGCATTTGTTAAAATATATGTAAAGCACACTGTACTTCAAGTAGCAAACAATTTGCAGTGTAATTAGTAATCCAAAGACTCTAAAAATATTTCTGACTATTTTTTGTCCTGTTTGTAATTAATTTCAAGTGTAACAATTTATTAATACAGCAGAATTCAAATGCAAACAACACTCCAGATGTAGTGTGGGCACTGTGCAAAAAGCATAATTACCGAAATATTAAATTACTCCCACCTGAAAAAAAAGTACTATCTCCTTCTGGTGTGTAAAACGCCTCACACCTGCGAGAAGGGCACACGGCAATCAAGCCCAGCTGAGCCCGGGCAGCTCGACCGGCTGTGAAAGCGCCCAACACCCACCCTGGTTTTTAACCGAAGCAGCTCTGTTCACACATAACTTAGCCAATGTCCGGAAAAGGAACACAGAACACCGACTACTGAAAGTTACACTGGGCAGCCAAAGAGAAACCGCGTTTCAGAAATCTGCTAACGTATAAAAGAGTCTTTTTTTTTTTTTTTAACTTTAAACAGTTTAAACAAGTTACATGTGCTGCCGAGTCCCGCTGTTTGCGGGACGTGCTCCATTGCAGCCTATGGAACACCGAGCCCCCGCCGCCGGGCGGGCCGCCGCCAGCAGCCCCGCGCGTTACGCCCACGGGGCAGAGCGAGGCGGGGCCGGGCCGGGCCGGGCCCGCCCGGGGAAGGCAGCGCGGCGCAGGGCACCTTCCGCGCCTCCGCTCGGGAGAGCCGCTCASGGATTGCGCCCGCCGGAGCCAACGCAACCCCTCCCAGAGCGCCTCGGGGCAGCTCCACCAGCACAGCCCCCGAAGCGCCGGCGGGGCGGGCAGCCGAGGGGCGGCAGGCGCGGGCTCTGCCTGCGGAGGGGAGGAGATGGGGGGAAGCAGGCCGCCCGCCCTCTCTCTCTCCCCGCCGGCCGCTCCCACCAGCCTTCGTACCTGGATGCCGCTGGCGAGCGCTGCGCCGCAGCACCCCAGCAGCAGGGCTGCGGCGGCGCGAACCCAGCACACGGCGGGCTCCGCGGCCGCCATCTTACCCCGCCTCCTCCGCACGCCTCTGGCCGCCGTAGCTGCCGGAAGGGGGGAAGCGGCCTCTGCGCATGCTCTGCGCCGCCGCCTCGGGGTGGGGAGGGGTGCTGCCGCCTGCTCTCTCTCCGCCGGCCCCGCCGCGATTCGTTTTCTGCCGGCGCTTGGGGGAAGGCTGCTTAGCAGGAATAGTGCCCCTGCTCTGAGCCACGCCGGGCGCTTAGTCACCTGTCAGAACTCCTCCGGCCTCGGTAGCCCCTGGAGAGCTTGCTTTAAATTTGATTTTCACAGAGCTGAGGCAGTAATGGTAGCAGATCTCACCAYTGCCTTGAGCATACGTGTTCGTTGTGGGTCTGTCGTGAGGTGTAATGCAGCCCTACCCTGACCTCGTCCATCCCCTGGGCAGGCCCAGCTGGTGCTATAAAATGCTGTGGCCTCACAGCTCGTCTTCGGCTTGGGAGGCTCCTCGGGGTGTAACAACGGCCGTTTCTCTCAGCCTTCTACCAAAAATCTGCTCGAATCACTGGGCTTTGCTGGAAGTTGCCACGAGGGCAGGGTGGGGGGTGTGCTGAGCTGTGGGCTCAGGGTGGCCTCCGGCCTTGGTGGCTGCAGGGCAGAGCTGCCTTGGAGAGCTGGGGAAAGGGACCCCCCGCCCTTGGTGGGGAGGAGGGGGGGATCTGAAAGTAGACCTTTTGTCAAGATGCCATGCCATAGCCTCGCCTTTGGCACATACATCCCTCAGAGCTGATGAATCATCAGATTTTGATCTCAATCTATTGAACCACTTTTATTTCYGCTAAGTCATCCTGTCAACACCTTTGTTCAATTGCCTGATGCCTTCTATTAGTGAAGATTCAGAATCTGCCCTGAACCATGGAAGCTATTTCTGGCTCCGTGCACTTGTCATCAGTAATGACTTTCTCAGACAGAAGCATATTTCCATATATTGATGTTGGAATTTCAATCACATTACATTTGCTGTTTGAAAGCATCACTGGTTTCCTCAATAAAAATAATCACCTTTTATTTTTGGGCCTAAAGCTAATGAGCTTACTCCCTTCCGAACACTATAGCCACCAGCCCCTGTTGTGCCTGAACACATCTCCTGCATGAGCCTTTTATGAACCTACTGAGAAGGGCTATGGGTGTCTGTGTCCCTTGGTGCCTACTTGTAAGCTGCACTGTTTATCTTGTTCCAGAAAACTAAATGAATTTAAGACTAGGACCAAGCTTAAGCTTTTTCCTTGCCCTTTCAAATGCTTCCACTTAGGTCTCTGATAGTTCTCAGACGTGTTCARGTTGTGTCAGTAATTCTAAAGGCTAGGTAGCTATCTTTCAGAGCATGTACTCATGCAGTTTTATAAACTGGTGAGTCGATTCATGCGCTTTGAGTTGGATAGCTGTTCATTACCTTTCAGCTCCCACGTGGAGCTGGTCAGATRACACATGACAAATACAGAAGGTCTCAACTCTTTGACTGAACTTCTTTCTCTTAAGCTTAGTACTTTGCTCTTCGCAGTTATTACAAATATTCATTCTTTGGTATCAYGCATTTTGGTCAATAGCTTTTCCCATAGCTCTATCCTGACAATGCATCTTTGAACCAAGCATAAGTCCCGATGTTCGTACTGAATAAAAAGTTAGGTCAAATGTTACCAAAAGGTAACTCCAGCTTACCAAGAAACATTCCTGACGTGAGAAGTAATGAACACCTTTTCTGTGAATAAAACTTAGAAACATCCTATTCACTTAAAAACTCCCTAACCTTCTGAAATTTGTATCACAGGTGACCTTGATTTTGTCATTCTCTGGAATACTTGACTTTGTAGTTTTAACATTCTTTTAAGGTCACTGTGTATGATTTGCTACATAAGAAAAAAGCAAATGAAAAAAAAAAMCCCAAAATTTCTGTCATGTAGCATTGGAATGATGTAAACAGGTTATCACCTATGGACTCTACAAGCAGACATCTGCTACTTGTGCTGAGCAATTAAGAACTGTAACAAATTCTCCTTGTATGAAAGATCACTTGTAGAGGATGAGACATTTAAAATACTAGGTTTCATCAATAGCCAGAATAGTTTAAGCACACTTGTCCAGTCAATATTACTGCTATTTCTCATGGGTTATGTGTAGTTGGTTCTGCAATTTACAGGAAGGTTTAGCTGGCTCTTGATGTAAAAGCATAGCTGCAAACTCATCAGTCTTGTGTCACATGCTGTCTGCTGCAGCCTGAGCAATGTTTGGATGAACTACAGTCACACTGCAGGTGTTACTCTCTGATTTTAGGTGTTCAGAACACATCGCTGCCTTTCCGTCCCAGGGCAGAAACAGCACTGAGTTAGGGCAAACCCAGTTTCACCAGCTCATTGGAATATTCTGAAAGAATGGCCATTATTCCCTCTGAGTTATATGCTGCGTAATACAGTGCATAGTTTGCTTTTTTAGATCTGTCTCTGGTTTGCCTTCTGGATTCCCTTAGCCTGCTTGAGTGTATTTTGTAATGGATCTATTTTTTCTTCTACTTCTGGCTTTTATTTCTTTACGGTCTCCGTCTTTCATGGGCTTTAGTATTCATCAGACATGCATGAGTGTGCCAGTGCTTCAGGCATTATTCCTGGAGGCGGTATCGCTTCCTTTTTTTTTCCCCAGTAAGATAGTACCAAAAGCTTTGCCTTCTTTTTTTTTCATCTTTATTCCCTTAGGCAGCTCTCAATACAGACTTGGTGTTTGCTTCTGTGCCTGTACAGGATTTTTTTGTCTAGAAATTAAGCTCTATGCTGTCTGCTTCTGTTTCTTCGTTCTGCTTTGTTTTCATGCTAATCACAGTATTTTTCATGCTCTGAGTCTCTTTAGCTTGACCTTTGCCACAATGTTTCTTGTACCTCATGCTGAGCAACTAGAAAGGACACCAATGTGTATCCCAAAATGATTTGTAATTAAAACAACTGTTTAAAAAGCTGCTGTATCTGCAGCTGGTATTCACGTTGGTGCACATCTTGGTGCCCTTCCAGATTCCTTCCTCCTCCAGCAGGTTGCGCAGGCCGTAATCCTCTAATCTATACCCTCTAGAAATTGCCCTTTAAGAGCCATCTGTCAGCTTGTTCCAGTCCAGCATGGAGCAAACAAACCTAGCCTTCCTCTGAGGAGGGGCAGCAATCCCAAGTGTAACCCCATAAGCTCCTAAGACAGGGATTTGTGCCTGCTAGAGTTTACCTGACCACAAACTTTTTTTTTCTATACCAAAAATACCAATTAAATATCTTTAATTTTGTTGGTATTAACCTTGATTATACTACCTATATGTATCATAGTGTTTCTCTTCTTTCTTCTATACTCTTGATCCTTGTTTTGTGCTTCTTTTCCTGTTTTTATCAAACTTGCACTTACTGCCTGATAATTTTCTACTCTAGAAGATAAAGAAATATATCTTTGGCTGTATTTATTATGCTTCCAAAAGAAAAATGAAAAGGAACTCTTGCAATGAAGTATGTCAGCAAGACTGATTCCTAAGAAATCATCAATAATAGCTGAACTGTATTATCTCACTAAAAAAATGTAAATTTATTACTTTCTTCATTTTGACCGTCAATACAATAGATTAAAAAATTTTTACCAACCAAACAAGTCTACTACAGTTTGGTATCTCAGCTGATAAAATGGCTATCTTCAAATATGGAACCTGAAAGAAACAACAGCAATCAAATTAATGACTGATCTTATTAGTTTGGGGGTTTTTCCATTTCTGTTACTAGAAGACTAGCTTGACTACAGAATGTTTGTACTTTGAAAAGATTTACAGTAGCAAAGTAATACTGATAAAAAATATGCAAAAAGAATAATAGAGTAATAGATACAGAACTTCCAAAGGAAAATAACGTGAAAGAAGTCTTGCTTCTAATATTATCGAGCTGAAACAATTGCACTGAACTGTGTTTATCAATAGATTCTTTTTGAACACTGACTAAACACATTAGAACCTACACTTTTGTTCATCCATGGCATCAAGTTGCTTACCTCTACATTGGAATCAAAGTAGACAGTATTTTTTACTGTTATTTACAAAGTGAGATTATAGACATTTTTCACAGTGCCTTTTGAGGTCAGAATAGAAYGCAGGCAAAAACCTTGAAACCTACAATGAAATTCAGTTGACATTTGTTCTTAATGAATTAACCATCTACCTTGTCATCAGTTCTGTTCTGTCATTAATGACGCAAATATCACCAGGCATGGAGTTTCCATAATGTTGAATTGTGTAATAACCCAGTATTTCATCTTTAGAAGACATGGGGTTACAAACCATTCCAACAGCTTATCCTGTTGGTAAAATAAGTAAAATATGAGAAAACAAAATATGAAAAAAGAGTGGCCACTTGTTTACATTGTTTGTTAGGTATAATGGTGGTCATGAAATACGAACACACATCACATTTGGTCTCAGTGCATCAATATTTTTCTCAATAGAAAACAATGCTGAAAACTTTTGTCACAACATTCTCATTTATTAAAATAACAAAATATGTGAAAAACAGAGCAGTAAAAAAAAAACCTTTATCTTTTTTAAATTACCCTCTCCATTGTATTTTTCCATTAATATTTCAAAAGGGTTCATTCTCAAATAGAAAATTCACAGGCTTCTTAATTAGGAACAAGATAAGAATCTTAATTAAATTGCCCTAAATAAAGCCAAGTTTATAACCATAGTTTTACTCTTGATTTCAAGCAGTGGATATAACACATCATGTCTTAGAATCATTAAGAAGTGATCATTTTTATTCCACTACTAGTTCYGACATCTCTATGATAAATCTGTCATGTGTCCCAAACACCAAGTATCTGAATGTCTCAGGAAAATCCTCCCTTTAGTGAATGAGCTGAAGTGGTCTCAGCTCTGCTGGTTACATTAACTCAAGTAAAGGGCCATGTTGCTGATGGACTCATTTTAGCTCCCAAACAATTACTTAAAGCTATTGTGTGTATTCTTAGACTACTCTACAGCCTGCAATCATGTATCCTTTTGTCTTATAAGTGATTTTCTCCAGTCACAAGCAAGGGGTTTTTTACTCCATTGAGGACTACTCATCAGCTACATGAGAAAACAAACACAAAAGTTTTGAAAATTAAAGGCTGAATGCAAATCAGCTTTACCTGAAAAAATAGTAGATTTAATATTATGAAAATCGTATTAGAAATAAGATATACAGTGAGCACTGAGTCAACTTTAAAAAAGGTTACTCATACACCAAGTACAATAACATTAATTAACATTAAATATTTGAACAGTGACTRAAACTGAATCCAGTAAATTGCCAGGAAAGGTTATGTAGATCACTGTGTGATGAGTACTGAAATGTTATTAGAACTGATTAGTGGAAGATTGCACCTGAGAAGTAAAATTTAAGATAAATCCCCAAATAGGCCATTAAGAAATTTAAAGAAATATTCTCAACAGAAGGAATAATTTAATTTTTAAAAATGTAAATATGCATGATTAGTTCTGTTTTTCCAGGAGTTATGGGGTAGAGTAAATCAAGACAGCCAAAAAAATTTGTAGACAAAGCTCACTTGTACTTTTAGAGTAGCTGCTAGGCTGTGAACAAAAGTGGCAGTGGATCAGCAAACCTTAATAATTTCCCTGACTACTCAAACTGTGTAAAGCAGTGCGTTTGGTTCCCTCTTTAGCTTCATTTATCAGGATACTGTAAAAACTGCTACAGATTAGGTGGAAAGTACTTGTGCTGAACTAAGCATGGAGTATCCTTCAATATACTATAAATTCTAACTCCATGCTCTTTGAAATTAAAAGTACCTATTTCTTTGAGCATATTTACTGGAAGCTGTTCCCAAGTAGAAATGCCAGAATGACTTCATAAATTGWAATCATAATGCTTGGGAGCCAGATTTTGCTATGATTTATAAAAATGCAATCCTGTTGAAATTTCCTTCTGTGCAGAAGGTCGGTAAAAGGCCCTTTCACCATTACAGTGCTGGCACTCAGTGCTAGGTGGAATTTTACTTAAAAAAAAAAAAGAGCTATTACCAAGCAGAAAGTCTGCGTGAAATCAAATAACACATTCAGCAAGAAATTAAACTGGTGACTAGGCAATTCCCCAAATACTTGCTTTCTTAAAAGCCAAATTGTGTGGCCTAAGTTGATCRAGATATTGTGCAAACTGAAGAGAACTGCCCACACGAGAATGCATTCAGTTATGAAATCTATGAAAGTTTTTCTATGTTGTTCTGCAACTCTCTCATGAATAAAAAAATCCAAACACTTTCTTTTTACCTGTCTTTATCTTCGTGTTAAGGAGTGTATCCTGATGAGATTTTTCTAACTGAAAGAGACCATCAAGAAAAAGTCCCACTGATAACAGGACAATAATCCAGTAATATTGATAACATCAATACATTAATATGTGGCTGTTGTTTCTATGTATCTGTACTGTTCTATGACCTGAACTAATTGTTTTAGCTGCTAAATATATATTACATGAAAATGTAAAAGCTACATTTACTGCAGTTAATGACTTTTTACATTTTATGATAGGCATTTGAATTTACATATTCATTCGAGGTGATTGATTTTTACATGGAGAAAAGACACCAATCAGTCAATCAGTTTCAACTAATCAGCGCCTTAATGGATGCATTTGCAAAAGTAGTATCTCAGCGAAAATCATCTTCCTGCACTTTAACTCTYTGATAGTTATCAAGGATTTCCTTAAACAAAATTTCTCTCATTATAACATTATGTAAATGCTGGCGAAAAAAATCTTGCACTTGGAAAAAAAAAGATTCCTAACAATACTTTATTAAAGAATAACCATTATGTGTGTATTTATTAAAGATTTAAAGCATCAGAGCCTGCAATGTGTCCCAATTTCCTAGACTGTTCAGTGGTAATTTTGGCAGGCTTTTGCCTCGCCACCCTGACCCAGCCCAAAGGCGTAAGTTCAGGGTCAGTGAAATGGCCAGACTTCCTACGGTTCAGTGACACAAAAACCCCCAATAGCACAACCTAAGTCAAAACAGACCAGGGATTAATTGAATATATGCCTGTCTTGGATTCTAGAGATTATAAAGGTGACTTAAATCTGCATTTGTGACATCCTCTTTTCATTTTTTAACAGATTATTAGCTTTCTGGGCTGGAGAATATGACCTTCTGACAATAGATTAATCAATGGGAAAAAAAAGAAAAAACTTCCTTTTGGAATTCTCAAATCATTCAACCCAAGTTTTTAATAAAAGATCCAGGGTTTAAGCATGTCAAATACATATTATTTACTAAGGTCTATTAGCTGCATGTTCATATTAAATATATATCTCAAGAAAAGAATATATATGTATTTATCAGGTACAGAAATGTATGCTCTATTTGTGGACTGCAAGAATTCAAGATTGAAGTTTCACGAACCATACCTTAGAAAGAACAAATTAAGATTATTCTTTTCAGAATAATGACATCAAAATCACGATATGAGGTCAAGGGTACATAACTTCACTTGCTACTTAGCTTTGGAATAAAGATTATAATCATTTGACTTTGCTAAATATAAAAATAATAAATGCTTTTCATCTGTACAGCACCCCTTACTGAAGGATCTCAAAGCATTCAGTGTTATTTTCATGTCATCTTGAAACCAGGAGATTTCAAACCCTATTCAAAAATCTGGGGTGTTGCTACTGTATATTCATGTTTGCTCTTTCATCTGATTCTCTTTGCTGCATTTTTCTGCAAGATAAGGAAAACAATTTCAATTTTTTTGGTTGTTATATATTATCATGTTATGAGAAGCATTTTTAATACAGATTCTCTTCCATGGATGGATTTTTATCACAAGATTCTAAAAGAGTATTTAAAATTAAGGAGGCCGAACATATTTTGCCTGCCTTATATCATCATCTAGGAACCAGAACAGTATAAGCCATCTTTTCAATTTCTTTCAGTAATTCCATATCTAGTTGTGATGATCTAAAATTACCATATTGGTTTTCAAATCCTTTTGTGGAATAAATTCATCCATTAGGCTATTTATGTGCTCAGAATTCTAGAGAYCAAATGCATTTTTTCTCTCTGAGGAGATCTTCATAGGTTCATAAATGAAAAATTTGTTTTGGAAAGGGAGTATGTCTGTGTGTGTGTGTTAGTAATATTGAATGGTAAAATCAATCTTTTTCCCAGAAACTGCTCATAACACTGTTTCCATAAAAGAATTCAGCTAGGAAAGCTGTACAGTTTACCTCTACAAGTCATGATTCTCTTTTCCCTAGCCCAGAGGCTGAGGGAATAAAAAGTTTCAGCAGAAAGCCAGGAAAATGCAGTAGAATATCATTAATTGTCAATCAACTTATAYAGAACAATAAAATGTCAGCTACACCTCAGAGCAATTTTTAAAATTCTGTCCAAAACTGATGTGGAGGTGATTTAGCTGTATAATGTAGAGGAAGAAGTAATTTAAGAAATCTTTGAATATTCAAATCTTTTCCAAATAGYACCAACTCAGCAGTAAGCCAGCAACAAAAGAAACAGTAAAGACTATAGCAAAATGCCTGAATCTGATCCATTTGTTATACAGAATATACCCACTACAGAAAAAAAAAAAAAAAGAATTACCTGCTTTGTGTTATCGCTAATAAATTCATTTCTGATTTATCAGATACAAAGTATTCAAACACATGGTAAAGTTAGTAACATCTTAGCTTCTCACTATCCCAGTGTACTCTGAGAGCTGTGAAAGGCATTTTTAAGACTGCAAACTTCAAGACAGCCATACTTTCAAATATTTTCATAAATCAGGACAAGGAAAATATTAGTGATTCCAGTTTTATAAGATAACTTGAATAAAAGGAAATAAAAGATATTGACAAGGCTTGCTTCGTGAACCCACTAAGATCCAGAATATACAAGGAAAAACATTTGAAGCAAGTGATCACTTTTTCAAGTACACAAGAGTCAAAATACTATTAAATTTTTTTTTCTTGAACATTTATGAATAAATACGACAGCTGCAGCCACAGAGTTTGTCACTTGTACAGCTGTGTCATTTTATAGTAACCTGCCYCTTGAGACAACAAGTTCATATAGGAGCAGAACTTTGGAAGACGTTCTCCTGAAAACAGTTATCCTTAACAAGCTTCTCCTGAATCCGGCCTTGTGTCATAACCCCAACACCCAGCCAGGGTGTATTTGCTTTCCAGAGCACCATTGCCTCATCTCCTAAGAGATACTAGTAAGACAGGGCCAAGGGTCCTGTTCAGCACTGCAGTTGAACAACTACTTAGTTTTTTTATTGGATAGCATGACAGGGAAAAAAATGTCTTGGTGATTCAAGAAGTGCTGATGACTATTAGTAATTTCAAACATTAAAAACTATTTGGTATCAGGCTCTATACAATATCAGGCTAAACTCTTTTCTTCCATTTAGCCAAAAGTTTTCAACCCATGCTTTGTTGAATCTGAGTTCAAGTTCAACCATCATATGACAGTTTCATCAACTGTTCTGTTATCTTTGCTAATAAGCCATCTGGCAGGGTGTCATCTTCTACTGAAAACAGGTGTTTGATCCAATTCTTGTACTGTCAAGAAAGCATTCACTGAAGTTGGTGACTAAATTCAGGCCATACTCTTGTATGTTAGCAGAAAGTCAGGATGAATTTTGAATTAACATTAAAACATTTCCATGGTTAAAACATTTCCCAATTTCTCTCATGTTGTCTCTCAACTCATCTCATTGTATCTTAAGATTCAATTTCTTTATCTTGTCCTTGTTATATATTCTGATTTTTATCTAATTATTATGTAATGTGCATATTTTAATCTCTGTATATTGCATTCTATTCATTGCGATGCAAGAATAAAACGTTAAATGGATGAGTTCAAAAACCTTAGATCGTTGAAAAAGGACTTACCTCAATCAAAATTAAATTTCCCCCCACGATAAAAATTGTTCCTTACAATAGAATTCAGAGTTGTGAGCCAATACCTGCCTAAGTTACAGCCTTCCTGGGTTTAGAAAAGAGGGTTTGGACACTCGTTTCCCACTTATGAAATATGAAAAACAAACAGAGCTTTAGCTCTAAAGAAACTAAGTTCTTTAACAATGAAACAACAAACACCAGTCACTGACCAAYATTTTGAAAGCTACTACTTTGTGACAAACACTGCATACATCCATACTGAATATGGAAATAGGTGACTCTTCACCTTTTACCAGAACACTACAGTTATTGCCATGATCACTCTCAAAAAGAGCACATGCCAACGTTATTCCATTGTGAATCCTAATTATAAAAAAATTGCTATGTCACAAAACAAGATTTTTTTTCTTTTATTTATTCTTTGGCATATGTGTACAACCTTACCAAAATTAATAGTATGTTTGTTTGACTACAGTGAAACAAAATTCTGTATTTGTAAATGTCCTATGGGCCCTTTGCTACTTAAAAAAAGCCCAGTTGTGAATCCTTCTTGACTCTAGGTAAAAAAAAAATTATATCAAACTAACTTGCACCTTTTTCCCTATGACTTGACATCATAATGTGTTGTGCCACTGTAAAGATATATCAAAAAATGTTGAAGGTTTCTCAGTGTGAGCAATCCCTGAAATCATATGACTCTTCTAAGCCGTTCATATTGGAAGCTGGAATTTAGCTTTCTATTAAAAAAAAAAAATCAAGAGCCTTATCTTTTCAAGAGCTGTACTTTGTATCAAGGTGATTTTCAATTAGGGAAGATTTTCACTGTATGATTGAATAACAGGTTATAGAAATAATGTCATAAGACACTGGTCCATTATACCACTGAAATAAAACCCAAATGATAAGTAGCAGGGACTCATACTTTCTAACAGTCTTATGCTCCATAGTGTTCCCAGGACGAGGTCTAATAGCTGTGCTTGAATTCTTTTCTATTCTCACCACCACCATCCACAAGTCATTATTCAGTTCAAGCCTATTTTATTAACTGAATTTTGCTGTGTTTCTTTGTGTTTTTTTTTTTCTACAGCTACCCGAATTTCCTCAGTTCATGAAGAGTAAACAAGATGAACTGAAATTGCTTTATTGTCAGTATCTATTTGGGGACAATTCATAGATTAGAACCTTAAAATCTGTGGTTGGAGCCTTAGGACGAAAAGGCAAGGAAATTAAGACTTTATTTGGAAAAAATAGCACAGCATTTCTAAGTCGTTGAAAATTCAGTATCAAATTATTTGGAGYGTTTATTACTCAGTTACTGAAAAACGGTAACTGAGGAAAATAAAACCCTCCCAAAAAGCAATTTCTATAACATGGGGGGGGGGAGGGGGGGGCAGAATTTTGGTTTAAGTGACATAAAATAAAAGCAAAAAGCATCAAGAAGGTGTAATGGATCAGACTGAAAGTCTGTGTAAGTCCCCACTCTGCGTTCTCACCTATAGTGACCGGCCATCTTAGGGACCGAGTTAAGAATAAGGAAGAACTCTACAGGGTCTCCTGCCTTCCATCTCGCTGAGGCTTAAGGACTTCCTGAGGTGGTAACCTTGAATTTCTTAAYTTACATAATGCCTGTACAATACCCTCATGCTATCTAGTTATTATGAGCCAGATCGAGCCTAAGGACTTAAACAGGTAAATATGCATGATAATTGGGAATTATTCAAGAAATGCTAACAAAACAGCCAAAACACTAACAACCTATGACTGAGAAAAAAGAACTGATTAAAAAGCAATTTGGCTTGAAAATAAAGATACATATGAATAAGAAAAACATCTGTAACAAATACTAGAAGCTGCAAGAAATATATGTGAGAGATTTAAGAACTGTAAAAAAAAAGGGAAAGGAAACAAAATGACGTAAAACCCAATGGTCAGACAGGTGGAACAGCATTTAAAAGAGCTGTTTTTCTGAATAGAAGAAAGAAAAGGATCCTATCAATATTATTGGAATATGCTCGCATAGATATAACAAAAGCAATGGGAAGCCTTCACTAAATACTTCKGTTCTGTATATAGAGAAATAATCAGATGATGTAATTATACCATAGGATGATGATGAAACATTCTCCATTACAATTGTAGTCAGGTTTTATAAATAGTAGCCACTAAAAACAACTGAGTGTATCTGCATATTTGGATAACTTGTATCGGAGTTTTAAAACAGCTGGAAAGGACATTTCRGGCCTCTAAGAACCCTTGAAATATTTGCATTCTGGCAATATGTTAGACCAGTACTTTAAAAGGGTGGTGGCATAGGGAATTATAGGCCTGTCCATCTAACATGGAACGTAGCAAAATACAGAACTGATAAGAATATACCGGAATGTAGTTTATATGGAATTTAATTAATGCTAGTCTATGCCAGTTTTTGAAAAATAGATCCTCTCAGATCTATCCACAGATACTTGTTCGAGAAGGTTTGTTTTGGCTCATGAAGAAAAAGTGCTGTTCTAAAGGCATTTATTTAGTGCTGCAGGATATTTTGTTTAGGAAACCTGAATGAATCAAAAAGAATATACATATATTTAATGACTAATTGACTGGTCTCAAAAGTGAAGTATAAATGGAAAATATTAAGTGAGTTTCTAGTTTGGTCCCATGGGAACTGTGTTTTGGCCATGTGCTGTATAACAGTTTTACTGATTACCAAAAAAAAAAAAAAAAAGAAAATCACTGGTACCACTGGCAGGTACAAAGACTAGGCAAGTGGTGACTCACAAAAGGGACAGCTCATTGGTACTGAGCAAGCTGATTTCTTGGTTTAAATTGGCTGCAAGCAAATATATGAAGTTATACACCAAAGAATAAAGAGCAGGTGTTGATCCTAGAGTGGAGGAATCTATGTGAGAAAACAGAGTGGAAAGCGGAGCTGCTGGGAGCCTGCTGGATAACCTGCTAAAGGTGAACCCCATTGCAACACCAAGGTGCACAAATTCAGTCCATCAGTGTGAAAACCACAGAGTGAGGACTGTGAGGTTTCAGGCAGGCTGAATCACATCAGTACCTGGCACTGGTGTGACCATTTCTGGAACAGCGAGTCCAGTTTGATGCCTTCGCTGAAGATGCCTGTTGATAAATTGGAAAGAGTTCAGAGAAGGGTCACAAGAATGATTACACTGTAATTGGAAAATAAAAGCTACAGCTATTTAGTTTATCAAAACAAAGATTAAGGAGTGGCTTGATCATAGCATTTTTTAAATTTTTTTTTTTGGCAGCAGATTGAAATGTGCATCCTCAAACTTTAAAGCTGCACAACCTTCTTTGTATCCCTCTCAGGTTTTATTCATCTTGGTGTCCACAAAAGTTACATAAAATGGCAGTTCTGSGACTCAGTGAAAATTAGATCCAGAGATTAGATTTTTCTAGGTAGAATTTTCAGTACCTTTCAATTAGTGATTTAATTCACTTAAGTAACCTGTTTAGATATCAGTAGAAAAGAAAAAAAGGTTTAGCAAAGTGGCAAAGAAAGGGGAGGGAAAACAGCAGGTTTAAAAAAAACGTTAACAATACTGTAGCAAAAGAGTTCAGAAACAGGTTTCTCATTAAAATGAAAAGATCGTTTTAGCAATCTTGGATTAATTTACACCACACTAGGCACAATACAGGGCTGCAAATAAGTTCTGCATTTACATTACAATGCATATTATTTCTGGATYGGAAGCATATAATTCAGCATATTCTATTAAAAAGGCTACCCATAATTGTTTTACTTACAGAATYTACAAATTCAAACTGTCTGCATATCTTGCACCAGCCTGTATAAGCGCATCAATCCAAGGACATCAGTTCTGATTTAATAAAGACATCTAGCAGAGCAGCAGCTTATGTGAAAAATGACAGCCACTAGTGCTTGAACAGGCACTAGACAAAAAACTAGAAGACTCTTATAAAAGACTGGGGGATTCTGAAGTGATTTTTGAAAACATAGAACCTAATTAAGCTTTGACTGAAGGCTATGGGTGTTAGGTAATTGGTTTAACCAAGAAGAAGAGAAGGCCCAGAACAGCGTATTCCAGCTGATCCCATACTAATTTCATATTAGTTCAGCTTCATGTATTTACTGGAGGAACCAACGAGAATAAGAATGGAATCAACCCCATAGTGTAGGATCCAGAAGAAGTTTTCAGGATGAATTTCCAGAACTGTTATACTTTGATAGCAAAATTTTGTTCTTTCTACTGTAGCTTCTTCCCCTCCAGAAGAGGTAGGAAGTGGTAGAAGTATAAGCAAAGTGATCCTTCAGCCTCACCCCAGCACCATGAAGAGCTGCCCATACCTTCAGGAATGGGCAGTGCTCTGGAGTTCAAATCCATGTTCCCATTTCTGTGAACTTTTTTTGCACCCTGTGTTATTTTCTAAGGCAGTAAGACCATTTGATTTACATCCACACTCTTGATCAGATACTGTTAAATGACAAAGAGCTAACCTTCTAACAGCTGCCTTTATGTTACCTACATACCTGAAATGACAAAAAAACCAGTTTTGTATTTAGTTAATATACTCTTAATCCTTTGCTGCTGATGTTCTTCACAGCCTTTGAGAAGCACCCACCTGTGACCCTATTCAATATGGGGATTTTGCCAAAGGCAAACACATAACAAATTACTTCTAGAAGCAGGTACCATATTATTAGATCCAAAAATATCTTTCCAGATACATTTCACACATTCAGTCTGACAGGTTTCCTAAATGGCCATATTTTTTCTGAGGTGGGAATTTCCACAACATAGAATTTGATATTGTGCAACAAAAATCAGATTAGCTTGAAATCACTCTTTTTTTGAACACTAATTTAGATGTGCATAATGATAATAGTTTTATAGCAGAATAATCAGAATTTTTATTTTCTGTTAGCATTATCTAACCAAGCAAAATGCCTGGGGGCCTACAGTAAAAAACAAACATCTCAGACAAGACTTTACACAAAAAATTTTCACATTCCTGAGGATGATGCCATGGAAAGCTTGTGAAAGGAAATATTTTTTTCTATCAATCCAGGACATTGGATGAGATACTAATTTACCCATAAATGTTGAATATATAAAAGTATATATGCTGAAAGCCTATAAATTTGTCTGAGACAATGATAATACAGCTGAATTTTTTTGTATAAACTTAAAAAAAAAAAAAAAAACCAAACACAAAATGCCAAAACCACAGCTCTGTCTCCCTAAATAGAATGGCATCTTCCATTGGCCCTCCTTAGGAAAGATCCTATTTTAAGAAAATATCTATTTAATTTAATTCAGTGTTCCTCTTGTCAAGCTTCACTTAAGGTCTTTTAAAAGCAATTATATCTCATATCTTTTGATTAGGACATTGGAGCCTACTCTATTTTTTACTCAATGAAAATTAAGATAACTGTGCTTTTCAGTGAATTTACATTTGGATGTTTCAAAATCTTAGCAAGAGAAAGTAGGGTTAAAGCCACATTTAGAGTTCATGGGMGGATGAGAAAGACTGCAGATGAATGCTGATTAAACTCTCCAGCAAAGACTAAGGTCTTCCTTAAACATATGAGAAGCACCAATTCAGTGACATTAGTGCAGCTTCCCTAAGTGGACACCTCTGGATTCATAGAAAATGGAGCTGGAAAGGACCTTAAGCTGTCTAATCCAAACTTCTTTCCAGAGATACTTCAGCTGAAGTGAATAATAGGCCTTCCATCAGTGGACTGCTGCGAAGGGACGTTAGTGGCTGCCCTTCAAGTGGAAGCTGCTGGGAGTAACTGGATGACTTGGAGAACCTTTCAGTCCCGATTGTCAGAAGATCATGGGACTGCTCCTGGGGCAGTGTTTAGCAGTTTGGGGAATGAACAAGCCTCTCCAGGAGAAAGGAAGGTGTCTACACGAAAAGCTGGAGGCAGGGCAGAGGAAAAAGGGGGCAGTTTAACTACAGAAGCAGCAAAACAAGGGACATGGCTGCAGCTGAGAGATCATTATCAAACTGATAATGATCCACAAATCAGACACAAGGGGGAGAAGCTTCTTGAAAGACTCCTATGTCTGAAAAATACTGAGATATGGAAAGCAATTGCTCACTGTTGTTAAGTTTGCACTTACGTAACCTATTTCTGTTAGGGTGTGCATCACTGAAACTATACGGATGTTGTATTAGAAAAGATAATCAACAAAATTAAAATCTAATTGGAACATCAGACTTGACATACGACAATTTAAGCAACTGAAATAATCTACTCTGACTTTCAGTATGCTACAGAATACCACAGAAGCTACCTCCTACTTAGAACTCCTCAGAGCACATCTAGAATAATGCATCCCGTTTTGGGCTCCCCAGTAGAAGAGAGATGTTGATAAACTGGAGTGAGTAGAGTGGACAGGCACAAAGATAGTCGGGGATGAGAGCACTTGCCCTGGAGGAGAGGTTGAGGGAACTGTGCTTGTTCAGCCTGTGGCAGGCTTAGAGGGGACATAATTGCAGCTCTCCAATGCTTGTGAGGAGGTTATCATGAAGATGGAGCCAGGCTCTTCACAATGGTGAAATGGTGGGCAAGAGATAAATTGAGACAAGGGAGGTGCTAACCAAATAGAAGAAAACCCTTTTTCACCACGAGGCCAGCCAAGCACAGGTTGCCCAGAGAGGCTATGCAGTCTCCATCCTTGGAGGTTTTGCAAGATGAGATTAGATAAAGTCCTGAGAGATCTGGTCTGACCTCAAGACCCACCCTTGCTCTGAGCAGGAGTTTGGACCAGAGATGTCTTCAGATCTCTTCCTGTGACCCGACGATCACAGATGCTCACGAGTGATCATAGTTCATGGCCTTTTACTAGCCCAAAACGTATGAAATGCCTCGCTCTTCAAAACGCCAAAAAACGGTGCCAAGGGCAGAGACCGCAGTATACCGGCAAGCTTCCACCACCTCTGCGCTACACCCCAGCGCAGCCCTCYCCGCACTCGCCGCCTCAGCCCTCCCAGCGTGCGGGGCGCGCCCGAGGACGGCAAAAGCAGACGGTGCTTCCCGGGCAGCCGGGGTGCGATCCCTCCCGGGGCACCCTGCCCGCGGCTCACAGCCAGGCACAACCCCCCCCCGCCTCCGCTCGGGCGCCTCACCGCAGGCACCCCTGAAACTTTCCCCGGCAGCCTGCGCACGCTCTTCCTCCCCGCCGGGGGAAAACGTGCTCTCGCTCCCTCCGTGCAGCGGGGACGGGGAGGCGGGCAGCCTGCCTCCCTCCTCCCCCCCCGCCCCGGCTCGCCCGCCCGCGGAAGCCTCGGCGAGGCTCCCGCATTGCACCGCCGCGCCGGGCCGTGCCGTGCCGTGCGCGGGGCTCGGCGCTGCCACCCGCGCCCTGCCGGCGCCCCCGTCCCCGGCTGGCGGTATGAGCGCCGGCGAGGCGAAGGAGTATCTGGCCCGCAGGGAGATCCCGCAGCTTTTTGAGGTAGGCGAGGCGGAGCGGGGGCAGCGTTTTCCGCCCCGTCGGTGGGGGTGCTCCGCGCTGGGACCCCGCGGCGGGCAGCGGGCTGAAGGTGGCTGGAAGGACGGAGCAGCCAGAGGAGGCTGCGGCGCGCGTACCTTGCGCGGGCAGCCGCGCCGCGGAGGGCTGGCCCCCAGCCCGGGCCGGGGGGGGAGCTGCCGGCCGCCGAGCCGGCGGGGGAGCGGCTGCCCGCTGCCCACCTGCCCTCAGCCTCCGCGGGCGCGCAGGCAGCCGGGCGGCCGCGCCCCTCCGCGGCGCTGCGGGCGGCCGCGTCTGCCCCCCKTCAGCCGCCTGGGGAGGGAGCGAACTTGGCTGTCCGCAGGGCAGGGGACCCCCGGGGCCGCTCTGCCGAGGAATTCAGGCGGAGGTGGCTTTCAGGTTTTCTCCAGATTTTCATCGGTCTGGGAGAAAAAAAACCTCACAACTGTTTAGTGAGGTTTTGTTTAGCTTCCTACAAGTTACCTGCTGCTAATGGTTGATAAATACTTCTCTGTGAAATGTGGATTTTTTTTTTTTTTTTTGAATCAGACATCCTGCCATCTGTATAAAACACACATAGACGCGTATGTATTTTCCCTGGTCTGTTCTGAAGCTAGACATTTTTTAACGTATTTGAAAATTACAGGACATAGACCATGCTAATGTTTTACTAACACATTTAGAATGTGAATGGTTTAACAAGAGATGCAAACAAAACTGTTTTTCTGTAGAGGCTCAAAGCTTGAGCTAGCAATTTTTAAAAAATGGTGCATGTCTTCTGCAAAAATACATGGCTAGTTGCTGTGATCAGTTAAGTAGTATAATAAGGGCATAGATGTATATAAATTATATCCTATTTTATAAATACAAACGTGTGTAAATAACAATTATTGTATAAACTAGATAACAAGTAACTGAGCAAATCCTGAATTGGAGCTATTTATGTTTATTACTAAYATCAACTGTGACCCTCAAGTTTATTTGCACAAAAATTAGGAAAAGCACAAGGAACAGAAATCATCCTGAAAGACATTTATTGTTAAGAGAAGGTTGAATGCAGCTGTCTTGTGGAGAGGTGAGATAATGACTTGTGTATCACTTTGTCAAGGAAAATCAATTACCATGCATCAGAGGAGGGCCTGGCATTCCTTCTTCCACACTCCCCATAATGCCCATAGATACGATGGGTGCAGAATTAATACTGTAGACTGGGGTTTTCTAATGGCTGGGAATTTCTGATCAATTAAATCTGGAAGCACCCATGAACTTTGGGTTTGGGGTTTTTTTCCAATACTGGTCAAGATTATATTTGAGTATTTCTCGTGATTTTTAAAAATATTTTTTTCATTATTTGTGTAAGTGTTGACTCAAGAATGTAGATAAGATACTTGTGGGTGCACTGGTCTTTAAGGAAAAGATACGTTTCAGTGATCTAATAGGCTACACAGAATATGTAACTTTTGGGGCTATCTAGCCTTTGCATTGCTCTGCGTATATTTGCCAGTGGTAGTTTTAAGAAAAGTGTAGGGAACTTTTTTACTATTTTCAGTTTTTATTACAGTGCAAGAAGACAAATGTAAAGACATAGCCACGAGCTTCCTGTTCTGAATCATTTTTGTGACAGTGGCAAACCAAAATCGTACAATTTTTGCAGGCCTCACTCCCATGCATTGGCTTGAAAAGGAGAGTCTGAATATACAAGGAATATGAGGCTTCTCTGTGTAAAGTAAAATTCAAAGTAAAAGTGCTTGTTTTTTCTTGGCATCTATCATGATAGTGTGTATTTCTGATTTTACGTTGCAGAGTCTGTTGAATGGATTAATGTGTTACAAACCCGATGACCCAATTGAATATTTGGAAAGCTGTTTGCAGAAAGTGAAAGAGCTTGGAGGGTCAGAAAAAGTGAAATGGGACACTTTTGTCAGCCCAGAAAAGAAGACCCTGCCTCCACTCAATGGAGGACAATCCAGGAGGTCTTTTTTCAGGAATGGTAATGTATTAAGTATAAAAATGATTGTATTTCTTGTGCTGTGGCTGGTTTTACATCCACTACTGAATTATTTTATACTTATTTCTATAGCAGATCATGCCTTACTCTGATTTTCCTTAGGCAAAGGACTCAAGGATTCTGTTTCCTTGCGTTTTGGCATTCTTCTCCTCCTGTAACGGATGCTATGCAGGAGAGGAAATTGTGATCATTTTGCAGCCTAATGGTGGATGTTTGCTGTGTAAATGTTTAACACAGTACTGGAGAGATTTCTCGTATCCTACCTAAAACATTTGCAAAGATAGGGGCAAAGTTGACTCAGTGCACTTGGTTTATATTTTTAGTTGGTCCTTATGGATTATGTACATAATAACTTCAATGCAGTTACACTAGGTTGTTTTTCTAGTTCATATTGGAGCTATATGCTAATTTACTAAATACAATGTAAATGATAAACACTTATAAGAAGGTGCGTCTCATAAAATCTAAGCAAATGTCATACCAATACCTGTAATTATTTTATTTGTAATGTTAACAAAGAGTCATTAGCTCATCTTTCAGTTGCCATAGTTATTCTTGCTTGCTATCCAGCATTTCATTAAACTAATTAGCAAGAATACTATCTCTGTCTCTGTGTACAACATGTGTCACCAAAAGAGGTCTGCTTCATAGTACAGGTTATCTGCACAATACAACGCTTTGCTTCTCAGAGGCCACTGCCGAACTCTGGGTACTATAGGCAGATTTTCACAGAAAAGCTGATGTGCTTGTAAAGAAACACCAAAGAAAACTGACTCCTAGTGGTTCTAATTTAGTAAATCAGCTAAATAGAGGTAAGGAGTATTTAATATAGTAACAGCAAGCACATTGTAAAATTAGGAGATGTTTATACTTTGTGTTTGTTTATGATACTTAAATCTGTGTACACAATAGATTTTGAGGTTTTTTTGTATTTCCACAATTCCCAGTTTATCTTACTATTTTACAGTGATGCCTGATAATTCTAACTTCCCATACCGACGGTATGACCGGCTCCCTCCAATCCAACAGTTTTCGATAGAAAGTGACACCGACCTCTCTGAAACTGCTGAGCTAATTGAGGAGTACGATGTATTTGATCCTGCAAGACCTCGACCAAAAATTATCCTTGTCATAGGTATGAAGACAGAGTCATATTGACAAGAGTTTATCTTTGTTACTTTGCCTTTTGTACTGCAAATACATTGAATGCTTATACGTATTTAAATACTGTTTTTCCATCTGCCATAGCAAGTGGTGCAGCCCAATTAGACTATATCAGAAAGTGAAATTGTTAGTGCTGAGGATAYAGCATCCCAACTGTAAGCATTTTAGGGGTTACAGTGAGCACCTGTGGTCATGTTCTGTAGACTGGATACCCATCAGCAGGTGGAGAGCTCACGGTTTGCTTATGGAGCACATCCATAATTTAATCCATGATTTAATCTAAAACGAACCCGACTTACGCATTTCAAAACAGCTTCACCGTGTGAACCGAAGTGCTCTTCCAAAGCATGCTCCAGATCTGAACTAAAACACTATYGTAGAGGTACTCAAAGCTGCTCACAAAAAAGGATATTTAAAAATATTGGATAAACCAGCTCAAAAAGGTGATAGGGAACTGTTGTCCTCTATATTTAGAACCTTGAAAACTGATTGGTATGTCCAGCTTGAGTGAGTGTACATGGTCACTAGTCCATTGCATTGATAAATTAATCCCTAGATCTATTTGGCGAATGAATCCTGTGCCATCTTCAGGGAGAGTGAGCGATCAGTTAGCATTAGTTACTTGTGCTCYCTCCTCAAGTTCTCTCGTGCGCTGTTTAGTGTCCTTTCTAGGCAACTCGTACTTTCCAGCCTCAGACAAACATACTGTTTATTAAGAAATAGCTGCAGTTTAAGTATAAATCAACATTTTATTCTGTTTCTGAATTTAAGTTCTTTGAATTAGTTTCCTTGTCATCTGGGATAGTTGTCTTTTGAAATTTTACCGCCAGGCCTAATTCTCTGATTCTTTGGGTTGTTTAAACAGTTACAGCACAGGTGCCAGGTGATGGAGAATCACATTTTTAGTCTATAAAGCCTTATTCATATTGAAGAGAGACACTGCTTCCATAACAGAGACTAGCAGGTAGTATGGTGAAAGAGAACAGAAATGTCTTCTCTGTATTATAGAGCAGGATTTCTAAGAACAGCATGTCCTCTAGGCTCTGCGTCCAGCAGGTCTCAGAAATGTGATATTGGAATATATTGAAAACAGAAAACCAGGCATTTTTCTAGATATYTGTGGTATGCCAAAAGAATTGCTCAGGCATTTGAATTTTCTTAATATTTTGTTTCAGAATTACAAATCTGAACTTGCAAATCTCTCCATGCACCGTTGAACTGTAAAGCTTGAATTAGATGGAGAAATAACACATGCCTTTCTTTCATCTTAATTAATTAGCCAGCCTTCCTTTTCATGAAGGAGAAAAACTGGCTCCTTTTCAGTGACCGCAGAAGGCTCTTAATGCATTGAAATCCGTGTAGCTCTATTGCAGTAGAGTGATGAATGAAGGTTTGATCTAGGTGAAATAAAGAGAGATTGACTTTCACCTCTGGAACTGAGTGCAGGGGTATTTGAAGTGAAATCCTTGAACGGCAGCATATAGTGAACAGACCATGTATTTTACAGAGCTTTTCTTTCCCCCCATTTATATAGGGAACATTGTAAACATTCCACAAAGGCTATTTCACATTTTTTTTCCAACTGAGTTTCTCTGGATCTGTCTGTTATAGTGTGATCTGATAGAAACACAATACTATATGTAGCTTAGCAGCTATTGTCCAATTTTGTACAGTATCAAGAAAATTTCTCCCAAATTCAACTTTCTATTGAGGAAGCACATAAAAACACACACTGGAAAGAATAAAATAGTAACTAATATACTGAATGAGAGAAAGAAAATGAAAAAAGTTTACTATTAATTTCAAGAGATAGATATTGTACATAAAAAATGTGTTGYATATTTTATAGTTTGCATAAAATGCCAGCAAAAACTTCAATTAAGCAAGCTCTTTATGTCTAACTAGTGATAACTAACCATACTGCCTAGCTCAGATGGTACCGGTCCCATTCGTTGTTGGGGACTGAAATGAATAGAAGTTAAAGACCTGTCTTCTGCTTCRCATATTAGGTTAACTTTTCTTTAATAATGCATTATCCCAAGATCTTTTTAATGCTTCCATAAAGGTTTTTACAACTTCCTTGCTTTATGAAATCTGTCATCCTTATAATGAACCAGGTAGCTCCAAGGCAAAAGAGAACTCTCTTCTTATAAAGGGGRGGGGTTTGGCCTTTTTCTGTGTTTGCAGAAAAGTCTTCTGGTGAAATGTAAAGCTACAAAGCTGCAAAGTGAGTATGTGACTGCATTTTATAAAAATCAGATGGAACCAACCAGRATGGCACACATCTGAATCACTGGAAAATTAAGTTTCTAAGGCATTATAACACTAGGAAACTAGATTGTGTTTAAAAATGTGCTTCCTAACATATTTTGACAAACACATTTTTACTATTGATACAGCCTGAATACAAAGATCTCAAAAAATCTGGTGTCATTAGCCCCATAGTTCCGTATGTTTTTAAACTGCACTTAATTAAAAATATTAGTTAATATTAAAAGAATTATGTTTTCCTTTTATAATCAAAGTTTAAAGGATAGATCAAAGACAGTGCTGTCAGCAGTCGGCTGGCCCATTGATTCATTAAATCCAGTCCACAGCTAGATTTTAAAATCATAAGTCTTTTCAGAGATGTTATTATTACATGAATTTATTGTGAATTTACAACGGTATAAGCAAAATTGAAATTTTGAACTTCCRTTGACAAAACTAGATTTAAAAAACTGCTTTAGATGCTTTTTGGGCATACAAATCTTCACTTGAAACCAGTTAGCAAACATAATTTTAGATGCAACAAATGTTCCCTAGTCTAGACATCTTCCAAGAAATATGTGAAATAATCATGCTTTTCTTGAATAATGTATAATCTCAGAATAAATGAAAAGAATGAAAAACAAAAGTGATTTGATTTTCCTTTCTTGTGAACAGTTTGTCAGTATGATTTATCAAAGAGTCAGGAATGGATACATAGTTCAATAAATTATAATGATGGAAGTAATTTTGTCCTATCACTTTTCTCTTATTTTATTACCTGAATGTTTCCCCTTAGATTGTAAATGGATAATCCCAGCTTGCTATAAAGGGATATTTTTGGATTGAGAAAAACAAAAGGTATGAGAAGTTTGTGAACATTAAAGCAAATACTTCATTAAGTTTTTTTCTGCTTGCAAATCTATATTGAAAGAACAGAAGTGCCGAACTATACTTTATTTTTCCTGCTTCTCTTTAATGGCAAAGCAAAGCTCTCCCTAACAGGAGTGTAAAGTCTACCTACTTGGTTTCAAAAAGTTTTTTTCAGCTATTTTATGGTTTTACAGAGACTGTGATGTTTTTTCAAGAAACAGTTCTGTTTTTCTGGCATCTTTTGTATCTCTGCTGGAACAGGGATACTATTTTCCTTGTTGTCAAATCTTATGTTTCTAATTTTCTACGTTACCTATATATGTTCTGCACTTTATTGTTTCTGGGGTGCAACATAGTCTGTTTCAAACTTGTCTTCAGTCTCCAGGGAAATAAACAGAATTTTCTTTGTTGGAAGTTTTATATCTGCAGGAATTAAGCACAGGATTGGCTCCAGTATGTTTTATAAACCCTTTGCTCTGAAGCACAGTCACAACCTACCGCCCCTTTTTTCTAGGAGTTAGGATTATTGCCAGTAAATAAAGCCACATAAATTCATAGTAATAGATGTCACACGTATATATAAACACACACATATATAAGATACATTATTTATATGTTATGCTCATTAGATTGCAATATGTGGCTTTATATATAGAGAGAGGGTTGCTTATGGAAATCCTTACAYAGAGTGAGTAGACATTCCAGTAACGAGTAATAATCCTATTCATTCACCTCGCAAAATCTGCTCCATACAAACTGGCAGCAGTCATCGAACAATTAGCTGCACTTCCTTGTGCTGTTGTTTTCATCTACRTAAGAAAAAAGACACTGGCAATCAGTTACTCCAAACCTACTATCATTTCAGATTACCAAGAGCCTGTAATAAACTGTAAACTACATGGAATTATCTTGTTTGAACATTTGTATCAGGTACGTTGTTACAGGAGTGAAACRCAGTGTAAGGTTTGGTGAAAGGCATTTGTCATGGGAAAGCTGAACGTGCCATCAAAGGGAGCGGGGAGAGCTGAAGCAGAATTGCTTTGTAGCCACTTTAGTGGAGGAGATGATTCCTAGTATGTCAGATGCTTGCGTATCTACAAAAGGGAAACATCCTTTATTCTAACAAAGGGGATAGCTAAACTGTTTATGAAAGAAGGAGTTCAAGCTGAAAAAACTAAGCCCATCTAGATCACCTAGAAGAACTGAAATGGAAGAATAGCTATAAACCTAACATAATCTGCTGAAGGAAGAGAGAAAGCATGTGCCTTTTTAGGAGAAACAGCAAGTGAACTGAATGAGGGAAAAATATTTTTCAGTTGTAACCTTACTGTACAGAGATAAGATCCAGTTTTTCTTTCATTTCTTTGCTTGTGTGTTTTATGAACATCTGTAGCTGTATTGACTGTTGGATGTAAATGCTTGTATTTGCATTTATCTTAACCTGGCTTGATTTAAGCATTATTTAAACTAACTGGATAATGGTAGAGCCTTTTTTTYCCCAAGGGTATAACTAAACTGTGGGCAGGGTATGGGAACACCTTAACAATACGCAAGTTTCCCTGTGCTTTCTCTTCAAATGGGTCCTGATCTGAGCTGCGAAGGCCGGGTGGAGAGTTACCGTCACAGCGTCAGGGGTACAGAAGAGTGCCTAGTGACTGCTGGTGATGCTGAAAGCTCTCTGACATGTAATATTGGGGCACAGGTTTGAACCTGGTTACACAGAGAGTGTCATAACCATATATGAAGCAATATAGTAAAGCATATCCTGTAGTCAAATTGGTATTAATTATATAAATGCTATTTATGGGAATAATACAGATAATATAAGAAGCTCATTGTATTCATATTTACTTTCATTGCATTGCTGCATTTTCTGATTCATAGAAAACATCTATTACATTTTTAATAAATTTAATTCTTTGTCTGTTTAAATAAAATTCAATGTTCTCACACACAACTCCCCAAAATATAGCTGCTTAGTGTTGGCAGTTAATATCAGAACATTTGTTTTGGTTTTGCTTTGTTATGCGATTCAGTAACATACACTTTTCTATATATAAACATTTATTTTTATCAAAACAATTCCCTATTTTCACATAGTGGATCCCAGTTTCTCTGTTCTTCACATCATAATGTGTCCTTTTAGTTCAGGCATAGTCTGATTTTTTTTTACATGCATTCTTGCTTCTGCTGTCCAACTGACCTTCACTTCAGCATTGCCTGCTATGTAAYGTAGCTGTATTCTGTGATTTTGATACCTATTCTGCCTGAGCTATATTGAAGGGTCTCTTTATTCTTCAAGTTGTCCAGCAAGTTGAACCTAACAAATTGCTTCTCTATCAGATGCTTCAAGCATCAATACCAGAAGTATGCGTGGTTCAATAAAAGTCGTTGTACCAAATCACTATGGAAACAGCTGATTATTTAATATTTTTTCTGCATTTTGAAATCAGAAAACCTCAGAAACTCATGCAAGCATATTTAGGAGCAGATTTTATTAGTTCCATTTCATGACAGTCCACTGATTTCATTGGCTTATTTAACCAAGTATGATTCTTTCTGACATGAATACGCTTCAGACTATCTGGCTCTATCTTTGGACACAGAGTTCAAGAAGGGACCAGTTCATTTGTCTCTTCCTCTACTACAAATCAAGAAAAATTCCTTTCCAGGAACAGCATTAGAATGAGGTCAAGCCTAAAAGAACATGTTTATTTTTAATTCACAAGTAWATTTGTATTCTTTTTTTTTTTACTTCATTTTACAAACTGTTACCTTTATGATTAGGTAGATGAGACCCATTTCTAAATGGCTGGTAACAAGTCACGCAACTGCAAGATTTGCTCTAATAATGTTTGGAAAATCGGTGCCGATAGCAAAGATTTCACATGTGATTGGGTACTTCAGATGAAAGRTTAATTTAATGTTTTGCTTATAATTACCAATAGGTGGCCCAGGAAGTGGTAAAGGAACACAGAGTTTGAAAATAGCAGAACGTTATGGATTTAACTACATATCAGTTGGTGAATTGTTAAGAAAGAAGATCCACAGCACAAGCAGCAATAGAAAATGGAGTCTAATTGCCAAAATAATTACTACTGGAGAACTGGCCCCTCAGGTACAGCGTATCCTGTGTTAATGTTTACTTTCAAAGGATTTGATGATTAATACATGCTGTATTAATGTGGACCATCAAAAAACCTCCTTTACAATATTAAATAAATAACTTCTTTTCTCTGTGAAAGGAAACAACCATAACTGAGATAAAGCAGAGATTAATGCAGATCCCTGATGAAGAGGGTATAGTGATTGATGGATTTCCCAGAGATGTTGCCCAGGCAATCTCCTTTGAGGACCAAGTAAGAGATTGTTTTTATTCTTAAAATAACTTACATATCTTTACAGTAGTTAAGCTTCTTGAAATCATCAGTAAGATTCCAGGAAAGACTAGGTGTTATTACTAGGTGTTATTTCTAACTGAGCATTGCTCTTTAAATCTTTGCGAGTACATAATTACAGGTTGGCAAAAGGTTATTCTTTTGGTTTACGTTATATTACGTTCTTTCCGAAGACAGAATATTTTATAAAAAGACAATGTGATAATATAACCAATAATCCAAGCCTCTTGTCTCAGTAATGAAAATCCTCTCAAGATAAAGAAGAAAATAACATCAAATCTAACAATTCATATTTTTTGTATCTTAGTGATTTAGAAAGGGGGAAGACATTATATTTCCATATCTATCTGTTCAATTTAATCTACATTAAGAGAAACATACTTAAATCAATGCATATCTTCACAACGCTTTTAATCTCAAATTTATTACAGTGCATTGAAAAGACTGGAATAAAATAAGGGTTAAAACTGCCCGTGTTTTGCAAGTTTTTGTAAACCAGAAAGGGTGCTCTTTTTTAAGAAATTTAGATCATTTTGGGTATTCTAAACTACAAAATTTCTAAGGTTTAGTCAGCTAAAGCTGTATTCCTGAGTTCTAGTCACATGTTGTTTTCATGTGTGTATTTTAAACTAATCTAAAACCACTTAAATTCAGTGGAAAACCAAACAGCTTATGTAATTTTCTGATCAAGCACTGTTAACAGTTATGGTCACAAGTAAAGGTTGCAGTTTCAGTGCTGAATTTTCAGAGCACCCTTCATGCAGAGCGTTTCAAAGTCCTTCACGACTGCTGGTGTACTACCATTTCTGTACTTTGAATTCTAAGTGGCATTACCAAGACAGAAGTAACAAAAGAAAGCAGCTAATGATGCATTTCATTAGTGTGCTTTTATAAGGTATTATTCTGGGCAAAATTTAGAAGACTGAATTGAGGAAATTAAAGGAAGCAGACAAAATAGTTATTACAGCCAATGACTGCCAGCTTTCTCTCCTTATAATGAACAAAAGAGAAGATTGACTATTTTATAAATGAAACAGCAGAAATTTAGGCTTAATGATCATTTCCTTGCCTCATTTTTTTGTCCAGTATATTGTGTGGTAGTGTGCCTTAAGTGCATTTCTTGGTGCTATAATTTTGTGMTGATGTTGTGTTTGATGAAAGAATGGGAGATGTGAAACTGGAAGAACTGACAAGAGTTAAATTAAGTGCTTCAAGTTATCCTAGGGTCAGATTCTCCTTCTACAAAGGAAAACCAGTTAAACAACACTTGAGCACCCATCATAAGGTCTATCAGTAATACCACTAAGAGGTGGAGTCCGGGAGGTAATAGAAAAAGCTCAGGCAATACCCTGCTGTAGAAGGGGAGAAAGACGGACACTATGTTTCATATATGTTTGAACCCTCCCTTTGCACCATTCTAACGTGCTTTTATAGTATTTCCTCATTTAACTTGAAATATTCCCCTCTGGCAGCCTGGTTAGCTCTTGTTGACTGTAGAAAACTACATGGAAAAAAGACTGATAGAATGACAGATGACGGAAATCCTAACTTTGGCTCCTTTTTAATATGTGCTGTTGCTTCAAGGATGCTATAGATCAGTCTCTTTTTTTTTTTTTTTTTTTAGAGAAAAGAGAGGATGGATTTAGTCATTTTAGACCTGACTATATTCTTAGAGAATTCCTTTGTTTTCAGTCTAATGGGATTTGCTAAATCATACTCCTCAAGGCCTGATTCTGCCTGAAAGATAGATGACTGAGTCTCTAAAAAAATCCCAGAGCACTTCATATAGGGCAACCTTTCAATCTTACCTGTTTTAAAATAAATATGGGAAAGGAAGGAAAGAATCACAGAGCTTTTATAGGAGGATAGGAAAGAAAATTTGGTCTGTTTAGGCTCCCCCTTTTTCACCTTTCTTTGCAGCTGACCTCTTACATGAGCATATCTAAGGCCATGGAAATAAATGTACAAAAGATGTACATATTTCAACATACATCATCTGTTTAATCCAGTGGGATAAGTTTAGTGTTTTATTTTGGCTTTATATTTTAAAGAAATAAAATATGCTTCTTGCTTCTTTAAAATTCTCTGTTTACAGAGAATGCTACACACATAAGTAGGAAGGTCTTGTGGTGAGGAAAGGGGACTATCAGYAGACGTGGCACCCGCCTTCCTTCACAGGATGAGGCTGACAGTAATCCATGGCATGTCAGGTTATTTACATTAAATGTGCTAACATTTTTAAGGCAATCAGATATCCCTCAATGGGAAGTGCAATTGAGTTGTGGAGAATTCAGTAATTAACTGTTGTGGTAATTTGTGTAGGTCTGCAGTTAAAGATGCTACGGGTGTTTTCCACAGCTTAGAAATGTTACAGCTTTCTTGCTAGCAGTGTGTAGAAGAACAGAACAGAATTGCTCTCATGAGCCAAAAGTGACAAAATGAGAAATAATTAGTTGAAATTTCAGCAAAGAAAGTTTTSATTAAATAGTAAGACACTTTATAATTAGAAGATCTATTAAGCAATGGAACATGGTTCTGAAGAAAATGGTGAAATCCCACCAAATGCAAATAGTCAAATCACATTATTCTGTAATACATATGCCTTATTCTTACAAAAAACAGATCTCTGTAGAACACTGAGATCTGTTGATAAAAAATTCTGAATAAGAATTAATTCTTATTGTTATCAGTAATTTTGTCATGGGTGAATACTTATTCTTACAGACAGTCCCTTTAAGACCATTACATGCTTATGTACCTGAAAACAGCAGCAAAGGTTGTATGACACAAGCCATTTTTAAGGTTACATTTAGGGGAACTGCCAAAAGATGCATGAAGTAGGAGTTACTATTTATTTAACTGTTTTCCCTCATTCATGGTCCCTTCACAGCTGTTAATTGTTTTGATTACAAGGGTTCTAAAATGCAATTGTGTACTTTCGAATAGTGATTTTACATTCTTATTTGTTCCTTAAAGCAGCTAGAACACTTTTGGGTATTATGATGTAAATTAAAATAATGATGGTAAGTTTGTATAAGGGTAAATAGAATATGTTGGCTTTCTCAGTTCTTTCAGCCTCATAGGGTATAGAGTAGATGCCAGTGGAAGGAATGAGCAGCAGGGACAAGGGTGGCTGTTCATTTATCCTTCGTCATTTGAGCATGTTGGGATGGGTATTCATCTGTAATCCCATGGAAGCTCSAAATAAACAAAGAAGCATTGATTTTAAAAGTGGCATTTTCCACGGTATAGCCTTTCTCCTTTGCCCTTGTTTACACAGACAAAAACAAACTCCAAGAATATATGTAATAATACGAAAAATAAATTGGGGGGTGAGAATGTGAAGGCCAAGTTATTAAACTGAACAGAAATARAGATGAGTAATACAAGATATTGAGGGAGTAGGTAAGGCTGGAACAGAGACTGAACAAATGTGAGGAAAATAGGAGGTCTATAAACAAAACAAGCTACAAAAACATCATTATAGGTCAAGAAAGCATGTCTGGTCTTTWTTAATTGTAGAAGTCTATATTGTTTTGTTACCTGTATGTTGTTCCTCTTTGTGAGGCATGATGCAGTGGCATCAAGAAGGTGTCTGGACCCAATGTCACATAAAGGGACAGGAAGTCAAAATTTGGACTAGATGTGAGCTGGCCACAGTGGGCAGTGAGATGTGGACCAGGAGAGAGCCTGCATGGTTTTTGGTCTAAGCTATGTCATCTCCCCTTTCTCCACTGGTGCATGTTGTGGACAGAGATGATGAACAACTGAAAGGCAAGGCACAAAGGGCGTAAAATCTGTCTTGCTCCCAAACACTAACACTATAGTTCCCTGAATGCTGTTTACTGAACCTTTTTGTTTATATTATTACATGGCTTTCACCAGTGAGAACTGTGCTGAGTTATTGTAAAGATAAACTAATTTATATTGGAAATGGTTCACCATATTAGTAGAGGAAGAGGAAGAGGTCAGCTAAGGTGCCTGGTTTCTCTTGCAAGGACATGTAAAATCTAACTGTGCTGTGTTTGCAGACATCTTTAATGTAACAAATTATTTATGCTAAAATAATCCCTTCAGTTTTGTGGCTCACATAGCTGTTCTGAGACTTGACAATATTTGAGGTTTCATAATCTCTTCATTTTGTGAAAAAATCAAATGGATACATATATGTCTGAACTCTAGTTGCAACACGTCCTGCATAATTTTCTAGTATAGAAATACACAATGATAATGAATTCTTGTTGAACTTCGCTTGTAATTGCTCTTGGTACTACCAGCACATTTTTATCCCTTTGACTAACCCAGAAGCTGAACTTTTCTCTGGGAAAAAAATGTTATTTTTAGTAAACGAGTCAAAGCAAACCAACTTATGCTAACATTCCCAAACATAGGTATAGCTAAAAGATGACGCTTTCTTCCTTATTATGTTGCCAGACTCTTGTGTGGACAGTAAGTTCTCAACGTGTTGCTAGGCAGAATTGTATTAAAATACATTGCATCTCAGTGACTAAACTGCCTAAGATAAAGCAACATATCATTTGCGGCACTCAAAGTATTTCTCTTTCTGCTCAGACCTAGAAACCAGAAGTAACAAACACTGCTTCCAAGCAATAATGTCAATCTGGAATAAGTGGGTTAAAAAGCACTTTACACATCTGAGGAATTTTACGTTTGAATTGAAGCTTTTTTCCCTTCTCCTTTATTGAGTTTCCTTTATTGAGTTTCATTAATATCACTGTTCCTATCATGAATATATTTTGAGCAGGAGAGAAGTCTTTAAGATGGCATCAGTGATGTTTTCAGATTTTCAGCAGTGCTTGCCAACCAGCAGSAACTCTGCCATTCTGGTCACTTACTTACACCAGCTTCATTTCTTAATGGTCAGCTACTCATTGCAGATTCATTGCAGCCTGTGAGAACTCATAGCCATAAGCACTGCAGTTTTCTTTGAGTGTCACAGTTTTCTCTGAACTTCTTATCTGAGCTGAAATAAGGCCTATATTTTTCTCTTTGAAGACTGAATACATGACATACAACTTCTCTCTCATTTCTTAATTCCAGAAAGCAGAGTCAATACTGCCAACACTTTTGATAGGGGTACTTTTAATAAAGCCCTGAAGTCATATGCCTATAAGGATCTCTGCTCTCATTTTAAAACAAAGTTTCAAGCAGTCATAGTTGTGCAGAAAAAATGAAAACATGAATTTTAATGTCTTAAAAACAAATAAAACTTCCAGTTTATATATTTGTTTTAAATATATGATAATTTCTGGATTTTGATTATTTTTAAATCCTTCTGCGTAGCAGCACAGATTTAATACTGATTTATTTAGCCTTTCAGTTTGAGCCTAGTCATAAAGGTATCCTAAACCACAAATTTCTAAGGTATCCATGATCTCTGCTGAGTGCAAATAGTAGAGAGGTGTTTAGATTCCAAGCACACATTCGAAAATACCAAGGAGAAAATGGTTTATTTACCATTAACCTGTCAGCTTGAAATTCAGCAAGTCACCTACAGTAGCAGCATGCTCAAGCATGCTAAATATCTTCCTCTCCAGTAACGTTGTAATGAAATTCCTCTGACTGGTGTATTGAACTCAAATGACTTGTGAAGAAGAAACTGCAGTTTGACTTTCTGTGTAATCTCTCACATGGCAGTAAGTTTTTACCCTTCCCAGGAGAAACAATTTCTTACTTCAGTATTTTCCAGTTAATTTCAATTACTGCTTTGGTTTGGGGTTTTTTTTTCCCACTTTCAGTCATTCATGCATAACTTTCCTTCTGATTTCAGTAATTCCTTCACCAACATTAACCCTGTTAGTTTCAATAGAGTGAGTACAGATGAAGTTTGCTTAAAATATATTAATTATAAGTTTTGTTAATAGTGAAATGAAATGTGGAACAGGTATTAGAATTAATGAATATTCATTAATGACTATAATTTAATTCCTTGACAAAAGAGAAAGATTATTTTTGTAGGAATTATCTTAAAAATATTTTTGTGTTATATGGCCTAGGTGTTGAGACTGTGTTTGAAGAAGTAAAATCGTAATTTAAATAATAAACAGAGGCAATAAATTTTATCTGATCCTTTGTTTAAAATGTCCTTAAGAATATTCATAAATGCACTATACCTACAAAGAATAACTAGTTCATCTTGGCTGTGATTTGAGTTAACTTTTTAACTCCCAAATATTTTCCTTATGAAAATTATTATGGGAATTAATTGTGCTACAGTAGAACAAACTATGTAAGGTGGCACAATATAGGATGCTGGGAAAAACTGACTTGTCCTCTCACAGCCTCACAGGCTAAGGACAGCATTCCTATTCCTTCCAAGTCCAATACATAAAACTCAAGCAGAAATGGTGCCTGCAGTCCCCTCAAAGTTTGACATAGGTGTTTGTGGCCAACTGACCTGTGGTGGTCTGACTGCCAAGCTCATGCTCTGCAAAGAGCTTCTTATAGAAAACTTGCTCTGTTACTGGCCAAGAGCGTGGGCTCCAGAACAACTAGTAAAATGAATGCAACCTTTCTGTGAATCTTCTTAAGGGGAAAGGATCTGTTCTTTGCAATAGGTTTTTGTTCTGGTAAAGGTATTTTTTCTGCATCATGGTCTAGGTGTCTTCTTCATTTCATTGCCTCCTCAACTTCTATCTCCCTTCTCCCAAATCTCCACTTCATTGTTCCAGGCTGATAAGCCTCAGGTACAGTTCCCTACTGGATATACGTACCCAGTCATCTGTATGAGGAGTGGGAAGGCTAGCACATCAGCAGTCTACATTGCTGTGGTTCCTCTCATTCATTCTCTTTGGCCCTGTGAGTTTTACATTGCTTTCTTAAAGCCAAGCCTGAGCAGGAAGCCTGRTAGTCTTATCATTGTCTGTCTTCTTCCCTGGAAGCTAGAGCACTCTCCTGGGAAAGGCAAACAGTGGTTCAATTTTCTACTGGGTAGGAGACCCTAGATCTCAGGTTTCCTATTTTTCTGGGCAAGGGCTCTTCTCTGCTAGCCGAACTAGCCAAAGGAGAGCTCATCCATTGCTGGTCCTTAACACTCAGGAGAGGACCTGATGTTCTGAATTCAGAGTGGATGGAGGTGCCTGCTGAGCAGTTCTGAACCAGAGATCTTCTTAGACCTTTCTTTGTAGCATTAGCATTAGTGTTTAGAGCTAGGGATTCCTATCAACTAGCTGCCCCACATGGGTGAAAATCTGAATCRGTTCTCCCTAAAGACACCTGCCTCTCTCAATCAATTATTAGGGGGCCTAATTATGTAGTCTGGGCAATTCGCTGGAAGCTTATTTCTTGGGCAGTGTGAATACGGTTCAAAAGCAGTTACCTGGAAAAATTCTGTCAGCAGGATTCATTCTTTGACAACATGATTCATGATGTTGCTTTTCTAAAACAAGGAAAAACTATGCAAACAGTCTAGTAACTGTAACTGCAGCAGAGATGGAACTATAAAAAGCAAATCAGTAATTACAAGGGAGAGCACCCATACAATGGACATAAACTAGCTTGCTAGTAACCTTTACCAGTTACAATAAAATGCACTGTTAAATTAATGACAATTGTTCATGAGCTGTCAGTTAAGTTTTCTCAGGAGTATCTAGTAGAACATACCAGGAATTAAGAGACAGAGCATTTTCGTCTTTTGCCTAATGAGGAATAATGAGAGATAGTGTAATCATCTAATTTCTAGCAAACAACCACACTACTCTCACTAACAAGAGGAGATGTAGAAAATATCCCCAGAGAGAAGAGAGCATCTTTCCACTTATACTGCTTTATGTCAATAACACCACCGACTTGCATGGAATTACTCTCAATTTACTCCTTGTTCCAGTTTAGGAAGGAGATTCGGACCCAAAAAGAGTGGGATTTACTTACTAGTAAATACTATTCTAAAAAATGAGAGGATGTACCCACCAGTTTTATTCTGAGTTGATGCTGTACGCTCTTTGTCTCATTTAAAATTCAGAAAGTTGTCAATAACCAGAAACCTGTCTGTTCCCATAGGCAAAGATTCTCCCTTCTGCTGAGTTCCAGTTAGTAAGTAGTCAAATTCACTTCCCTGAGCCCCACAGTCCTTCCTCATGCACATTTCTGGACATGAATAAGACCCTCTGCCTTCAGCACAAAATGAGTGTGTTATGGGAAATCAGCATGAAGGAATCCAGTTCTTCTGTCTGTGCTGATTCTGTACACCTTTTCTATAAGCTGAGTCTCAGAATAAAACTTATTCCCTAGTCATAAAACTCAACAACAGTTCTGAGTTAAAAAAATAGGTTTGTTTTCAAGTGAGTCATAAAAAAACCTTTTCCTTTGTTAGAAAAAAGCAATTTGTACTCRTATTTACGTAGAACTAAATAATGTTTCCAGAGAAATAATCCCAGATGTCCATATGTTCACACTAGCCTGTTACATTCCGACTTAAAGTATTTATAAGCATGTCTTGCAGGCAGGTGCAGTTGAGGTAAGTGGAAGCCGAGTGGTTCATGAAAACAGGAGTGAAATATCAATAGCATTCAAGGATTTACACTGAATGTTGTAAATTCATGTAGGAGAAATACAGCAAGTGCTAYCAGATCTGTATACCTATGGATATAGAAGAGATGTTACCCTTTTGTGCATCTAAAACCAAGTAGAGGCTTGTGTTTATTAAATGGTTTTCAGCTACTTTCTGATGATAAAGATGCATATTCTGCAGGTAAAAGATGAATTCATAGAGGCATCACATRATCAGAATCTACTTTGTATTCCTATCTCAAATATGCTTGAATTACTTTTGTTTTCCACTTCAAAAAAACTTTTAGACAATACTTCATTTTTAACTAGGCTTCTTGAACTGAGAATTTTAAACCATTGTTTTAATTGGCATTTTATTTCTGTGAGTGAAATTAATTTCGAATTACAAATGCCAGAGTGTCAGAAAAATTAGTTTTAATTCCTGGGATTCTGATACTGTCTTTTGTATTGATGCTGTTACTAGTCGAAAAATTAAGAACACCACTACTCTCCTGTAGAGAACTTGTCATTTTAAGAAGCAATAGGAAATAACTAAAACCTAATTAATTAATTTTCCACAGTAATTACCATGTTGTACCTCGTTATTATCCTCATTTTACAACTAGAAAAAAAAAATTAGGCTCAGGGCATGCTCTTCCATTTTCTTAAAAAGGAACTGACCTCTGAAGCCAGTGCAGTTTGTGGGAATGAAGCAGATGAGACCCTGCATACCTGATGGCGTCATGGTGGCTTTCAGATCCTTCCCTTGCTGTGGGGCTGCACTTACTCAGMTACGGTTTCTTTAAAGAACTGAGATTGGCTGTGGAAAGCTGTACTCTCATGTTTGTGTGAAACAGAAGGAGACCTTCCYTTTGTCTCCTTCCTCTTTTTCCTTTAAGGCTAATAATTTCATGAGAGATCTATTTATTTTAAGTACTCTCTGTAAGGTTTGATGCTATATGTGAAGTTATGTGATATGCAAAAGCTTAGGTCCTTCTGGTATGACTTCAYGGATCTGAATACATGGAAGATGCTAGTCCTGAAGATGTTTGGGAGTGAGCACTGAAAATGAGGAGAAGGCCAGCTACAGCTTGGAGCATCTAAAGATTTCTTACCATCTTTCTTCACTATTATTAAGATCCACAGAAATGGAAATACTAAATAAAACTACTCACTTGTRTAAACTACTTCTGTCCTTCACTCTACTAGATCCCTGATTTGCAGTTGTAATTTCTGAGTCCCTGTGTAATGTATGTTAGGAAGCTCCAATCAGCCAGATATCCACACTGGGACTTGAATCTCTGTGCTCAGTCTGCTGCAATGTGCATCAGCCATTTCCTTTCATGAGATAGTGTTCCATGACCTAAAAGRCTTTGAAATCGGTAGCATTTTTTTTTCAAAATCTGTGTCATAATTTGGATTTCTTTACTACTGTGTGCTCTTTAAATTCCCAACTTCTCATTCCTCATTATGCTTCTACTTGCTACTGAAGCAACCTTAATTTAACAGAACTACTTTTAATAATGTCCATATTGCATGGAAGTCTGACACAGAAACTTCGTAGTCTTTCACATGAATAATTATGTGTCTTAAAGCTATTATGTGGTAGTAAAAGTAACTGTCATAATTAATTAATCCCATGAAAAGACAGAATAATTCTGTCAATTATGTATTTAAATAATCTGAAAAGGGGGGGAAAGCTACTCTGTTTTTGTTGACATTGAGGTACATATGTTAGAGGTAGGAGAGATCTTCTCTCCCACTGGCAGTTATTTTAAAAAAAAATAGATTACAAGGTTAATTGTTTCAAAATCTAATATATACTCATTAAAAATTACCAGAATTTATATTTTTGGGATTTGGTTTGTAGTTTGTGTCCTCATGTCTCCAATCATCTACAATGTGCATAAACAATAATTTGATTTTCTTTAAAACCCTATTTAATTTTCTGTAATGATAAAGAGGCCACCATCCTGCTTGCTAGTGCTGCTTATCAGACTGTCCTTTATTGTTTGAAAATGGCTCTGTGTTTTAGCCACTTTCTGCTTCCTCATCCTATCCTACTCTGTCAGTGACCTCCTTTCTAAAGGCTGATGACCATCACCCCAGCTTTGAAAAGTTTTATCTGTTTCTTTTGACTTCAGAACAATCTTTTTGTCGTCAGACTGCCAGGAGAAAAGGCCAGATTGTACTTCAGGTTGTATTCCCTCAAATGACAGTAACCCAGATAGACTTTTTTTTTTTTTTTTAACCTTGGTTATTGATTTTCCAGATTGTCCACCTGTGGAGTTTTGACTGTTCAGTCTAGTATATGGTTGTCTTTAGGCAATTTAACATCCTTGGGTAGAGGGACCTAGATATAGAGAGTATTCAGAAGCATAATTGGTTTGTTCTGGCCCTCAATAGCAATGTATTAATAACAACTGTGTAATGAACATAAAGATATACATCAGTTCCTTCTTCACACAGTAGTAGTTAGAATAAATACATATAGATGTTTTGGTGATATTTTTGTATAGCTCAAATTTGACTATCAAATTTACATAGTATCAAGCTGAACAAAGACAAAATTATTCTGTAGATAGGAAACATCATGAGAAAAATGTCTATTTAGCATTCTTGAGCATCCACCGTCATTTGTAATGTAATTAGATTATGTCATTTCTAGAACAGTAAGCTAATTTTTTTACTAATATTAGTTAAAATTAAAGTATGAACTTTTTTGTTCGGGTAAGTAAAGACAGCAGAAATAACTTTGTGCTTGTATGTGAGAACAAATAAGCCCTTTCTAATCTTTAAGCGGATAAAAACGTGCACAGTATAATAGGGTTTGTTTTTATCTGAAATGGTTTTTACAGAGAATTCTAATATGTTTTAAAAGGCAACACTAGGCTAGTGAGAAAAAGATTTTTAGGTGAGTCTTTAAAGAGAAGTAGATTTCTTTGTAAAACCAGGTAGAAAAAAGAACAAAATCAGACCTTATGAATATGGTTAATATATACTTGTAGCCCCATTTTTAAAATCCTGTGAATTCAGGTGTCTGAGCGACTTCTGGTTTTTCCACCATGTACTAAATAGCGGTGACCTCTGCAGATTGCCTATGAATATTTAGCAGCATTCCTAAGAAAGTGGGGCTATCATTGCTTCCCCCCACCTCAAGCACCAGAGGTATTTCTTCTATAACTGTTTGATAGCATGAATAACCAAAAGTTATGAAGAACACTGAAAGCCATAAGGACAAATTGGATTTAACTGGGAAAGAGCTAAACTTCCAAAATTTTTTTTTCTCATCGCCATAAGGCTGTACTTCCTGAACTTCAGTGCAGGGATGGGTGTGAGAGAAAATAGTGCTTACCACACAGACCGTAAAGGATAGGAGAAATTAAAATCCTCTTAGCTGCCACACCCAGCCTCTTGAAAAGTGCACTGAAGCTTGGGTGAGATTTAGAGAAACAGAGAAAGTGATATAAGAAACTGTGGATCTTGGAACAGGTCTGTTTTCACCTGGTCCTAGGCATCAGTTAGCTTCATAGTGGCTGCTGGATTTTAAATACCACCTTACTTAAAGGCTTTTCAGATGGAAACCATACAACCATTTTCCTGCAGAATATGAGACATTTATATTTTGCTCTTTTTAAAGATTTTAATTTTAGCTAAGGGAACCTTCTGGTAATGCGAACGATGAACATAGTCTAGAGAAGGTTTCTGGGGTGAGGTAAGAATTTTTCATTAAATTTTTTCCTCAACATTTCAGGTGAAACAAATTGACTAACCTTCACATAAGACAAAGAAGCCCCTCCTTAAGCCTACAAATTTCCTTTAAAAAAAACAACAGAAAATTAATGACTTCATCAAGTTCCAACTTATGCAAATGTAGGGTATCTGAGCCTCACCTAATAATGGAGTTGCTGAGTCCTGTCCGTAGTGCTAGATAGTCAACTTAACCACAGACTTCTTGAATTGCTCTTTCCACAGATCTGTACCCCAGATTTGGTGGTGTTTCTGGCATGTTCCAGTCAAAGGCTGAAAGAAAGGTTACTGAAGCGTGCTGAACAGCAAGGGAGACCTGATGATAACCTGAAAGCCACTCAAAGACGACTAATGAATTTCAAGCAGAATGCCGTCCCATTGGTTAAATATTTCCAGGAAAAAGGGCTGATCATCACAGTAAGTCCTTTAGTGTATACCTCTGAACACTTTGTTGTTGTTGTGGTTATACTTGGCTTCTTAGACCTTTTGCTTTAAGATAGGCTAGATGAGTCAAATTATGTTTTAGGTATACACCATGGCTACTGAAAGCAAACTTTCAGTTTGCTGAGARAGTGTTTTCTGCAAAATGCAGTAACACAGAGCAAAATTCTTGTGCATGTAGATGACATGGTAAGCACCATGTCAGTTCTTTGCTGCAGGCATAAATTCCTTCGCCAACGAGTTTGCAAACCCTTTGCTCAGAAATTATTTGCATGAAAGAAGAGCTTGCTTTGAAACACTGGTTGCTATTCCAGTGCCAGCAGTTTCATCCCCTGTAAATAGACATGTACTTTTTGGATGGTTGTCTGGAGAGGGGAGGAAAGTAGAAAAAAATTACATTGTAACAGAAACCATATCTTGAGTTGGATTAAATCAACACAGGTTCTTCAATGAATAAATATATCTGGCTGTTGACTGACTCCAGTAAATAAAAAGTCTTTAGATTATCTTCTCATGGGTTAAATATGCCTTATTATATGGTCTCCTACAAGCTTTAACATTTCAGATAAAAATTTTGATGACAAGAAAATTGCAATGTAAATAGACCACTTGGATATCAGTAAGAACACTGATTTCTGCAACATTTGGGGCAAAAGAAACAAAGAACATACCAAAAGTTGCATTCATAAATAAAGCCAGAAGTACTTTATGGAAGTAGAACTAGCAAGTACTGCTGAAGTATTTAAGTGCTTAATGATGATGAATTCAATGAGCAGTTGACAACAGTTGAATTATTGACATGTTCTAAATTACGGACCGYGTCTGGTTGTAATAGTGCACAGAACTTGGTATCACATATGGTACCATGGGAGCACAGATGATCTATTGTGGTATGTTCTCCTCACAGCAAATACAACTAATTCTATGTGCTGGTCAGATTCATGAAAGGCCAAAGCATCCTTAATTGCAAAGTCATCTAATGATGTTGGTAGCCTTAATAATGCACTTCAACATCTTTCTGAATTTCAAAATGAAAACCCCAGGAAATTATTACATTGTTTTCTCCAGAGAGTATCTTTTCTGTTYGAGGATTTTGATTAACTCTGTTTGGAAGGATGAGAGGACTGGAATTCTTGGAAGTTGTTCTTCATTATTGAGGAAATGTGTATTTTGTGGCATTTCCACAGCCTTTACAAATGCTCCTTCTATAGAAAGCATACTTAGCTCTTCAGGGAAAATGTGCCTTTGTAGATAAAGCATGTGGGGCATCTAGATGGATGATGAGACCTGGATGTTTTTCCTATTGAGGTTTTTGTCTTCTACTTTTTAGATCTGTTTCTTGAGAGTTCTAAAGATAATTTAAATTGCAATGTTCACCTTAGATATCTCTTTTCTTTTTGAAGAAAGCAGATGTTTGTGATGGGTATGGAAATGGTAACGTGGCATGTGAACATTATATTACTGTCCACTACAGGACAAGGAAACAGCATATGCAGAAAATACTGAGTTGGCAACATGTCAAAAAAGCCTTTAATATGAAAAAAACCTGTAAGATTTTAATTTACTCCTTAATTATATGGTATCTACTCAAAGTGTGTTGATATCATTTCACAGAGATCTAGAAATTACTCTAGATTTACATCGGTGTAGAGATGAATAGAATTAGACTTTGGAAGGGGGACTCCGTTGTTCACCTGTCATTAGAGCTACTACAGTTGTGTTTCCCTTGTTGCAAAAACAGGATGCGTTAGTAAAGCCAAGCCCTGAGAGTTAGATGCGTGAGTAATTTCATGGCCAGTGGATAAAGGGATCCCTTTCTGTAGATGATAAAGACTATACATGGCARACCTCATTTCCATAGAATTTCATTGCATGTGGAAGATACATTTTGCAGTTGCCTAAGGCAACTAAGTTAATGGGGGATAAATGAGAAAAAGGAGTAGCTGGGAAAGGAGTAATAAAAAGAGATTAAGCATGCATACTCTGAAGCAAGTGAGCAACTGAAAATTTCTACAAAAGGGCATTTTTTAAAACCACATGACCTTGAAACAGAGGAAACGTATGCGAGGTCCACGTAGAAAACTACATACTACTAGAGCAAGCTGTACATTTTAAAACGGTGTTTCTAAAAAATGGTTATTTTGTCACCATTTGTTCCTTTTCTTAGGGCTCAATTTATAGATCAGCATTATCTATAGAGTTTTGATGTTCTTCTGACAATGTAATTTCTTTTCATATGTTTATTTTGTTGGAAATTCATTTGTCCAATGGGAAATCTAAGTATGTTTCTGCCAACTTCCTGTCCTATTCCTTTAAGCAAACATCAATGGAGATAACAGGTGTTTTCCTACTCCAAATGATCCCATTGTCTTCTTCACTGACGAACTTGAGCTTGCTTTTGGTTTTGAAAAAAAAAACCAAATCATATAATTTTTCATAGCCTTCCATCAGTGGAAAAGATAGAGTTTTCTTAGAAAGCCATAGGATCCAAGAACCTTTGCAGTCTTCATCACCACCTTCTCCTGGTGGAAGCCTTGTATCTTCAACTTGCCTTTACTAGTATGTATCTGTATAATACACATGTAATATTAACACTTATACATACRTTTGATGCACTTGTGCATGCTATTTCCCTACAGGAGGAGGAAGCAAGAAAGAAAATCGCATTTATCCTGCTGATTATAATGTTGAACCTGGAAGGCACTGAAATATTATGCGGATGAGAGCAGTGTAAGAACTAGAACAGCATAAAATAGAATTACACTAGCCTAATTCCTAGAGGAGTGAATCCCTGAGGCAAGCTCAGGCAGGGTCAATGTTGACCAGGAGGAAAAAAAAAGGATTTACATTTTTCTTAAATCCCTACCTGCACCTTGTCACTGCTATGCAAAGCTCTAAATCTCAGACATTTCTTCTACCCAGCATTACGATTCTACTCAGGGAAAAGAAACAGAACCATTTGTCTTAGGGAGAGTTACAATTCTAGAACTACAACTCAAATTTTAAACATCTACTTAAATATGTTGTTCTTCGTCAATAAACAGACCAAAATAGAAAAGAAAAATTCACTGAAATCTAAATATGATTAATGAGCAGACATTTGATATAATTATAGTCTACTGTTAGACACTGGATGAGCAAAAAAATAAAAATCTAAATTTCCAAAGAATATTAATTTTCCTGCTCCAACAGTTATTCCATGCTAGATTTAACATATTTTGGTTAATAGAATTAAAAACCACATTCTTCATTTCAGATCTTATTGGTTAGGTTGCTTAGGTGTAATTCTTTCCCTTCATCTTTTCTTTTTCCCCCTTGATCTTTGATAATTTTRTACAGTACGTCGCTTATACTTGTTTGCTGCTCTGTATGCCTTATGTTTTCAGTCTGTACATGGTATCCCTGCTCTCAGAGTCTGATCCTGGTTTCTGTTTTCAAGGAAAGAAGTGAGGGCTCAACTACAGTATTTCTAAGAAAGGGGAAGATATAGTTCTGTCCTTTCTGAAAAACTCCTTCTTTGGAATAATGAAGTTGGAATATCCAAAATTTTGGATTGTTGTTCAAATTGAACAGATCTGTAAACTTCAGTATAATTAAGAAAGAGAAGTAAATATCTGATATTTTCATGAACACACAGTCTGTGTTTAAAATTCTTTTTAGCAATCTATCAGTAGGTCTAACAAATCAAAACCTGACTTTGCTTAAGTCAAATTTGATTTCAGAAAGTATCAAGACAACAGTAATAGATATCACAATATTGGACCTGGTGTATATAAATAGATGCATATTTATTGTATCAGTAACTTTTCAAAAATCTTAGAACATTATCTGTTTTTTATCTAGACAATAAATAAGCCACAAATTACCAGGGGGGAAGATGTTAGTTAGRTTAAATTATAAAAGAGAGAAAATGTAAATGCCTAGATGATCTGCAAGTAGTCTAATGTTTAGCAGAGGACTTCAGTTCTGCACACAGTTTAATCTGTTCCCATATCCTTCCTGCCATCTAGCAAATATTAGAATATTATTATATTTGGTCTCAGGTGCTGACATGACAATTGATATGTGTACACATCCATGCCCAATAAACCAAGGCTACTATTGAGGTGTTGTCATGAGTAGAGAACTTCAAAATAAAAGGGTCTGTGTATGCAGACTTCTAGACAGTGCTTGCTGTTCAATTAAAAATACTTAGGTGGTTCGTATCTTTCATTTATGAGAATCATTGTTAGGTACTTTGTTATTTTGGCTACAGTACTCCTAGAGATACAGTGTGGTATCATTTCAACTTCTAACACTGCTTTGTAAGGGTTTCCCTCTTTTTTTTTTTAAATTAGGTAATGAAAATTCAACTGAAAACTTTTATTGTTTTGTTAATTTCAAAATACATTTATCTTCTGGACATTATATTGATGTTTCATCATTATTAGACCTGCTGCTATGAACTACTTAGCCCTTAAGAACCGTTGGCTAAAGCTCAAGAAAATCACATTCACTGACCTTTGAATAAATTACTACCATGTAAAATTATTCTAACTAGGGAACTTTTTCATTTACATCCCATCAGATGTAATTCATCCTACTGCAGAGAAGTTTAAAGAACACACCAATACAGCATGGTAGACCATAATAAATAGTTGTAGCACTTGTATCATAATGTCCCTAACTCTAGGTCATAACCAAAATCTCCCACAGAAAGCAGCCTCTTTGCCTACAAGAAATGTTTTTTTTTCCGCTCGACTGGCTCAGTTAAGTTGTTCTCAGTCATAGGGACAAGCTATATTCTGAGAGAAAAGAATGAGAATTCAGAGGATAGTAGATGGTGCCCACACAGTGAAAAATACCAGAGTTGTACTTCTTTTACTGCTAATTCACTGAGGAAAATGCAAGAAAAAATTATGGCTACTTATTTTTATAAAATGAAGCCATTGGTAGCAATCAATCAGCCATATTCAGTAAAGTAAAAATTTTGACCATGCTATGGTCATTGCTGTTAGGTTTTTATCAGAGGAAAAAGCTATCAGAGGTGAGGAGGGCAAGATATTATGCAGGATTTGTATCTCCAGATATTCTGTATTTCAGAAACTAGTTATTTGTATCAAACCAAAACTACTTGTGGGAAGATGGTAGGATAGAGGAGAAGTTGGGTAGAAAGGAAAAGGCAATTAAACTTCAAGTCACTGCCTTGTTCAAATGGATTTTAGGTCTCTGCTATTCGCACCCCAGTGATACCCATTACCCAGCTATTGGTTATTTTGAAAAGGGTCTCTAAATCTCCACTTTATCTGGACTCTAATCTGGTATAGATATTGGTATAGTCATTGGAGAGGAGATCATTGGGTTGCAAAAATCTTTTCAGTCAGTTATTAAAGCTGTTCTCAGAGAGCTTAGCTGTTCTTTGTAGAACATGTCTGTTGGCCTAGACAGAAAAAACAAATTTACGGAGCTCATTGTTGTAGCAGTGGAAGTTTCTCTTACTGGAGACAGGATTGGGTCCAGTCATAATTCCATGGAAGCATAGTGCTTCAGTACCAACCTTGTTATGTTAGTAAGTGTGTGTGTATTTAAAAAAAAAAAACAACAACAGACTGGCTTTAGTGAGACAAAAATGCTAAACATTAAAAAAAGGCTCTGGACCTTATTTGAACAGCCAGGATGGGACAGCATCCTGTGGCATAAAACGCCGATTTCATCAATATCTTCATTTCTCACTTGTCCTTTTAGGGAATTTACCATGTCTATGCAAAACATTAAAATGACATTCAGGTTAGTCAGAGAAGAAAAGAGAACCCAGAAAAAGCAGCTGAAGCTGGAAATGGATTTTGAGCACAAATTTAGAAGTTAAATAGTTGCGGGTGGGGGAAATAGCTTATGTAGCTGTCTGCCTTCATTAGCATGAAACAAGCCTAATGGCTGTCAACTGTCACAGAAAAATTCCCCACAGAGCTGCGTTATGTAACTTTTTCCTCTTGATTTGATTGAAAAAGCGATTTTGCTATAGCATTGTACACTGACATGAACTTTAGCTACAGGCTGTGACTTACCAATATGCTGACAAAAATATCAGTTATAATCCATTTCTAAAGTTTCCTTGCTATCATATAGCTGTCCAACTCAAGGTTTTGGTTTGGGCTTTTTACTTACTTATTTATTTATTTATTTATTTAGCTGTGAATGCTGATTCCAAAGGACTTTCAATTACTCGTTCCTCCTTTAATTCCGGGCCCCTCGCCAGAGCAATGTGGGTCCTGCAGTCCTTTCAACAACTCTCAAGGTCAATCCAGATCTTATTGATAGCAAACAGTTACGCAAAGGCATGATCTGAACCTCCACCCTGCTTCCAGGCCCTGATGGCAGCCACTGCCAGGCACCTCTCCCAAACCAGAATCCAGCTCCAAGAATCTTCTCCTCAGTGGAGGAACGTGCATCTGGTTTGGCAGAAYGCAGAATGACTGGCTGCTCTTGTTTTTATGGTGATACTTGCTCTCATCCATGCAGTTTTGCATTAAACAATCCTTAAAAAGAAAACAAAAAAGATCCCACCCCCTTCCCTGAAGTAATGCTAGGAATAGAGACTGTTAGCCACCACCTCCCCCGCGTGCTCTCACTTCTCTGCTGCAGGCTCAGGATCTCATTTACATGCCATCTGATGCTTGGATCTTGCATTTTTGGCTGCAAAGTGATACAGACTTGGCAGGAATGGTTTCACTCAAACCTAGCCTCGTCTGTATCTGAGCATAGCCTTTCTCCCCACAAGTCACAGATGTGGGTTTGAACTTGCTTTGCTTTGTAGAGGGTACTGAACTGAGATTTCCCATTGATTGGCCCAATGCCACCAAAATATTTTCAAATGCCTCTCAGTTGTTTTAAAAATACAGCAGTCATGAGCCCAGTCTTGTAGGAACATGTTAGATGTGCTTTTAACATGACTACTACGCTTGCTTTTCAGGGTACTTCTGGTTTCTTGGGCATGACCCARTAGGGGTGTGAAGAGGAACCCAGATAGCTTTGAATGTCAGCTGGAGCAAAACTTGAATGTTTTAGGAACTTTTCAAATTAAACAAGGAATGTAGGCAGCTATTTGTGGGAACCTCGAGACCAGAGGTTTTGTTTGAGATTCAGGAGTCTTCGTCTGTTTTGCTGCATAGTTCCTAAATCTTTATCTGGCTCCATGACTGTGTATGCTTATATAATCATGAAAAAAAATTCTATACAGGGAAAATGAGATGTGGAATGGGAAATAATTACTATCGCTTTTTCRTTTTTTGGTAATTTAAAGCAATGAAAGGTAAGTTGAAGTCTATAACAGGCAACCAAATCTCTGCAGACACAGAAAGTCAGCTAGCTGTCATAGCAAATTAAGGGTCTCTGTGTCTCTCCTATGTTTGATAGCTCTTTTGCAGAAAAATTGGGATATGAGAAAGAACCTGGAACTGTTTCCTGTGGAACTGCTGAACTAGAGAAAGTTTATGCATGCTCTCTCATCACTGCTAGGTTTTACACTGTCTCAACACTATTTATACATTAYTGCTTTGTGAGATATTTTGAAGAACATGCAAAAGAAGGTATATAAATGAAATTTATGTRGAAATGTGTCTAAACAAACTGTTTGTAAATATATGCACATTTTATATGGGAAAGATAGATCAGTAATTTGTGCACGTGTGGAAGCATGTGCACCATATACACTTTCCAAGCTTCAAAATATTTTCAGCCTCTGATTATATGATTTATGTCAAGAAGTTAAGTATATCAGAAATACTAATGTCTGCCAGAGAATGACCAAGCTTGGAAACTTGCCATCTATGTATACATGCAAGCATGCAGAGAAACCCTTGAGGGTGGAAATTCTTTACTGAGGTGAATAGCATTGGTGCAACACTGTTCTTTTTTAACTTTGGAAGCATGATAATTTAAATAAATACCAGCTTTTTTGAAATCTGTCCTGTCCCCTGTACCCCCAGTAGTTTGAAGGAAGAAGTAGACTTTGAAAAAAGAAATAAACTTTTGGCAAGTCTGGCTATAGAATCAGCCAYTGATGAGTGCATGGGCCAAGCTGATTTAGGAACTCCAGAAAGAGAGAGGGARTGCTGTTTCTGACAGCCATACTATCCCAGATTTATCCATTTCTGGCACTGTGAAAGCTGCTCCATGTTTAAAATTAACAGAGTTTTTTTTACAGATCTGAAGCTAAAGCTGAGATAAGTAATTAAGCCAAGTTATCACGCAGAGAAATGAACTGTAAGAGATATTTAAAATAACATGCCCTACATATTCTTCAAGTTATTTTAAGCAGTTCATCTTAAGGTAATTAAGCCGTGTCCTTTGGGTGAATATTAGCTTCTAATTTCCTTTTGTAGTTAAAGTGAGGCTTAAAGAAGATTAATTTTTCTTATTTAGAGGAAACTTATATTGAGAAACCTGCTTGGAAAAAATACCTCATCTCTGGGAAGTCCTTTTGTATTAAATCAGGAATACACTTGGCGTCTGTAAGCAAACTTTCCTATCCTAAACCACACCTGTTTTTGTGAACATCCAGCAGAAGATCCAAAACTGCATTTCAGCCATGCTTTGCTGTAAACGTTAAAATACCACTTTCTTACCAAAAGTTCCATTAGTGATTTCCAGCTCTGATTACCACTGGTGGATCTTCCCTGTGTAAAGTTTATAGTCAGTGACTTCCTGATTTTATGGCAAAACCATTTTGCTGCCATTTGATAGAAAAATTTTGGATATCAACTCATTCAAGTTGCTACATCAGTAGAATCAGGATGGTCTTTTCAGCTCTCACTCTCACAGTATTAAAATGTTCCTACATCTGGTGGCTCATGCCCTACAATTCCAGTATTTAACATCCTTATTTCCTGAATCTTAAGTTGGTATCATTAGCTATTGTTAAGTATTTCTATTTCCTTATGCACATGACAACTGAATATTTGTTCTGATATCAACCATACTCAACTTTGATTCAAATGGGTGAAATGAGACTGAGTGGACTGGCCTCTAGTCATGCAGTCTGGTATCATCCTGTAATTATTCGAGCATTTGCTCCTGTTCCTCCTTTCTTGTGGATGTACTGCRTGAAAGACAGGGGAGACATAAAAGATTACACTTTCTTATTTTTTAAGGCATCAAAAGATAAATTTATTCACATTTGTGAATGCTCAGGTATTGTAATGATGGAAGCCATTTAAGTGTCAAAATGGAGAACAGATGCTCAGACTGTCAGCAGAAAGTCTGATGCAGTTAATCTTCTGGACCCATTCTGGTATTTTTCTCTAGCATTCTGGAGTCTTATTTCAGCATTTAGGCTCAACAAGACAGGGTTAAATGCAGCTATAGTGTTGGTGGAGAACTGAGAAAGCTCAGTTGTGTGACTCAGGCAACACACCACCCTAGACTACTAAAGCGAGAACTATAGCATTCCCCTAGTACATCTTCCCCTTTGCAGAATATCCTTTTGAATGTTTCTAATAGCTCTTTGGAGGATTTTTTTTTTTTCTAGTACAACTAAAGAATATCTACCAAACAGTGCTTTGAAGAACTGTATGAAATACTTCAAAATTAGGAAACACCACTGTTGTGTTAACCCAGCACTTCACTGAAGTAATATATCCTTGGTTCCGAAATTCACTGATACTTACACATCGGGTAGCCACTGATATGGCTATTTTGTTCCTTGTAACTGTGGTACATCATTTAGTGTTAGCACAAACATCTCTGCACAGTGTTGCCTTGTATCATGTAGACATAACCTAAAATTMTTGGCAAAGACTCTCTTGTGAATCCTCTGCAGTTTGTCTTTGCTGTAACTAAGCATGYTTCCTTTATTCTCTTGCACAATTATCATCCTTACTACTCCTGCGGTTAACATTTGTACCATTCCATCTGATACAGGATTGCTGTTTGTTTCATTAATGGACAGTGAATATAACTATCTGTTCACTTTGTTGTCACCGTATCACATTCTGAAATTCAGTAGTCTACTTAAATAATAAAATGGGAAAAGAAGCCTCACAAGACATGACTATAACACTGAAATCACAATTGTCATTGTAATTTTCCGTGAAGGAAGAACTGTTGTCTCCATTCTCAAGGGTTAATCTCTTTTTATGCCAACAACATGGTCATTCGTGCCAGTCAYGGTATAGCAAATAGAGGACTTAATGTGGCATGTGTAAAATGTGGCATCTTTTCACTGTAACTTGCTATGATCAGTTATTTATGTATCTAGGATTGYTCATACATATTTACCCCTTGATCCATTTTGTTAAAAATATAATTGCTAAAATTACGTTGTTTCTAGGCAAATCTTAACATTTTTCATTATGTCTTCCACTGGATTTCTCCTCCCGACTTTAACCAGAATGTCAAATTGAAACTTCACATTCACCTTTTCAATACCAGTACTTCAAAATTCTCCACTCTGTCTAGCATGTCAGGTCWTGTCTTTTCTTGCATTCTACCATCCATTGTGTTTTGGTAATAATACAGATTTTGTAATGCCGAGGTCATCTCCCTCTCCTACCACTGCAAGATGCCAATTAGGCAATTTAAAAATACACTTTTCACTAGTTTCCTGCTGTGTCCTGCCTTCTGTGCTTTTTGAGTCTGCTCTACGGAAAAGAACAGACTTCTGTATAAACACAGAGTCCTTACTAAAAGGGAACCTAGAATGTGAGCAATACAGTTTTTAGTCAAGTTGCTTGTTAAATTTATCAGTCCTTAATACACTGGAAAAAAATCCAGTAATCTTTGTATCTGCACCTTGTTGCAAGAATTTCGCTATACAGATTCTACATAATATTGATTCACATAAATCCAAGGCAGCTCATTTCTGCTTCTTTTACAAGAACATTATCTCTGCTGTCCTTCAGGCTATGTATGTTGCCTCAGTCTGTTGTAATGGCCATTAAAGGTTTTGTGGGTACTATAGCTTTCATCTCTGACCCTGTTCATGGGGTGCAAGACACAAATGAGCTCAATTCCAGTACTGTGAACCGAGGCTTTTCTTCATTTATGCAATTCATGTTCTCCCACATCTCTTGAACTTTAGAAAGAGGGTCAGGAGCCATGTGAATTCTGAAATGAGTTTGGTTTGAAGAACTATTCATTATATCCTTGAACTATAGCCAGGAGACCACTCCTTAGAAAAATCACTAAATTTGGTAGGGTGAGTGTAATAGAGAATAAGTTAAACGTATCTGGATATTCTCTCATAGGTTAGGTTAGGATTTGGTAACAGAAACCATGTCCGTGTTTCTTGGAAAGATGTCYCTACAAAACCCCTTAACTTAACAACCAGTTATGTCAGAGAGAACTTTCAATAGAATTTATCTGATAGCTTCTTGTTAAGGCTGCACAACAATAACCCCATTCTGATAACATACCGTGTAAATATTATTTATTCTTTAAATTAAAGGTTACAGTTGCTCTTTTTACATTAAGCAAAGTTCAAACAGAATTTCAAAATTCCTTTTTTCCCTGTGAATTGCACAAGCATGGTGAACTTTGCTGATTTAAAGAAAAAAAAAGTGTGCCCTGAAAAAAGATTTACTAGAAAATGACTGACATTTGAGGCATGAAACAAGACCTAAATCTAACCTTTTTCAAGTGCACGATTTGGCTTGAGGATGAAAAAGGACAAATAAAAAAGTCTTAAGGAGGCATAGAAGCTGGCGATAATTTATTCACTGGAGTGAGGATGGGACATAAGTATGTACAGAGAGTCACTCTCTACCTCAGTGACCACTTACCTGTTTACAAAAGTTGTACAGCCCTGAGAGAAGGATATGTAGGAAACATTTTGCAAATTAAATCACAGGCAAGTACCCAGGAACTTCATTACATGAGGTAAGAGAGTGTTGAGTTCACATCAGGGAATCAGTTAAAAATTAGCTGGTGTGTAAAATCAATTGCTTGCAGAGCCAGCATATATAAATGGGCTCCCTGTAGACTCTCACTTTCCATGCTGGAGGAAGGAGGAAGTCAACAACATCCTAAGACCCAATGGAGAGCTTTTAATGGAAATGGGATCTAGTTTGTTCAGTGTAGACAGGTCTGCATGAACTTCCGTTGGATGGGGTATTTGTATTTAGTCAGTTCCCCTACTCCCTTGGCATAATTTTAATACAGAGTAAGCTTTACAAATAATTAGAATCTGCCTTTAAATTATTTTTCTTCTTTTACAGTATAGACTACTCTCAAAACTAATAGAATCAAATAAGAGATTACAGTTCTCTGGAAGTTCGGACAGTGACTTCCAAAAGTTTCTGGGAGCTAGAACACTATAGTCCAAGGTAAAGGAAATTTTCCTTCCCTCCTTAGCAATAATGACTGTATGGAATGCAGTCATTGTTTCAACTTAAGATTTTGAAAACTAGTTTTAAGAACTGGCATATCTGAACTGTCTTGAAAAGTCTGCAAATCTTGTCTTTGTTCTATAAATTATCACAAGTCCACTTTTAGAGTGAGTCTGAGTATTGATACTTCCTGCTTAACATTTATCATGCCCATTGGAGAAGACTGTGTCCCTTAGAATGAAAAAAATAATTTACTTTTGATGTAATACTCCATAAGACTTAGACGATCTAATAAGATTTATGATATGCAAAAGGAGGGAATTGGAATTGTATTAATATTATTAATTAGGATATGCTTGGTGAGACCCACCAACTGAATTTGACTATCTCCACAGTGCAGTGCCATATATTTTATTACTTAAAAATGGGACAGGCAGCCAAAGAATGCCAGAAAACTGAGTTAACGTAACAGGTTCATGCTTAAGATCATCTGAAATTATTTTTTGTTTAAAAAGATTTTTACTGTCAGATTATCCAAGTAATCTTATTCAGAATTAAAACAAAAAAGTTATAGAAAGAGAAAGGAATATTTAAAATACTTTGTTTTCTATCTCACTACAGCTTAAACCATGTGAAAGGCGAGTGGGAACCTAAAATCCCCCCCAGTCCCTTTTGTAAGCAAAAAAAATTGCAATGTATTCACACTGTCTTTTTTTCCACTTTAAGTAATTTCACTGCAAAGGTAAAGAAATCTTCATTTTCTTGGGTGTCTTTTGTTTAATTAGAATCTTAAACAGAAAAAATTGCACTAAAAGATATCTTTAAACCTAGTATCGAATGAATTGAAACTGAACATCACAAAACTTCGTAATAAACTTGTTCTACCCTTTTAAATTGCATCTGAAGACTTCCTTCATTTACTAACTGTAAGGGTTTCAGAGTATCTTGACCACTATGATTTATAGATAATTCTAGAATTTGTCATATATATCTCATTTTTTCTATTTTTGTGCCTTAAAAGCATGCAAGAATACCCGTTTACACTTTGAGTTGCTTTTAACAGTGCTTCCATAAGCTTATACTGAAGTCATTTTCAGTTGCTAACATAAACATGCATTAATTCTTAGTCATAATTGTATAACTGTTCCTTAACTGTTTAGAAGCTGAAAACACAATCAAATCAATGTTTTCTCCTAAAGCTTATCCTAAATCCAAACCAAACCTGTTTTCCAGGATCCGTAAGTGTGTCAGAGYCTATGCCATTCACTCTGTCTGGATAACATGAATGCTTTTAATAATAATTTTATCAACAGTAAAATTTTAATAATAGAAGAAAGGCAAACATAAATCAAACACTCATTATATTAAGGTAAATAAAAAACAAGGGATAATTGTTAAATGTTCTATATAGCTATTAGTTCTAGTCACCGTTTGAGTTCTAGTCAGTACTACAACACTGGTGAAGGTTGAAAGAAAGAGGTACACCTTCCATACACTCTGAGCTGACTTATATTACAAAAGCAGACACTTCGAAAACACTTAATTTTGTAATTCACTGCCCATGTTTTGCCAGAGTCCCAGTAGAAATTAATGTCACTGTACAGCTGTAAGATTGAGATTATTCTGCTAGAATAATCAAGGATTGAAACAGTCAGAAGAAAAACTCATACTAGCACTAGGCAGCAAATGGAAAGTTAGACGCTTCACAGATATTATTTGTTGGCCGTTTCACAAGCTGACACTGAACGGAACCATGGTGTGAGAAACGCCATGATGTAGTCTCATCCAACGGAAGAATTATAGCAACGGTCAAGGAGCTTCAGTGATGAAGCATACTAGCCAGAAGCTACTTTAATACAGAGAAAACCCCCAGTTTATAAAATAATTACTGTTTAGTAAGTGTAAAGTAGTGGATTCTCCTTTAGTATATCAAAAGTTCTAATTTTCTGTGTAAATTGAAGCAGTGGTCAGTTATAGCAGTTTTCACAGTTAATTTTGTATAAATACTCAATATAGGTTGTTTGGCTTGCTTTTGCAATAAATTACTGATATCTCAATAATGTATTCGTACTATGGTATTAGACATCAAGTGTTAGAGTTTCAGGTATTCTGTAATTCACTTAGCTCAAACAAACAGGTAGTGGACAGCCAAAGGTAAAGTTATGAAATTATATTAAAAGAAAGATTGTGGAGGCTTCATTTTGATCTTTATCCTGCAACACACACTGTTGTTGCATTACATGCACTTCTTGACTATATCCCTGTGCCTTCTCAGACTTCATTTCCCTAGTCAGGGTAAGTGAGCTGCTCTATGATTTGTACTTTCTATTTCTTTGATCAATATAGTGGCCATTTTCTGTTCTACTTGTTGACAACACATCCCTTGGACATTTCTCATGCTTTTTTTTTTTTTTTTAATAAACCCATGAAATTATTTAGTGCTTCCCTGAAATTATGTTTCATTTAATAGCCTCTGGGTAGAAATATTGTCAAAAGCTTTTGAAAAGTTAAATAAATTATGTCAATCAGTTCCACTTCATCCACTTTTTTGTTATGATGTTTAAAAAACTGCTTTCAGCCTACATAATCATGTGGGATTTTGTCCTACATTTGTTTCCAAAAAATACATGCTAGATGCAAGAATGTCATATTCCGTGATGACTAAAGCAATAGTTTCTGTCAGTATCTCCTTAGCTTGCCAGCTTTCATTTATAAATCAAATAGTCTCCTTTGTGCTCCGAAACAACATGCTCCAATAATTTAGACAGCTAAACAGAACTTTCTGGTACAGAAATTAGAATAGCAGTGCACTCACTTCTTGCTGCAGGAAACAAATTCATGTCCTTCCTGAGGCAGCGCAATTGGAAGTTGGTTTCATGAGCCCATCCTGAACTCAAACTGACATTTGCTGAATATTATTCTAAATTTGGTATGAGTTGTGCTTCTAGAGATAAATAATGTATTTCATCAAAATTTAGCACTCTTCAGCTCAAGATGACCAAGGGAGGGCTTATTATCAAGGATTCCAGTGCCATTTATGAAGTTTATTAATATAGAGACCACCACTGGAAAYGCTGCTTATCCTGGGTCAGAGTGTATTTAAATACACAGGAACTGTTTAACTGGGAAGTGAAATTTATTTTTGTCTTCCAAGGAAAATAGAAAAGCTAATAATTTTCAAATGTTCTAGTTCTTATAGTCTGGAATTCCACTTCAAATAACTACAACTGTTGCAGATGAAACAGTCTATATTGCTAAGGTCTTAGACACCTACAAATATCAAATTATTTCCTGAATTAAATGCAGATTTTGCATATAAAAACCCCACAGCAGCTARTGTTTAAGCCTATGGTATACCCTATGCTTGTTCTTGCATCTGAGTCATTAGTTCTCATGCTTTACTAACTAGTTAAATTTGCAGTTGAAATTAACGCAGGACTTTTTTTGTTAGCTTTCAGTTGGTAGCATTCTTCCTCAGAAAACTGTAACGATACATAAGCAAAAATCGTATTTTTGGTAATAGTTTTTATGACATCGTCTAATGGTAAAAGACCAGCCTACAATATTTTAGTATTTTTCATTCAGAATCTCTGCCACAAAAGCCAACAGGAGAAATGCTGTTCATCTTGAAAGGGAAATATTTGGTGTATTTGGCAGCAGTATCAATGCTTTTCATTGAAGCAAAGTGCAAACTATCACTGGAAGAAAATAGTATTTGTAGGAAGAAATGTCTTTTATTTCTGAGTTTTTCTAAAATTTGTTTTAGTTGTCTTATTTGAATTACAGTTGTTGCTTGTATGGACCTTTTCTGGGAAACCAGTGTTGCTATATATTTATTTGGGGTGCCTGTCTGCAATCTGTACATGCTGTGGGAGCTGATGCTAGAAAACAATTTGGTTTTGTTTTAAACAAAAGGGACAGTGACAGGGGAGCTCCAGGAGCACTGCAGGCGGGGGAAAACATACGTTTTTTTAAATTTCATTCAGGAAAAACCTCTTTACACACAAACATATKGGTTAATGTCTTGTAGCTTTAGGGCTCATTCCCTCTGAGAAGTACTGTTGCATTCAATATTAAAAAATAAAAGTATCGAGGAAAGCATTTATTTGAACATATTAGTAATCAGTTTAGTTTCACTGAACTGGGTGCTCTGGGAATGGGAACATTCCAGTACTCGTCTCATGTGGTACTGGAGGAAATAGGGGATAGCAATCCTAGTTGCTAACAGTTTATTCCCAAAGTTGTTGGGAATTCCCTATTTGTTGTTTATTCCCTAGTTGTTAACTAGTTTATTCCCAAAGAGTCTCTTGGCTTATGTGAAATAGGGTGAGCTCCCAGGAATTTTCTGAGGAACGAGGTCACATCTAAGCCCCATCAGAAGTCTTCCTAGATAAAGATGGAAGAAAAACGACTGGAGGACAAGCATTATTGCTATGGAATGAGAAAACAGAGGCATTTGGGGAAGAGTCGCGTGATTGTAGATCTTTCTGTGACATCAGTGAGCTGTATATTGCAAACTGACAACTACAGCTGTTACTGACTAAGCTTCATGCAACTTGTTTGTACTGCTCTGCCCTTTGTCTAGGTTTCAAAATACTGAATTTTACATTAATGCTTCGTAATTTGCAGCATCACTRTGAGCTCCAGGAATGTAAGAGGAAAGAAAGGATGTTGCAAGCTAAGACACAGAGGGCTGTTAAAGCTGTATGAGGATTTGGACAGCATCCAATCATACCTCACTCTCTGTAATCAATAATGTATTTCCTCTTCCTTTAGGTTTAGGTGCATTAAAGTAAAAATCAAGCAATTTATTCTAGACCCAGTGGAGGTGAGAGTAAGATGATCTCTCCCTCAGGCTGAATGTTTTCCTGGGTTATACAGGAACAGAGTAACAAATAAATCATGGAGCATCTCCTAACTCAGACTGTAATTCAGTTTTCCATTCAAGCTTTTCAGTAGTGATCTGTCTTCATGCTTGACACCACTGTTCTGTTTCTTTGTAATACCATTTGCTTCTTTAAAGGCAATTTCCTTTAAAAAGTAAACGCATAGTGAAAATTACTCCAACAGTGGAATGCATATTTTTTAAAATAAGAAAAAGTAAGTGTTTGTGCTTTCAAGGTAGAGAAGGTCTCTATATGTGCATGTGCTAAAGCATCTCTTTGTTTTTAATTAATCTTCAAAAATAGTTAATATAGTTGACTTTGCTATAGAAGCTGCCGGTCAGATATAATACATGTCAAGGTGCAAGTTTTCAATCATTTGCAAAGTGAATATGCATGGAGAGTTGAGGAAACGTTGGCTGTATTTATAGCTTGAAAAGTTACTTCTAGAAGTTGACAAGTCAGATAACCCAGAACAAACACATGCAAATCATGTCCCTTAAATATTATGTGAACTAATGCATATGCTGCCTAATTCAGTTCTGATTCCTGATGACAATTTCAGAGAGAAATGGAATATTTGTTGTAGGGGTCATAGTAGTCTAGAGAAATGGCTGAAACATTTTGAATTGTTTATTAGTGGCTATGTCAAACTGACTTCAGCCTAAAAAAGTTAAAGAGATATAGACATACTGGAGGACTGCTTATTGGAAGCTCAGAGCCCCTCTGGGGAAATAGAAAACATGATGCAAAAAGTATTTCAGGAATAAAACAGCAATATATTTGCTTTCCACATAACAGTCACCAGCCATCCCGATGAATATCCTTATTGGGAAAAAAATTAACCAGCCAGTGCTCTTAAATATCTGCTCAGACAGAAAGGCTTTGCATCTTAGTGTTATGAAAAGTACATATGTTCCAAAACCACTCTGTGGCACCACTCTCTGCCTCTATCAGCTTCCCTATCAAACAAGTAATTGCTTTCCCCCCAGTTCATTAATTTTCTACCTACCATGCCACCAAATTATTGATTTCTCCCCTCACCTCCAATCAAATCTAGCTCTCCTTCAATATGCCCATTTTCTGCTCTACAAGGGCCCATAATTGCATGGTGTCTTTCCCATCAACTCTTGCCATCAYGTTGCCTGAGGTGCTCATTTTTAACAGCTGAAAACTAATGTAAGTCAAGGTGTTGCTCAACACGATCACAGCATAAAGACAGGACTTCTCCCTCTTCCTGCCTATCAAAAGCTATTACTCCACATAAACCTACAAAGACAGGCTATTACTTCTGCTTACTGTTAATTGYTTCTTCAGATATGGCATACCATTTACTTGGTGTCATACTGTTCCATATTATAAGTATGAAGGCTGGCTGAACAGAGTTTTACCGTGAAGGGAATTAAACTCAGAACATCTCCACACTTGTATGCCATGGCAAGTTCTTGAGTTTAGCATGAAATAATGAAAAATCACTTTAAGAACAAAAAAACCCAAAGCCTCTCTTTTGTGGTAATTGCRTTGTTTATGTACTGCCAGATTAATAGAAAAGGGAGATGATTAGCAATCGAACTACAAGTGTCCCAAGATATGCTCTTTTGTAGTAATGTGGGAATGGGCCAGAATCTGACATAATTTTTGCGTTTCATATCAGCTATAACAAAATCCCTAAATCTATTCAGGGTCCATCTCTTCATTTCTAGAGGAGCAGAGCAGGTTTGATCTGTCGGTGTGCATGCTTGTATTTTCACATTTTGTGGTATAAGGCAGTTAAATTAGCTGATGGTTTCCGTTCTAACTGTGTATTTACTCTTTTTGAGGGTCATTTCAGTTCTCACTAATGTTACTGGAAGATGTTATTTGAATTCAGTGGTTTAATTTTAATTTTTTCTTACCATACTAGATTCTGTCTATGCACCTAATGTGTTCAAAAATTACATAGTTAGTGGCTTCAAATTGCACCTATTTTGAGTAAATTAGTTTGGGATATACAAAAGCTAGCAGCAGCCCCTACAGAACTATCAGCTCCACTCAGGACTGGTGAACGTTCACCCTCATGCTTGTTTACAAGTAGCACTCATAGCAATRGACACCCGGATAACAAGTGGAACTTGAGAAACTCTAATGATAGAAGTATGGAGACTCTGCAGTGATTTATGAATCCTCTGTGGAACTCCTGTGGTAAAAATTAAGGTGTTAAGTGGTTTATTTTAGATAATGCAGAGTATTCCTTAGGATTTTAATAATGGTGATAAAATCTCCAATTAAGTTTCTCTTCTAAATTTCTGTCTGATACCAATTTATGACCTCTGCTAATTGCATATTTTTTCATAAATCACTGGTGAGCTCTAGTGTAATTTCAGTTTAGTTTTTCTTCTGTATGTGATACAACATCATATAAAAAATTAATCTGAGATTTCAGAGTATTTGATATAAAAGATAGAACATATTAGAACTAGAAAATGGATTACAGAAAAATATCTCTCCCCTATGTCCCCTCCCTCCCATTTTGTGGTGTTTTGGAGTTTTTTTGTTTGTGTTTTTTTTTTTTTTTTTAAAGAGTATCATTAAAAGTACTTTATAATAGGGAAGTGTTCCCTGAGCTCCCAGTCTGCACATTCCAGCTACATTCCTCAGTTCCTCTGCTTATTATTTTTCCTGTACAAGGCTTCAACTCTTTTTTCCTGTCCTTCCTTCTCAATGGTTATTATCCTACCTCATATATTTTTCCTCACATGTTTCTTTACTGTTTTCCCATGTTGCTGGGTTTTTGGTTTTTGGGTTTTTTTTGTTTTTTTTTTTCTTTTTCCACAATTCTCTAGAAGTAACTGCACAAGTCAATTAGCTTGTAATTATTATGAGAAGCAAACTAGGGATGGAACAACAACAATAAAGGGATTTCTGTGTGGGTGTCTGAAAATCATAAAGCAGCACCTATACACTCGAGTGTGTGTCTCATTTCACCTTTTGGTATTATCAAGGATAAAATGAAACTAGTTCTCATTTGTTTTCACTCCTTCAGGAGCAAACCCCTACCTAAACCAGTCTGAATAATAATAGTGAGTTKTTCTTGTCACAGTTGTAGCCACTGCCACCTGAAAATCATTACAACTTGCTCAATCTTATGAATCTTTTTATGTTACTAGCTAAAGGATTGTCAACTTTTCAACCAAAAAGATACCAACACTTCAAGGACAGTGGTACAATCTGACTTCTAAACTAGGCATCTCTTTTAGAATAACTGTGATACAAGAAGCCATGTTCTCTTTTTTGTGGCTTATCCTACTCTTTTTTTTTTTATTTAAAAAGAAATTATTCCTCCATTGCAGGTGACAATATATGGATGATTTGTCCACTTCCTAAATAATGATTGTTTTTCACTTCCACATATAGCTGGTTAATGGATTATAAAGCCAGAAGTGACAGCTATGACTATGTAGAGTGATTTTTAGACTGCAGACTTTCCTGAATTAATTCCTATTTGAATTTGAATGTATTACTATTTTTCTTTTTAGGAACAATCTTTAAAATTTTCAAATCATGGGGAATCCATTGCCAATTATGATTAATTAAGCAGTAAAGAAACTGGCATCAGAATAAATTTTGCTGCTTGCTTCAATTCTGAGTTTGTCTCACTTGCTCTTCATCCTTGCATCTTACAATTTTGACTGCTGGATATAACAACTTCTTCTAAAATTTCTCTTTCCCACGAAAAGGTACAGGAAACAGATTAGTTTTTCAGCCTTCTCTGATCTCAGCCCTAATTCTTCCCTTGTTAGACATAGTAGTCAAGTAACCATTCTCATAGTCCATCTGGAAGTCCCTCCAATTTATCAGCTGTGGATACTAGCACTGCACTGAGCATCCAGTGCCAAACACCACCATGTTATGTTATCACTTGGCTTACATTCAGCATTCCTGTTCATACATCTAATTAGACCCTCTGACTAAGCAGCACAACCCAACTCCTGTTCACTTAATTGTTCACTATAAATCTCCCTTCAGAAGTTGCTTTGTCTGAGAAAAAAAATCCCCTATACTATTTATATGACTGGAGGTCTGATGGCCYATTTTCCACAGCCAAAGGTCAGTCAAACACCACAGAAAGATCTGTACCTGAAGATGTGACCTAAAAGAACAACTCAAAGCAACTCTGTTGGGTTTTTTTTCCTGACCAGCATTGACTGCAGTGGTCAGAGRCTTGGCACTCTGTACTCACTCCTGCTTTTCAAGACCAGCCACAAATAACTTCCTACTGAGGGAAGACCAAGAGGTCAAAAGAGCACATATGAATACCATGCTTGCAGCAAGTGGGTCTGATAATCAGATCACCTGTACCTATAAACGTGCAATATTTTGAGCATTTCTTCAAGTGACATAATATATATTTCAATGACTGAGAAAACACTCAGACATCTATGACTTGCAGTTATGGTTGGAGCCTTTGCCTACAAAGAGAGCAAATAAAGCATACATCATACAATTCCTGTAATCCTATTTGATTTTGAGGTGAATGGGAATATTGCCATAGAGCAATTAGCCCAATGATGTTATTTTAATTTGGACATGGCTTATTTTCTTTTCATTGACATCCATCATGTTCTAAAATAGAGGACATTTTCATCTACTGTTGCAAATGCTATTTAACTAGACCTATTTGCTTGCCTTTTTTATGCTTTCTCCGTTTCTAACTTTATTTCAAAGCGCACAAACAAGAATTCCCAGAGTCTGCTGCAACCAGATTTCTTTCTGTTTTTCCTGTACTCCAATTTGAAAGGCTGTTATGATCTCCCCCTGTTTTGGGACTGTCATTTTGAATAAACCACCTGCAAAGACCAGCAGTGTCGTTGGGGGTCAGTCAGTCCACAGGGGGCAGCGCCAGGCTGAATGACTTCACCTGTACCCAAAGTTCTAGTTAACTGCAGTTTCCTTGATGCTTGCCTCCTGATAGACATGAGGAAGGAGCTGTGCACTTTTTTCTTTAACTCAATACGTGGTATTACCAAACCTCCATTTATCATCATTGACCAGTGAGATTCGCAATGTTGAACAACTGGGACAATTTTTCTGTGAAGCTCCTTCTGTTGACCAGGATTTGTTGGGTGCTTATTTAGAAACACTAATCATTTTCTTTCTGAAAGCAGCAAGTACAGCCTGCTTTCCCTAGAACAATTATTTACAACGCAGATCTAGAAAATATTTTCCATCATTTTTATATATAACACTGTGCCAGCATCAAATCCTCCAATACAACGATGTTCACATGAAACTAGGATAAGCTTTCTAGAAAATTCATCATTATGCCAGTCATCATTTATTTAAAAAAAAAAAATCAATATATACTGAGGTACATGACTTCTGCTAGTCCTTTCTTTACTAAATCATGATGTCAGAGGAAAGCAAAACTATTTGAAACTCAACGAAAAGGAAACCTTGGAGAATTCAGAAATCTGTTTTTGTTCCTGCTTTAGTCCTTAGGATGTGTTCCCCCGAACCAGGTGGGAGCAGAGCAGCATGTGGTGTAACTACAGTGTGTGGGTGTGGTAAATTCACATCCTCCCAAATGATGCTGTATTACCTCTTCCTCCCACAGAAACACCATTATTGAACTGACTGAGGAGAGAGAAGGTAGAAAAAGCCTCTCATATTTTCCTTCATCACAGGGAGATAAATTTGGAAGCAGGACCACTCATAGAAGTGACATGGAGATTACTGCCCCGCAGCTTCCACATGTATGTGTTGGTCGGGGGAAGGACTTTACTAGATTCTTACCAAGCATAACCCCCAAATGTACTTCACAAAGGTTTCTCAAAGATTTAGGCTGGTTTCTAAAAGATGCGATTCTCTTGCCCTCTGAGGTCATCCCTCATCTTTTCCTGCCCCAACAAAACAGAGATAAAGAAGTACAAAAACCCCGTTAGTGCCTCATTGAGGGAAACACTGTAGAATTAATTCAGACCTCAAACCCCACTGACCTCACAGGGAAGAGGTACTTTGCTTCTTCCTGCATCACTAGTAAAGATTGTATCAATTCAGATAACAATACAGTTAACGTATCTTGTGTATTGCAAATGCTTTCAGTGGCATGTTTAATAAAATTATATTTCTATAAAACATAGGCCTTGACTATAATTAAACTGAGCCATCCATAAATATAMCAGTAGATAATTTCATTGCAAAGAGCTGTGTTTTGAAGCAAGTAGGGATTTGTTTTCACTAAGGAAAGCAACCCATGGATTTAGACATGTTCTACTAAAAATACGAGTTTTACTGCTGTTTGTTCTTTGTGAATAGGGTTGTTTGAGTACCTTTTATGTTTTATTCAAGCSTCCAATAATTATCAAAGGATTTAATTTTTAAATGTTTAGGAATTTGATGAAGTACAGAACTCACATGGTTACTTAGTTTCTTTCAAAAATATTTTCTCTGTGAAAGCTACCTTGCCTTCCTGTGGCTCAAGGTATTACAATTCTCATTTTGTGAGGGGAAAACCRAGTCTATGTGCAAGCTTCAAATAATTGGTTTTCTTTGGGTGACAATATAAGCTTTTATTACAAAGCCCAGATTTTTCAGAGTACTGAAGCGCAGCTGGTGTTCTTTGAATGGGCGAAGTTGATGTTTCAAATTCTTGGAACCTTTAGAATGTTTTGAGATTGATCATGTGTTTTTTCATGGTAAACTGGATTATTCAGAGGAATGCTACTAATGAGAAAGCAAGCCTGTCATCTCTCCAAGTGTGGTGACCTACACAGTAATGATCAGACACAACCTGATTAACAATTTACTGGGTTTTATGCATACATATACCCACAAACATGATATTATATGATATGGCTTCCCTAGCATATCTAATGAAACCTGTACATTTTTTGCTGAGAATTGACAGAAGAAAAGCATATCCCCACACTTCCTCGGAGACAGATCAGTGCAGAAGAATTCACAGAGATCAATACTCTTTTCTTATCAACAAGAAAATTCCAAAGCTGCTCTYTGTGCATGGGTAATAAATTGCCCAACAGTAGCCCAATAGCTTCATTTAAGACCTGTTCTTCCACAAGCCTCATTTTTGACACAAGTTAAGATGTAATCCTTCTAATAGGCAAACACAAACAAATTTCTTCTTATTTATAAATAAGAAGTAATGCTTTGAGTTTTGATTAACATTGAATGGTAAAAGAACTCCTCAGGAATAGATAAATGTCTGCCCAGACAGATGGACAACTGTGCTGCATCACAGGATGAACTTCTGAGTGGTCCTCAGGGTCAGAGCCAGAAACTCCATGTATTGATAATTATAGTAGGCTCACCTGTGATGGAAATGAACTCTAGGGCTAAACTAAACATAAAGCTAAATATTTAAAACCTTAAAGATTTAAATCAGGACTAATACCAATTAAGATTTGAGCACTCAGACAGGTGTTGAGAGTTAAGCTTGTTGGCAGCAAACTTTCTACAATGGTTGCCTTTCTCTAGTATGCTCTGGTCTCCCACAAGCTTCCATTYTCTTTAGTTCACACAGACCCAGTTTGTAGAATCATTCTTTGTCTCTTTGAYGTTCCTTCCCTATTTTTGAACTATTTCTAACATCTGCCACTCTATTCTTGGGCTGATATTTGCCTCTCAGTTTACCTTGAGGTGCTGATGGAAAATTCCATAAGAAAGCAAATTTCATTACCAGTGACAGAACAGCTTAAGTAATATAGATAATACATAATTCATCATAAGGCATAATGAAAAGAGTAATACAGATTTCGCAATGGTGGGTGTTAGACAAGCAATTCAGTATCTCTCTAAAATTAACTCATTAAGTATCATGCTGTATGCTGAGATGGATATTTGGAAAACCACCTCATCTCTATAAATGTTAGCTTCTGCAGCAAAGTTCCTAGTAGGGTTTGAACTTCTCTCTCCAAGGTTTTTCCCTGCCTATTATTTTTACCACGAGACAGGCAGGTATTGGCAAGACRTCTGAAAAGGTGCTCAGCAGTCTTGGACTTGGAAGAAAGAGCTCACTGAAGTTCACGAACTTGCAATCACTAGTGTAATGCTTTTCATCCTGGCGTTCATTCTGCATCCTAAAACATATTACACTGAAGATACAGAATGATTGAAAATAGTGACTCTTATACAGGGGAGCATGCACTGAATGACAGGCATCTGATGCRACCATCATTTGCTTGCTCCTGTAACTTGATGTTACAGTATTCCCTTTTTCCATAGTAATGGAAATGTACTTTTTCCAAAGTAATGGCCTCAATTCAAGAAATAAGAAAAAATCCAGAGCAACAGTAAGAAAATGTCCAATTTTTTTCCAAAGAAAGACTCAATAAGTGATGATCTAAATGAATGAATCTTGATAGATATGATAAGAAAAAAGACAAACCCACCATCAAGCATGTCACCTGGCTATAAAAAGAACCTGTCAGACAGAGCTGAGAAAAAACTTGGGAAAATCAGTRTCAGAATTCAGGCAAAAGATAGAATAAATGAAGAATGTTTAAAATGGTAAGAAATTAATTATTTGCCATTTTAAAGGAACCTTGCTTTCCTGATTTTATTAATTTATCACTGACCCAATATACTTTCTGCTAGCGTGAGAGCAAGGAAAGCTTTCTTTTCTATATAATAGGGGACTTTCAAAATACTTTACTTTTTCCTAAGAATTTTGCTCAACTACTTGAAGAAATCGTACACAATTCAGAAGTTGCTGAAAATTTTTCACTTGATATTAAATAGTTATTTATGCTAATCTCTGAAAAGAAGTGACAATAAAGTAATCACATTTCTGGTCTCTATGCTGTCATTTTTTTCAGCCATCCAATGGTTGAGAAAGTAATATGCATTACTAGTTATACTTTCTGCTTTGAAACTTCATTCTCTGAGAGCAAGTCAATTTTACTGTAGCTTCTGTTCCTGACAAGCTATTGAAAATAGGCAAAATGGTTTACAAAATTAGTTTAGTTTTCAGTCAAARTTAAAATGATTCATACCTAAAGCAATGCACAGCGCACAGAAAAATAGAAAGGTTCCTATCAAGAAGGCTTGGGGTGAGAAGTCATGTTACACATTGATCAGCCAAGTAGTACGCAGTGTCTGATTGCCAACTTTTTTTTTTTTTAAATAGTTTGATGCAGACAGAGATGAAGAAGAAGTGTTCTTTGACATAAGTTCGGCAGTTGACAATAAACTATTTGCAAACAAAGAGGCTGAAGCAGGTGAGTTAATGTAAGATTTAAAGAACCACATTTTTTATACTGCATTTGACATTGGTGGGCTGCCTTTTTTATATTCCTCAAGTATGGATGTATGTTCTGTAGCAAAGTCTTGACCGACCTCAAACATTTGCACAAAGGGCAAAAAAATCTCTTTACTCTTGGAAACTTCATACAACCCACCTAACATCTTGTTTATCTACAAGCTCTCCTTAAAATACTATGGATAGTCCACTGAACAACTATGTCATTAATACAAAAACTTTGTAAGTTGACCGATTCTAGTTGTCAGCTATCTGCTTCAGTTCCAGGTGATAACCTCAGTGTTCACCAGAAAACCAGTCCTATGAGATTAATGGTCATACCTCCTCCCTAATAATTGGTACTGATTCTGAAACTGTGTGTGACTAAGTCAGGCTTTTGGGGGTTTTATTTATATGTTTATTATTTGTGCTTACCGAGGCTTGAATGTCTTCAAAGAAAAAGCGTTTGAGGGACAAAGGACTGCAAAAGAATTGAAACTAAAAATCAAAGCACTGAAAATCCATAACATCTGTCAGAAATATTTTGCTTGAGGGGAACAAGAAAGTGTTCCTTGGTAATTTCACAACTACTTCTTTTTACAGATGGTATCCCTGGCTGCATTCCAAATAGACCATGAGGGGTTATATAGGTAGATGAGGCCATACATGTCTTGTGAAACAGCACACAAAAAGAAAAAGAAAATTCTAAGTGAAATATTTTCCTGTAAAATTTACTAGCTTTATTAAAACAAAGATTAGATATGTATAGTAGAGAAAATAGTGTATCTGATCTCTCCTCTGTTTAAGGGAAAACTCACCCACCATAAAAGGGCAGACAGGGTAGCTTCAGTTATTTGTAATCATGAACAATCATCTGGGAGCTGCCAAGGAAGGAGGAATTGATGAAGCACAATGAAATCTAGTAGTAGCAATACATCTATTATCTCTTTTTGACAAAGGGGGAATTACTTTTTTCTACTTGCAAGACATTTGCAAAGAGCAGTGCTTCAGAGCAAAAGATTAGGTCATATTTTGAAGATTTGAAAGGGGGTTCCAAGTTAGCTAGGCTGAAAAACCCACCCATAAGTCTGTTTTTGATAATATTCAAAATGAGATAAAGATGAATTATTAAGGCGGGGGGGGAGGGACTGGGGGGCGTTGAGAATGATAAAAAGTGCATTAGCTAAAAAAAGGAGGTTTCTAGTGGTCAGCTTCAGGATAAGATGCACACAAGAATAAAGACTACTAGCTTTCTCCGTTGAGTGGACGCTTACCTCTTTTGTGCTTAGCCTTATTCCTAGAGGCAAGAGATTGATTCCAAACCTAAAATGGCATTCCCACTGTATAGCATTGTATTGATAATTACCTGTGCATTCCCTAATTAAATGAGCTAAGTACTGAATAGCAAGAGGAGGAAAGAAATGGCATAAAAGTGCTAGCTCTGACAAACAGATTGACAAAAGCTAAACAATTTGCACAAATTGGTTGTGATTCTGGATGAGTTCCAGTCAGTTCCTTGAAAGTCTGATCTACATAATAAATTCCTCACCAAAATAATTGGAGAGCTATGAGTTTTAGAAGCCATACCACAATCGTCTAATTGGTGCCTAACCTGAGCACCAACAATAGTAAGGAGATTCGAAGTAGGATTTCTAGAGATCCTGTGAGACCAGATATTTAATTTCTAGAGGTTGCAATTCCAGCATTGCCTTGATCTCTCTTTTTGTCTTTTAATCTTATTAGTGATATTGCAGTATATTTTCGTTCCTGGTGGCTAACCTAAACGTAGTATTTCTAGTATTTTCGTGCCTCCACATCAATGTAATTCATATGTTATACCTGCAAAATCCAGTTGTAATTAATTGTGTAACAATAAATGCTGAAAGAAAACTGAATATTTTTATAGATTAAAATACAATTTTCTCATTGTTGCCTTCCACAGCATATTAAGACTGTTGCTAAGAGCAACAACCTGTCATGAAACTCAACAGTGTAAGGTTGCAATAGAATTTGTATTAGAAGCATCTTACTGAGAGCAAAAATAAAATGTAATCATTCTAATGCTAATCAGTCCTTCAATAAATTATTTCTATTATATTCCATGTGAAATATATCATTCAAGCATTTGTCTTGCCCAAGTGCTTATATGCAACATGTATTAATTGAGTTATTAGACGGTGCTTCAGAGCATGTTCCATAACATAAAAAGACATTTTTATTTTATTGAGCTTAAACATGCTATTAAGAGAAGCAACATGTTTCTTAGATTACTTCTATGACAGTCAGTGTTGAACAGTGCAAATAGTGTAGTTGTTAAAATATTATTATGGGTGTATTTGAGCCAGTGAACCATATTGGATAGAATTGCTACCAGGATTTGAAATAAGTAACGGATTTAAGCAAGGATTGGAAATACATTAGCTGATTTGCCAAAACACAAATGGTCCAAGGAGCAGACTTAATTAACTCATATGATGGGGTATAGCTACCTTGTAATGGGAAGTTAAATCAACTGCAGATAAATTTAGACAGATCAGTACAATTTAGTTTCATTGTATAAATGAATTTAGTGAACTGTGAAAAAGCAATGCTTGACATTTGCATTCATGAAAACTTAGGGATGATCACACTTTCAGAGAAAGTGGCACRCACCCAGGCTCAGAACACTGAAATGTTTTATAGGACCAGAGACATTTAGGGCCATGATGCCCCTGGGTTCTGGGGTGCATTTCTGGGGTAGGAATCACACACCGGCCCATAACAGCCATACCCTCTCAGCTTTCCATGACCAATCCGGTGCAATCCAGCCTAGGAGCAACAAACAATACGTAAAATACAGCATAAAATTTAAAAGTACAGCCTCACGGTGAAGGAAGTGACTGAGCACAGCCCCGCACCCCTCCGGGGTCAGGGCAGTCATTCTCCCTGACTCTCAGACCTGGCAGGGGTAGCTCCTGTCAGCACACCCTTGTACAACTGCAGCCACCCATAAATTCCACTTGTCCCTCAGTGCTGTGTCATTGGATCCTCTTGAGTTCCTAGCAAGACAAATCTTTATGAATGATGCCTTCAGTGTCAAGATACAAAGCCTAGCGAAAAAAGGGAATGCATTCTAGCTGATCTGCTGTTTCTTTTTTCAGCAGCCTGCTCCTCCCTGGAGACCTGATTATGCAGTTAACAGGGATTTAATAAAAACTTCCAACTGATTTATTTTTTAATTGTGCAGTACTGTACCTAATAAAATCCTCTCTGTTTTTTCCCTAAGGAAAACACAGGGCACATGAAAATGACCAGGTTTCCCTTACCTCAACTTTATGCATGCACTGAAATTGAGGAAGCATATTTTAAATCATAAGAGTACCTTTCCAGATTAGGTACTTGCAAGCTATTTCTCCACGGCAGTAGAGCTTTCATACGTTTTCCTAATTTTTTTTTTTTTTTTTTAACTTTTGAGTTTCCCTTTTTGAAATTGATACAGTTACTCAGATCGTTTTCAAGAGGTTCATATAAGCACACAAAGGCTGTAAGTTAACCAAGAGCTGAGATTATCTGGTGGAATGGGGCCTCCCTTCAAAAGGAATCAGGACAATTGAGACTGTAAGACTTTCCTCCTAATGGTAAACAAGTATTAATTTTTTTTATAGCCTAGTTCTCAGTGTACTAGCTTACCAGAGGAAGAACAATGCAACTCAGAAAAGGCAATGAAACTTACTCATGATCAGCTGTTTGTTGTCAGAGCACGGCACGTGCAGCCTGCAGACTCACTGAAAGCAGCAGGGCATGTTTGCTTCCAAATGCTTTAACCAATCCTCCTCTTTTCCTTAAGCCAACATTTTGTGTTTCTCATTTGATAGCTGAACATTACCACAAGTTTTACATGAAATGTTGCTGATTGAAACTTGGGCTTAGAAAACCTGAGCTGAGCTTTGAATTATCCACTCTTTCTAACACTCTCCCCTTGGCTTTAGCCTCGACAGTAGCTTTGCTTACCACCAGGATTACTGACTCCCAGCACCTTGCAAAGTGGCTATCTGGTACGCTTCTGCTGCCACGCGTACTAGCGATTAGTTAGCGAGCCTGTTGTCCTCCCCTAGAAGACCTCTTTTAGCGAGATTTAGTCCAAACTCAGCAAAATATGCTCCCTCCAACAGCAAACTGAGCTGGAGGATAGCAAACTACTCATGCTTATTCATACTGCACCAGGGATGTCACAAGTACTCTTAATGATGTCCCCTCGTTACTTTAGCTTGTCCTGGGAGTAGTCATTTGCTTCAATTCATTTCTGGTAGGTTTGCCTTTAGGCAATTTGAGAGGGGTAGAGAAGTCTGTATACTGTTCAGTGATAGACGTTTATGGGTTTTGTTAGTTTTCATTGAACCAAGAAAGAAAAGACATATATTTTCAGTTTTCCTGACCTTCCTTGAATATACCCTAGAAAGGAGCTATGCTTCCCCAAGGAAACTGGTGTCCTAGTTAAAAAAAAAAGGCCTTAAGATGCTTGACCATATTAAAATTGTATAGTCATTATGGCTTTTATCGCTTAAGATACATTATGCATGACTATTAATTTTCAGCCTGACCTTTACATTTAAGTTTGTGGCACCATATTTCATATTAACGTTTCTAGCTAAAGATACATACTGCTCTTGGTAGCTAAGTGACAGTTAATCAAATACTTGCACACAAGTGCCTTTAAAAGTGATTGATGTGTCAAGGTAGGCCAGTGCTGGTGACGACTGAGGCTTAGTTAAATTATATTACCAACAATGACACAATGTTAAGAGTGAGATGTCAGCTGTGTAAAATTAATCAAAAAATTAAGATTCTCTCAGCAGTTGTAAAACTATTTGGTTGCATGTATCTTTTACAGACTGCTATTTTCAAAAGACCATAAAGTGTATATGCTAGAGAACATGCTGCATATATACATGTGACATTCTATAATCCCCTTCTGTTATTTTTTTATAGCAGTCTGAGAAAGTATACATGAACATTAGGGAAAAAAAAACAAAATAAAACCAAAAAACACACAAAGCAAAAACACCAGCAGATGGTAGACCCAGGTCTTGCCCTGGTCTCTCTTATGTAGTCCGAAGAGTTGCATCAAAGATTAATTTGGCAGCAATTGTAATATGGATTGCAATTTAAGACACCCTGGAATCATCATCTCTACTAAGTAGTCATGGTTTTAGTCATCATGACATCCAGTTCCTCTCCTCTGTTCTCGTAGTGATGTTTAGTTCACCAACTACATAGGCTGTTACTATGTAAACTTTAAAAGCAAATAAAAGCAGATAATACATAAATGCATCTGGCACAACTTGAACTGCAAAATCTGTTATTGGTAGTGCTTGTTACAGAAAGCCACCTATACAAACATCTGTAATGGTGAGAAAACAACTCCAGGTCAGCAATAGTCTTAAAACTGTGTATCCTCAATGCCAGTGCTTGCAGGAACATTATACCAGGTTGAGACACCTGTAACCCCGGTAGAGACACCTGTAACCCAGGAGGGAGGGAGTTGTTTTCTGTTTTCTCTCCTCACCAGTGATCTTGTCTGACTGGGGACATGAAGGCACAAAACAAAGCACATCTTGTATTTCCCCTGGTGTTACCTGTTGCTCCCCACATGAAGATGGTGATTGTACTCACCTGTGGCTAGTGGCTGGTTACAATTTTTAGATCTCTGTGTGTCATTACAGTATTTTTGTTATTCTCATTTTAATAATGCTATGAAACCTACTCCTGTAGTCACACACCTATTGACATTTTAATGTGTGTTGAATATGTGCAGGATTTGGTTTAGGGCAGCACCATCTGGAGGGCACAGGAGACTGTTTCCTTCCTCRTTGCTCAGGAGTAAGATAATCTGAATGGGCCAATAATACCAGAATATGAATACGATGTCCATGCTACACCCTTCCTATGTTTATATAGAAAGATGATTAGTGGTTTATCATCCCATTCTGGTTTAGCAATGACTACCCCCTACGTGACTTCTTGAAATACCAAGCCCATTTTCTGTTATCCTGCACCTTCAGCAGTTCAGCTGAAGSTAAACTGTAAAGCTTAGCCAGGTCAAGGCTCCTTAGCAACTGAATTTTGTCATCCCAAGTGCAAGAGGCTGCATGACTTGCTGATCCTGCCACAGGAGGATGACGGGGAGAAGGGGCAGAGCCACACTGTCGCCTTGGAAAGGAGTAGGATGGGGACTGCTGCTGCTGGAAGCATGCTGCTTTGGTCCCCCATCAACATCACTCCAAGATCCTTATTTACTAATCACCAATTAGTCAGTATTTCCTTTCTCTTACCTAAGCATGGTTTGTATTCTCCCCTGAGCCAAGATCCCTGTGGCAATTTTACAATTGCAAGTCATGGCACGCAGAACACCCTGCCCAATAAATTTGCAATCTAGCTGAAACAATTCACCACTTAGTATAACCATTCCTTATTAAGATTTGTGGTAGCTTTTATGGGTGCTTTGAAGGCTTTGTTAATGGAATACCATTCATCCGGGTACTCCAGCACATCTGAATGGTTCCTTGGATCACAATTTTTGCATATATACAGACAACTGGAAATATTATAGTGTTCCATCACATAAAGTGGAAATTTCCAATCCATTTCTGAAGGCTAATTTTCTTTCCTGTTTTAGGGCCAAATGAACTTCATTGCAGTCTGATTATGGATTCTGGAGATACTGTTTATACCGAATTTGACTTTGAAGACCAGGTAATTTTATGTATATATGGCCTCTCTCTAGACAGTTTTCTAGTGTATGTACATGTTGTGCTATACAATTTATCTGAACAAGGCGGTGGAACTTTAAGGATACCTAAGCCAAAGGGCTTTTTAAGTGCAATATAAGTAAATTTGTGATACACAGAGGTTGCTTTCTGGTTATGAGAAAAGAGTGAATATTATTGTGGTATTAAGAGGCCATATCTTCCATTACTGTACATTGCTGAGTTTCCTCCACAAATTTTAAAATGTTGGCAAACATGGCAAATAGAATTGTTGGAATACACTGTAAGTCTACTGAATATTTAAGAAGAGGGAGTAAAACATTTTTCAAAAGAGAGGCATGAAAGTATAAAAAGTGTGAAATGTAGCTAAAACCAAATCAAACATTCTCCCCTTGATAAAGTGTTTTTAAGAATAAAACAACAACAAATGCTTACAGCGTGTTGAGACCAGCCTTTCTAATGATCCCATTCTATCCATATCTAAAAACTAAATTTTGATAGCGTTTTCCTTGTACATAGGAAGAAAGAAGGCTAGAGAGGGGGAAAAAAGGTTGTATACCTCTTTCTCCTCTAATCTTCACCTCAGCACTGGTAAGGCCACATCTGGGGTACTGTGTCCAGTTCTGGGCTCACCGGTACAACATACAGAGCTACTTAAGAGAGTCCAGCGAAGGGCCACTAAGATGATTAAGGGACTGGGCCATCTCTCCTACAAGGAAAGGCTGAGAGAGCTGAGAGTATTCAGCCTGGAAAAGAGAAGGCTCAGGGGGGATCTCATCTCATCAGTGTGTACACAAATCTGAAGGGAGGRTGCAAAGAAGACGGAGCCAGGCTCTTTTCAGTGGTGCCCAGTGACAGGGCAATGGGCACAAACTGAAACATGGGAGGTTCCTGTGGCTTGGATACTGTGCTAGGGATAAGTGTTATCATTCTTGTTACTGTGCTGTGGATAAGCATTGAAAGAATAACTTACAATTTAAAAAAATATTTTTAAAGCCATCTGCCTATCACACCGCCATACTTAAGGGTTTTTGTATGTTTTGGTTTCTGCCTTTCACTTTTGCACAACTCTGCTTGCATTTTCTTCACTAATACCACAAACACTTCTCTAGATTTGTGAGCAGCTTGGCAAAGAACATTATTTTGTGTTTYTGTCATCGTTCAACTAAAGGCAGTTGTGAATGTTCTCACCTCTTTCCTTGTTATTTGCAAAAGTTACCTTTTCTTGTGAAATTTTAAAGCTAGTGACAAAATCAGGACCAACAAAACTGAATTTTCATTAAGTATCATCGTTCATTTATTGGTTTCTTTCACAGTATTCAATGCAACACTTTATGCTTACCTGCAACATGTTATATCTTCTAGCCCTATTCATTTATGTTAATTTATGATCCTTTTACTGTTCCTTTTGGCTCAGTTATTTCAGTTTGGCTTTTTTCAAGCAGACAGCTCGCCTCTGTCTGCAAATCCCATTTTAAATCCCATTCTTTCATAAATCCTTCTTAAAACATTCTCTACCCCAGGAAACTCTCTTAAGTTTCTCATCATCTTTGTCCTGACTGTAGGACTTCTTTATTGCAGGGTTTAGGCCTTTATGCCCTATAAAGTAGAATGTATATTTAAATTTATATTTGGATTATGCTGATGTTAAATTTTGCATTCTTTTGTATGAGTATGAACACTAAAGAAATTATACTCTTGGTTCATAATGTTTGAAATGCTGTGCAAATAATAAGCACAAGTTTTATAGTTACAAAATAAAATTAACAGAAAGAAATATATGAAAATTATACTAATTTTTAATTTCAAACTATATGGTTCACTGATGATACATTGCACAGTCCATAAAAGCACTGACTGTAGTTTTGAATGAAGTTGCATGTGGTTCTTACATAAGACTAAACAAGAAGACTACGATGGGACCTTAATGTCATTGTCAATAGCAAATATTCTTCCTGCCAGATGTGGCAGTTAGGTTTTCTCATTATTTTGCCAGACCAACACATGGCAATTCTGGCAAGAGTGCAATACTGTTATCAAACAGAGAAGGAGTAATTTAAGTAAAAACAGTGCTAAAAACCCTTCAGTCAAAGAGAGATATATTAAATATGAAGTGGCTAACAATGAGTGTCTTCAACTGCAAGCTGATATCTTTGATACTTATTAGTGACATTTTAAAAAATATAAATATTTCTATTACTAATAAATATTTTTACACCCAGTTCATTGCCTTATACAAATATAAAGAAAATGTAAAGGAGAAAGCAATTGCAACCAAAAGCCCTTACCATCTAGACTTTGAAATGGTGCAAGCAAGTATTATATAAAGAAACAAAGAAGGGAGTGGAGATTACCATAAAGTCATAATACCATCTAGCTACCCAGTCTGAAAAACAAAATTAGAAATTACTCCCAGGAAGAAAAGATCAATAACTAAGTTCAGGAGTGAGGAACTGCTCGCATTCAAAACTTGAGCTCATTTTGACTGTGGCAGTGATTTAATACTCCAGTGATTTACCACATGCTGTTTACGAATTGCATGAAGCACCAACAACTCAGAGAATCTCAAGTGGAAAAGGAACGTGTGTCCGGATACAAATGTGTCATGCAGTGATGTTATTGCATAGGAAATCTGTCATGAGAATGTGGGGGATAAGAAGGCTGGTTTCTAAGCAACCTTACACAGCTGAGCTGCTAAAAATGGCTGAATTTTAGCAGAACATCTTGGTAGTCACTGAACAAGAGGAGTTGGGGGTTAGAGCAGTACACAACACGTACTGAAGACAAAGCCACAGCTGGGGATGAGTGTCACTTGGCACAGCTGAACACAGATACCTTTGCATTTTCTCAGTCTTGGAATCAGCCAGGAAAATCTCCAGTGTAAACTAAGCCAACAAAGAAGTATCCGAGTTCTTCAGATGTACGCTACTTCTTCCAGAATAACCTCTCTTACTGGCAGGCAGGAACAAGGAGAATGAGTGGTGTGGTTCCAACTACCGATGTAGTCATCAGCTCATCTAGGAGTGCTCCAAAATACAGTGAAGTGCTTTGAGAAACACTTGGTACCTGTTGTTGAAACAGTGCAAAGCAACACTAATGCAGGCTAAGATCTGGCTTTTCTGGAGAAGTATGCAGGTGAAATTGAATTAAAATAAATCAGAAAAAGCGTGAGCTTTGTATTGTACATTTTATAAATTAACATTCAATTAAAGTAATGTAACTAAATTAAAAGCAAGCTGATTGTTTTCTACCGACTATGCATGAAWGCTTCAAGAACTAGAACTCTTGTTATCACTAAGTCCCTACAGCATTGAAAGGCAGAAGGGAAATACCCACTTAAAAAAAAAAAAAAAAAAATTCTCTGAATCATTAATAACTATTTTTCTGTTTCTCAGATCTGTAGCTGTCAGACTCTGTATTACAGAAGGAATAATCTAGGTTTTTAGAATGGCTGCCCAAAATATATTCTTAAAAAAAAAAAAAAATAAAAGCAGACAGTACCTTTCTCATTGAGAATGCCTTGTGGAAGAGCCAGCCRAAGTTTCACATGGTAGCGATCTCTATAGCCTTTGCTGGAGTAATGATTACACTACTCATGACTTGATTGAAAAACATAAAAGCACAGTAAACTGGTAAGTTTCAGATATTTTCACCCATATTAAGACATCAGGAATATATTTTGGGCCACTCATTTTTGGGTGCAACAGCATAGCTTCTAATGAGGATAGACCTGTCCTTTGTAGAATACTCTCAATTTGCAGAACTTGCTGTCGTGACTACCGCCTGATTTAATAAGGATTGTCTTTTGCTGCTGGAATGCTCTCAAGTGTGATACAGGTTTTCACTGCTCACTGTGTTCATTTATACTTGCCATTCAATTTCTCAACTTTGCCGGGGAGGCTGTCAATATAATGCCACTTGTTTCCAGAGATCAGACAAGTTTTACCTTTAAGAATTGGATTTTTAATTAGAAACCTACCATTTGGCTTATTTCAAGTGCATTCAGGCCAAAAGGGAGTATTGAAAAATTGGCAGCAGTGAATCTTATCAAAGAGTTCCAGAAGAAAAGARCATCCAATTATTTTCTTGTGAAAACAAGGCTTTCAAGACAACSTTAGCTAGTCTGAGGAATATTTAGACTAATTAGGGAAAAAGTTAAAACATACAGTCAGGCGACTGTAGAATGAATACACTCCTGAACAAGTGCTTATAGAATTGATAACTTTAAAATTTGGGAAACATGAAAATCATGTACACTTCAAATAAAAACCTTAAAAATATACTTAGCCTCTTCTAATATGGGGGGAAGGRGGAATATCTTTCACGTCTACAAAACATTGAAACGCATTGTTGTGCCTCAAAGAAAGTTACCAGTTCATAACTGAGGCATTTCCATGTCCTTYCAGTGTCAGCCTGCGTTTACTTATGCAATTAGGCAAATGCAATGGCACAGGCAAAGGAGAGATTACCTTCCCCCCCCCKCCCTCAAAGTGTGTCAAAGACCTAGGAAAAGTGGATGTAAAAAAGACTGAAAGATAATAAAAGGTTTTCTATTCAGCAGTCACAAGCAATCTACTGAATTAAGAAAATTGCATAACCCAATCTTTGCTGCAAGTGCAGAACGTTTTATAATTAGGAAATGTGACAGCTCACTTGAAAAGCAAGAAGCAAAATGAAGTGGAGCAAAAAAGCCCTCAAAGAGACTTACTCTCATTCTAACGAGAGGAAACAAGCTCTTGATTAAAAGTTGTTGCCATGTAGTGACAATTTTTCTTACAGCTTGCTGTCATTTCCCACCCAGAGCACATATAAATCTAGRCTTTAGGGGAACAGGAGGAAAGCTTTAAGTGAACTGATGAAAAACAGACTCCATTGCTACCAAGAATATAAGAACATTTCCAGCCTGACTGATTATCTTAGCTTGAAACTTAAATATTCAAGAGAAATAATGAAAAGGCCCTGAAAGTTTTTCAATGCAGAAGCAGAACACAAATATTCCTAAAACTGATGGGCAACAGCAAATTGAAAGCCTCATTTAACTAAAGCTCTGTGGATTAAACCAAAGACCATTTTCCTCCATTTACTATGTTTCGTATCAGTTGTCACTGTGTTTTGACTCTATTTTCTCTGCATCGAAGATTCAATCCAAGTAATTTATTTAACCCTCCAGACACAGTGCTCCAGGGGTTGACATTACAATACGACAAAGAGCAAACTGCACATCTCCATTAGCAGGAGAAATTTTCATTGGAACTTCCAAGGCTACCTTTCAAAATTAGATAAACATTGATTGTATTATTTAAGGAGTCAGATCTAGAATGTACTATATTAATCATGTGCTTTCTCTTTACTTGAGAACATAAGGAACTTCTGGTATAACAGCAGTTTTATTCATATATGCTGTGCAGCATTAATTGTTACAGGTTTTAGTAAAATGATCAAGAGTATCCAGAAGCTATTTGGGCTTTTAATGCTGAACATTTCTGTAGTGTCCATTTCTCTTTCACTGATAGGCAACAGTATCAATTAGAATTACAGATTCTGGTTCTACAGGGAAGCTGATTAAAACAGGAGTACGCAATAGAAAAGAAAATAGACTCTAGGAGACTCAAATGATTGTGAAACTCTGTTCCCTCAACGTTTGTTTTTGTTAAAGAGCACAGAAAGGTGGAGTCCAATCTAGTTTAAGGATATCTGCAAAAAGGGATAATGCATAAGCATCCAAAGAGATGAAAGAGCTGGGGAGGCAGGCCTAACTACAGAGAAAAGATGTTTAATAGAAATGTACTGAAGTCAATGAACAATCTGTTCAGTTCAAGTTGCCATGGAAACTATCCTATTAAATGCTTAAAAAAAAATCAGCTCTAGAAACAAAGTACTACAGTTTGCCTGTTACAAAGTGCTCCCTTAATAAGCTCAAACCAAATGTATTTTTGTGCTTCTATATAATTTTGTAAGTTTGAAGATTTGGTTTTTTCTTTCAGAATCACCATTGTACACTGTAGTAAAAGCATGTGAAAGAAAGCCTACTGCTCTATTTCCCCCCATGCAAACCATGGCGAAATGGGCAAGAAGAATTGCTGTAGACTCAATCTGCATTTTTTCTTTGGAATGCCAGAAACAGTTGTTTTGCTCCTCCTTTCACAGACGTTATTTGGATTTACTTTCTGATGATACATATATTAGGGGGAACTGAACTGCCAAGGTTAATTGAAGTCTGCATCCCTATTTCTTTTCTGATTTTGAACCAAAAGTTGCTGCCTGCAGCTCTGGTGGGMAGTACAGGGCACAAGGACTCGGTTACAAGGATCATGAGCTCATGTGAGTTACTGGAGATTTAAACAACAGTGACAGCATCATTCTTCAAGATGTGCTGCATTTATGCTCCACTGAATACTTTTACAGTAACTTAGGAAGCTCTTCTCTGTGGCTTGTGGAAGGTGTCTGTAGAAAAAAGCGTTACAATTTACAGTATCTAGCCCTCATTTTTCTAGGCAATAGCACTAGGACAGTGTACCTCCTTTCCTCACACCAGCTTGCCTCTCCGCTGGCAAACTAAGGCCTTATCCTTTCATGCACAAAATATAACTTTACAGCTAAATTTATGAGTTCTGCATTTTACGTGTCTACCTTTACAGCCCAGAGAACCTGCATAATTCTTAGGGAATATCAGGCATCCCACACAGTTGATGCAAATAGGATCCGCATCAGAACATTTCATATTGCACCTAAAGCTGATAATGAAATGCAAAGGTGTATTTTAAATCCCTGCCTCCTAGATTTAGGCACCTTACTCAGGGCWGTGGATGGGTTCTGTTCACATAGCCCATCATCCCTCAAGACAGCAACCAAAGCCCTTCCTTAAAAATATTTGTAGCAACAATTCCTATATTTTAAAGCATTGAAGAAGAAACAGCTTTTTATAAAACATATTAATAGTTCTTAATTACTGTCAAAGTATATACTATAGATTTTTACATTTACATATTAAACTGCAGTGATTGCAAGGATGCTATTTTACTATATCAGATACAAACCTGCTCTTTAAATAACTTATTTGTACTGTATTGAAGCAGAAGAGTGGCTTCTCTGGGTACACTGGAAACCCTTTAAAAAAAAACAAACCACCGCTATGTATTTTCAGGAAGCCATATGTTTCCTGTTTGGTATCTTTTTACTCCTTATGTATCCCGTGATTGTGCAGTCAACTTTAGTCAGTTTGGGCTTAAATACTGGTCATAAGGAGGAGTGAGAAGTGGCCTAGTTTTAGAATTCCTACACAGTAGTGCATCTCAGATCAGTGGACTGTTTCTTCCCATTGTTAAATTCCCTTCTTAACAGAGAAGTTCTTTACAATACTGTAAAAGTTCCTTATTGAAAATTTTAAAACTACCTAATAAAACATAAATAGGTGTTTTAATAAACCTAGAATAGGCTTGGTCAAACATGAAGCAGAGACAGTCTTTGAGAGGTAAAATTTGAGCACAGCTGTCAACTTTTATCTTAATAGCAGTAAATCATAGGATCTGAGGCCATACGCTGGTCTTATTTTTTACAACACCCTATTCTTGTCCTTCTCTGTGACAGAATCTTTCAGATGATGCTCTACTTCCATATTTTAAAAGGTCTGTTCTCATTAGCTACATTTCCTGGGTCTACATTTCTTCTCTCTCTCTGCTGCAATTCTGTGTGTTGTGTATCTGTGAATTATGTATCTGTACCTGTGTTTTTTGTAAATGGCTGATGTGATCCGGGCATAGTAATGCCAGCAGCCCTTACTCACTGTCTCAAGACCTGATCATCTGCCACACAAGGGAAAGGCATCTACTCATTTTYGTGGTGCCATCCTGAAACTAAACAACCTCTTTCTCCTTTTTCACTGGCACTGTTAAATTATGACTGGTAAGGTAAAGAACAGAGCTTTATATCAAACACATTACTATAGAGAATTTTGGGTGCGTGCTGCAACGTGTGACACTGGGTTCAGGCTATAAAGAACTTGGAAGGGGAGCAAGCAATAGAAAAGACATTTTTGAGCATACTGCCCATTGTAGACACACATAATAGAAGACAAATACTTTCATCTTAAAGGATGAAATAAAAAAATTCATATATCTTAAAGAAAATTAAATGTCCTTAGAAAATTCAGATTACAAGTAAAAGTTACATTCTGCCCTTGACTCCTTTGATGTTTATATTCCTAAAGACAGTTTGAATTCTGTAGCAAATCTTTAAAATTAATGACAGGTTACTACTTACAGGTTACTGCACCTGTCATTAAGTTTGATTTTCATAAAATAATGGAGCTCATGTTAACCAAATAAATGTGTGGCGCCATGGTGATGCATGGAAGCGGAAGCACAACATTTTGTAGGTTATCTGTGGAAAGTAACACCTTGAGCTTTAAGTTCTTCCAAGAGAAGCAATTACTGAGTTCCACCACAACTGAATCTTACCAGAGCATTTGTATCTTTTTCTTTTTTCTTTTTGGAAATTTGTTTGAGACTGGCCTGCAGAAAAGCCTTATTCATCTAAAGTTTAACAAAAAAACCCCACCAAAACCAGAAACAAAACAACAACAAAAAAAAMCACCAAAAAAMCCCAAACCACTGAATTCCAGCCCTCAGAAGGCAATGTAACAGTTCAGGGCAGAGAGACTCTGCATATAGTGCCAATGGTATATGATTTGAGGGATTCATTCATTAGCATTATTGTTAGCAGTCTAAGAAAAGGAGCTAATCAACGCTGAGTTTGCAGTTCAAATGCACTGGAAGGTCCCCTGCTGCACTTCTCTATTGCAGCGGCTTGATGTAACAAAAAGCCCCTGGAGAATTTATACCAAGCAGCATAAATACTCCACATAAACAAGAATCATTTAAGGAGTGAGGGCTATTTACTGAAAAGAAGAATGCTAATGGAAAAATAGTGATAACTTCCGGGAAGAATTTTGTAGGCACTGGGAACTTTCTATAAATACAGATCTACTGAAAAGTAACTGAATACCCTATGTGACAAAAGTATTTTAAAACAAGCGATAGATAATAACCATGCACAGATAATATGGGTGTCGAGTGTCTCAAGTGTCTTCAGAACACAAAGATATTTAAAAATCAAGGCCCGGTTCTTCCTCAAGTTATATCTAATGCTGTCCCCTCTAGTTCAGCCTTTTAAACCCAATATAAAAATTGCAAATTAAGTGTTTGGTTTACCAGAATGCTTCTATGCTGCTCTGATCATGCAAAATGCTGCTGGTTGGTAAGTTCGCCCTTAAAAGTTAATGTCTTTGAATTTTTTTCCAGTTTTCTAGTGTCTGGAAATCAATATGAAACTAAATAAAATTTTACTTTCATTTTCATGCTTAATAATCACATGTATTTTTTGTCATTAAAAAAAACCTACAGAAGTTAACAAAAACCCAACCCCGCCCACACTACACCAAACAGATTTTGATTTTTCCCCTCTAAACTACTGATAGGTACTCTTATTTATGCTATCAAAGAACAAGAATGAAAAATCTGAAAAAATCTTGCATATCTTTAAAAGCCAGATAACTCCATCTTGGTTTACAAGTATTAAACATGAGTTAATCTCTACCTCTGTATAGGTATAAATTTGTTTTATTTTCAGAACTGATAATAAGGTTTATTTTGAAAGAATAATGGCATAGACATTGTCTTTGCTAGAAACCCAAAAGTAAAAGGGAATCATAGCGATCTAATAATCTGTCAGCATTTTGTAGATGCTATTACAAACACCGATTTTTTTGCACTTTTTAGTTGTATGCACTCCAAACAAACCAAAATCACCTCAAATAACATTAGCACCATTCTCTCATCTTAATTACCATTAGTCCCATTTGACACAAATAACTCCACTCTGCTGAGCAGTAGGAACTGTATAAGAAGATATGCCTTTCAGGGAAAGAAAAGCCGTGAAGTCTGAATGTATTCATACTGTTTCTTATCTTATTTACACATATTCATTAGTTCTGGACCAGAGAAGGTCAGAGAACAGCCACCCCTGCTTTCCAGGGGCATACTTTAACACTCAGCGTGCAGAAAGCAGCTCAGCCTCAAAAAGTGATTTGAATCGTAAATCAAATTTAATGGCAAGCAACTGTGTGGCTCATAAAATCCGTTCCCAGGGACCATTGCCCATATATAAAACCTGCAGTTAACCCAGCATATCTCATAAAAACCAAACATCTGCTCTTACAGGAAGAAAACAGAAATTTAAAAGACAAATTCCACAGCTGAGCTCTGACTAGCCCCAATTTCTTCCGATGTTTAACTTTGCCTAGCTAAAGCTTGCTCTGGGTCTTTATATTTTGCAATATATGTAAGAACACCACTCAGTGATAACTACATTTTTATAAATAGAGGCGGCATACATGTAATCTGAAAGACCATCCTCTGTGATTAGGTTATATGCCTATTAAATCCAGTTGCAAACACATGTCAAACTCCAAAACCACACAGATTGTGACAGACTGGACTGTGCTGAATCAGACAAATTGTATATGCAGGCAGTGCTCAACAGACATCTCATACAGCTTTCTGATTCCCTAAACTGTTCTTAATCAGTGAGAGAGTTTATTTAATTGAGAGCTAAAGTTGATTTTAAGGGTACTAGAAGTGGAAGCATCATCTGCAAACATTTGAGATTTCATTTAATATTACTTTATTAAGGACTAAGAATTCAGAGTAAATATACTACAGGTTAAAGAGGGGATAGTGGAAATCTAAGTCCTAAACCTAGTTTTGCTTCCATATATAACTGTGTTTTCATTGACAAGTCACCTAATATCTCTGCTAAAATGGAAATTATGCCCTTGCCACATGCCCAAAGGAAGTACAGGGAAGATTTATGTGGAACTGTAGTGTACTTTGAAGAAATAAAATGCTACAGGAATACGAGTGTTTTGCATACCTAACAACAGCAAAGGGAGAATTGCACAACTACAGTGTGCTGAGAAATTGATGGTTGTATATACCTATATTCCTGATGAGATCGCCGTGATAAGTCTACCTAGTCAGTTCTTGCCTGTACTTTCTACTGTATACATTGTCATTCTGCATTAAAGTTATGTTTGTCTATGCTACTTTTTTTTTTGCTTACACGTTAAGTTCAATTCTCAACAAATATTTTTAGGCAGAGAAACATGTAGTTTTTATTTGTTTAAATAGTTTGTGCCTGACACGTTCCTTTGAATTTACATTCTCAAATTCAATCTTGAAAATTGAGCATAATTTTAGGTAACAATCATGCTGTATTTTAAATTCAGTCTCACTCTACTGCCTCTTTTCTTCTTAATCTGTGATTATTTGTCCTCTTCAGTAAATTTCTAGGAGGAACTCTTGTTATATCTGTTAGAAGTCGGAATAAAAATGTATCAGGCACTTTTCACCACTATTTTCATGAAGCAGTCAAGCAACAACAAGGTGATAAGGGAGAACTTTTTTTTCCATGTTACAAAAAAAAAAACCCCAAAACAACAAAAAAAACCAAAAACCAAGTACTGGAGCAGAGGTTATTAATGGGTAACAGAAAAGCTTTCTCATTTCATCAGGTAACAAACGTTCACAACAGTTTTCATTAAATCCTAATGAAGAAAGTGTCCCATCATTACATAAAAAAAACCAACACACCAACCCAAAATGTATTTTATTGCTTTCTTTAAAGTGATATGATTTAGGAGTCCTAATTCATYAGTAGCAAAACTCAAAGATCTGGAGAATTCTGTGTCATTTCCTTATTATATGCTGTGACTTACTGTCAATTTGTTTTATTATGGAAAATACTTCACAACCTAGCAATGACAGGCAGTAACTTAAACTCATTAACCTATGAAGTACCTACTACTAGTCAGATATTTACTAATAATGAGATAAATGACAAGAACTCAGAATACAGTCAGAAGCCTGCATTTTCCAACTCTAAAGGCAAATGTCAGATAAGAGATGCTTTACAGGTAGGAAACTTTTCTATTTAGCAATAATTTTAATGTACTGTTGATACTGTTTAAGCAGTTACATGGTCAGCTATGCCCCACTAACTGATATGTTTTCAGATAATATTTGTAGATCTAACTTGGCTCTAAAGGCATCTGAAATTACAGAMTACCCACCTTTCTTCAGAGCTCATTATATATAAGATTATAATCTTCCTCACCTTGCTTTCAACTAAATGGAAACGGCTATACAGAGAACACAGAGACTGTTCTGCTGCTAAATCAGTGTATTCCTGATGGCAATGTGGTGTAAAATGCTATTAGCAATCTAGTAATTGGTGGAACTTTTCCTCAAGTGATCACTTGCTAAATCCAACAGTTCTTTTCCAAAGCACTTTGGTAACCAGGCAGAACAATGCTTTCAGGCCAATATAGGGTAAGCCATTCACAGTTTACGAGACCTGCTTGCTAGAAAGACACAATTAGAAACAGGTATTTTCAAATGTAAATACGAGGGGACTGGCATTAAGCAGGATGCCAGTCTCGGTCACTCTGTACAAGGGACTGCAAGCCAAACAGCAAATCTAGTGCCTCACCCAGATCAGCAGAAAAAGTGGTTGTACTTTTGAGGAGATTGGGAGGGAAGGGGTGAAGGGAAATGGTTCTAAGTCAAGTTTAAGTRTAGAATGGTGAAAACTGCATAGGAATACCTTATCATCAAAACCAAATTAACTGTAGCCCAACTGTTCTAATTTGTTCCTCCTGATTTTTCTTACAGCTCCCCTAGAGACCAGGCTTTCAGGACCTCTTTCCACCCCAGCTGGGTGCTGTTCAATTCTGTCTGAAAAAGTGTTTTTATGGAATAACTTATTCTCTGAAATATGGGGAAACTTATTTTGTCATGGAAGTTCAGCAGGGCTGGTGGTGCCACTCGCATCAAGCTGTATGCTTGAGTTGTCTTATAGAATTATGAAACAGATGCCCTTTGGAAAAAAAAAAAGGTGGAGAAAAGAAACAATTCTTTTGAAAACAATATTTCTCACCTGAAAAATGGGCAGTTACAGATATAAACAGAATTCATTATTTTGATGTTCCAGCTTCTGATCAATGTCACACTTACTGTTTACCTGCTTTTGAGTTGTAATTAGAATTCACTTTAATGGCTTTTCATAGCACTTGTTCCTTATGTGAACATGGCTTATTGGTTAGGTGACCTGTTGTTCTATTAAAGCAGATATGATTGGTTAAATAAAAGCAGCTGATAGCTTATTTAGCTTCAATTCTGTCTCTAGTTTTCACATATTTCAGCTCTAAAAATTAGAGCAGTTCCTGACTGAAACTGACCTTAATCATCACCTGCTGCTCTGAGCAGCCCACCAGCGTTACGGAGGCAGTTTCATTCTGCAGTTGTAGGGTAGAACAAAGCAGTACTTGAAAGAAGTAATGCCTCTTTCATTTGATTGTAAACTTGTGACTGTGATCTTGATTTTAAAGAAACTTTACTCCAAACTTTGTGCCTAAAATTATTTTGATCCATAAACCTTCAAAGGCGTGATAAGAAGCTGAATCTAAAACCAGGCCTTTTGTATGTAATAGATCCTTTGCAGGGTCAAATACTTTCTTGTATTAATACATCAAAGAAAAGGCATATAAGGTTAATAATATCACTTGAATTGTAGGAAAGAAATTAATCTCTTATCTGAAAATGTTTTTTTTCCTGAAATACTCTTCTGCAAACTTAGTGGATCCAATTGCTTTTTTAATTTTGCGCCCCCCCCCCTTTTTTTTTTTTTAAGATGGCAGTTTGCCTGCTGCAGTGTAATAGACTGAGAATTACTGTGAATCAAAAAATGAAAATGTTCTATGTAGCCAGTGTAATGGTACTTCAGCCTAATGAATAGTACTTCTGTTTCAGTGATAGTGGGAATCCAAGGAGAAACCTGCAAGGGTAGTGCCAGAGCCTTGCAAGTTACAGTGGCCAGTGGTTTACCTGTTCTATTCACCATGCTGTTCGTTTCACTTCATCTATTCATGCAGCTGTACAAATTTCTAACAATGGCTATTTCTGACAGCATACTGAAGCAGAACTGTGAGAAACTACAGCTTGATAACCCTATGGTATTTTGAGAGGACTAGCATAAKGTATTACATGCTGATATTACACACTGATGATGTAATACAAGCATGTTACTGCCAATGCTATTATTGATATTTTATAGACCAGATTAAAGCACTGATGGTGTGAGTATATTGACACTATATGAGCTAGACCATGTTCAGCACATATRTAATTCTGATCTATAAGAACAGCAAAGAATTCCCACTCTGACACTCTTGCTGGCCAGTATTTGTAATTCCTCATTGGTTGTACTATACAGTACGTGACAAAATAATTCTAAGTGGCCAAGTATCAGGAAAAAAAAACATGCCAAGTTCCACATTTCCCTGGTGTAATCCCTCTTTGTAGTTCATCAGCCTCTGTAACAACTTGTAGCTTGTGTTGCACTCTGAAGGTAAACACATTCAAGTTGGTTTAGACCAAAGACTAATTTCATCTTTATATTGTAGCTCACTTCTAGAACTTACTCCAATATTGCCTTTCCACTAGTAATAGCTTATCATACCATATTTACTTCAGAAGCAATTCAGGACACACACTGGTTGCTTATATATGATGCTGGAACTGTGCAGTTGGACACTGAAAAAGCTGTTCCTCACACAAACAATATGGGCCAGTTAATCATCTCAAGTTGTCCTGGGTTCTCCATGCTCATGTTCTACCAACTGAAACAGTACTAACAGCATTTCTGTGACATTGTTAACCATATCTCAACACAGATTAAAACTGAGAGGTTAGAATATGGAGAAGATATTAAGATATACATATAAGCAGATATAAGAAGAAATGCATACTACGCAGAATATCCATTTCAATTTGTCAATTGCTCAATTAACAGGAGGAGGATCAGTCAAGTTTTTCTGGTTATGAGAGCACAGGAGGTGAGTTTCTTTTTCACTGTCATTTGCCATTTAATTTTGAAATCTTTGATTTGCCCTTGTATTTAAATAGTTACTTAGAAGGTAAAGTAAATTCAGGTTATTTATATTGTGAAACTTATGTCGCAAAGAATTTTATCATGTGAATTCTCTTTGAATGCAAATTAAAGCTTGCAAAAGACATTTYTACACTCTTTAGGCCAATGGATCCAAAATTATTAGAAAATACTGTTAATCAGCATCAGATCTCATAGGTGTTTTCAGAAATTGACAGTTAGAAAAAGCTTGTTGGAAAGTACGAGCTGCTAAGAGTCTAAGAGGAATGMAAGGATTAATCAAAACCTTTTACGGCTAATGATATTACGTAGTAAGAGATGTACACACCACATAATAAAACACAAAACTGTATGTGGTAMATTAATGTGTCTTGTAAGTGATTAAGTCAAGATATAATAAAATTCCAGCAGGCTCGGATGGTGCAAGATCGCCTTCTGTACTGGTATAATCAGGCCAATGACTGGGACTCAGACTAGAAGGAACTGCTTTTTTAAAAAATACAATTTCAGCAAAAGGCAAAGCTGTAGTACTTACAGTAGTTTTGGTGCTAAAATGAGAGTAATACCTGGATTTCATTTAAGATTATTATTATTTGACTGAATTTGAGGCTCAGGGGAATTTAAGACTACATCACAGATGTAGCGCACTGAGTATAAAATATGAATGGGATGTGGACAAACTTCTGTAGCAATTATAATGTAATAACTTATTCAGAGAAAAATGCARTGGCTCAGGAGGCATGTTATTACATCAAGATACATCTGCTTCTCTTTTTCTTTCTTCCATCTTTTCTTTCTCTTTTTTAAAAAACTGATGGGTACGTGCAAGGTCTAATTTTCAGGTAAAATATTTTTATCATATCTGCAGTGAGAACTGCAAAACTGGGAGATAAATAGGCTTGTGGGCAAGAGCTCCTTTTGGAATGCAGAGCATTATAGCAGAAAGTAAATCTAGTAAAATCAGATGACCTTGCATGAGTGTTACACAATTCAGTGTGGAAAGTAGCTAAGATTAAAATTAGTAGCTCTAAACTAAAGAATTTTTGTTTTCATTTTAGACTTTTCAGAAGATTTGAGGAAATCAAACATAATTTTTGTAGTCGGTAAGTGGGATTCCTAATTTAAGTGCTACATTTTAAAATCCCCATGTTATTTTGTTTTGATTATAAGTATATGATTTCTTTTAAAGCTTAGCAGAACAGTTTGGTTAAGAGTATTTACACTACAATGGTGGTTTAGTCTTTCGAAAGGGAGTTAGGATTTAATATGTTATTAACCTGTGTCTGACCATGCTAACAACACTTGTGTAAAGCTCAGAGCAGGAGGTATGTTTAAATGTGAACATATTCAAAATGACCTTAGTTCTTGTGCAGTTACAGTAGTGCTGTGTGATCTCCCACMACAAAGCTGCCTCACCAGCATTAGTTAAAATGTTACTACATTGGATTTATAACTCAGAATTTTAACATTTAGGTGAAAAAAATCAGGTCTCTTCACCTCTTCATTTGTGAAACAACTTTTGTAAATACAGGTTTCAATTCTGCATGTGCTCAACATGCTGTTAAAAAGTCAATGGAATAGTCACCACGCATGATGCTTAGCAGGTTCAAGGTTTACTTAATATTTGCTTTCTGGAAGTCCACAGAGGAAAAGCACCATGTTAATGCCCATTATGATATAAATGTGACTAATGTAATTAGCATAAACTTTGAACAGCCTTTTAAAACAAATTATAACCAGAAGATTTACAAGTTTCAGCTTAAAGCTTGGTACTAGTTACTTTGGAAAGAATAATTGCTTTTGTATCAAGCAGATTTTTTCAGAACTGCTTTACAATACAGAGCAGGAACAACAAATTTCTAAGGACCTAAGGATAGATACCCAAACACGGGTAATTTTACATAAAAGCAAGTCACTTTGTGCATTCTTTTTCCTAAGGGGGAAAAAAAAAAAAAGTGACTTCTGAAATTAGTCATAAATGAATGGAAGTTTCATTCAGAATTCAGGAGGCATCAAAAAACATTCCAATACCAGCAGGTAGAGGGAGGTTATCCTTCCTCCCTATTCAGCACTGACAAGGCTGCATYTGGAGTACTGTGTCCAGTTCTGGGCTCCCCAATAAAGAAAGATAATGACTTACTGGAGCGAGTCCGGCRCAGAACCATAAATATGTTTGAGGGAAAGGAGCATCTTTCATATGAGGAGAGGCTGAGAGAGCTGCGACTCTTCAGCCTGGAGAAGAGAAGGCTCCAGGGGATCTTACCAATATGTATAAATACCTAATGGGAGGGAACAAAGATGAGGGAGCCAGAATATTCTCAGTATTGCCCARTGACAGGACAAGAGAAAATGGGGACAACTTAAAATACATTAAATTCCATCTGAACACAAGAAAACACTTTTTTATTGTGAGRGTGGTCAAACACCGGAACAGGTTGACCAGAGAGACTGTGGAGTCCTGAACAACCTGCTATAGCTGACTCTCCTGTAACAGAGGTGTTGGACTAGATGATCCCAAAAGGTTCCTTCCAACCTAAAGGATTTTGTGAAAAGGTAGCATGTTTATGTGTTGTACTTTTATCTCACCCTTTCTTATACCAAATACAAGTTGACTCAATTTATTGCAAACCGGTGGTGGATATTCTGTGTTTGAAAAAGTGAAATTAGGTTACTGAAGAGCTCATTGGAGACTTTTCTTAAGGGAAAGATGCATAACACTTAATTTTCAGTCTTTAAGCAAACTGTAATTCCATGCTTACTGAAGTACATCTTCCTGCTGTTCACTACAATGACAAATTTTCATTCTCTCTGCCTCACATATCTTATTGGAAAATTATGTTTGGGTTTGTACAAACACAGATTTAAAAAAAAAAAAAAAGTTAAGATGCTCAAGGAATTTTGCCTCTGAAATTGTCCATGGTAAGGCATATTTTTCATTTACCTCTGGACTGTTTTTTCTTTTTCAAAGAGTGGTTTTTAATTTTCATTTATAATTTTTTATAGGCTGTCTACTAGCCATCTTTAAAACTGAAAACACACCTTTTCCCTGTTTATTCCTGGTCTTAAATCCATCTCAGACTTTCTAGTAAATGCTTTCTAGGAACAGAAAAATTCTGCTTAATCAAAAGTCTAAGTTTTCTTTGTTGAAAATGTTATAATGAAAAGTTTGTCTAAGTTCAAACATGGGTTACTTGTCAGTAAGTTATGTAGAATGATTTATACTTTTTCCCCAAAATATCCCCTTCCCCACCCCCCATCCTCCCACCCCTGAAAAAGCTTCTTGAAGTCTCATGTGAAGAGTGAGAGTATATTTTTTCTGGATTTTTTTTTTTTTTTTTTTTGGTGACCAACACGAGATCTTCACGGTTGCTCATTTGGCTGCAAAATCTTGATTTTACTCCATCTGGGTAGTGAAGGTAAATGGTATTTCCCAGAGACTGATTTCTTGCTGGTGCTAGGTTAGAGTGACCACAAGCTTTTTTTCWCTTATGGCCTTTTCAGGCAGGTAAATCTGCCTGAATCACCTGTTGACCCACATGCACTCCAGGTTTAGCATTATACATGCTAGCCAAATGCATACCATTTGCCTAGGCAGTAAAGTTGTCTTACACGTCAGTCAAGAGCTGAAGTCCGATCACTGTGAATTGTATGACAAAAGAAACCTTTGGAGAAGCCTCACAGGAATACAACAAAACTGTCAAGCTTGGCGGGGGGGAGGGAGGGGGCAGCGGAGAAAGGGGGAAAAAAAAAAAAAAAAAAAAGGCACCACAAATTCTCAGTGGCTGAGTACTCCATTGCAGTGGACAGCACTAGAAATGTTCAGCCCATGATACTTTGACTAGAAAGAAAGCAGACAAGATGGGTTGGAGCATGCTGCTGTAGATACTTGAATGGCAAAAACTGTCTCAGTCTCAGGGTCATCAGGAATGTTTACTCATTACATAGATGTATTCATGAGGAAATAATAAGACACTTATAAAGGTGTTTTAAAACTAGGGTTCTAAAGATGTGCATTTGAAGTAGTTTACAAACTAATGGAAATAAATRCACCATCTGCCATAGCTGACAAATTGAGATGCTGTTTATAAGACAAAGGGAAAAAAGCAGACAATTCCCTCCCCCACTAATTTCCCTTGAAAATTGTCCAAAAAGGCAAAGGAAAAAAAAAATCTAATTAACAAAGATTTACATTAGAGCTAATGTAGGAATTAATTGGAATAACAGTAAACTCGGATTAATTAAGCAACAATGTCAGTATTTTATCCAGACAGCAAAGCAGAGACATAGAACCAGCCAGTCAAAAATATGGGAGATAACAACAGGGTAATAATAGAGGCAAAACCAAGTTAAATTTGGCCTGTAAAGTAAAATTCAAGAGAAAAAAAAAATTAACAGATGCAAAGATAAATTTGAGGGTTGCTCTAATATTCGAAACATATGTAATTATTGCCAGTCACTAAAAAAAATCCAAAACAAGAGAAAACCCCCACCAACCAAAAAACCTCTTTTTCACAGAGCAACATGAAAAGTAAAATCTTAACCACAATGAACAATGTATGATTTTATCATTCTTGACTAATGTGATACTTTATATCACATCCAGAAAATGGTCATACATAACAAAGTTACTGGGAGCATTATCCCTCCCTATCYTCCACAGGACTTTCATAAAACATAGTCACATTTGGGTTTGGTTGAGCTGAAACCAAAGCAGAAAGCTTTCAGGAATCTTTCTGCACTTTGGATCAGACACAAACTCCCTGCTTGCTCTTAAATGTAGTGTTTAAAATTTAGTCAATGTAACCAATTGCCTCTGCAGAATCCCTGTCATATTATTGCTGATGAACCAAAGCTGATAATGGTTTAAGCTCAATGTAAATAAGACCAGCTTTTCAGCTGACACTCTGAAGATATTATCGCCACCTATATTTACAGGTAAAACATTGTCAGCTGCAGACACTAGCTTCTTGTGCATTAAAAAAAAAAAAAAAAAAACAAAACCCACACCACAAAACCCAAAACTCTGTTTGTCCAAGGTATGTCAGACCTTGAACGACATGATCTAACTTTGAATTTAGCCCTGCTTTGAGTAGAGGATTTTACCAGATGAGGTCCCTTCCAAGCTAAATTATTTTGCAGTACCTGTATTACAGCTCCTTCTACAATCAGATAGGGATAGGATGAGCAGTGCTGATAATTAAAACCCCAGTCAGTCCAAGCGCTAACTGTAGAAGCTGATGAAAGCTACTTTCTCTGACTTTCCATTAAATGAATTCCATGTTTTCTTTAAAAGGGATGAAAACTCAGTGATGTCCCAGGACATCACATCACCCTGCCAATATGTGCTCCAGGTTGTTTTTTGATTAAAATAATCTTTCAGGGGAAAAAAAGATGTTGAGGGATTTTGGTTGTTGTTAAATAACAGTATCATTCCTATATGGTTTCACTCAGACTAAAATCATATGTGAACAACAGATGAGGTGTTATCAAGAAGCCTTCAAATGCCATATTCTGAAGCTAAGGCTTATTTTTGTTTGTATAAATAATCCAAGTAGCATTGATAGACTTGCCAAACTGATCAAGTCCTCCAAAATCATAGCTTGAATATAAGGGTAGCTTGACTGGGGCTATTTTGATTTCAGTTCTGACTTCTGGGGCTCCACTCCAGCTCAGCTAGGTTTCCCCTGCAAGCACTTTTCCATGATACAGGGATGATACTCATTATGAAAATAAGGTGTAGAAATTGAAACATTTTTAAATGAATGGTGGGACTCTCTTGTAAATCCCGCTGCTGGCATTTTRTGTAAATGTTCACCATACTTTGGTATACGATAAACTCGTAAGATTTGGCAAGTTTAAAATGGAGACATCCCCAGTTTGTCTGTATGACACTTCTGCTTTATTAATATTTCTGGCAGCAAAGCCAGTTCATGACCTGCTCACATTGCTTGTTCGTGTCCCTGCTCACTCCCAGCAGCAGCCCCAGCTCTTTCTACCATCATTAATTCACCTGCTTGTAATGCTGTGCTCTAGGCCAGACCGGTACATTTAAATCACATGCCTAGGCTTGCAGTCTTTCATAGTCTTGGGGGTGGGAACTGGGGCATGAGGGAGAGCAGGTATAAGAGACTCGATTTCTTAAACTGAGAGCTTTCACTGATCTAAGGCAGACTGCAGTTAAACATTCAGAAGTGCTGCCTGGGCAGTTGTCATTTCTCCCTACCCACTGAGACCACTCTTCTTCCCCTTGAAGTGCTCTCTGTGAAGCGTTTCTGCATTCAATAATTAAATGGGGAAAGGTGACCACCTAAGTCAGCAGTGCTGCCAGAAGGTTGTTTACCAGAAGGTCCCCTTACAGAGTTTCACAGGCAGCTGAATCAACATAATGGAGGGGAAGACTGTGCTAAGGGAGTGCATAGGCCTTTTTATCCAGCCTTGTCTACAGGAAAGCAATATGCAGAAGTGCATTGGATTTTTATGCTCTGTCTAGTACCCTGGTTCCAGATACTTGCTTACTATTTGTATCAGAAGGCACAAAGGGACACACGAAGGATTCAGTTTTCAAGAATCATTTCACTGGCTGATACAACGTGCTTAATTTCTGAATCTGCAACTTTTTATTAAGTTAATTAATGAGCTTTAAAGCAAGATGTACTGCACTTCGCAATACTAGCATAATACAAAAGCATGCTAACATTGAAGAACTGCTGGTAGTAGTTCTACATTCTCCTACAGGTGACAGCATACTCATAATTCCTCTGGCCATTTTCTAGGCTTTAACTCTTTATCTTCATGTCATATATGAAAATCGGAATACAACATGATTAATCTGAATAGCAAGTCCCTGTGAATCAGTCTGTCACTGGTTAACGCAATTTTTTTTCCAAAATATACGTAGGCAGAGTAAAAGATGACAGCATACAGAAAAAATGACAGTGTTCACAAAGAATCTTACACCTTCACAACAAAAGTGGGGACATATTTTCCTCCTCCTGTCCCCACWCCCAACGACTGAGCCATTGGGAAAACTTCACTATGTTTTTCAGTGTCTCAAGTTTTTTCTGTTTGAAAAACAGCATAACAAGTTGCGGTGAAGGCTTCTTAACTGAAAATATCTTTGTGCTAGCTTTTGTTATATTTAATATGCAGATGTTGTTCCTTATAAACTTTCTTCAATTAAATTACTGAATTTTTCTCATTTTTTTAGAAAGATGCATAGATTTAATAAAGAGACCCTCTAAAAAGAACGAAATACAAATTTTGCAACATTACAAATTGCTAATAAGCCTCATGACTGCAGTGTTAATTTGCTGTTAAAGCTGCTTATGTAGCAGTGCTATGAGTATATACCCTGAGCCAGAAGGAAGTATCTAATGAGTAAGGAAATGCACTTTCACGTTCTTTCCCACCTAAATAGCTCTTTTTCAGTCACATTAAATACTGGCCTTCAGAGGGAGACAAGACATTAACTAATACTTGAACTTTAGGCAGGTAAATTAATACTGGCGTAAATGCTGAATTTCCTGGGGGCATTCAGCCTCTTCTCAGATAAGGCCAAGCAAGAACTTTGGTCTTATTCATTGATAAGAAAGCACAAGACTTTGTAAAGTGGGTCGTATAGATTTGCCAAGCAGTAGGATGCTTTCCTACTCATCAAATGATACTAAATTAATAGCAGTGGCTGTAAAAATTACCATTTTCACCACATAACTTATTTAATTACGTCTTTTCCTCTTTAAAGAGCTCAGCATTTTAATCTCAGCTTTGTTGGAACTCTTCTATAAAAAACAAACATGGTCAATTTTAATTAATGTTTTGGAGGCACGGTAATGCTCATTACGGTGTATGCCCTGCATAATGGGTCATTCTGACAGCATTCTCTTTTAAAATGCTAACAGATAAATGTATTATAGAAACACATCAACTTTTCTGAATATTTGCCTGCTAGCTAAACAACCAAAAATTGTCCTTGTATTGTTATTTCTAAAAAGACTTCTAGTTTATTTAGTGTATGAAGGGACATTATGAAATTTCTGTTTCAGCTCTACATTCAGAAGAGAAGCAGTTATATAAGAAACAGAATAAAGTAATCTTTATAGTTGTTTTTTTTCTAATACTGTGTATATACACCAAATAAATAGGATTAAATTACTGCACCGCTAGTATATTCAAGGCCAGGAGACAGAATGTGTAAACAAGCATATGCACACACAAACTTACTAATCTAAAAAACCAAAACAGACCAGAAATAAAATTAATTGCCACTACAGATATTTAATGGTCTCATTATAGATATTTTGCCTATAATTTCTCTTTATTTCTCTGTAGCCATTCTTATTTATTCCTTGTTTTCCTTCAGTCGGTGCTTTTACAAAAGAATAATTTTCTTTTTATTAAAGCAACAGAAAAACAACATGCAATCCACATGAGAAAGAAAATGAGACTGTGACAAAGATATTTCTAGCTAAAATTGTAGCACAAGTGTGATTCTCACACCATGGGCTGATAATTGTCTTTGTGAAGCTGAAGTAAAAGACTCCAGGTTACAGTAGACAAAACTGTTCCTTTCATGCTATTGCCTTATGACCCAATTTTTATTCTCAGCTGCAGTACTGTAACTTCTCTGAAARTTATATGCTTGGAGCAATTATTTCTTAAATTGAATGCAAAAGTTCAAAAAAATTTCAAGTCAGGAGGAGGCAGTGCCAGATTCACTCTATTGTGAACATGTTATTCCTATATTTGTTCATGGAAATATAAACAAAAAGGAGAATCACGTACTTTCTAGCATCTTAAATACACATAATAAAGCTGTATAGTCGCCTTTGCAAGTCCCAACAGTTGATAAATACACGTCACATGCTTAAAAAACTTTATTGAAAAGAGKTTTTTTTTTATTTTGGCCTTGCCTCTTCTTTTGATTTTTGAGCACCGTCTCCCTACAAGGGTATAATTACCTCCTACTGCAGTAGATCTTCTGAATAGATCCATCAAAGATTGTAAAAATGCTGCTATACACCTGGAAATTTCTCCCCAAATCCTAATGTTGTCACAACAGAAGTTTGCTTTCCCGTCCTCCCCCAACCTCGGCACCAACATGGCCCCTCAGCCCTCCCCACCCGGTTCAGCCCTCACYGGGTGCTCACCTCAGCTCCGCCAGCAGCTCTGGAGGTCACAGCCACAGGAGCGGGATCCSCGAGAAGTACCTTCCAGCAATTTCTGTGGACTGCCCGTCTCTCCAGCCGGGTTGGGGTGGCAGCTGCYGCTCAGCAAGTGGCTGAAGAGGCATTTGGCATCTCACAGCGTCAGCCTTCAGGGTGAGGAATGAAGAGCAGTCACCTCCATTGAGGAGGTGGGACAGGGCAGTGCCAGCACCCGCAGAGCAAGGAGGTGTCCAGAGCTTCCGAGACGGCCCCAGAMAAAGAGCACTTGCAAGAGGGGCATCCAAGAGAGGCAGAGTTTTGGGAGTCGGGGTGGTGGCAGCTCTCCTGCCGAAGGAAGCAAGGAGGAGGCTTGAGATGCCATTTCTGACAGGAGGACACCTGCAGCATTCGCCTGAGCCGCTGCCCTTCCCCCCCCCCGCCCTCTCTGTCTGCCCAGAGGCCCCCGGGAGGTGGGAGCACCCGGCCTGCAGCTGTGGAGAGCTGGGGGCCAGCCACAGGTGCCTTCCTTTCCACCCGTGGAAAAACCCCTTGAGCAGCTCCACCTGAGCGCCCTGCTGGCTGGACTGCCCTTCTTCCCTCGGGTTGCTTGACTCCGGGCCTGGTTCAGATGTGGTTTTCCAGCTCCTGACCGAGTGCAGTTGTGGATGTAGAAGAGCGGGTGGCGGCAAGGTCTCCACGTGCCCTTCACTGCTGAGCACTTCACTCCTGCACTTCCCTGCAGCAGGCATGCAGAGCAGCCGCAGGGAGCGGCACGGCTGAGCCTTCGTCAGCTTTTAGCAGCTTCGGTACCCRGCTCTCAGTTATCGGCAGACATACCAGCACGTGAGAGCTCTCCAGCTCAAAGGGAAAGGGTGCAAGCACAGTGAAATTTTGCTCTTGCGTTTACCGCAGTGCAAAAGGGTTTAGTTACTGTACACCTACATGCATCCCACATAACAGAGGCAGGTTTCACCATCTCTTTGCCGATACATTTCCATTCCATAAATGGGGGCAAAATATTTCCCTCACAAGGATGCTAATATTCGTTGCGGCTATCAAGCTGAACATGTACTGAGTCAAATACCCTTCCCCACCGGCTGTCTGCTTCATGTTCTTCCTTTACATGGTAATGGTGTTTTAGGAGCCCGTTCTTTTCTGCGAGAGTCACTGTTGTGACTCCTTCATCTTTGGTCCACATTTTTGAGTCAGCAGTGTGGTATTTTGGAAGGGAAGTATATGACTTGTTCTACTGTATAGATTGTCTTTGCAAAAAGAAATTGCAAAATAGGCAGTCGCATCAATTTCCTCCCATTTTCTTGGTTGCTATAGTTTGAGAAAAGGCAGATATTTATTCTTTTCTAATTCTAGATATTTTTCCCTCACAAAAGGTGGCCCTGGCTCTGGCAAAGGTAGCCAATGTGAACAGTTAGCCAAGAAATACGGATTTACTCACCTGTCCACTGGTGACCTTCTCCAAAATGAGTTATCGTCATTATCAGAGAGAAGTAAATTGATCAAAGACATCATGGAATGTGGTGAACCTGTGCCTGGCGTAAGCGGCGGTTTTTATTTGGGGTCCTAATGGTTAAACAAAGGCAGTGGTAGGCAGATTGTCTAAAAGGGYGGAAATAAGAGACAAGAGCTGATGATTCCCATTTAAGTAAAATTAATCTGCAACTTGAGGGAGAAGTTTCCTCATTGCCAGATCTGTGGCACTTCTTTCCCCTTTCTATGCCAGTATTTCTTTACATTTCAGACATAGGCAACAAATTAGTAATGAAATACAGTGGGACAGATGCTGCACTATGCATTGCAAAATGTAGGAGTAAGTACAGGAAACAGAAACTTTATGTCCATTTTATAGCTTCACATTTCAGATTCAGAGCTGGTCCTCCTGGCAGCTATTCTAATTTAYAATACCTGCGGCAGTTCCCTGCAGAGCTGGCTGACATCCCGGAGTAGCTGGACTGCAGTTTAATGGAGACCATGAAGACAGAGTGTGTTGTTCTCAGCTGGACTTGACTTTTACATGGCAGGTCCRCAGCCCCAACTCTTGCTGGGTCTTCAGGAAGTGCAGCTAGATCGTAGGATGCGTTTGTTAATGAAAGATACTGGGAAATGCTGCTCAGGGGAAACTAAAAGCTCTGCTGAGGCTTGATTTTGATTGCTTTGCTCTTCAGCGTGTTTGGTCAGATAGGTCTCTTACCACTTTCCATGTAATATAATGATATCAATGACATAGCAAAATGCAATCAGATTGGAAAATGCTGCAGCAGTACTCTGGAGTTGCACAGGCATTAACATTAATTTTGAAACTATGAAATACTCCCAGCTATCTAGAGGACACTTTGGGAACTCTTGGGTGGGTTGCAACAACTAGATTGGTGTAGCATAGCCGGTCCTGAGAGAAGAAAAAATAGGGTGCCCTGCTACCTGCAGGACAAGAAAAACACCTGCATTCACAGGACCTGCTTTTAGCAAAACAATGCAGTTCTCAAGGGTGTAGGACTAAAGTCAGTGTAACAAACAAAGGTATCAATGTTTCTTATTAATTAACCAAGTAACTCCCTCTCTTTCCAATGCAGGGTATTGTCCTAGAGCTACTGAAAGAAGCCATGGTTTCCACGTTAGGGGACACAAAAGGATTCCTGATCGATGGGTATCCCCGGGAGCTGAAAGAAGCAGAAGAGTTTGAGAGCAAGGTGACCATATAATCGTAATGCTGTTATAACTCCTAGTAAGATATGACTGTCCTTCTGATGCTGCTTGGGTCCCCATCTTTAGCTGATTGCAACAGGGATGTGTAAAGAGCCAATCCAAGAGTGTTGTGCTGCTGATCACTGAAACTTTGGCACCCCATCAATATTGCAACTCCAGCTTTTGCCCTGACCTACACAGGCTCTGTAATACCAGGAGAAGTAAAGGCTGATTTTACCCAAATTTAATATAAACCAGGAACAATTCACATTTAGTGGAAAGCACCATTTTTAGAATCAGTTTTCTAATTCTAGCGGATGGCTGCTATACTTATGAAAATCTCATCAAGCACTATTTGATGTAGGTTCATGAAAGCATGTATCTTCACAGTTCATCTCTCTTATCATTGAGCCGGCTCTGTTAAAGCTTGCAGCCACTTTGAAACAGCAAAACACAGATTAGATTTTTGTGATGAGTAACAGGTGGCATAGCCATAAAAAGAGCGTTTTGCAAGTGACTGCGTGGCAGTTCAGAGCGTTATCGATTTCCTCAGTATGTGCTAAGGCCTACTGAGAAGTCTCAGCTGTACATTTCTCAATCTGCAGAAAATACTCCATATAAGCCCTATGAATGAATTTGCCAGGGTTTAGGAGAAAACAAGTGGTGAACTAGGGAAAATAGTTAAGTATATATTCTACCATATTACACTCCACAAACGTCCTATACAAGTTTGAAAGGTAATAAAACTGTAATGAATCATCTGTTTTCTCCCCGAACCTTTAGCAGGTTTATTTAGCTGATTACCACAAAAGCCTAGCAAGATTTAGGCATCAGGAGCTGGACAAAATAATGAGCAATAGGATTTGCTATAGAAGCAGTTCACAGAAATGTTGATCCATTAGTTACTTTACTAAAATGCCACAGACTATTAAAAAGACATAGGAGATTTCTTTCATTTTGTGTAGAAGGAGGAACTATTTCAGCAGTGCTGCTTTTCTAGCAGGCATGTGTGTCATGTCCTGTGAACACTGGTGTATGCTATAAAGTAGGCCTTAGAGATTGGAGTGTCCTGGACTGAGGCATTGCCAGGCAAACCAGCCTTGATGCATCCAGTGCAAAAGCAGAGCSCCTTTCAGTTCCTGTAGACACTGTAGCAGCAAAAGATCCTGTAGTCCTGAGCTGCCTTTGACATTTGGATTAAAATACAAGGGCCCCTGGTGATAATTCTGAATGTGCTAAGTCATCCCTGTTGTATCCATGTATCCACTTCGGTTTTCACAGGGTGAACCTGGCTGGCTGTAAGCTGCTCAGTAAGACCGTGAAGTTTTTTCAAATGGGTAATTAATGAGATAATGCTTTGCAGTTCTTTCTAAAGGGCGATGAGAAGTTCYTCCTACATTGTAACTGAATGAAAAGAGGTGGACATCAGGCTTTATTAATTAATGGTGGCAGAGTGCAAATGAATAATGCTGTATATCTATATGATGTGTAAAAAGCATTATAATTGTTCACAAAGAGCTGTTCTATTTAGAAGACATTGGGAATAGTGCTTATTTTTAAAAGCTTGACAGCCCTAAATAGAATTAGCTATGTAGAAAGAGCTTATTCTCCAGCCRGTTTTGCCCAATTCCTTTCTATGATGTAATTGTACTTTTACCTAGCCATAATTCTAGAGAAGCACACGTCTCTGTTCCCTCCTAGGTCTTTCTGCTAGGTGAGAAGTAGAAAACAGTATTAAATTATAAGTTCCACATCACCAGGTGGAAGTTACCCAGTAAGACAGAGTAAAGACCCAATACATTAGACTTGTTTGGCTTCTTGCAGATCTCCCCACAGCATGCATTATTTAAGCTAAATTGTGTCAGGAAAACAGTAATTAAAAAAAAAAAACARTAGTAAAAATTGCTRTAATATCTGATAGGGGCATTACTTTTACTTTTTGCAATTTTTAACTCGGAAGAATGACATTTCTGTAATGTTTTGAATTCCAGAGAATAGCAACATTGAAACTTTTAAGAGAACCACAAAGATTTTTCAAAAGCAAATCAAACCCAGTCTGTCAAACAAGATACTATTMTCTGATCCCACCAGTCAGTAGACTCCTTCATATCCTCATTGTAAGGTGATGATATAAGTGATGAAGGGAATCATTCCTCATTTATTGTATTATAATTTAGAACAGACCCTGAAATTCCTCATGTGGAACTGGGAGGAAATAACTTCTCACCATCCTAGTCCAATTATACAAAAAAGACATTTGTTTTAATCATTGATTAAGCCCGCTTTTCTAACTTCTCGATCTAAGTAAGTCTCTTGCACTGTTAGAACTGCCTTGTTGGCTTTTTTAATCCCAAAACCCAATACTGCTACTGCTAATAGCATTAATGTTTTCTGAGCTGTGTGGAAAAAAATGGATGGATAAAAGCCTGTCATTGAACTGCCTGACATAATCCCTTGGCTTCAGCTGTCTCTTAGAAAGTCATTAAGGTAGTAGAAAGGTCAACATAATCCAGACATCCTCAGTCAAATGCAGAAGGCCTAACATGAAATATTTACCTTTAGAATATTTCTTCCTTTAAGGGCTGTCAACAAAGGTAGCAATGGCAATTTCCATATATCAGTCATTTAGACTTTGTTTGCTGTAGCTATGATAAAAGCATGAATTTCTAATGGTCACTAGTGTGAAGAACAGTCGTCTTCTCTCAAGACTTCTCGCTCTTTCCTAAAAGGTGTTCTCCAAATCCCTGCTAGAAAGGGAAGGAATGAGAAAAAGCCTGAGAGCATCACTGAAGGATTTAATACATAACTGCACGGAAAAATTATCACATTACTTTTCTCTGATCCTGTAACACCTTTATGTTACTTGATAGAGGGGAATTTATCCCRTTAGACTCAGCCCAACAATTGTTGCTCAGACAAAACCTTCTGTCAGAGAGAGCCGTGCTTGAGCAGGGTGCCTGACYGAGTGTATTGCAAGATTTATGCTAAATGACACACATATTTTTCAATATCTTGGGGAAAGAGCAATGGGGGTTTGTGTTTAGAACTTTTGGCTCTCTCCTAAAATATTATAAGGAACATTTTTCTCTTTCTTGCCAGTTCTTTTTCACCCATAAAGTGCTGCAATATCTACTAACAAATGTAGATAGAGACAATTATTTACTATCTTTGCCAAGGCCTGGGAATGAAAATAAATAAATCCGTATTTATTTTGTTTATAGAAAAGGGCAGACTCTCCCTTATGACTAGTTTGGCACTMGCCAAAAAGCACTCAGTGGTGGGCTTCTCATAGAATTCGGAAATTACTCACCGATTTGAAAATGCAGAGAAATATACAGAGAAACATCCTTCCTGTATGCCGTGGGTGGTAATGATGTAGTTACACTGCAAATACTGACATAAAATAGTGTGTGACATAAAGTAATTCACAGGACGTATTCCTGTGAATACGTCCAATAACAAGCATTTGATGGTGTCCCTGAGCCTGTCTGTTCTACTCATTTCCGTTTTAAGTGGGCACACTTTAATTTGGACATTTCCTCCTATTGCCTCTTGAAATTCTAAGCTATAGTTTACCACTCCCTGAATGAAAATATACTCTTCACAGACTGAACAAAGCAAAGGCTAAAAAAATAACTGTGTCAAGCATTCCATGAGTCCAGTGCTGTTTGCATCAAGCTGTTATCAAACAAGTGCAAATAACGAACGAACTGACGATCTTCAGTCCAAGTAGCCAGAATTTTTCAGATCATATCTCTTTTTCTCCATATGTGTAGAGCCCAGTCAAGCACAGCCTTGATCGTGAATACTGGGATCTCGAAGTGCTACTGCAATAAGAGGTGTTTGTTAATAAGCATAATTTCTGCACGGACAAATACGAAAGTAATTTGCTAATAAATTCCTTGATGACTCTTTCGGTAGCATTTCTTTTTGCAGTTATCCAAACAAAATCAGTTTTACCAGGCCAGTGGTTTGAATACTTACTGTTTTCTTTGTCTCTAGATTGGGGAACCAAAACTTGTGTTCTGCCTGGACTGCTCTGCAGAAACCATGAGTAGTCGCCTTCTGATGAGAAATCAGAGCAGTCAGCACTTTGATAACACTGAAACCATCAAGGAAGRAATCGAAATCTATTACCAAGCATCAAAACCTGTGATTGCATACTATGAAAGGAAGACACAGTTATGCAAGGTAAATTGCTTGACCTTTTGAATTAAATTATTGCTTTTTGCTTCCATTATATGAGCAATATTTGGAAAATACTGACACGACACGATTTGTGAACCGTATTAGTTTCTGCACTTTCCAGTTTGTTCTCATCTTACGCTTCCCTGGTTTGTTTGCAACTTCTACAGACTTCTGAGTGCCACAGTACAATTTGAAAGAATGAAAACACAGATTTATCCTGATTCTGAGAACATATCCTGAATCACTACCCCTCTCTATAGAATCTCTTATTAAACATTAATGCTGGAAAGCTTTTCTTTAAGTATTAGGATTTATTTCTCTGTAAGGGCTTTCAGAGTTAGGATGAAAGATTATGTTAATCCTAAGACCTTTAGTCATATTTACAAAACTGACAGTGTATATCCTGAAATAAAACAGACCTGCACACAAGAAAGATCTTTCTGCTGGAACAAATTACATAGTTATTAATTTCAGTGAATTATCTCAGTTTACACCTGCTAAGGATGTGATATTTAAAGCATTCTTTTTATTCTCTAATCAATAATTTCCAGAGAATTCAGAAAAATTCCATCAGTGCAATTAACTGATGTATATGCTGGCACATCTGTAAACTCATTTATGTGGGATGTTTATATTTTTTTATATATATTTCTCTGCTCTGTCATGGCAAACTATCCCTTATGTTCAGCTACAGAAARATCTAGTCCTACTGATCCTTCTTGTCCTAAAAGGGAAAGAATCCAATAATAGTTTCTGGAAATATTATGGGAGCTTTTTTCTAGAGGCTGTAGCAAACATGCAAATCACATATCCCATTTCTCCTCTGCACAGCTCCCAAAAGRGAAACATGCAGCTAATTTATGCACCCATATCCTGACCTGAGAACAGAGTAAATGACATAGTCCTGAGAGAAATGATACTCAAAGGGAGAGTCCTGATTTATGTCCTTTCCTAACCCCACAGTAAGTGCACAGAAGGCAAACTCTAGCATGGCAGAAAAAAAATCCCCAATTACTTTTCTTTTTTAAGCTTAAGAACAATTATCTGGTTTTATTTGTATTTTCTTTGATGAGCTACCTTGCCAGCATTGCAAGGCTGCATCTAATTAAGAATTCAGTCCAGTACACCGTACACCAACACAATGCAATGCAAAGGAAAACAGAGCTCTCTGTATCTCTAAGATCTTACTCCAGTGAGCTGCGCTACCGCAGTGTTTCCCTTTTTGAAGCATCAGGGAGGTGACAGCCCCAAAGAGAGTGAAACGGCACTAAATACTTTCACACAGATTTTGCATTCATGGTCTGCCTTATTTCACTTGATGAGGACTCTCCTCGTCCTTCCTCAATACTTCTGCTGCAAATTTCTGCTCCATTTCCTATGCAACCTATGCAATGGCAAAACATGCAGTCTTTTCTTGAAAGCTTATAGCTCATTATCTCCTTAAGGGCCTTGCCTAGTCTATGGGTCAGAACTGAATATGTGCTTTGCACTCTTTTATCATTAGTTTTTGGGGGAACTGACATGGTGTGTTTGTATGTTAGAAAATATTGCTTGAACAGTGTTTGCACTGTTTTTCTTACAACGTCTGTACAGTGTCTGTACTTGCTTCTGATGAATGTAGGTGTTCAACATACTTCCATCTGCTGGATGGAGCTATCGGGTATGAAAGCTCTGTAAAATCAGCTTTATAAACAATATCATGTAAAAYGTCCTTTTAAGGTTGAAAAATGTGTTCTGTTTTTCTTAAACACAGGTTCTCTGTATTGAATGTCTACCTCATCCGCTTTTTACTAAACTGATAAGATACACATCTGCTATCAAGGATGTGATTCCGTTATAGATTTAAGCAAAGTGGGGAGATGCCCCCTCCCCAGCCCTTATGATGTAGACAAGTACATGTTCAGTTATTTATCAGCAGTTAGAGAACACTGCCAAAATACTCAGCAGAGGTAGGCTTTTAAAATTCATCCTCCCAGGCTATCCTTGTTACCCTCAGCCAGCCTCGGGTACGAGCCTGCAGCCCTGGTACCTGTACAGCAGGAAGCAGAAGCAAATGTAGTTTTCATAGAAGCAGCATGCTAATGTTTTATTGGAGAGAAGTGATTTTTTAACCAAGTGTTGTTGAACAGTTGTGGGGATCTGTTTTAAAGTTTACTTTGCACCTACAGTCAAAGTGGAAAAGTAGGTTTGAGCGCTTTTTTGCACAGGGCAATTGACTTCAGTAGCTGTTCTGATCCAAGTATTCCCTATCACTTCTGCAGTGGACAGTGCTGGAATGAAAAAAAACATTTTGTTTTGGAAATACACKAAATACTGTGAAACAAAGTAATTTATTTTCTGGAAGGAATGCTTGTTTAGGAAATTTTTCTAGGCAGTTTTCCGGGATGAGTGGACTCAAAGAGTTTAATCATACAGTCTGACGTGGTCAATGACACAACTCAAGCATGGTGCCCGGCATAGTGGCATCCTTCCAGTGCCCAGTCCTGCTTTGAGCGGGAGATTGGACTAGATGATCCACCGAGGTTCTTTCCAACCTGTATTATTATCCTGTAAATGCACATCTTACAAACCTATACATTATTTGGCTCAACAATTTGAAGAATAAAGACAAAGAAAAAACAGTTAAGACTTGGTCAACAGCTGTTTTGAAACAAAGAGAACTAGATAACACAAAATGTGTAACAGTTAGCTATGTGGGAAATTAAGAGAAAATAGACATTTAGGTTTACAGTTTTAAAACTATTTCAGCAGTGATTATGTTTAGGCTTCATGTGTTGAAGAAAGCAGAGAGTAAAGGAGAAGTTTGCAACTCCCAGGACACGGAGTTAATTTCTTATTTATAGCAACATATTTTACAGACTGCTAAGCATTGACATTAGCAGCCACTCAGACGTTCTCTGAATGAAGAAAAGAAATTCAGGTGGAAAGCAGAAAAACTATCAGTAATATTTCTGACTGCKATTTTTTTTGTGGGAGCTAGGCTAAAATAGTCCTTTTTTTTTTGTTGTTATTTGTAATATCATACACATACACAGGAGACTGAGACTTTACCTAGAYGCAGTGTAACATGTTTAATATTTTTCTTCCTGATTTTAATTATAACACCACATCTTTTCAGCTTTGGGAGTGTGTGCATTCGTAAGTGGGTTTTATTACTCTCCGGCATTGGCCAGCACTGGTTGAAGATGTTAATGTTCCCATTAAGATGCTGCTGCCTCTATAATTCTGCTCACTGAAAGAAATGYGTATATGTTTCCTAATCCATTTCAGGCAAAGCCACCAAAGTTAATTTACAAGTGTTGATTTGAAGACCTCTTAAAATAAATGATCTCATTTACATTCGTGGATTTTTTAAAATAATCCATGGACCTTCATGTAAATACAGACCAGAGGCTTTTGCACTCTTTTTCTCAGGCAAAGCTGGTGGGATCCAATAGCTTCAGGGAAGTGATGTCTTACCTGAAGAGGCTGTTTGTAGATCCAGATCAGTCTGTGATCCCAGGATAAGCGATGGCCAAAGCATCTGAAGAGAAGCTATTTAAGAAAGGAAGAGAAGAAGTGTCTAAAAGAATCTTTAGTTGTCTTCTTCTGGAAAGTTATTCCTGCCCAGGCTTGTTTTTTCAACAGAAGCAGCTCTTCAGTGGAAGGCCCCTGTGAGCTTTATGTCCCTTGAGATGCCAGCCRTGCACTTTCTTAAGAATTCAGAGGAGTGGATGCTGAGATTTTAAGAGGAATATTAGAGTCTAAATCGCACCTAACTGCCACGAAGATTCAGCGTTAACCTTTTCTAGCCAGCTTACTGCAATGTGTGACTAAGCACCACTAACAATTGTAGGTGAAATAGTGTTTAATCGTATAAGTGATCATGTCTTGTAGGGCTTAACTGTAGCACCCAGTCCCTGCTTTGCCACAGAAAATAAAATCGAAATTGTTAAATAGACTTTTTAAACAAGAATATAGGGTTGGCATATTGGTATTATTTGATTTCTCCATTTTAAGTGTATTTAGGGCTGGGCAACGTTTTTCACATACTGGGAACAGCACGTGGCAATGGTGCTACGTGTTTAACTTGTCCTATCCAGCCTAAAAGTTTTCAGTCCTGAAACAGGCAGATTAAATACGCAAATGTAAAATTCAGTCCTGGGCATAAGGCCAGCAGAAGGTCTGGTGTGGGAATTAGATGTTGGATGAGCACTCAGTGGAGGAGGAGCTGAATCTGTCGTGCCATATTAAGGTGTGCTTGAGACTACATTGTCAAATTAGCTTTCTCATTCTCTGCATTGGAATGGGTGTTACGGYATGGGTGGAAGGAGCCTAATAAACACAGTAGAGACAGAAAAACTCAAGTCTGACCTAGCTTCCTCTGCAGTCATTAGGAATTCTCTCTTTGCTTTACTTGCACAGAAGAGACAAAGGTATATGGTTGTAACAGCATTCCCATTTTAATCAATGAGAATTTTATGACCTTCTCTAAACCTAGAGTTATTGTGCATAGATGCATTCATAAATAACTAATATAATGTTTGGAAATGGAACATTTTTCCATTCTGCTGACCTCTGAACAAGAACAGTGACCTGATGAAGCTGCCAAAAGATCCGGACTCTGTTTGAAATTTCCATTTGACCAAGATTACCTGTCAGTGTTTCTGCTCAGCAGTGGAAGCGTGAGGCATGCACAAAGGGGGGAGAATTTGGGTGCAGATAAAATATCTGTGGACCTGACAGGAATAAATAATGGTGATCCTTCCAGCCACCCAGCTGAGATGAAGAACTGTGATGTAACTCACAGGGATGTATTCACATGGGAAGATAAACTGACTGTAGAATGAAGGATAAAGAATGACAGTGTTCTCTGCTCACTTTTCTGCTAAGGCATTAATTTTTAAATTGTGTTCTGGAAGGTAACGTAGTTGTAGCAATAAGTTAGAAATTTTCCAATTAATTTTTAAAAAATCATGTTTTGGAGATATAGTTTAATATTCCATAATTTCTTTCATAGCCAGTTACAGAACACTCACCTGCTGCTAAGGACAGCAAGGGGTGCTTTTTAGCAAAGACCTCGTACTGGAAATGCAAGGACTGAAAGCACCACTCACAAAAACAACAGTTGCAAGCTGCCTGATTCTGTGGGAATCAGGTGTTTCAGATGAATGAAATGAAACAAAATGCACTATGGTAGCTGTAGCAAGCAGGTAGATACCGTTGTTTTTAAATTTATTTCTCAGTGATTTCCAGTGCAGCTGGAYGGAGAAGTGTGTCTGAAAATTTAGTAGGCACCTACTTGTGTTTTAATGTGGCYAAATGTAAATAGCTTTGAATATATGGCCCTCTGTCAATTGAGAAGAAAGGGAGAAAAAAACCTGATTGTTTTTAATATCTGACTCATCCTTTAAAGCTTTTTTCAAATGACAGTACGTAGGAGGGTAATAAGTAATGGAGAAGAGCAATGCATTGGTAGTCAAGCAAGACAAAACTGATCCTACCTAGCTAACGTAAGAGACCTAGTAGGTGTCTGAAATACAAGTTCCCTATTCAAAGTCATCTGAGGAAGAGGGGCATGAGTAAACAAATAAGGTAGGCAGTCCAGAGCATTTTCAAGGATGTCCAAAAACCTTCACTATTTCAGATTACACACTATGGAAGCTTAGCCTACAAAGTTCAACCAAAACGCATTTCTTCTTCTTTTTTCTTTTTCTTTTTCTTTTTTCCTTTTCTTTTTCTTTTTTTTTTCTCTTTCTTTTTCTTTTCCTTTTCCTTTTCCTTTTTTTCTTCTTTTTTCAGTGTTGTTCTACTGTTTCTTTCTAAAATCAGTTGAAGTCACGTGCTGGGTAAGCAATAGTTATTAGAGTCCTATCACAAACATTTTCCATAACCATTATGAAAGAACAAGTGACCACCCACCCTCTCACGATCTTCCACTTCTGAGCCTTCTCATGCTGATCCCATTAGAAGTTTCTCTGGGGAGGGGCAAATGTGTACTTTTCCCTTTAGAGAAGGGATAATCAATGGTAATAGCGATAGCAGGTATGTAATTTATTTCCATCTTTTGAAAGGTTGTCAGAGAATCATTAACCCTGGTAGGTAAGTAGGTGGGGAACAAAGGAACAAGTGTTTCAATGTCACCCCCCTTGGTGGCTTGTGACCCATTAGATGAGACACCAATCTAGAAAGATAYATCAGAAACATTAGCAGGGGATTATAGATGGTAAATTCAATGGTAAATTCATGCCAGATGCGAATAGGTATCAGGGCAGCATGTTTCCACTGGATTTCCAGACAGCTTGATCCATTGCTCTGAGAACCAGGTACTGCACTGTCTCAGAGAGGTTTTTAACAGTCTTTTAAATGACAAAGATTTAAATATTAGTGACATACAGCTGAACTTGACCAACCCTCAATAAGAAGCCTCTAAGTAGTGAGTTTATTCCAGAGTATCAGTCTGTCTTTMTGAAAAAGGTGGTCCTCAGCTATCCTCTCTACAGACAGTCGGGTTTTTCTTAGTGGCAGTATACGTTTAGGGCTCTAAATCCCAAAACCTACAACAAATGGAGATTTGATGACAGAAAATTTAATTGGCTGATTTTAATGCCAAAAGGAGCAACATCGTACTATGAAGATGATTACTCTAGTCATTCTTCATATGAGCTCATTAAATTTCTCGGTATTTGAAGTTATCTAAAGCCATAGTGACATTTCAAAACTGGAAGCACTATGGAAAACTGTATCTRCATCTTGCTGTTATGAGAAGACAGTAGCCTTGAATAACCTTGAGAACAGTCCTAATATATGAGGTTTGTTATAATCTGAGAAAGAGAAATGCACAGTTTTCTCTCCTGAAGCTGCAGAGTGTGTCATTGAATTACTGTGGTACTAGCTGTGAATTATTGTCACAATAAGTTAGTTTTGTGCCACAGCTTTAAGTTAGTTTTATGAATTGGACCTTTGTTATTTAGCAGGCCAGCATGGGAAGCACTGGGGCTGCCATTAGTCACACTCATTCATATTTTACTGTGAGTGTTAGGAAGGCAGCGTTCCAGCCAGTCATAACGGGCGGCAATTTCCATGCTCACAAACGTAATTCTTCATCACAACTGCCTGGATCTAGACCTGAATATCAGTCCCAGTTCTAGAAGAGGTCACCAAAAAGCCAATGGCAATCAGCTGTGCTGATTAGGTTAGATTGGTTATCCAGTGCAGATGTATTTATGGAACAAAGAGAGAATAAAAATACATATTAAGACAAAAGAGCTTTGAAATGGCTGTCATACTTTCACCCTGCGTGAAGTATATGTCCTGTGGGATAGCCATATGGAAATAGGTGTCTTGGTAGTTGAGACGGACAAACGAAGCTGGTTTGTATCAGCTGAGATGGGAGTTGCTAGTTTTATTCTAACTGGAGAAGGTAGGCATCTGGTCCAGAATGGTTCACCATTCCCCTTTTCTCTTCGCTACTAATAAGTAACCCCCTCCTAAACCCTTTGTTTCTGTGGCATAGAAAGCTTCTGAAAGACGTGCAGCCCTTGTTTGAGAACTGACCTTTCTACGGCAGCACCTGCTGCTTCACAGACTATTCRGCATGTGCGTCCTTCAGCATTATGTAGAGCAGCAATGTCAGCAAACACCAACGTGACAGAGAGCGAGGGAAGCAGGAGAACCATGCTTCTGAAAGCTTGCTGGGAGCAGGGAGGGTAGTCAGCTCAGGCTGTAAGAAACCCTTGCGGTGAGTCCAAGGGGATGAACCCAGTCAGGCATGGCTCCTTAAAGGYTGGCCAGGCCCGTCATTTCCAGTGCCGGAACTGCTGTGGTGGGGGTAGACTGGCTGGGCGTGCCAGCGCGGCCGACAGGACGCAGCAGGGACCAAACTGTGCGGCGCCTGTGGATGCCACCAAGAGCGAAACCAGGCTACGGGGCGTGAACGCGCTGCCTTGCTGGAGCGCTGCAAGGAGCAGCTGCTGACTCCCACACAGGCCTTAGCACCAGGGGGCTTAAACGTACAGCGAGTGCAGTCAGGCTGTACGGGAGCTGGCTGCAAGCCAACACCATATCTGAGAATTCGATGGCCTATTACAAAAATACATTTTTTGGAGTTTGAAATTCCTTTTATTCTCCTGCAGAACAGAGGTGGCAGAAAGTATGATGGTCAGGAATGTCCCCTTCAAACATTACAATTGTCTGGCATCCTAGTCAGCAACTTGGAGATGAAAACGCGGCACATAATTCAGAAAAACAGGCTTTAGCAAAGTTGTCATGGGTCTAGTTAAATGTGTGCAAATTCCAYGGCATGCACGCATGAAAGACTCAGCATGGAGAAACAGAGAGGAAGCTTGCTTTTGAGTAGAGGATCAAAGCTCTCACCAGGCATTTGAGAGGAACTGAATAATCATCAGATGCAATCTGCACGGTGTACACAGCCAGCCTGAAAGCTGCTTCTGCCACTACTGTGAAGGCAAAAGACAGCTCTCCTTCCTCAAGTAGTGACCTGGATGACACTCACTGCATGGGATGGACATGAAACTCATCGCTCAGAAAAGCTCGGTGCTACATTGTGTTTTCTAGGGAAYCCACAGAAGTATTACTGGTTACAAACACCATTCCTCTTTGCTAAAATGCAGCGCTCTCTKCCTCAGCATAGGAGTATAAATTGGTCTTGTTTTTATTGAAGTCCAGTCATGAAAAATAAACTTGAACAGCCTGGACGACCTCTGGCCAAAAAGAATCTTGGGGTGTTAAAGAAAAAAATTTCTTCAATGAAAATGAGTTCTCGTACAACAAATCCAGTGCCACTGTAAAAGCGCGTTGCCCAAAGGTCGTCATAAAACCAGAACCGGTTCACCAAGCTTGCAAATACAAATGCACAGAAACACACCACCTCGGTAAGTTAGTGCCATCTGAAAGCTTTTAGGTCAGTCACAGCATTACATACTCTGACACTTTAGATGACAAGAAACAAATTAACAAGTCAGTGCTATTCATCTCATTAATGGTATGATATCTAAGTTATTCTTTTAGAGGGTATTAAATGTTAAAATAGTTTCTAAAAATCTTTGGAAACCGTTCTGTATATCAAAGGTGTAATTTTACTTTAAAACATGAGTACTTCGGAGAAGGAGCTTAAGCTCCCTCACTTAATTAATGTACTTTGCTCCAGATGATGGAGCSTACAGAATCTTCTCACATAGATCTGTGGGAACACAGTGAATAATTTGGTTTATGGAAGCTGCTCCTCTACRTTAGCGTGTTTATAACATGAAAGAGAACAACTTTTATTTTATATTGGACCATTTTTTTGTGCCAATGTTTAGATTCTGAGATAATTCTTTGTAACTTAATCAAAACTAATGTTTTTTGCCTCCTTCACAGGTTGATGCAGAAGGAACACAGGAGGATGTTTTTCTGGAAATCTGCAAGACAATTGACTCTTTTCTGAAAAAGGAAGAGGCAGCGCTTTCTTTTTCAACAGAAACGCAGTAATGGTGTGTACACAGCCTCACCTCACGTGCACTTGACAGTCATGATTAAAATGCTGTTCAAAGCAATACTGCTTTCTTGAGAGGTATCTGGAATTTGTGCATGTGGTATGGTATTTTAGATGAAATCTTTTTTCTCTGTTCTGACAATACACTCAATAGAAAGTGGTCTGTATGCTAACTCTACACTAAGAACTATATATTGTTGTATTGGTAGTTTGCTCTTCATGGGTTAAAAGCAGCATGGTGAACAGCAGTTCTGGTTTGTATTTCATGATCTCATACATTTGATTGGAACTCAGACAGTACCTGGCCAGCAGTGAGCTCTTCAACTACATCATTCACCATTTAGCATATTGAGATTACTGCATTCAAGTTTCCTATTGGTTATTATTGTCTTTTAATTAACAGTATTAATTTTTGTGGTATCACTTAGCTTGTTCTTGGGTTTTAGTGACTAAAATCTGTTCTCTGTTACATGCAGCTGTAAGACAGCTGGAATTAGTCAAGCTAGAAGTTAAAATAAACTTTTCACACGTCCCCAGAACACTATTACAACATGAAGCAGAAAAATTAATTGAAGGTGAAGATAGGGTTGAATATTGTGGAAGTCTGTCAATCCATTACCATGGAGCAGACACCATTTTTGAGACAGCCTTGTCTTCTGCTGGGAATTGTAGGATACTATAAATGATAAGTTCCCGGTTTTGTGAGCTGAAGTGAAAATGATGATTGTATTGTATAGTTAAATGTGCAGTCCAGTAATTATCCATATTAACAGCAGTCCTAAAGTCTACACATAAAGTTGACTATGAGCCAGAACGTATGAAGATGCCTTTAAATCATACTTCAGAAGCATTTCAAATGCAAAATTCAGATCATAATCTGTTGTCTTGCACTGGCATTGCCAAAACTTTGGGGGGGTGGGGGGAGAGGAAGATGTCAGGGATTATTTGATTCATATTGCTTGCATCTTTAGTAAGCCCTTTGTCTGTAATATCTGCAAAGAAGTCTGTAAAAATCATATCGTATTTCCACTAGGTTAACCAAAATATTGTGGAGTTTCTTTGGTATTCTGATAGCTAAATAAAAGCTTGTTTGACATTCCTGTAAAGTAATTGCATCCTCTTACTGGAACTACTGGATGAATTCACAGTTGAAGTGGTTGCATGATTGCTCGTACTGTCAAAGTTGTACTTTATGCAGCCGATTTGTATTTTTAAAGTTCCCTTTCTTGTAATGAAGACATAATACAAATAAAACGTACAAAAAGGAGGAGTAATGATTTCTGTTACAGTATATGTGGGTTTAATCCTTTTTAAAGCACAGTACATGACTTGAAAATATAACTCAAATCAGCATGCTTCTAGAATATGTCCTTTCTCCATTCAGGGCAGATTCTTCTGTTTTCTTTTTCTTCCTTGGCGTTTGCCCTGTAAATGCTAATTAAATTATTTTTTACGGGACTGTTTTAGGTGTGTTCTTATCCTTCATATCCTGGATGTTCCTTCTTTCCTGGGTCCTTTTATAGCCTACAGTTTACCTCTGATGCTCTAGAAAGTGCTGCTCCAGCTCCAGACCAGTGCCATTAAGCGACCAGTAACGTCTGCAGTACAACAGCTTTAAGCGAGAGACTCCTAATGCATCAGCTGGAGAAGGCAGGTTTTTCTAAACCGAGCCTTGAAGCACTAGCAGCTGTCTGGTGTAGTATTTTTCCGAAAAAAAAGTAAAATAATTCTGGAGTTACCATGAAGTTGCAAATTCATCTGGGTAGGTTTTCTGGAGTACTTTTTATTACTTGTAATTACAATATAAGTTAAAAAGTGTGGAGTATCATACTTGTGCGGGATGGGAACAAAGGCAACAATCAGCTGCTAATTAAAAAAAAAATCAAATTACAAAAATTATTTAACATACAGTTTCAGTTTAATTTTTCTTTCTGCTTCTTCTGGTCTTTTCTGTGGAACAAAACAAAAAAATTCCCACGCTTGTTTGGGTGCATGTGCATTAGATATCTATTTGCATATGTTCATAATGTATGCAAGAGAAATAGCTGTATATGCATGCATATGGAAAGATAAATATTTATACATATTCAATAAAAAAAGGACTTATCCAAGACACTTCTTTCTTGGGTGATTCAGACTTGAAATTCTCCTTCTGCTTCCAATCTCATTCAAATTATACCATGGCTTTTTGTTCTTCCCAAGCTATCCTAAATTGATGACTGAATATTTGCACTTAATCATATTTTCACTAACGTACTTTCGTTATTTCCTTCCAGTAATTTTTTCAGGATATCAACAGAAAACAAARATTACCACAGATTCTCTCCCTGATAATACACTTTCACCAACTCTAGCTATAAACAGCATAGATGATGCGGAACGCACGTTTTTTATTGTATTAGAGAGCCTCTCAGAGCAGTATCTTTCCCAATTAAAAACTAAAATACATCGTGAATTTTTGTGTTGTATTTTTTTAAGGTTTATTAAATTTATCTAAGTATAGTAGATACGTGAGATATGTTTACGTATGATACTTGCCCAGTGTTTTAGTAACTGTACTGTATACCTTCTAAATAGATTAAATGCTTAAAATTATTTTTTTCTGAAGCAAAAAATAACTACACCTAAATTTATTGCAAAACTTAATACTGATCAGTTTATAATTAAAGTTATTAGGTGCAGCCAGCCAATTATCCTTCTTATTGCTATCTTTTTTAAGTCAAATTAGTTCCTTTTCTAGCTAATTACTCTGCGTATTCAAGTTTCAAAGCAACTGGAAGTCTATTACAGTTATAAAATAATCAAGTGTTTCTGAATCACAAGCTATACATTTCAGTAGAAAATATATTAACTAAAATATATCACAATAATTACAAAGCTTCTCAGACAATGGTATACAGTGTACCAAGGCTACTAAAATCTGAATTTTCTTCAATCTGAAAAAGAACAATTTGTGAGTAAGAGATGAGAAAACTAAAATGCCAATCCTGCAAAAGGCGAAGCATATTTTAGTAGGCGCAGAGCACCATCAGTTCCCATTGAAATTAACAGCGGAGGAAGGCGCTGGGCATCTTGCAGGTCTGCATAGTGAATATTTGTATCATGTATTAAAATGTCCTTTTAATGTTTTCCATCTTGATTAAAAAGTCAGAACTACACAGAAAGGAAGTCACAGCAAGCATTCTATATATAAACAGACTGTATCCACATAGTTTATTTCTCACAGTTCTCCTGACAATTGAACATTATTTAAGAACATACTGTATACACAGATAAGAAGAAACATACAAAATGTTTTAAATGATGCACAACAAAATCCAGCAGTATAAAAGAATGCATGTGAACCCTTGCTCACTGCTCAGGCTAAATTTAATCACTGTTTAAATAGTAATAAAAATACAATCTTTCATGGATCTTGTGCAGACTACAAAAGAGGAAAAATTATTACCATATATATGATTTATATTAGGCAGTTTTCTTTGATGAGTTGCACTAACAACTCCAAATACAGAGGCAGAAGGCTGTGTATTTTATTTTAAAGGAGTTAATGTTGAGTATTAGAGACTTTACACAGTTACTACCACTGGCACTTTTCACCATATTTTGTACACATCACATGATCATCTTATATAACATTACATTTAAAAAATATATCTGAGTGACAATTTTATAACATTCACACACCATGAGCTGGTTAAGGAAGCAATGCCACAGTTGCCCCCCGTAGTGCTTCACTGTTGGTAAATAGAGTTCATCGTGGTTTAAAAAAAAAAAAAAAAAAAAAAAATTAAAAAAATTGAAAGTCAATGGGATTAAGCAGCTCCGATTTAATAAAGGCCTGTAACCAACCATCGCTGAGACAGTGAGTATCTTTTTAGAGTACATCCTAGAAGCAAACACTGTCATTGGTTAAAACCTTGCCTAAATAAGTCAGTTACTGTGCTGAAAACTATTTCACAACAAAACTGCAAGCTACTAAACTGTTTTTATATAAATACTTCATCTCCTCTTGATCTCATTATAACCAAGTTCTTCAAAGCCTTTGGAATTTACTCTATCTTTAATGTGTGCTCTCATTTCTGGCTCACCCTTTTGTATGTTTTTCTTTTGTGTTTAGATTCACCACCTAAAAATGACTAATGTGGTGAAAGAAAAGTCTCCCAGTGAAACCTTCTGCACACTAGGAATGTTCAGCCGCTGTTCAGTGATCTAGAACCATGACAGCTCAAAGCTGTAGTTTGACAAGTACACCCAGGAAGCTGTCATGCTGTGAGCAACATTTCAGGGAAAGCAGAGTCTTTCCAAAATGTGCACAGAATTAACAATGGTGCCATTGTTATTTTTCAAAGAGGATAGTAAGCCCAAGATGGTAGGTCTGCTTCCCATGTCATCTATTTGCTGGAAAGTAGTTTGGGTCAAGATAATTGTAACTGGTGCCCTGGGACATGCAGTAGTCTCTGTCTAAAAATGTCTCTGCTCTGTAAATAGGTTCTAACTGATGATCTTCCTTATGAATCTCTGTTTCATGCAGACTGCAAGGGAAAGAAAAAGATAACAGTTTAAAAGTCAAATATTTTCTTTAACTATTTCTGAAAGTATTAACAGATTCATACCAAATTTGATACAATTAATTCATAAAGTATAATTTCCCCCACTATTTAACAGTACTAAACCTATCTGTCCACTGTATTAAGAAAAAAAAAATTACACATCCAGAACATGCTTAAAAATGTATCTCCCACAAATATATCCTAAAGTATCTTCCACTTCACCCAACACAGGAGATGTGTCCTATGCTGGAGCAAAGATTTCCAACGTGCACAGCAATTAAGCCACATAGAGATATTCAAGCTAATTACAAATAACAAGTAGAAGCGTATGCTGCTCACCAGTCAGAACAAGAATCACAGAAATCCAAGGACATTTCTTGAGGGCAGTCTTGGCAGTGCCACCGAACACCCTGGATAGGTTCAATTCCGCAGTTATCACACTGTGAAGCAGGTGGAAGAGCATTGAAAAAACAGCAACTGTAATCACTTATGTTAGTCACAGCATACACCAATACACTATATAGAAAGGCATATATGTAGGTCAATTACTACTAGCCCACACAGCTGAATTCTTCTCATCACAGACCATAATGTATTCATGGATAAAGAAGTCCTCATACTCTAGGAGAGGCCCTCCAGAGCCCTGAGGATTGATCAATCTTTTTCTCACTTTGCTTCCCACTCCCCAAATCCTCCCTGTTGACATTATCCTGCTCAGCAAAAGCAGACCTCGTCCTGCCTGCAGTCACTGCTTACCCTCACACGGCTGTGAGAACTGTGGCGACACAATACATGAACGTGATGTTTCTATAGCTTAAGTCCAACCATGTGGAATGTCTAAGTATAGATTCACTTTCCATGGCAGAAGCAAGCAGTGAAACTAGACCAGCAGAGCCTGTTGGGAGGCTGTTGATGGGCTGCAGATCAGGACACGACAGGTCAGACCGGTCACTTTCAAACTCAGGAAATATAGTAACACATTATAGGTGGGCTGGAACTAAAAGCCAGGTGGCTGGGAAGGAAGTGGGACAACATATTCAGGGAAGGGGACAGAAGTCTGTAACTAAAGCTTAGCAAGAAGACAAGAACTAACCCCCTGAGAAGAATCAGGGACAACACAACAGCAGATAAGTGCAAGAAGAATGTGGCATGAAGAGGAGGAAACAGTACAAACGAAATGTCAAGAATGGATGAAAAATTCACGATGGTAGAGAAGAGGGGCAGAAACGCAAAGATATTTGATAAAAAAAGGAAACCTGGAAAATGGAACTTGTAGGCAAGAAGAACTTTTCACAAATCTAAACTTTGAAGAGTGCTGCAGAGACAGGATTGAAAAGGAAAAAGAAATGTGGGAAACAAGCCTGTGCTCCCATAGCTCATCCTCCTTCAGAACCTAAAGTTCTCTCACAGCATCTGTGAAACCCACTCCCAGAGCAGCTTGTTCCTGACCACAACTAATCCACTCAGCATTACAAACACCTTACACCTTACAGATTTGTCACAGGTGTATCCCTTCCTTCCACAGATGGCTTTCAGAGTTTGACAGCTGATAATGAGGACGGACTAAGCAGACTCAGAGCTGTTCTCTGAAATATCAAGTTCAGTATAATGCTAAATACTTCAAAAAAAAAAAAAAAAAAAATTGGTTCCAGTTTTCTCGATTTAAGAACCAAGATAGTGGAAACCCTTGACCTTAGTTTCTGTGCTCCAGCTTCCTTCTCTTTCCCTTGTGAAACCGAAATAATACCATGCCTTTCATTTCCTAAGAAAAAAAAAGTATTTGCAAAGTGCTCTGATATTATAGCAATGAAAGCCATAAAAAGCCCACAAGGGATTCAATAATTCAATATTCAAAGTAGAGTTTGAAYAATGCGTAGTAAACGAGGCTGGAGGCCACGCAGAACCAAAAGTGTTCTGAATGATTGCTTGGTAGGCGAGCTCCGTCCAGCCCGTGCACTGAGTGAGGCAGCACTCCTGAGGGAAAATAGTATTTAATCATGTAATTTCATAGCTTACTGTACTGCATAATAAAATCAAATTCAGATTTCAAACTTGGAATGCTTGACACTGCATAATGCCAATTTACTTTTCAGAGTAATTTTATGTAGAAAAAGCAACTAGTTTGTTACCTAGAAGTTTGGTCCTGCCTGATCAAAGTTTTGAATTTTGGGGAAGAAAACGCTAACTTAAAAAACCCCCAAAAACAACAACAGCAAAAAACCCAAACCAAACACACCAGGCTAACTTTAAAAAAAAACCAACATAGCAAAAATGAAAAATGCCTTGGTGGTCTAACACCATGATTAAGTCTGTCAATGCCAACTAACGAGGCTGTCTTAATTTTCTAGTAATTTTGAAATTAACTTTAAACTGAGTATCTTTGCATTCCCATTTCTAAATGGGTATTAGCAAAATAAATCTAGCTGCATAACGCTAAACAAGGTGAAGAAACTGTTTCAACATAGCAAACAGTTACACAGAAAATCCCTTGCAAACCAGAAAATATAATTTAGCGAATGCCCTTTCTTTCGTGTCGCCTATTGATGGTTGATACTGGGACAACACATTAGCTTAACTTAAATATTTATTTTCTTAATTCACATAACTATTGTTTCGTGTCCTTGCTTCAACTTCTGCGAGTTATTACTTGATAGGATTAGGAAGTTGCTACAAAACATCTATTACTGTTCTCATTAAAAATCTTTGTCCCTTCTTTGGCCTCAGGTGGAGGCAAAATGACTCCAAATTCATAATCAGAGAATTATCATCAATGAATCATTGTCAAAACAGAGTGTAGTGTCAAATGGAATTCTATAATGATTTACCTGGCTCTAGAGCTGTATTTTCATAATACGAATGAGGAAAAGACAGTATGCTTATTAATTTTCATGCAAAACCTGAGCTATCGGAAAGAGTGAATTACTTGGGTTGTTTTTATTAAAGAAGACGAGAGAAAGCAGACACAGTCAACAAGAACTAAGGAACCAAACTTGCTATATTAAACAAAGCGTTTTTAGGAAATTCAAACCAYGTTATCTTTGAAAATGTCTACAGTCCACTGAGTAACAGAGGAACACCTCTTAAACTCACCTTGAATCCCACATGCTGCACAAATCCACTTTCTGCATGCATCTGCTGGAGTTTCTGTTTCTTCAATTTTTTAAACTCTAACAGCTCTTTGTATTCAGGTAACTCTCGATATGTTATTGGAATACTCTCTTCATCCTGTTCATGGTTAAAAATAAATGAGAAACATTCTTTATTTTAGGAATGTAATAACTAGTAAAACATATATTCCATAAATCACTATGTATGATTAATTACCTTTGAGAAAATGCTGGCAATATATTCTAACTAAGAAACATACTGGTAAATTATTTTTAAAAACATAGCACAAAACAGCGCATACAGCTAACTTCCATTTTATTTTGTATTACTTACACTTTATTATTTGCTTTAAAACAAAAAACCCATTATCCTACAAACAAGTTTCTTCTGGTGAAGAGCTTAGCTGTGGTATAAAGGAGAGAGCAGTGCCTAACTTTAATTCCTAGGTTTTTTTCTCATCTTAGATGCCTAACTGCAATTCGCATATAATCCACCTGTCCATACATTGTGGGCAAAATGACAGCTGCAGTAGAAGACTTAGTTTTTTGTTTAAGACAAAACTAGTTTATTTTAGTTTTAAAAACGTGGCAACAGATACTACACTTGAGAACTGAGATTTCAGGTCAGTTTTATCAAGCTAATTGATCTTTCTTTTTACTATTCTGTGGAATGGTATGGAATAATACTATTCTAAGGATAGTTACAATCACCGTTCAGAAGTATTTTCAAAGGTGTGAAAATATTAAAAACAAAGGACACTCAAAAACTTTTTACAGAATTTAGGAATTTTTGCACAAACTCAGATTTTTAAAAGACCTATAAATCAAGACAGTACCAAGCTTCCATTATATGTATTTTTTTTTCGAAGACAATCAATCTTAACAGTATTAACTTCTCACCTTTACCTGTAAGAATAAAAGGTAATGAGAAGCATCATTCCGTGACTGGAAAAGTAGAAGTGTCAGAGTTATCCAATTCCTTCATCCCTTTACTTCATGCTGCCTCCTAACAGCTTAAGAAAAGAGACTGCTATTTTTCCTAAATTATGGAAAAGTTTGTCTCCCTACTGGCTGGTGCATATAATTTTGCCAGAGATTTATAACAAATGGTTCTCTCTTTTTAAAGAAACACACCATTTCTGATTTTTCTCATCCAATTTTCTTCATCAAAGGTTGAGGACCTCTATGTTATGAGAAGACAGAAGCTCTCATTCTAATTCAGATGCCCGGTTCAAGATGGCTATTTAATTGTAGCAGCTGTACTTGGTAGATGTCAGCTGTTTTCAAAGATGACAAGTCTTTATTGATGTAGAGCAGTTTTCAGATCCTATACTGATAGGAACATTCAGCTATAGAAAACAACTACAAGATAGTAATCTAAAATGCTTCTAATGTAGCCTACACACATAATTTCAATTTCTTTTTATGAATCCATGAAGATTAAAGAATCTGTATTATTTAGTAAGTTTATTAAAGGAAGTGAGGGAAAGAGGCTTGCTCTTCAGTGTTAAATTTCTTAAGGCCTTATCAATTATTTAATTGTAATTATGAACCTATATAAAGGACTAGACTGCAGATGTTCAGAAAAATCAAGGTTAAATGACAGGATTAAATTCTGTGGTGATAAACTAATATAAAACAGGGATTGACCTTCCATGCAAATCTCAAAAGTTTTTCTGAGAAAAACTGCCTGGCACAAAGTAACTGTATTGAATAAACTACGCTATAATAGCTCCCTGTGTGGACACTTCATTCTGGAATAGTAAGTAATCGTATTCTAGAATAATTAGACTACTTGCAAAATGAAGTAATTGTAACTGAAAAGTAAATTCACTCTGTTGGGAATAGAGGGCCTTCACTTGGGAATAACTCAAACAATTTTTCAGGAATGGTTATGCCAGTCAAGTTGACTGGTAATATCCAGCCAAAATCTTCTGTCTTTACAGGGGAACAGCACCTGGTACTTCCATTGTAAAGAACTCAAAGAAAACCTTTCCTATAATTTTCTTCCTACACTGAATCTCTTCTCCACCATGCTGATGCAAACTATTTTTCTCCAAGACAGTGACTGTCACTAAGAGACCCGACTTTTAACATTAGAACAGAATCCTGTACGTTCTTTTCAAATGTAGTTCGTGACCTCTTTTTTCTTCCCAATTGCTTCTATTTTGCACTGATAATGGGGATCTTTTTGGTAACTCAGCTCACCTGTGTCTTTCTACATTACTGCAAGCCAGAAATATATCCATCTGGAAATGCTGCACTAGTGAAGAAAGAAAAGATTAAGCCAAATTTAAAAAAAAAAATAGGGCACAAGTCCACCATTATCACTGCAAAAAACTAAACTAGCAACTTCTACCCAAATTAAAATAAATCCCAGTTAATTTGTGGTGCCTACATTTATTAGAGTTAGGACACCATAGCAAAGCCAAAATGTTTTAGGAAAATATTCAGAACAGTTAGAAAATATGTATTTAAAAACAATACAGAATGAAAGAAAGTTTGCTCAAAAACAGTTCCATTGAGATAAATAATAGTAATCTGCATCTATTCTAATATGCATTTTTCTTTCCAGGCCTTTCAAGGTTCTTACTGGAATATGCAAAGTTATCAGGAATGTCTGTAGATGAACCAAAAGACCATCAGAGAGAGAATATAGAGCATGAGTGAAGATGGGATTTAAGACTAAGTAATAGATGAGCAAGTTTAATAATTTAAGGAAGATTATGCAGTGCAGTGTAAAAAAGTCAATAAAGAAAATGAATGGACTTATACTGGGTGGCCTTAATACTTCTGTCATGCAACAAGCTTTTCCCACAAGAGATGTCACTAGGCTCACCGAAAAAAAAAAAAAAAAAAAAAAAGATTCACCAGCTGTCAATCTTGCCCAGCACCCTAGCGGTAGGATATAGTCCCTCTATATGGAAGTGGGAAAGACATATGTCTAAATTCATGTAGTATTATCGCATGTGATAAATTAGGAAAGTGGAACACTACATGATGTAATAATACATTGGGTTAGGATGTCTACTAGAATTTGCCTCTAAAAATACATACATTTGCTGGTTGACGACTCAGTCCGTTAGTTCATGCTTTGAAGCGGATTTTAAAAAAATCCATAATTAATTCAGCCAGTGAAGGAAGACAAAAAGCAATGATGCCAATAGCATTCAAACTTTACCAGGGCTCTATGTAACTTTTCTAACACAACACATCTTTAACCAGAATCATAACTATATAGTTTATATGATCTTCAAACTGATCTCATGTCAGACCACTTTGTGAAAATATGCAACTGAAACTTTTTAGAGCTGTTTCAGGACAAAACTGTTTATTACTTTTTACATACTTCCTTTCTGATTTGGTCTAAATTTTCTGCAATTGGGGGTCTTTATATTAATGGTGTGTTTATAATTCAAAATGGCTCATGAATCTTACCACAATTTAATACTTACTTGATTATATTTATTTTATGGCAAAGATGCTTCATCCTCATATTATTCATTAAACAAGGTTAAAATGACAGTAAGCAAGACATTCTCTGACCRATTTAAATGACATACCGATACTTCCTCTTCTGCTGCAGTATCCATATGGCTGTGAAAACTGGATCTGTCATCATCTTCATCCATATAAACTGGAGGTTCATGAGATGTCATGAAAGTTGAAGGTTTGAAAAGATGTTTATTTAAAGGATGCTGCCGTCTACTTGATGACTACAGTGAAAAAATGATATATTTTTAAAAACATTCCTTGGTTATTATTAAAGTAATCCTCGTTGATAAAACCCTGCCAGAAATTCGCTCTTTTGCACTAAACAGTCTATCGTCTTCCTAATTATTTTTAGTTAAACCTCTCTATCAGAGCCTCATACAGCTGGAGTTTTTCTCCCCCACAACAAGTGAAATCAGATGAACAGTGCAACACTTCTTTGGTAAGAACCCAGTACGAGGCTTTACCATAAAAACCTTACCATCTAAATAAATGAGATGGACAACAACAGAAAAGCAGAAAATAAAGCTGTTACAGTTTTGAAGACTGAGAACCAAAGTGCAAAGATATTACAAGACTTCCAAGAGTCATGAATGGTGTGAGTGCAAGACTAAACAAAGAAGTAGTTTTGCACAGGTCCAAGATCCAAGAGACCAGACCATGCTTGACACTTATCAGCTTCTTGTATAAATTTGTGCCTTAGAAAATCTAAGTCTAGGCTAATTGTCCAGATTTCTTTCCTAGTCCAGGGAGAGAAAAGGTAATTCATTCCACCATAAAAGAGGTTTCTAAGAGTTAGAAGGAATTGCTCTCTGAAGGTTCTTTTTCATTGCCACTGACTGGAAAAGGAACCTAAAAAATGTTAGGTGAGATAAATGACTCCATTAGTGTATATCTAAAACCTTTCAACTTTAATGCTGTCTGAAGGTGTAGAATGCATGGCAGTTTTAAAATAGATTACTTAAAGGCACTCAGCTCCTATTACTTGTTCCCCATGGAAGAATATTAAATATCAAAAAAGAATTTAGGATGAATGAAACTGACTCAACTTTTTACTTAGCTACTTTCCAGACCAGCATTTTGACATCTTAAATGTCAAATCTTACATTCCTCAATTTAAAGAAAACTCTGTGAATCAAAATCCAGAAGTATGGAAAGTGTTTTTTTTTAATAATCGTAAAAGGGGGGGATTGTCTTACACCGTGTGTAGCTTCTGTCATACAGATAAAGCATAAGGAATATTTAAAATTGTTAATATTTTCTCTTTTTACGCAAGACTTTTTATCCCAAAGGTTCCTAAATCAGTTACAAACCTGTAATACTATAATACAGCCATTTATCTCCTAAAGACGGATTCAACCTCTGAAGAGGGATCTAGCACTATTTTACAGTTGTGCACAGTTTAAAAAGTAAAGGCAAAGATCACACAAATTATCTTAGATGGAACGTAGCTATGCAGACAGAAGTATAACAAGGAATAGAGACTAGCCCCGTTCACTCTTAACGGAAGAGATGAAGTCTGTAGTAACAATTGGAAGCTAGTACCTCCGATCTGCAGAAGAATTACAGTGCATAGAATAAAAATGAACATTTTGTTCTAAGACTAATGTACTATCCCTTCTGTTGAAATTTTCCACCTTCTGCCTTATGATCACTGACTTCCTGTGCTTTGTTGCTTTTCAGGTTTCCTTTAAGATTTCACCCCCCCCCAAAATGCTTCTGTTTATAAAGTTAGATGGTATTTCAGCTTGAGCTGACACAGTGATTTAAATTTTCTGTTAATAGAAAACAGATCTGCATTCAATACTAGATCTGGAATCAAGAAAGAAAAACTGTGTCTATGCTTAAATAGTAGCGGTTATGCATACAGTTATAACCTAGGAATTTAACTGAGGATTTGAATTCTCTTTTTAACATGATTCTACTTCTGGTGAAGAATGAACTAAAACACTACATAAAGGCAGACAGTTAAAAAATCATTTTTCCTGTGGGAAATGTATCTTCTGAATTAAGCTTAAAAGCAGGTGCACTAATGATATTATATAAACATTAAATTGAAAATAATAAGCCATAATTGAAGAACTGAATACTAGAGTCTGATTCAGTTTTATTTTCACTAGTAGCAGATGATGGTTATACAGGAAAATAAACTGATGCATCCTGTTTAATTTCCTGTATCACTTATCAGAAGAGACATTATGCCATATGAGAAGATATACACGGTAACTTCAACAAGATATTCAAGAACTGAATAGGCTTCTCACCTCCCCAGTAACCATTTAAAAAAAGCTTCCTGGGCAATCCCCATGGAGAAATGCAAGTACCTTCTTGTGAAGCATCCCTTTTGACACAATTATTTACATTAAATATATCTATGCTTTTTACTCTCCCATAGATATGTGCTTTAAGAATCAGCATCCAATTTTCATACTTCTATTATTGGCAATAAAGCAGATACCACAGTTTACAGTGTATGTGCATACTCAATATCAAAATAAGGATAAGCACAGCATAAGCATGATCCAGGCTTCCAGTACCCCGTGCATTTCCTTTCTGCCACATTATGTTATCTCCATTAGAGACTTGGGAGTAACTACAGCCTGGTACAGTGCTGTCAATCTGTGCTGTAAGTAGACAGCTATATTAGCAGACTGAGAGCTCAATTCCCCCATATACACTATTTGTTTGATCTTTTCATCTGCTGTATTTCTTACATGGGATACAAATATAAAATGGAGACACTACCTTAATACAAACCAGGGCACAATGACCTTACTCTTATGACTTGGTAATAAGGATATGAATCAGGATATGTCTGTGAAAACAGACATAAGTATTAGATTTGTTCTACACATAAAATTAAGAAAACTCTGTAGGATGGTAGCATTACCATTGTAGTATGAGAATGTTAAGAATTGTATAAAAAAATATGTTTCATTCTTGGTTATGCTGTGTTTGTAGGCACATCAGTGGGTTAAAGAACTTTATGGATCACTGTTCAAATTACTGAAAAATATCATTAAAATGTCACACATGTACTGATTAAATATTCCCACTATGTATCAAATACAGTGATCTGCTGCCTGGCAGCATTGCTCACATTCTGTAATAACAGTCTTTCCAAATAAAATTAAGAGGAAAGAAGAAAAGACATGTGACTAAGGTCATTTAAAATGGTAAGGTGATATAAAGAGCTCAAAGGATTATAGTTTTCAAAACTAAATTTTCAACCCCATTTGCAATTAGCCCCACAGTATGGTAAACTGTACAAGTAATTTAGAGTTCTAACAGATGAATCTCACCACAGTATTTAAGGTATCAATGTTTCCAGCTGTTTTTTTGATTCTTCTGCCAGAAAGTGCTTTTCCAATAGACAAGGCGCAAGACAGAGTCATGCCTGCACCTCCCCTGCCTCTGTTTATAGAGCAGAATAGTAGATTAAAATCCCGGTGAAAGTAAAATGGCATTACCATGGTGGATGGCAAACTGGAAAGCCTCTAATACGACCACTCATTGTTTGCAGTAACTTCAGAGAATACTAGGAGACAACTGGGGGTGTGTAACATTTTAAATCATTAGAGATGAGCTGTGGTAGATCCTTCTATCAGGCCCCTCTGGCAGTAACTTTTGCTCCCAACCTTTCAAAATCTGCAAATTTGCCTTTTTGCAGAATCAATGTAATGCTTACTCTATTCTTAATCAGAAAAMATCACAGACACCTGGATGCAAAAAAGTAATGTTACTCTACAAAATGCCATTGTAACAGGTTTCAAAGAACTTCTATAAACACAGTGGTAACAAAAAAAACCCCAACAAACAAAACCCCCACAAAACCTGAGACTGCCTTCTTCAAATGTCTAGGGTCCTCATTAGTACTCAAGAGTACTACATTATTTCAATCAAAATATATGACTAGTCTGCACAGAAATCTAGAGTCTTTTCGTTTGCAAATTAAGAAGATTTCTCAGGACCATATTCTCTTCCCATCCATTCCAAGATCAGGAAAAGCACCGTATTTTAACAGTCATTTGCATGACCATTCTATTTTAATGGTTATGTATGTTGCAAATCAAAGTAAGACATGACATTTCAGTCTTAAGCCTATGCTTGTGCTAGTTCAGTATGCTCAGTTATACGTAATTTTCTTTGGTTTTGTTAATTAGAAGATGACAGTACAATATGAATTATAGGGCTCCTTATGCTCTTCCAACAGGGTTCTCATTATGCTCTTCTAGATCAATTACAGTAAACTTACAAATGAGGAAAAAGTACCCCAAGACCAATCACTCAGCCCTGTTAGCTCAGCCTGCCACCTGACTGCTATGATCTCTTTTCTGACACTTCATGTCCCTGAGATTATCCGGTAGAGAGGTAATTAACACATGTTGATGTGAAACTAGAATAACACCCAACTCACTCTATAGTGCTAACGGCAAAGTAAAGAGATTCCTTTATTAAGTGAGAAATACATCCAAGGTGGAACTAGTTAGTAAGAAAGCACTAATCAAGACTTAAATCTGTTGAAAATATTAATGATTTAGACTCAATTTGCACGTTAAATGCAAACAGAAATACAGAATTTCTGCTGTAATACTGTCTCACCTTTTTGGAGTATAAATATAAGTTTGGAGTTCTTCCTGGAACTGGAATACCAGCTTTAGTCAGTTTAATAAAATATTTTTGCACTCTACTGGCAACCTGGAAAAAACAACATGGGACAATTAAATGCCAGATGAAATGTAACAGGCCTTCACTTCAAAGTTTTGCCAGCATTGCTACATTGGTACAAGGATAAAAAATCCCCATCTTCTACTTTGCAACAACTACTCTAACCATTACCTATCTTGCAATGCTGCATTTTTAACATTTCCAGACACTTCGAAGGCTTTCAGAGAAGAAAACCTACCCCTTTTTAAAAGTACACAGGAAATCTAGTAAAAATTGTGATAGAAAGAATTTTAGTAGTTTGTTACCCTCTGAAGCTAAACTTATTCTTTCTTAACAATGACAGATAAATTATGCATAGTTAGCATACAGAAAGTACTTCTACATTTTATTTATGAAATAAGTAAGCATATATTTTAATTTTTTCAGGTATGGAGAAATATACCTGTAAGTATAGATATGATCAGAGATGAGGTAATCTTGTATATTGAAATACTTAAGTATACTTTTACCTGAAAGTGTACAACTGAAATAAGAGAAATTAAAATACTGTGAACACAGAACATCAGCATTTTTTACTTCTGGTCAAAATGGAGAAATCATTTTGGAGGAAAAGTCCCAACAAGGCAGATGCAAATCCACTCCCTGTCTCCACATCTGTGTCCTTTTGTGGATCTTGGCCCCAGTACAGAACTAATGCTTCTGTCTGCAAGTACTAAAATGTCTGCCCATTTTACAATATTGAGGTGCAGGAAATTCAGCACTCCCGTGTAACTTAATCTGAGAACACTTGGTGTCACTGTACTTGCTATATAGAATTAAATGCAATTAAATGCACTGTCAAAATCTAATGAACAACTAGGTCTGGGAGCTTTGTCATGGGCTTTGGGGCACTTTTAAAATCATGTGTTTGAGACTGAGTTGCGTTGTTATCAGTGAAATGCAGGCCCTGCTGTTACATTTCTAAGAAAAAGTGATTACTGAAAAAATACTGGATGTTATTTATTGCTATTTCAAAAAAAAAAAAAAAAAAGACATCTACAAATAAATCTTCTGTGAATCTGTATCAGCTGCTAGGATGCAGTGACTGACATCACTACTACCACAGTACAAGCACTCAAACAATCCCAAGCAGTCAAATCTTTTTTCTAGCAAAATAAGTTGTATTGCTTTAATTATGAACATTATAAAAAATAAACCCTCTTTTTCAATTCCTCAGTTTATGAATTATTTTTTCGACAGAAAAAAACCTCAAATTAGAAGTAAATGACTTAAGAGACTGTATCCAGGTTTCTCTTCAACACTTCTCAGTGCTTCCTAAAAAGCTTTAACAAAAAAAAAAAAAAGTCAAGGAAAGGAATTACTTCTCCAAGTGTTTTACTTGTTACCTGCTTTGCTGTTCTATTTCCCAGTTCATCAGCTATCTTCTGCCACCGTCGGGACTCTACTTCCTCTGGTGGATACTTCAAAAGCAATTGCTCAAGTTTTTTCTAAATCAACAGGGGAAAAAAAATAAATACATCTTTCCTAGTAGAGGTATAAATTGTCAAAAGATGAGTATCTACATACATGTGACTCTGAACTTCTGAGTACTTTAAACATTATTACACAATTTGCTTTTATTCTCATGTATGTTACCACAGCTACAAAATGGAAGTTTCCCATTACCTGTTCCTCTACAGTCCACAGCTGGTTAAAAGTTTCAGGTTTGGTCTCATCGCAAAGTCGTCCTCTTATCATCTGCTCAAATACAGTATATAAAATGGAATATGTGTTTAGAAAAAGTACAGTTAGGATAACTTGATTTTAACCCTTTTCCTACCTAAGTAAAACCAAAACCAAAGTAAATAAATGCAGGAAAATTTGAAATAAAATTTGCATAAAACAAAAATAAGTTTTCTGATTTGAGTACATGAATGAAATGTCATCACCAACATTAACATTTGAAGTAACAGTTAAGATTACCCACATACCTCTATTAAAAAAGAGAAAGAAAAAAATTCAAAAGTAAGTTTTGTAAAATTTTATCTTTCCTTTTGTAACAACTACCTGTGGACGACTGTTTGTAGAACCTTCTGGACCATCACTTAAAGGCAAGACAGAATACGAAACAGAGTCTCCATCCTTCTTGGGATCCAAAGGACTTTTTGGTCTTGCAGGTATACCTACTGTAAGCAACACAAAAAAGGAATTATTAAACCTCCACACTAGTCATTTCTTTCTTGTAACATATGCCCACTTTCCTTTTACCTTTGTCAAAAATCAGCTTCACTCTCCTACTGTTACGTTTTCGGTTTTTGAATTCTCTCTCAAAGTTTCCAAGGCTAGTGGTGTATTGGTCCCAGGCAATCTCAGGGAGCTGAACAACTCTCTGAGGATATGGAAGACCCATATTGACCTGAAAAAAAGAGTGAAAAGCAATATTTAATGCAATTGCTGTATATCTAAACAAAAAACTACAGATGCTGAAAAGTTATGAAAACCTGATACTGCTTTTTAGCTAACAGCAGAATTCAAAATCGTAATTTTTAAAGTGCCATGCAGCACACAGTCTTTTTAAGGGGAAGTTATCTTTCAAGAATAATACATAACAGTGCATATAAAATATGCGGCGGCACGGTCAATGATGGCTTATTGAGCATAAAACTTTAAAGCGTGTATTTCAGTTGAAATCAGATGTTTCTGACTTCAATATCCTGTTACTGTCTATCTGTCTTTTATTTTGTTTAAATATACTGTTTGCCCAGGATCTGTACCTTTCTTAACACAAAAAACTATAGGACTCGGAGTTTTATCATCTGATAAACCTAAACTCCTCCCATCAAAGAAATCAATGTGTATTTTACACTGATTTTGCTGTCTTCTGCCTAGAACACAACTGTTGCAAAGCTCACCACTTTATTTAAAGGTCAACCTTAACAGTATCATTCCTTTGGTTTGGAGACAAAAATACACCAGATACTTTCAACTAGCATTAATATTTCCCCATACAATGATTATCAAATGCAACACTATTAAATCACGCATGCTATTAACTCATCTCAAAATATAATGGAAGTACAACTACTGAAACCAGTGGGCTTACATCAGACCTCTCTTTAAACCTAGGTCTCTACAAACCTAGGAAAAGAGCACCATAAAATACCTGCTTCAATCTTCACTGAAATACAACGTGTTGCTACCAGACTAGAAGGTCAAGCGTGTTTGTCACTGGTAGACGTGGCAAGAAAGTATTCAAGCTTTAAACATTTTTTCAGTATCCCAGTTACTACAATTTTTTTTTAAAGCTTGAAGAAAATGTTTCCGTGTAAAAATTAATTCTCCTCCATCAGACAATATTCTATTATGTTTTCCAGAACTCAGGTATGTTTCCTTGCTTTCATTTTGGTTTTTGGCTATGAACTACATTTCCTGCTCTTTAAAAAGCACCCTACCAAATTCACTCATAGCTCAACATTTCTCTAATGAGAAAAGTTATGAATTCTTGATCTGATGCCTTACTATGAAGTACTTCCATTCACCTGCAGATTTCAGGTTGTCTTAAAATATCTACACTACAATTAGAAATTTAAAGATTACATTTCTACACACCAAAAAAAGGAAAGAAAGCATAATCTAATAAAATCATAGAAGACCTATGTCTTACAGATGTAATAAGCAAAGGGCCATTTTTGCTCAGCAGAGAAAGGATTTTAAACTCATAACGTTTATGCAAGTATATATAGAATTCTCTGATTTCTATAGACGATGAATTACTAGTTATTAAAACAAAAAATACCGAGTAAGACTTAAGAAAAGCCCATTGAAATACCTTCTTCTGGAGTCTTTCCACAAATCCAATAGGATCTTTCAGTGCTTCTCTCTGGTGTCTGCCTAAACTTTCAAGGTCTTGAACTGCTTGAGTACGTTGAGCCTCGAGTACAGCAATCGTCTGTAACAGTCTCTGATAACTACAGAGACACAGGAAAACATCTCACTAAATTTGTCTTTAAAAGTGACACCCGCCCAACCTAAATACTAGCCATGATCATCTACTAGTATCTACCAGATTTCATAGCTTTTCTGAAACAGTTCATAGACATTTTTACTGAATTATATAAAAAATTATATCAAATCTATTTTAAGTAGTAGATGAATATTAAGTAGTAGATGAATTTAACAGGTTTACATTAAAAAATACATTTAAAACCCCCAGTGATTTCCTTTAAATGTAAATTCTATATTAGTTAAAAAAATATAGTATCAGGGACAAGCTATTCATATTCTCAATAGCTATGACCAACAAGCTTTGCTTACAAAGTTAAAAAAACACAAACAAAATGACCTAATTTCTCTTCCACTTCAAAATCAGCTTCCTTCTACCCCAAAACAAATGACTCTATGACAGAATTTTAACATTTTGCTCAACCACCCACATGGTGGACAGGAATGACTCAGAAACTGTATCTAAACATTTCATATAAGCCTCACCTTTGAGCAGAATACGAGAATCATTTATGAAACTAATGATAAACCAAGGAATAAGTAATGTGCAAAATAAATACATACAAAAGATATTCCTCTAAGAATACAGTAGATGAATGAATATGTCAGCATTCACTCAAAACTGCTGTCCCAGATGCACACACAATTTTGATTTTCTATGTAACAGATACATTTGGGAGTCACTGAGGTGACTATCATACCTGTACCCAATAATGTATGCTTCCCAAACTGTTTTCTGTAAAGCTAACTCAGAGTCAGGAAATCATACAATATTGTAACACAGCCTTTAAAAAATAGGTAACAACATTTAATACCTTTTATTAGCTTTATAGCTACAGTTGTGCACTTCAGTTTCTGAATCATGTAGTTACTCATGGCCCCTGTTGCTGCAAATTATTATGTATCAACTTAACTTTTTTCATGAAAATCTTTTCTAACATTTAATACAGCTGTATTTAGTTCAGCGCAAAATGCAACCTAACACACRCTAAAATCAGGTAAGATCTATTCACTACCACACTGTTTCAGTAAATTTTCTTTCTATTCCCCTATTGCTAAAAAAAAGACAAGCCTAACATGACGAATTCCACATGTATTACAGAAAAGATCCAGAGTTTAATAACTAATGCAAGTTTTTCAACTGACTGCACTGGTAAATGGGTAAGGTTTTAAGTGGAAGGAAGTAAACAACCTCAAGGCAAAATACAGGCTTTATACCATCAAAAATTTAAGTTTCTACCTAGACATTAAACTGCTGCCTCCCCATGAAAAAGGGTAATTTTCTTTCCACTCAAATGTAATATTTGAAAACACAAAATACAGCCGTACATTTCAAAGTTTGAAACTAAAATACTGAGCTGGTTTAAAAACAGTAGGATGCAATTCCGTTATGTATTTATTATTATTCAAATTTGTCTGCACACATTCAGGTTTATATGCAACTAAGACCTAAAATGCTTGTTAAATAGGCCATTAATATTGGAACAGTAGTGGAATGTTTTCACTACTGGAGAAGTGCTCCAGTTTCTTATAAACAAAATAACTTCGCATAAAGCCAGGTAATTAATGGGGCTATTCTTGAACAGGCAAACAATGAACTTCAGAAATAACTTACAAAAGTAGTGAAGGCACATCAAAATTGGCCTGAGACAATACCGCAGTTCAGATTGTTACAGGCTTACAGGAATCATCATATGTAGAATTAAGATCTTTACTTAGTTTTTACAGTATCCGATTACCGCCTAGCTTTGCGCTGGGCAACCTCTGTCCATGCTCAGGTGGACTGACAGCACTGCTTATGCAGAAGCCTGCCTTGCATGCTCCAGAGGAATGAAACATAGGCAGGCTGCTAACGTGTTTGACRTAGATGCAGCTGTAACAACACAGAAGAGCTTAATGATACCTGGGGAGATGATTTAACCTGGAAACAGAAAGTCGTCTTCTATCAGCAGGTGCCGAAACTTCTATACAAGACTCTAGAGTTAACTCTAGTCACGGTAACACAGGCTCAGTAGCATACACAAAAATTTGCATCTATGAAGATGTTAAATAAATACCTGCCTTTCTTTCCTTGAGCCATTTTACCTCATTTATTCAAATTGTACTTAAGTGATTGCTTTTCCAAATGAAATTGAAAGAAAATAATAATTTCCTTTAAAACATTTACATACATAGAAGAAAAAAAGCAACCAAATGTTGGCAGTTTAGATGAAGTGCTAATTTAATGATAATTCACATGTGTAAAGTGGGGGAAGAAATCATCTTAATGAGGTGGCCTCAAATAATTAAGTCTGAATGGAAAAAGAAGAAATTACATTTGGGGAGAAATAACAAACCAAGAATATTGAACTCCAATTACTTCCCTCGTTAAAACATTCATGTGACCTCACTGAAGTAATCACGGACTTGAAGATAATTGGTTCAGAAGCGATACCTCTGGTCTTCATGGAAATATGTAAAATACCACAAGAATGTCAGGATCATTCAAAAACATGTCATGTGATGTTGATCTGTGGCTAGACGGCACTATTATCATGAAATAATTCAAGAGAGAAAAAGGGGTTTTTGAGTAAACTCTTCAGACATAAAGATTTCCTGGCACTTTTTTGTACCTCCGCTAAAGAAATGTATTAACTTGGAGCTATTTACTTTAACTTCCATATTCAGTTTTTATGAATGAATACATTTTGAAGCCCAGGAATAAGAGTGCAATTCTATCAAGTGAGTATCAGAAGTATTGAAACGCACAAAAATGTGCATTTTGGGGTCTTCCATTGCCAAGAAAAAATTGAAAATACTAATCCTGAAATACATAGTTTGCATATTCCATATTCAGGTACTGCTGATTTGCTGCAGTACTGCATGCTCTCCAGACCTTTGCACGTCCCTTTAAATTCCAACATGACTTTCTAACCGACTGTATTACAATATGTCTACATATGTTCTTTTCAGTTTTGAACCACTACTATTTTGTACAGGCTTTTAGTTCTCTGGCCCTACATGACTGTAATAAAGTCAAGTATTTATCTGAAAAGGCAGTAAGCCAAATGATGCACACGTTGAGCACTTTCTTGAAGTCTCTGTCTGTTCTGGCTTCTTAGTCTCAAACAGTAACATAATACTTCTGTCGCATTAAGCAAAAGACACTGCGCATAATTTCCAAGACTATTAAAAAAAAAAAGTGGTTGACAATTTTACTACCCATCTTCCAAGGTTCTCTGTAAATAAGCACAACAACTATTACGATTCAAACTACCTCCTGTAGTTGCGCTAACATTCTCCAAAACTGAAAAAGCCTAATGAAGGTAAAGAGAAAGTAACTGGAACCTTGCTCACCAGTCTGCTGCAAAACTGGCTCCACCTTTCCATGGGGCAATCAAAGAGCAACCATCTCCTAATTATCTAGCTACAGTTACACAATTTTCTCTGAAAGATCTGTGAGGAATTACCAAAGAAAATTATCTCACATCATCTGCCAAAACAAACCAAACTCATACAACTAAAAATGCATAATTTGAGTAAACTCACAGTCAGCCATATGCCCTACACTGACTGAAGTTTCTTTTTTTCTCAGTTCTAATTACTAAATTGTTAGCACATACAAAACCTGAAGCAGTTTTCTCTGTAGGAAAACTTTTATTCTATAGAATGTAATTCCATGTTTCCACAATCCCAGCATGGAAACACTCTCATAATTTCTTAAATCATGTTAATTGCCAGGAATCTTCCAGATGAATACTTGAATAATTCAGTATAGTATAGAAACTGATGCTGAAAAACATTGATCAAAATGTTTTTTTCAGGGACCAATATTTAAAAAAGGAAAGCTACTTCTTAAAGATTGATACTGATCAGCAGGGATTCCTGCTGATTCAGTTGTTCTGCTGCAGTGGTAACTACTTCACTCTTGGATTGCTCCATAAAATAATTATCACATAGCAGAGCCATATTTCTGGAAGTCCTGCCATAAGCAGTTAGTTATTACACTATTCATTTCCATGAACCTTGTTTTAATAGTGATTAGGGACACAGCAGCCTCCTCTCTTTGAGATAAAGCTTGAAAATAGCCTAGCTAGCACCTTAATGAGACCCATTTCCATTTTGATCCAGTTTTCTAAGATCTACTTTCAAGAAGCTTTTTTTCCCCCCATTCTTTTCATCCTGTGATAACACTATTTACATTTCCAGATCAAAGTACCCAGAGTTACATTCACAGATTTTATTTTCTTTGCATCAGGAACTAACAACGAGCTTTATAAAGCACTATATATATTTGGAGTCTATCTGCCTTAAGAATAGCACGTTTCTTTAGTTTACTCTTTTTTTTATACTAAATGACTTAACACTAGCCTGTACAAGAGACCACGTCATTCAGCATTTTTAAATAAATTCATTTCAGTATTACAATAAGAGTCATTCAGTTACAGAGGCTAGTCTCTCCGAGGTTTCTGAAGGTTTCTTCTCCCTTCAAGAGAAGGACGTACTGTACTTTAAACCTTAAGTGAATGAGTGATGTGAGAAACTGATACTACAAAATGAAGATTTTAACTTTTAGGTAGCTAATTCAAATTAGTGGATGGAATAAAATAAATAAGTGAAGCTTTTCAGTTAAATTGTAAATAAATGTGAAGCATCAGTTCTGTCCTGTTGGACAATGTAAGAGGCAGACACGAAAGTGGCTGTTGGTAACATTCACCAAACATCACAAAAATGCCAAGCCTCCTCTAAAAACAAGCCCCCTACAAAGTCTTAACGCTCAAACGTTTAAGAACACAYGAGGAAATTTTCTGTCATTGATCTTCTCCATAAAAAAGAACAAATTTCATCTTAAGTATCTTCATCCAAAGTAAACTTACACACAAACTTGAAATTAGCAAGAGGTATCTCAAAACACTACTGTGTACTATTTGTTGGACTTTCCTTATCTAATATTCCAACATAATTATAATGCATTTTCTCACCTTTTAAGCTAGAGACTTAAAAACAGCAGTACTCTCCCCTCAAATGAAAATAAATGGAAGGAGGTCCTTGCCAGTCCGAAGTTTAGTCCTTATTTCATCTCCTTCAACCTTACATAATCACCTCTGAAGTAATGATATAACGAACATTCTCACATTTACTTACATGTATAAACTCATGCAACTTGGTTCGCCTCAAAGTTTCACATAGTATTCAATCTTACGGACACATACTTAGAAGTTTATTACTTGCTTTTAGCATGAACCATATACAGATTTAAAACACTTGCATTGTTATCACAATGATATTTTTTCCCTTATTTAAATATTTATCATTGTTAGATCACTAATGCAACTCTATTCAGTATTTTTTAAAAAGTTGACAATATATAAAATAATTTTATAAAGCTAGCAGGTGACAAAGGTGACACTTATTAACAATGGAAAACTGTAGCAAGAAGTTATCTGTAACGTATATAATAGAATCAGCATACAGAGTTCCCTGTAATTTATTGTCTGGATACTCACAGAAATTACTTGAAATAAAACAAGTGACTTTGTCAACTATACTTGCCTTACAATCATCACTTAGTACCTTGCAAAGATGTGACTTTGATCCCGAGTTAAAAAGAAGTGACTTATCTTCTCTTGACTGATAAAATGCTGTGCAGCTGGTGGTCATCACTTTCCACTCCCAAAACTAACTGCACTTTTACAGTTGTTTGAATATAGTTCACAATATGATAAAAAGTACAGTAACATCAATTTTGGGGATTAGAAGGTAAAAACATGTGTGCCATAATTTAAATTTTATACTAGAAATACTGATTATTTCTTGTGCGGGTAGGATTTGTTTTAAATGAAGGAGTATACACTTCTCATAATAAAACATGGCTAAAATATATGTAGAAAAAATATCTATCTTAAAACAAACTTGTTTTTTCTGTTTCCAAGAGCTGTGACACAAAATCGGTACGTATCAGTAATTGGGAGGATTTGAGCAAGTCTTTGTTTTATTGCCATCTACTGGCACTCTAGCAAAGTACAGATTAAAACCTGCTCTCCTATACCTAGTCATTTATCACTTTGGATTTTGGTCTACTAACAGAGACTCAGAAAAAAATCCCTTATTAGATGCTAAGCTAAGAAAGTATTGGATATTAAACACGTTATATTGTAAGACTGCAAATTACTGTAGGAAAAGGGAAACCCCAAGCAGTAAGAGATTGGCTTCTTGGAGAAATCTTTAAATCAGATCAAACAGAATCTTCTCATTTCAAAGAAGTGTTTTGTTTCGTTTGGGGTTTGTTTTTTTGTTTCAGTTCAGAAATATCAGATAATGCTCCCAGCTTTATCTGGGCCTGAAATCTTTGCCAGTGTCATGATAACAGTAATTTTGACACTGTAGAGTTTCTCGCAAATTATTCTGATGTGCATCTGACATTTTAAAAAAAATCTGTTACTGCACTAGGGGAGAGTGCTGGGATTCAGTGCTAGACTTGCAGAATACACATGACAGCAATGAGGAAGCAGAAGAGACTGATGAAGAGTGGCCCTTCTTTGATCTCCCTTCAGAAACAGAAAGGAGTTTAAGGGCATATATGAACTCCTGTCAGGATTTATAAAAGCACCTTTGCCTGAAGAAAGCAGCATATGGTAGGTTTTTCCTCACCTAATGCTTATACTATGACCAAGGTAATCTACTTATAGCCAATTCTGCAACTCACTATGAAATTGTTTTCTACTGTAGCTTAACCTCTTTACACGTACTGTAATTTACTGCACTTTATCCATATTTAATATTCATACTTCAGACCTTTTAAAAGACTTCTGAGATAAGTAAATAATTAAACTATATCTCCATTTTATACATGAAACAACTAAAGTATACAGTAAGTGGCTTCTCCAAGTTTACCGTCCCAGTAACAGAACAAAAATCACAATTTCTGAATGCCAGCCTCAGGCTATAACACACACCTATTTAAAACAAAACAGAACTAAGCCAAAAAGCATGGTTTTTTTTTTAAAGGACATTTAAAAAACCCAACAAACCCTAAACCAAAACAGAAAACACTACTGCAGTCTTTTACCTGGATGCAAAAGAGATGTTTTCCACTCCAATTTCACCTTTTTTCTAACTTTCACAGCTCCAGACTTCGTATTTCAAGCATCTGAACAGTATTTTATTGGTTACAAACTTGTAATGTCCCTTTCTTTCTTAAATCCTTAACTCTGTCCCAGAAACAGACTGCCCACTCATATTATTTCTATAGGCTTCAGTCTTGTCAAGAGCTGTCCACCACACTCAGCAGGATTTAATATTAGCTGTACAAAAGCACCTTCACCAAATATCCACATTTCCAGCAAGTTTTCAAAATTTTTAGTAGCAAATAGGTCTCTGCCTCTGAACAAACATGTAACTTGTTTCAGTCTTGTCAACATGCAAGGTTAAAACATCATCCATCATTCCTCCCCCAGTTAACACACTTTAACACAGCCTTTTGATCTTCCTTAACAGCACTTTCAAAAGTATTTGCCTGCAGGACAGTGACATTTAGTAGGGAAGAAGATATAGGTCCCTGTCATTCCTCTATTTTCAAGGCTTGGAGTGACATGAGGAAATGGCAGTAATATTGTTTTCCTCACAAGGGGCACAGAAAAAAAGACTGCCAGCACACCCCAAACTATTTCTCCTCCCTTCTCATCATCTCTAATGAGAATGGGCCCAGTCCCCTTACTGAGAGAAAATAACACACAGATTCCTCCAGTATCTCCATTTAGATATTTGTCTCTATAAAAAGATGTTGGGGAAAGCAACCATTCAGAAGGGGCTTTCTTCCAGAGACAAAATAGGAGCAACCAATGTGACCATGAAACTGACCCAACTGTACAGAAATCCTCTGAACAAAAAAAAATCTCAGAAAGTTGACAACACTGATTACTGAACTCCTTCAACTCACTCTACGTTAGTTTATGCAAGTTTTCACTAAAACCCAAGAAACAATTTCCCCAATTATTCAGGTGTGTGTTCTTGCCATAGGAACAAATTAATACATTCCCTCAAGTATTCTGTTACAATAATATCTGAAGACTATAATTGGATTACAAGAACATGATATGAAATCATGAGAAGTTGAATGTTCTAATGGCAATACAAAGTATTATTCACTCAACCTTTTTTTGGGTAAAGGGGAAGAAAAGTTAGAAATAAGGAAGAAAATTAGTAAAATGTATCTTTTTATTAGTATTCACTATGATAATACACCATGGACAAACACAGTTGGTCCTTGGCTTAGGAAGCATGAAACTTTCAACGGTTGTTATACAAAACAACAGCAGATCTTCACCTTGAACTATGCAAAGCAAAATAAAGATATGCAATAATGAAAAATTAAAAATCAGCTGGCTATTCCTACAAAGAACAAACTTTACAGGAAACCAAATAGTAGGATCTTTCCTCCTCCCAAAATAGCATATAAGTACTTTCTAGTACCAAAGAAACACCTATCTTGATTAGAACTTACTGCTGAGACTAAACCAAGCATTAATACGAACTGCTTGTACAATTCCTTTCTAAAAGATACCGCCAGTCAGTTTTGTAGTTCATGATGGAGATGCCGTCAAAATTTCATGTAAGACCAGAACAAATACTTAAGACTAATAATGGAGTTATCATTTCAAGCTAGGTTAGTTAAAATTGAAGAGTAAAGATACCCGCATTCTCACAGCATATGCCAGTCACTCTGTGCTTGTTTTCTTGGTGGCATCATATGCTTACTAATATTTTAGTGAAATACTTGTACATCTCTACCAAGTAGGCAACTATGTTAATATAATTTATTCCTTGTCCCACCAGACATAATTTACATTGGTATAACTGGTATAACAAAAGCAGAAGTGGTAAAGTGTGTTAAGTGTCCCTTGTGTGCATAGCCAAAAACACAGCTAGAGCCTTACTCTCCACACAGCTGTACTGGGTGAATACGTTACTATCCCATCTTTTCTTGGTTTTGTTTCTCTTTTTTATAATCATGAATTTCCTGCAGCATTTGATTTTTTTTCAACTCATATTTCCTACACCTCAAAACCATTTTTATTATATACTAATACTTAATTTTCCAGTTTAGGTGAATTTATTAATGAGGATCCTTAGAAATGATAAGCATCTCCAAATGAACACGCGGGAAAATGTCTACCTTTTCCTGGATTAAAATAGTCAGTTTGCAGTTTTGGGTTTTTTTTTTAAATTTGTGCATTTTTCTCCCATGATTTTTGATCCATGTTGATCAAAGAAGTTGGAAAGACAAGTTGAGTTCCTGTATGTTCTCTAAAAACTGGCAGTTTGGGAAGGGGGTGAGACCGTAACTACTGTCTCCACAAGAGAAAGGCAAGCAGAATTCAACTGTTACTCCTCACATTCTCTGCTGAATCAATCCTTCAGCACGCACATCCACACATACTACCAAGCCAGCCAGCAGGGAAGCAGCTCTGCGCTGGAGAGCTCACGCTCTCTCTTCCAGGACAGGATGCTGCAACAGAGGACTCTTGGAGGTGAGCGCATAGGCAGAAAAAGAAAAGCAGGTATCAGGCAAATCAGGAGAGAAGAGAATTCAAGGACAGAAATCCAAAAGAAATCAAGCTTTGCTTTCCACAGGATGCATTATTTAAATGAGGATTGCACTGTGTTTGATCGTGCTGTTCACTAGAATTGTGCTGTGGTTGACAGCACGATAACTATGTTCAGAGAAAGAAAAACGAATTTGACAAATGCACTTGACATTTACTGGCTCCTAGAGTAAGCCTATTACTAGAGAGAGAAAGGGAGATGCAGCACATGCCCATGGCATTATCTCTTGCAAATTAGGAACTCTATTATTTAGTGTTTATTGAATAGTTTATGTAATTATAAAACATGATTCTATGATTACAAAAATACTCTTATCTAAACCTTAATCGTTAGTCCCGCAAAAATTTTGCATCCCTTATCGCTTTGCCATTGATAAGTACTTAAAAATAAAAATTATCTTATAAAACATGATAAAATAATGATGCTGGCAGTAAACAATTCTCAAAATGCTTAATATTTTAAGCTGGTGTAAAATATAACGAAGCTTTAATAAAGAAATGTGGTTGTATGCCCATCACACTATCACAACATGTTTTAATAACACAATTATCTACAATACCAAACTGCTGTTCATCAGAAACTCATATTAGAAGTTTCTAATTGATTTTCATTACATTTCTATTCCGCAGATGAACTAGTTGCAGCATTCAACTTCTACATGAAATTAAATTTTTATTCAGTCGATTTAATTCTTTGTTACTTACTAAGAACACAGACTGATCTACCAGACAGTAGAAACTACTCTCTGAAAAAAGTACCGATTTTCCATATGTTTAAGTTTTACATTAATAGGTGGCTTAAGAAAAATATCACTGTATGCCAAACTACTCTTATGTGGAACAAAGGATGAATTAAAACACATTGTAATCTAATATATATGGCATATATGCATTTTTTAATGATTAACTTCTATTATTCTTCAACACTAGAAATGTGTATCAATTCTTCTATGTCGATGAGATATTCTATACAGTACTCAGAGGTTACATGTTTACAAAATAGTTGCCGTCTCCTAAGATTCTTGATCCCAGTATGGACTAAAACTGCTACTACAAAAACTAACTTGATTTACACCAATTCCATGTATTCCTTAAGATGAAACAACGTAACAACCGAAGTCTCCTCAGACTAAAACTGTATGTCTCATCGGAAAATGAGTCAAAGGTGTCCTTAACAATAATACAGAAGGATAATTTAATCTATAGTATTAGCTACTCATAGCTACATGACATCACTATAAAGSAATGTTAGACTACCTGACTTATCTGTACATTAAAATAAATCCATACTGTGTGATAAATTTTACCTTAATTCTCAGACTTCTATCTGAGGGATAAATTACAAAACTGATGTAGTATTTTTATTCTTGCCCAATATATATGAAGATAGACATGGAGATTTTATTTCAAAATATATTAATGAAAAGTAGTTTGATTTTTAATACTAATTGTCATCCAGTTAAGGAAAAAACATGGTGCAGGTAAAATTAGAAATTCACCTTAGTGAAAAAGACTGCTACACGATTAGGTTAGAGTTACACTTTAAGAAGATTCTGTTTAAGGCAGTTCTCAAATAATTAGTATGGCACGGTGCACCAGACCCTATTCTAAGAAGTCAAGTGCAGTAAGATGAACTTTATTATAGAGAACTGTTTTAATCTGATTCATCAGGCAGAAACATTTGTGACTGAATAAAATACAAAACCTGTACCACAGGAAATGCCACAGATGCTTCTTTTCTTTCTCACATTCATATAATATTAAAAGTGCATCCAAAGACATCAACAGTATTATTATGAATTGTCAAATAAATATTAAATCTGATTGTACGACCCTACATGGTCCTCTGTCTTTCCAAGGCCTCTGCAACAATACAACCCATGATAAGTAAGAATTCACAAGACTGGGTTTTAAGAGATGCATTAAAATATTTCATTTTAATCTGTCTTCAATTTAAATGTCAGTACAGCTATTACGATTTTAAATACTATAAGGTAATAAATGAAACCAAAGATATATGAAAAYATCTATTTACTGAATAAACGCAAGGTCCTAACTGCTGCAACTGAATGCCTGTAGGCAAGTGCTCATGCATAATTCTTATATTTCAGTGGGCTTACCTACTAAGGTAGGCCTAAGTGGTCCCTATAAAGCTAATCACAATTTACAGGCTCCTAGAAATACACTGTATAATGCATTATATGTACATGGAAATTCAATTCCTCGATTACATTTTCATTTAGAACTCAGAGCAAAATGTTAAACAAAAAATTTTCCCCCATGCAATAATACTACCTAATATTTGCCAAACATTGCAAATCTCCAAAGAGAGTAAGTAGAGAGGAAGAAGAAAAAAAGAAAAAAAGGCACTAAATGAAACACTGGGCAAAGGGGAAAATGTACTGAGAATAAAATATTGCGTACAATAGAAAATTAAGCTACTGCACTGTAAGAAAGAATTAAACTATAAAAAGATACAGCAAAGAGATACGAGAAACTCCTGAGGAAAGACATATGCAAAACACTAAGCACAGCATATAAAATTAAGCAGTCAACAAGTTCAGTTTTGATGAAAATATCTCAAGAGAAAATGCAAAGGTTTCTGAGCTAGAACATATAAGCAAAATTCTCAAATATGCATCAAACCGCATTGTTCTGAAAGGAATCATAAATACACAGAAATTCAAATTATGCACGTAATAACAGAAAAATTAACATTAACAATACTTTACAATTATACAACCCCCTAGATCAGTCTGTTATTATCTACATGAATGTCTATGTTGTGATAAAATTTCTGTTTAGAAATCTCGGATCTGTCTTTGTAGGAGGAATCTATTTTATTAAAGAGGTTATGGAACATCCATCATTTCAGCCTTCTCTCTGAATAATAATATTCCATAATTTGCTTTCTGTGATGATTATTTTTCCTATTATATCATCCAGTTTTCCCAGAAATATTAATATATGAATGTTGTTTAAACACGACAACATTCAAAAAGCAACAAAATTCATACAAAAAAATATCACAATATACATTTAGTAGTTTTTCTTACAGCAAGTCTTATCAACAGCTGTTGAAGGTTTCGGTATATTCATATTTTATCAGTGTTACAATAATTTCTTAGAGAGTGAAAATCAGCTGTATGAATGTGTATGTCATCAAGCTATGTAATATAACAAGAAATAATGTAAGTTTACATACATATCAAATTGCTTCTACAACACAGAGGAATATAGCTTTTTTCCCCACTGTGGAACATCCAAAGAATGATATTAATGCCTTCTTGGAGAAATCTGCCTCCTCAATCTAGCCAGGATGCTAATGTCTCTCTGAATTTGCTTTTAAAAGAGAATAGAAACATAAGCCAGAGAAAAAAAATCATCCATAAAGACAAGTTTAATGACAAACTGACGATGGACAGAAAAACAAAGCTGTGTACCATTTGAAGATCTGGTAAGCAGAAGACCAGGATACTTTGCTTAGCCAGAAATATCACGGGCAAAGCGAATAGCCTTTACCTGACAGCATGGGAACCCTTGAATTATTTGCATCTGACTAATCAGGGAAAACATTTCTGCTAAAACCTTTTTTTTTTTAGTTTAACATTTTAGAAAATAAGCAACCCAATGAGATTAAACAAGGGTATAATTAAGATACTATTCAAGAACTGTAACACATGAATTAGGAGTATCCTCTAATGAACTTTGTTATTTTTAGAATTTGAAAAAGGATGTAGTGCACTGTATTTGATTAACTCTTGAATGACGAAGTTCCGGATAAAGGACAACTGCACTCAAATATCAAAATATAGACTTAAGTTCTTTAGAAGGATCCTATTATCATGAGGAACCATCAGAATACCAGATTTGTTTCCTTACAAATATCAACAACAGACTGCCCATAGCTTTCCAATTATAGCAACATTTTTTAAAGGGAAAAAAAAAATCCAGCTAACACTACCTTCAGTAGCATGCTTCCCTTCTGAAAAGTAGAAATTATTCTTTCTTGATCTAGAAGAGAATTCTAGCTTTGACTTTTTTTGCCACCAAAAATCAGTAAAATATAAGATAGGATAAAAATAACAGCAATGTCTTTTGGAATTCTGCATTCAGGCAGCAAGTTAGTAGCAAGCTACCAAGTCCTAGTTGCAGTTTCAAAAGCTCCCCAACAAGCTCTCACGAACAGGCTGCCAATCTGAACAACTAGTCATATCTTCAGAGCAATTGTGTATATTCAAAAAGCTAACACTAGGGCACGTTCCTGAAATTTTTCAAGAACAACTTAGATCTGCATTTAATTGTAAGAATAGAAAAAATTACTTTTATTTTTACAGTATTTACATTCAATTGCAGATTTTGATTTTTAAAAACTGTGCATTTTGGACATGTTTAATTTGAAAGAAGTAAAAATGGAGGCTACATCTAAAAATCTGATATGATCTTTATCATTCTTTTCCTAATAAATAAAAAAGATATATTACTAATGTATTTTTGCACTAGCATAACTAGTAAAGTCATCCTACACACAGATACAAAAACATCCAAAAAACATCAAAAGACAACAGTCCATTTTTCCCACTTATAATTTAAGAAACAGCAATCTTCTCTCTATCTACCAGGAAAAGTGTCCTTACACTTTGGGCTGATGGCTGAAGCTGCAGATATTTGATCGTTATTTTGAAATCATAGTTTGTCTGAACCATGCTCTAATTCACAATTTTCTCTGATTAAAATAATTTATTCATATCCAATACTAAACAAAATTTCATTATAAAAATAATGCAACTCTAATACCAAAAAACCCAGTCAAACTTCTGCTGGATCAAACAATCATCTGTGCCTTCTGCCCCATATTCATAATTGTGCTGTCATTATTTACAGAAACTACTAGCAGTGGTTTAACTCTTCATATGACGCAAACTGAAGCTCATCTGCATTTGGCCTTTCAGTACTCACAACAAAATGTAGAACATCTACTAAACAGCAAAACACAGAAGTCAAAACAGCATTACAAAGACTATGCAATAAAAACTGTGGCCCAATCTATCACTTGAAGACAAATTTTCTCCGTGTAAACTTTCTTCACTGAGAAAATTGCCCTTGTGTTTCAAGAATCTCTTTCACAGTTACCAGAAATGTATGATTACCACAGTTCTACTTACAGACATTCAGATGATAAATGTGAAAACAAGTTAGTGCTCTTTTCTAATAAAAATTAGAACATGTATATATTTACATTTAATGAATATAAACAGCAATGTAGACTTAATTTACTCTGAAGAAAGTTCTCAAATTGCTACATTTGATCAATTTATCTTAACACGATAATGATAAGTCTTTCCCATGACACTCTGAAAATAGGTATCTAACCTTAAATTCTATGTACAACAGAATAATTTCGTAAGCTGTATGTGCTGTGCCTATTGGATATGCTGATAAATAACAGAACTCTAATTAAGGGTTATAATTCCTCTGGGTTTGTTTCCAGCTAGTTTTTTAGAGAAAAGAGGTAACAGATATGTTTAAAAAAAAMCAAAACACAAAAACAAAACCAACAATTTCTGGCTAAAGAATTCATATTGCTAGAAATGTATAAACCACATTGCTGTACCATACTGCATATTAAATAGAGTTTAATTTTGTTTGGGGTAGAAACAAGGAAGAAAAATGAAGACTGAAGAGTATGAAAAGCACTTAAATTTTTGTGAAAGTACTTTAAATATGTAATAATTTATGTATTTTTGGTAAGAAACAAAAGCAGAATTCATGGTTACCATAGTTACACATACTCTTTGTTGTGTTTCAGTGCCACATGATCTGATTCAAAGTAATACACATCAGGCTCTTCCTCATCATCCTCTGCAGTGTGGATGCTGGCACTCTCTTTGGCAGATGGTACATATCCAGCAACAAGCCTAGCCTCAGAAAGTGGCTTTCTTAGTCCATCACTCCCACGATCTCCCGTATTACAATTTCTCTCTTTTTCACTCTGTTTAATTTCTTCAGACTTTTGGGGAGATCCATTGATATTATTAATACCTACAGGTACATTCTTTTCAGTGGGACTAAGATTATTTTCCTCAACCTGTCCGTTTTCTCTACAAGGAGAGTTATTTTTAGTAGGGCTACTTCTGACAGGGGCAGCCCTTCGTGGTGAAGTTCTCAATGTATATCTGTGTTCTTGAAGTTCCGACATAGATGTCATTTGAGCTGAAACACAGTCCAGCACTGAAGAATGTGGTTCAGGTTCACCTGAGATTGATGCACTGTCATGATGAGTATTCGGGTTGCTATTGGTGTTTTCAGCACACTGTTCCTTAGAGGCACTACTATCTCCTACAACATCTACCTCCTCCTCCGAATCCCTTAACAAAGATGACTGGATTTCAGAAAAGGACCCTGTAGCTGGCTCATCTGCCTGATTAGCATGCTCCTCAGGCAAGCAGTCATTTATTATTTTGTGGTCCTCTAACTTTACCTGTTCTTGAGAGTTTGTGCAAGGCACATAATGGTCTACAACACTGTCCTCCTTGCTGCTATTAAGCAACAATGAAGAATGGGCAAACGAGTTTCCATTTTCTGCTACTGTTTTGTCCTTGGGCATACAGGAACCAGCACTGTTTTGCTTAGTGTTCCCATCAAGCTGACAGTCATCACAGTTAAGAGAATTTGAGTCTCTCTCACCAACTCCATTGACAGTCTGATAACCTGCGATCTCATCAACTATTGCAGAATTATTAAATCCTTCTGCACAGACATTCACCTTTTTAACTTCCCTTTTGTCACAATCATCCAATATAAGACATCGACAAGCTCGTTTAGTCCCTGTGGAGACTGCATCATTGTCCGACACTAAGCTTTTATGCTCCAATGATTCCTTCTCTGTTTTAGTAGGCAAGTCTTCTTCTGAACTGTTGGGTGCCTCTGAACGTAGACAGCGCTTAATTCTTTTCAAAACTGGTGAAACAGGTTCTGCTTGTTTTTTTTCACAATTTTCCACAGTTAGTTTATCAACATTATCTTTTTCCGAAGTAGACAGCCCTCTCTTTCTAGGGCTCACCCATGATTCCCGAGCACTCTGTTGTTTCAAATCAGTAGTTCTTCCACCGTTACTTCCCTTCTGAGTTTGCACAGACTCTGGCCTCTTCTTTGGTGACCTTGACCGTATTTGAGGATGGGGTGAAACTTCCTCTGGATGAGCAATACTACGGTTTCTTAATGTTCTACCACAGAAGTTTTCATCCAAACCATTTAAACCCACTGTAGATCTTGTAACACGAGTAGATCGAGAAGCAGCCATACTATGGCAAGTCCCTAAAGTATGTTCATCATGATCCACTCATTGGGAAACCTTCAAAAAAATATACACAAAACAGTCAGAAAAAATATTTAAAAAACACCTACAGACATAGCAAATACGAAGAATATATTGTCACAAATGTACCCAATGTAAAACTGAATATGCCTATGCATTAATACCACTTCTTTCTGTGGTATTTCCTTAGGGCATTAAAAAAGTTTTCCATCTAAGCTACAAAGTAGCTGACTTGGTATTTGTGGTTGTTCTGGCTTTAGTACTTGTGTGTGAATGTTGTCATACTTATGCCTTATGTAAGGTTGGAATGTTCCAGTTAGGCTCCAGTTACTAAACACACTATTTTTATGTATTGTATATATGATATAATGTATTGGTATTATTATTTAACTCTGGCCAAATGAGAGGTATCAAATCACATTCTTAATACCCCACAGTTATCAGTTACATGGTTTCACATACTAAGAAGGAAACCATTAAAACTGTATTTGCTTGCTCACCTGTTGCTTAAAAACAAATCGCTCGTAAATAACAAAACAGAATTGCAACTGTAATTTAACAAGGGATTTAAGAAAAAAAAAACCAACACACCAGTAAAAAATAGTTACAGTCATTAACAGTAGAAATGAACTAAAACATAATGCCTGAATCAGGATCATAAAATCATTCAAGTTGGAAAGGACTTTGGAAGGCAATCTAGTCCAACCTCCTGCTCAAATGAACATCAAGACTACATTCACATTTAGTTACATAGGACATTGCCCAGCTGAGTCTTGAAAACCTCCAAGTACAAATATTCCACAACTTCTCTGGGCAACCTGTTCCACTGTTTAATTGTCCTTATAGTGAAAATATTTTATCTTAGACCCAGGTGGGGCCTCCCCTGTTTCTGCATCATTTATATCAACAAAAAGCCTGGCTCTATCTTCTTAGTAATCTCCTCTGAGGTACTAGAAGGCTGCTTCCCTAGCCTTCTCCATTTTTAAACTTTTCATACAGTTGGTGAGATGAATCATCACCTACACTGGATTTAAATACATTCAGACTCAAAGCTAAGTTTAAAACATCCAGTTTGAAAGTGTCTGTATTTTAGATTTCAGGGTGAAATGTAGGAGTACTTGACTTGCCCAATCTCAGAATAACTTTTTTAATAAAAATCAGTTCAGTCTTACCCTTCTATCCATTTCATTTTTAAAAATTCAACGTGTCAAACTGCCTATCACCATAAACCTGCCATAATATCCATGATAATGAATAGATTCACATTTGTACATAATGGCATACCTTCCCTTTTCCATCTACCCAAATTCCAGATTATACAAACCTGTTCAACTGACGTATGATGTGAAGACCTAAAATTTTAAATGTGGAATCAAACCTTTTACACGTTATTTAGAAAGGCTGAAAATGACAAATGGAGGAAAATTGTTTCAGTAGGCATTTTCCATCTTCAGCAAAGCAGAGAAAAAAAAAAAAAAAGAGCATAAATTCTCACAAATCTATTATTTAGGTGTCAGATGGTCCCAGAGCAAAGAAAGAATGGGACAAGACCAGTACACCTCTTAAGCAATACAATTCTGTTTGACAATTAACAGTAATCACTATAGTCTGTTTAGGTATTCATAATGCAAGTAGTATTTCTTAATGAAAGTAATGTATCCTGAAAGTATTGCTTGGTATAGCTCTAGATACAACTGTATAAGACAGCACATCATTTTGTGTAATTGCCTTTTCTTCCTTACAAAGTGGAAGTTTTAAACGTTCTCAAAATCGCATTGTATTTGTGCTGCTACAACCTTCCTGCTTGTTAGCTATTCCCGCTGCCATACATGAATGCCTGGAAAGGTGCACTGTTTGTATTCCTGGAGATACAGGTAAAGAACTGCTATTGTACTAACTTCCATTTTGTCCATTTAAAAGTAACGATGCAGGACAAAGTGTGGGATGTCCAATGAACTTTGTCTTAAGAGAAAATATAAATAACAGGACAAACAGGAAATGGGCAAAACATCAGTAGTTGAGTTGAAGAGATAAAAAACCCATGTAACTATGCGTTGTCTATAATGGTTGTTCATACCTATTTTCCACATGGATAAACTTGCCTGTGTATTCTCCCCTTTTACACACAAGCTCAATACCTTCCGAAAAGTGATCTCAAACGTGAAAAACGGGGTCATTTAGATATTCCCTTTCACCTAGGTTGTTCTAATTAAGGCTAGCACACATTAAGGATGAGTAACTGCCATTTCAAATGGATACCAATAAAATAAATTAAACCAAATTCCAATGTACACTTTGGTGAGTAACTACTGCTGAACTCATCAGACACTAGAAATAATATGTAAGACAGAAATCTTTACTGATTTGCTGGTATGTTACTTTCTAAAGAAATACACCTTACATAACAAGTTAAAAAGTTATTATTTACTTAGTACAAAATGTAAAAAAACTTACCATTGCAAAACTAGAAGAAATATAAACTTCTGATATTTCATAGAGCAGACTCTCACTGCGCCACTCAAATAATATCAATCACCATTGCTGATATCCATGATGTAATCCAAATGCCTTTTTACTAGTTTATGCCATTGCATTAACAAGATTTTGAAAACTGTTGAGAAAAAGACAAAGGCATCAATAAGACATTTGAATTATTTCATTAAAAATTAAGACGAATGCAACAGGACATATAAAGAGTAACAAGTTTTTTAAGAAGCAATTATCAATTTTACAAGTGTCCTACAGAAAGAACAGTATGCTATAAAGCAATTAAGAATGTGAAATGCTAATTCAGGTTTCAAATGTAAAATATCTTTCTTGGTTATTTTTAAATGATTCACTGTATCACACCAAACGTGCAAGCAAATGAATTCACAACAGAGAGTCATGTGTTAGGGTGTTCAAACCTCAGAAGATATTTGAAGAGACATAAGAAAACAAGTAGTGAAAGATATTACTACAACTAATGAATTATGAAATGCATTGTCAAATATATCTTATAATTAGATACACAGTGAAAAACAATTATTTCTGCTATTTAATTTTAATCAGCTGAGCAGAACTCGAAACTTACATTGGCTCCAAATCCCTGAATAACCTTCATCTACATAATAGGAGTGAAATGCTTTCCAGAGTTCACATTAAGCACATTCTTCATCCAAGGAAAACAATGTATACTCCCTTGTTTATAGTGGAAGTGAACCAATTTTGATATTGAAAGACAGAAATAAATCTATGGATCCAAAAGCCACACAATGCTTTCAGTTGTCTCCAGAGTTTGGGCATCAGTGCCAATGCCCAACAGCTATTACTTGAAAAAACATACCAGGAATCGCATTTAAGAACATCTAGTACTATGGAGGCACCATAAATCACTACAGAATAGTGATTACTGAATCTTTCTTCATATTCTGTTGACTTCATAAAAGTGAACTTATTTTCATATTGACAATTCAGAAACTTCATGATGCGAAACACAAGCTGACAGGTTTCTCCACATTTTTCTTTCTACACAGTTATTATATTTAGATTATATACGCCTTCGGAAATTGTCTTCTTTACTTTCAACCTACTTATGATTTCGTACTGGTAAGAGCAGAAAACGAATTCCCCATTAAGTTGACAATTCAAAATATAAACTGAGCCAAATAAGAGGAGAAGATATTAACTATGTCTAGTTACAGTGAAATTCAATAATGAAAGATATTTCTACAATGATGTTACATGAAGTATCATGAATTCTATTATATGGATAACTAAATCAAATTAGATTTCAATTATTCAGTGGAATTTCTTAATTTAACAAACATCAGAGAACTGTCATAATAAAAGACAAATAAAGAATTGAAAATCAAGAAGGCAAGGAAAAACACTTGAAAATGCAAGAGAGAAATGACTGAAAGGAATGAGCAAAAAGGAACAGTTGCTACTTAGCCGTACCAGGAATGGAACCAGAAACAGTGAGAGATGAACTCCATAAAGAGCTCCAATATCAAGTGACTTCAGCCTGTGTCCATCCCCCCCCATCAATTTTCTTCTGTTTTTACTATCCTGGTATGTTCTCAGTTTTTTAAACCTATATTGTTGCTTTTCCTATAGATCCCTTTAACTGACAGGAAAGACATATATGTAGATACCAAAAGTAAAGAGAGATTTTGACAGATTTTTGCAAAACCCAAGTAACATACCCCAACAAAAATCCCATAGCTCAGTAACTCTGGTAAAATACAAAATACAGAAAAAAAGCCTGAAACAAAATATAACAGTGAGTCAATCAGAAGGAGGTCTAATCTCAAAAATTTTAATTACTTTACCAGTCCATAAGTAAAGAACATTCGCATAAGTTGTTTAAGCAACAGCTGAAATAGTAATGTCAGTCTTTCCTCAGATTTGTACACTTCATTTCCTCTAATTTTCTTTCCCCTAAAACAACCCTATTTTACTCACAGCAGGAAAGACACAACCCCTACTGTGCCTAGTCACCTTTGGGGAGAGCAAGAGCATTTTAGAAACAGCAAAAAGAATGTGTAAATATCACAAGAGGAGAAACGAAGGTGAGAAAAAAAAGCTTTACCAAAAACTTTAATCAGCATACACTGAAATGACTGCACCTTAATTACTGCTTAAAAACTAGATAACAACATTCACAAGAGCTTACTAAATGAACAATTAAATAACTTCTCCCAGAAGTTTCCTTGGAAAAATCATCTTGAAAAGAAGCTACTATTTCTTTACATTCCATAACCAATTAGAATGACTTTTTTCACCTGGAACAACCACATTTTCCATGACAGAAAAATTCAATGGAAGAGTAATTTAATGTTTTGGACACCACTCATTTTAGAAGATATTTATGAGTTGGAATAAGTAGTGCAAGGGAAACTAAGTATGCTTTTAGGTCTAAGTCATTCTTCAGGGAACCACATCAACATTTAAGAAAGAGAAGATTGCAATAAAGACTCAAAGCCTAAAGAGAAAGAATCAGCTAAGAAACATGGTCTGGTTTGCAAAGCCCACTAAAAATGAGGAAGTTATAGGTGCAAGTAGAATGTAATGCAGACAGAGACAAAGCTTTGAAGTAAGAAAGGGACTCTGCATTTGTCTCTTGTGGGGAAGGACCTGTGTAAGAAGTCAGCGAGCGAGTGTTGATCCTGAAACCTTATAGGGAATGGTTATACATTAATCAGTATGCAACTTCTTCAGAGTGAGACTGAAGTTCGACTGCTTACAGAAATTGTCAATACATCTTACATACAATCAAAAATTTGATGACAGCACAGGATGGAGTTTCAGGGTATGCATTTTAGCATTTGAGAACCCTTAAAGTGTTACATAGCTTTAGGCGCGCTCTACTGATATACACCATAGTCATATAATTACGCTAGAATTTTTATTTAACTTAACCAGAAGTCTGTTTAGCAAGGCTTGTGAATGTTGAACTGTGTGTGTGAAAACCCCTAGTAACAGAGAAAACAAATTTACATAGAGATGGAAACCAACAGTTAAAGACGGCAGAATGAGGAAACTCCTTCCTAAATATGCAGAATAACCKATTTCTTCTCTGGGTTAAGCCAGTACTGGGTATCTGGGAAACAAGTCGATTGTTTAAAGGAACCCCAAGAATTAAGAAACATGTACATAGTTAGAAGTACGTTCAATGTGGCCCTAAGCTACAAAAGAAATAGTAAAGAAAAGAGGTTAATATATGAACATACTGGGTATATCAGCATACAGGACCTGAAAGCAGCAAAGCAACAAAAGCCTCTACTATAATTGTGTGGTGGTGCTTTATATATATATATATATGGTACTTATAATGGATATATTAACATTACATACAACATTAAACAAACAAAAAAATTGTGTATTTGGGGTGAGGGGGGAAGAGACTCTTGCAACAGGAAAAAGTCTCCAATAGTTATTTGATGTCACTATTTTATGAAAATGGACAAAAGCTTCCACAACAATTCAGCCCTAGAAAAGAGAATAGTTTGTTCATCTCACCTAAAGTATAACGAATTATCATCTTATATGAAGAGAAACAATCTGTCCTCTTCCTGTTATTCTGAGTCTCATCTAATAATGAGTTTCCATTCATGCTCAATAATACTGCATGGTGATAAAGATTAAAACTTTTTCCAGTGTTCAGATATTGCAACTATGGATACCCAATAGCAATAGCACTCTCTAGTCCCATACTGCAGTAAACCCCAAAATTGCTTCAGAAACATATCTGTTATCAGTGTAGTTACCATTTACAAGAGCAAATGTGACACATATATAATTGCCCTCTCTTGTTTCATTTTCTTGCTGCTCTAGATCTGTGGGACCTTGCCTGTCTCTGGCTGAAAGAAATATTGCAGAATGTTTTATTTCAGTAATAAGACTCTTCGATCACACTTATTTCTGTCATCAGAACTTAGGAGTCCTTAACATATATTCTTTTTTTAGAACATTGTATTTTATTCTTTTAAAAATCTGTGTCGGATTTTACATTATCTTTTTCAAATTATAACACTTCAGAAGAAACATCACTTTTACACACATCTAATACTGAAAAGCAGAACATTTTCTGGGAAAGAAAACAAATCAAAACAAATCTATATCAATGACAATAATATGGTGTGATTAGAGAGTATAAGACTGTGCATAATTTAACTAGTTTGAGACAATGTACACTCAACTATTCTATATCTCATCCCAAACTATTTCTTGAATTTTGAAATCCTACTTCCATTGACCTCATGATTTTCTAGACTGCTATTACAATGCACTTAATATAACTCTATTAAAATAACTGTGACTTTCACATAAGAATATAGCAAAGTCTGCCATATTTCTGAACCTATAAACGTCTGTTTCTTTCAGAATCTCTCAGAAACCACTCTGAGCCACTGGCCGCTATTTATATTTTAGGAAACAGCAGTCCACTAGGAACTAACTTGTTTCTGGTCTATCTCAGTGCAGACACGAAACCAATGGCCAAAATTGGCTTTTCTCAAGCCTCTTTCTAAATTCCACTTCTCCCAAGAATCAATCAGAGTTGACAAAACCTGAGTTTGACCTGACCCTGTATCTGTAACTCAGTCTTCCACATTAAAGTGGTTTAACAAAGAAAAAGCATAACATTTATCATGAATCTCCTGTTTGTCATTACCTTCTATTATGAGCATGTCATAAATTTTTAACCAATTACTGCATCCATACACCAAGCATGCATGCACGCAACTAATTGTTAGCAGAACCCTGTACATGCTTCATGATATGGCTCTTGGCCAGGGGCACGAAATTACATCTTCTGGTTTTGCATTTTCCACAGAGAATTACACCAAAGGTATCTTGAAAAAGCTTTTGTATTCTGATTGCCTAGAGCCATCCTGATCATTACACCATTATCTTTCTTCTTATCAGCTATACACTCCAGGCCACATTATTTCAGTGACATAGAAAAAAACAATTAGACTTTTAGACATGCATAGTACTGCTTAGGTGTGTATCTCAAAAGAAAAGAATATTCAGAGATGACTTAAACTAATAAATAAACCCGGTGTATCTCTGTGGTATAGAACAGCAATTCTTAAATTCTCTGCAGAGCAGTAGTATGTTATTTAAAACAGTACATATTTTTAAAATTGAAAGTTTATTGTATAAAATGAAGACTGCAGAAGCTATTTATGTAAACAGAATCTAATCCCCTACAGAAGTATTTGCCCAAGACAAAAAATCAGCGTCTCTGAACAGAAGAGAACCTGCACAGACATCRGATTATCAGGGCTTTGGTTTATCTCCACATATAAAGCATATCACTTCCTAGCAAATGGTATTACTAAATCAGGGATGAATTCCATTTAACAAATTATATTCACCAGTCTATCACATCTAGAGCATGCCAGCATCTCTTCCCACACATCCTGAGCTTAGCATAACTACATTAGCAAGAAAATAGTTTTCTGGAGAAGGCACGATATTTTTCTGATTTTACATTACATCAAAATAAGCAATACTTTCAAATGATGGAAATAACCCCCACCAAAGACATTACAAAGATCTTACTTGAAATAATACATAACAATAAGCAACTTAAAGCTATAATGAAAGCTTAAATGCAATAAAAGTAAAAATAAATAAATGTTATGAGGCTCCATGGTCTGGAATTACTCTGAGATTTCAGCCATCTCTGACACAGTAAGATTATATTACACATGGTCAAAATACAGTTTGTCAAAATGGGACTACTTATATTTAGTTTATCTTATATATAAGGATAGCAAGATGAAATAAAGGAAATAAAGAAAAAAAAATTTAGAATAGTAGGAAAAAATTATCAACAGTTTTTAAAAGTTATAGCACTCCAAAATAGCAGGCACATGCTTTACCAAAAAACTAAAACTGGCAAAGAACCAGCACAGAGAGTTCAATATGCTGATTTTCTTCCTTAAAATAGATGGGTTCACCAGGCCAGACAAACCTATTCTTACGTAAGAGGAAAAAAAAAAAATCTTTAGAAAGAATCTTCTTATGGGAAAAATTGTTCCTAGTTCTTTGTGGAAAAAAAAAAGAAGTAATGGAAGAGTAAGTGAGTAAGCTGAATCTGGTACTTAAATAATAGGATGTGTGAAAACAAACAAAAGTTTAACCTCCTCCTCTCCATCACTGTCTTACATTGACCCCTCCTTCTCTAAAACCACAAAATAAAGAAAAAGGTCAAACCAGCAAGTTATATGACAATGACTAGCAATGCACATCTGTTCCTTTGTATCTCTTCCAGTCAGCAGCGGCTTATCAAAACGGCTGACTGCATTGGTATTTCTCACTCTTCTGGGCTACCTACATGAGGAAATTTATTGGGAGGATGGGTACGATAGAGGCATCACCCCTTTTCCAGCCAAACATTCCAAGATAAGGTTGCAAAGTTACTTCATATAAAACTAAATATGAATTATACAAGTGTAACTGTACAGCAGAACTCTAGAAAAGTAACCACTCTATCAAATTCCTTCTCCTTACAAACCCTAAACTGCTTTCAGTTTCTTATATCTTGGCCAAATTAGAGTTTGCGCTGAAATCATACATTGAAGCATCTGCCTCAGACTGATATTCCCACCCTGCTGCCTCTCCCCTCAACTCTCAGTCAAAATAATTAGTCATTTCTGTGCACAAATACGGATATATTTTTAAACCCTCTTACTGCTTAAGACACATCTGACTTTTTCTTCAAAAAGTTTTTCTACCTCCATGTTTTGGAGTAAGAAATTGGAATTTGGCATAGAGAAGCATTTGCCTGAGAACAAAAATCCTGGTGGAGCTGTGATGAAGGCAGGCTAAGGGGAATGGTAAACATGAATGGACAGGTAAGGAGAGCAGCTAAATTAGCAAAGTGAGTGGATGTTGACTGGAGAAGGAGACAGATGGGAAATCCTGAAGAACTGCTAGAAGACAGAAAGATCACAACTGTGAAAGAGGGAAACTGGAACTGGGAATAACTGGAAGCAGCAGACAGGCAGACCCGACAGAACCTGGRATCCTACCTAGTCACAACTAATCTATACAGATCACCACAGCACCCATCCCAATGATGTGTCACAAATACTTGTGACAACTCTGTCAACACAAATATTTCTGCAACTATACTACAAAATGAATCTACAAATAGTTCTGAGATGAAAATACCACGTTTTCTTTTTTTCTTTTCAGATGGGTCCAGATGGATCAATTTTTCCTGTGGGTCATATTAAAGGACAATGTGCTGCAGCACAAGAGTGGGATCAGTGGCCAGAACCAAAGGTGAAGATGTGAACTTTGTAAGGTGGTACCAAAGCCCTAGGAACAATAAACTACATTCCACATTTCAACACACCACCTAGTACTGCTTCATCTTATCAGAAAAATGCAAAGAAGGATCAATTACTTTGACACCATTTAATACAAATTGCATTTATCATAAACAAAGACAGTAGCCTTAACCAAACAGCCTCACCAAACTTACTAATCAGTCAATAAAGTAACTGTTGTCTGATACAATTAACTTACCAAGAAAACTAAAAACAGACTACACAAACTTTCATGTCCCACTTCAAAAAAATCACACTTAACCTCACTTATTGGCCATCACTCTATATCCTTCTCACTCCACTCCTTCATCCTAGGTGAAAGTCCCACTCTAAATTATAATATGCTTTTCATGTGAAACCATTCAGCTGCTAAATAGCTTTGCTGTTATCCAAAGAACATCTCCTGTGCAGGATTACCAAAACATGTGACTAACATCTTTGAGATACATTAAATTACACAGGTTCTTGAAAAGCTCATTATAAAATTAATTACACTAACTTCATTACAGTAACCATTTATCAAAATGTTATTCTAGCAGAATAGACTCCAGAAGTATTTAATCTCTTAACCACAGTTAGAACACAGTTCTATACCAATAAATAGGAAAAATACGATTTATTTCCTAATGAAGTTATTATTGCAATATGCAGAAAATATCAAGCATAAAAAGACATTTCTTTTTTCCTACAGGTAGGCTGCAATTGTAAGGGGTCATCAAGTACTTAATGACCCTGCTAACAGCTTACAGATGAAAAGGAAGCTGATGAAGAAAAACAGTGCTCCTTTACTTTCTTAAAAGACCAAAGATAAACCAGTCTGTTCATTTTTGTAGAATACTACACTGGAAATACCTACTCCGTCTGATTTACTTTTGGAACAGTGATTGCAAACATGCTACCCTATGAAGTACACTGTAATGTGTACATTGGATGAAATACTGTACAGAATATATTTTTATCCCAGATGATTTTCAGTCAAGGGCATGCATTTGAAAGATATCAATTAATATACTTCTTTATATGCAAAACTACAGCATCAGCTACATAAGCCTCAGAAGGCTATCATGACAAACACTGATGTACAAGATAGAGCAGTACTACATACACTCTTTGTTCAGCCTGTATTTAAGTGTTCTGAATAAAAGACCACTATGCATATTTCAGCCTACTTGGACTTCTGAAGTTTCAACTGGCAAGTATTGAAGGTGTTTTAAGTGCATTATCAACTGCATTTTTTAAAAGCTCTTAAAGTAACAGTGACCAGCCACTTTCTGTTTGATTGCTGTCCTGTCTCTGGGCACAGAAAAAAACCCTTTCAATAAAAACATTATCGTATACCTTTTCCTTTTAATTACAGCATACCTACTGGTAATAGAGACCTTGATTTAAAAAACCCAAACTTTATTTTAAKAGTGGTCCCAGTTCAATGAGTATCTTACTTTGTCTAGCTGCTTCTGACTACATCCAACTACTTGCAGATAGGATAGCTGGCCAGAATTTCCTTGATTTAACAGTACAATGGCAGTCTATTTTCCTTTTGTATTCTAATACATATATTTCAAATAGGACTATGATTGCATCATGTGTAATTCTGCTTTGCCTGATTGCTACTTTGCTTTCTTCTCTTGCTCTGCTCAGAAAGCCTTTGTAGGCCAGTACACTCACTGAAAAACAATACGTTGCATTTAATTTCCTGGGGTTTCTGTTTTCTGCCTTGCCTATGCTTACAGTACTAACTGGAAATACAAAGAAAGTTCTGTTTGGCCTGCATTTACATTTAAACCCTCAGCCTTTTAGTTACTGCTTATTTTCTCAATATGAACATTTCTTTGTTTGAACACTTTGGCATAAAATGCCATTATCACCCTGTAAAAAACCCAGAAGAAGAATATTTTTTTTTTACTATAACTACAGGTCTTTGCTTTTCTTGTGATCACTGAAAAATAATCTTTAGGCTTGCTCTATTTACATTTTTCATCTAGATGCAGACTTGCTCATTAGTTTTGCAGTTTCTACAGCCCTTGGCACAGTAAAAACTCAGACCAGACTGATTCACACTTTTTTAGCCTTTAAAAGTCACAAATTAATTATCTTGAAAGACTCAGCCAGAAGAGTAAAACTTTTCACACAGTACAACTACGCATCAGCTGTTTTTTCTCCAGGTATCTTATTAACTTGTTGAATATACATATTTTATAGATCTAAAATGCATTTCTAAGCACTTCTGAGATTTTACACTGTTACTCTAAACCCACCATCAACCTGTCAACACATTGCTGAAATACAATTACAGTTTACTCTCTGCATGCTTTTCTTTTTGCTTCCTTTACTCAACTTTGTGAGATAAGGAATACCCAGGTATTCTGCTTTGACTATTATTGTTCTTCAGCGTTGTTCTGTTTTGCAATACTCAGTTCATGATTTCCTGCACCTACATGAGACAATTTACTTTCAAAACTATGTTCACTGTTCAAGCATAAAATGAAAGACTGCCCACAGAGTGAAAAATTCATTCCAATTCTATTATCCCTTCCCACTTGCTGAATACTTTATCAAGCACTTTCTAAATATGTTCCATGCTCCAGATACTGAGATGTTGCAGTACATTTACAGAGCAAAAGGGACTTATCTATTATCGCCTAAGCACGTGAACATACCTGTCACCTATGCACATATACACTCAATTCCCTTTGTATGTTAATTGACTATCCATTTTCAAAACTTCTTCCTCATTAACTTTAAAAGCAAATCAATTATTTTAAACTTTATTAATTTCAAACCTCTTTCCTCACATTAAGTCAGACCAAAGGTCTATCCAGTCAGTACTCTGTCTCCAACAGCAGCCATAAGCAGACGGCTAGGGAAGAGCTGCTGTATACAATACCTTTCCAGCTTCCAACTTTTTTAGCTCAGGGTCCTCTCAAGTCATACATGATTTCTATCTATTTATTAAACTTCAATGGATTTCTCTTCCATGAATTTTCCCGGYCTTCCCTTGAGCACCCATAAATTTTTAGCATTCAAGCTATCCCACCGATGTATTTGTAGAAGAGAATTCTAACTCTTCATTTTTACAAGTGGGTATAAAGATCCATAACCTGCGAAAAAGGAAAGGCTGCAAGGTTAGATATCCAATGCAACTCTCACAGCAACTTCAGTTTTAACTCTTTCTCCTTACTGCTTTCAATTGTATTTTTTTTATTGGYAGAATATAATTTTTGTGTTTTACTCAGAGCTCCACCTTGTGCTTCACTTTTTATGACTTTCTCTATATACATTTTTCCAGGAATGAAGAAAAAAAAAAGATCCATGGTTAAACAAAGTATGCCTTTGCAACTACAATGTCATGGATGTTTCAAATGATACACTCGATACTAGTAACCTAGGTATATGTTTGCAGTTTTAATCTACCCTAATAGACTTCAAAGTTTTAAATAGCATGTTGCCTTTTCTTATTTTAATTTTCTGGAGCTGAAGTAATTTCTGACAGCTCTGACTTTCACCCTTTGTCTCAAGATGATAGGACTCATAACTACTACTGATTTTGTACTTCATCAGTTATTAATTCAATAATACAGTGCAAATTATGACCACATTTTAATAAAACAACAATTAGAGCATTTGAACTTTTATATAAAATATGTCTGGCTATGGTATCTAAAATTCTTAATAATAACTATTTCYAAAAATAAAAAGGAGATGCTCATCCTACCATTCCTCGCAATTACCCTGTAACAGCAGGTAAAAGGACTGAAGAAACATAAAAAGGCTATTSAAGTTCCAGGTTCAGCCACTAGAGAATTTCTCAAAGCACAAGAACAAAGGAAAGAGAGCTACCATCTACCTTCAGCATATTTTATCACAGATTCAGGCAACAGGATGRAGCTGCCAGAAGCTGGGTCAGAGAGTGCGAATTATATAGTTTCCATACCTATCCTAAGCAAACATTAGCAGATTGCCAGAGTTCAGACAGTTTCCTAAATGGCTAACCCATCACAGCAGTACAAAATCTGCACTTGCAGTTAAGTTCTCGCTCTCCACAGGCACGGGCTTTGCCTCTGAAATGTACACCAGATTGTCCACACACTGTATCAAGTGACAACACATTTAAAAACTTCTAATTTTAAGAAATTAGACAAAGCTTGGACTAAATGGCTAAGTTATTTACTATGGACTTACATACTGACTTACACAAATATAATGCAAAATGGATTTTTTTTCTGATTTTTATCCCTCTGAAACATTCAGTTACAGAGATCTGATTACTCCACATACTTATTTTTTACAAGACCAAAACCAATTTGACCAGTAGCTTTCTGAGTTTGCCACAGATATGGTTTGGAATCTTTATAGTATGAATTTGAAAACAATCAATAAAAGCAGTTACAAAGCTAGAAATCACATTCATTCACTTCGAGTGTCATATGCACATCTGCATTTATAAAGATATCAAGCAGAAGACTCTACATAGCTTTTTTTAATAATAAATCGCTTCCAGTTTGCCAGTCATGTCCTAAAAAAGCCTTACTGACCCTTTCTAAGGCACAGTGTTTTCCAACTATTCTAAGGAATTTAACAGTGCTACGTCAAACCAAGTGCTATGCTTATTCCTTACTTAGCACCTCTGAAGAGCTGACATCAAGTATTAAAGATTAACTCAACAAATGTAATTTACATGCCATCCATAAAACTGCTTAACCTTTTTTAAAATATTATAAAAAAATAACTGTCAGTTCTTAGAGAACATCTAAAATTTCTGTATAAAGATATGAAATTATTCAGCTATGAACTGTCTTACCCACAGCATAATGCTGTAGCCATAAAAGAAAAATAAATACAGTAAGAATATAGTCCCTAAGCAGCCTTTGCTGTATCTTGAATATACAAAGCCCTCATAACTCAATGATCTATTATCTCTCCCAGGGCAATAAGCAATTAAACACATTCCTTTCTTGATAACAGGAGAAAAAGAAATACGGAAAACCCCTATACCTTTAAAAATTAGTTTCACTAGAAACAAAGAAAGTACTGAAATACAAGCACCATGTATGACATGGCAGACCTGAGGACATACCTTTGCTGTACACTCCCAAAATTAATGGATACTTTATTTGCCTTATGTCCTTGGTGTTCCACATACAGAAGCTATCCCAAACCTTTGATTATTCTTGTTGCCTTTCTCTGTACTAAGTCTAGCAGACAGATCAGTGCTCGATAATCATATTCAAAGCATGGCCTATGTATGTCATGGTTTTTTACCACAGAATAGTAATGTTTTATGTTATGACCCCTTTCTACTAATACTCAACGCTATTTACTTTTTTTGACAGGTAGTGAAAACTGAGTTGATGCTTTTACAGAAATGTCTATCAGAACACTTTCCTGAGCAGTAATAGCTGATTTAAAGTCAGGGTTGGGTTTTTTTGCATGAAGTTRTTTTATTCTCACGCATTACTTCACATTTCTGAAAATGAATTTCTGCTTCTATTTTACCACCCATTCACTCAGTTTTGTGAGATCCTTCTACAACTCTGACTCAAGACAGTGGTGAAATCAAGAGTCATCAGATTTGTATCATCTCTAGACTATTATCAGAGTAGAGGGKTTTTTTTTCTGCAATCACTGAAATAATTTTATTAAAATATCACTTCTCTGTGTTTGATTGAAATTAGCAACTCTGACCACCTTCTAACATTTAAAACACCTGCTTATTTTGACTGAAAATCCCCCTCTTAAATTATCTGCCAGCTAATGTGGCACTACTTCCTTTCTGGAGTTCTGCATGCACACAGTTTGGATTATCCTTGCTCAGTTGAGGAAAACATTAAAAACATCTCTTTATTCACTCTTAGTGGTGAGGAACAGCAACTCTACAATGTCTGTGTATTTAAACAGCCACTAAAGAAATAAAACTGTAAATCTATGTGTGAGTTAGCAGAATCATAATGAAAAATATGTTGTGCCAGTCCAGGAGCCTATGTTGAAGGTTACACATTCACTGACAATGAAGGTTACAAAGATCCAATGGCAAACACCTTCTTCAGTGACTGAACCCTCTTTCAGCAGTTGGCTTGATTTAGAAAGGTTTCTACTGTTACCCCAAGTGGGTGACTCTCATGAGGATCTCGACATTTTGCATCCTAATTACTGCAATGCTCTTTTCTCTACCCCTGCTCCACTTATATCCATTTAGATACTTCTCCAAAGAGCATTTCCTTAGTTTATTGCTTTGTCCAGGGCACCACTTTCCCTGTATCTTTCTAACACAGCAAACGGAGCCACACCCATCTATCATCTCCTTATCAAAAGGGTTGATTCACACTCGGTGAGCCTTCAATCATTCTCTCTTTAATTTTGCAACAAGACTTCCCAGGTGAGGTTTCATTTTACTGTTAAGTGATTTAATCTACAAAAAGGAGCAATCCCACTCCCCTGTAACTCTCAGGCACATCATCCTGATTTTTCCCATGCATTTGCTTTAGTATTCAATCCGATCTCACAATGAGCTGATTTAGGAAATGCAAACCCCTACAAAAGAGCCATTATTTTTCTGCTGGTTTAGCTCCCTAAACAGGCTTACTGTAATGGTCAAATGAGCACAGGTGCCAGTGGAAAGCAGGGGTCACAACTATGTATTTTGGTGACAGATAGCCATTGGATCAGCTTAGCTGTCATGTGAAGCCTTACTCTCAGGCTCTCCCTTATGCTTTGTAAGCATAAGCAGCACAGTTACTTCTTTTAACTTGGAACTCTAATCTTCCATGATGAGGATAAAAATATTTTATAACTGATGCACAGGAAATAATTCAACCWTCTTACTGTTTCCATCTATCTGTATTGCCCAGATATAACCTATATTATACTGGAATTGTGAACTCCTTGGGGAAAACGTTCTTCATGTCTGCTTCTGCAAAGCAGGGGTCATAGCATAATCCGTTTTACTTTATTTTCATTCTGTTTTACTGTTCACTCGAATATAAAACTGTTAAAATTCTACTGAAAATTTAATTGAAATTCAGTTGATTTAAGTCTTCACTGACAGAACCTGAGGCACAAAAACGGCATCAGAGAAAAAAAAAATATACCTTCTATATTCTGATTTGTTACTGATTCAAACTCTTGGGCTCTTTTTGGTATCTTCTCATTATGGAAAATATAATCAGTGATGGTCAAAAAGAAACAGTTGTCCAGACTTCAACAGAAGTTAATTTCTAAGTATAAGAAAAGCAAACTTTTGTTTCAAAGCAGTGACAAGAGCTAACCAACTAGGGAAGCTGTAACTGTAGCCCACACACAGTAAAGGACACACTTAAGGGAGGATAAACAAACAGAACTTAAATTCTAGCTCATGCCACTTCTGCAAATCAGGCCTATTGACAGAACGGATAGGATGAGAAGAAACGTCCACACGATTATTTGGTACAAGTGATATAACAAAGCTATGGTGACACATGAATCAAAACTGAAAATGGTACCAAGAATATTACACAGTAAGCCTCTCCAGAGCTCTCCTGTTTCTCATGGAGAATCTCCTGACTTTTTGGGATGGTTTCTTTGGGAGAATTTCTTGGGCCAAGTAAACACAGATATACAACAATCTAACAAGAGCTTTTTAAAAAGGCAGCTGATCTAACTGCAACTACATTTAATTATGAGCTATACCCTAAAAGCAGGACACAAAGGTCTGATCACCAGTTACCTCTCAAGTGGAAAATCAATGAGACATGAGTCACACTGGATAAAATGACATTAACTGGCCTGCCTTTACCTCCATAGCCCTGCAAAAGATTCCCTCTCCACGTTCAGAATTTCGATAGGATAAAAAAAATAACCCTTTGAGCAATATAGGAAGTTTCAATAAAAMCACTTCTGGGCTGTAATTAACCAGAGATATTTTCAGATCATGAGTGACATAACTGAAATTCACAAATATTAACAAGAAATTAATTACCTATACTGTTGGTGTGTGGGTTTTTTGAGGGGTAGTCATAAAACAACAACAACAACAACAGACTGCCTAGATCCTAACATAAAGAAATCTGTTCCTTTACATTTACACACTTGGATAATTTGAATGGTCCTGACAGCAAACTGCACTCCATAAAGCAATCCATTTATGAAAATAAAATATAGAGGATTCTTGAGGATTTGCAAAATTCTCTTTGTTTCAACAACAACTAAGACCTTCAAACTACATGTCAARAACCACACTGAGATAAGACTTAGCATCTAAAAAGTCTTGAAATGAACTGTAAAGTAGGAAAAGAAATCTGTAAAGTAGGAAAAGACTTCGCTTTGGGGTGGCAGGGTGGGGAAGCTTTATTTGCACTAGCACATCATACAAAGAGTAAATGTTTCTCATTGTCCTTTCCAGCACTGGCTGTGAGATGGCAGCTATGTGAAGAACCTTTTCCATCTGAAGTATCTTAGGAATCCTCTTAACAAAGGATCAGTGGATTCCCAATTATATGATCCAGAGAAATTCTCAGCTGACCTCACTGAAGACAAATGAGATAACTACACTTTGTTCTGTTAGAAACCACTTCCTCACAGATGGATTTAAAACTATGCAAGCATATATGAAAAGTAATTGCATTACTGCAGCCTCCACAATGACACTGTGAATAATGATTTTTTCAGCCTTTCTGCATTTTTTGCAATGCACTGGATATAGCAGAATTTCCAGAAAACGGATGCAATAATCACCATGATTCTGCTAAAACCAGAAAACTAGTTTAAAAAAAAATAAATCATAAGCTGTAGTGGCTTTCTATTTTGCCTATTTTTCCAGGGCAAAATAAATTAAAAAAAAATACAGAAAAGTTGTTGACTGAGGATTGAAAAGAACTGAGAACATCTGGTTAGCTTCCTTTTTTCCTGAAGCTGAGCTTTTGAGGAAATACCTAAACAACAGTGCTGGCAGCATAGCAAAGCACAGAAACATTGTCAAATCTTTTCAAGTGACAATTTAGACAGAGTAGATACTAACAAAAGCAATATAATCCTGTACACCTAACCAGTAAAACTTGCTGCTAGTTATACTCTGACTTCCAGAGACATGTACAGAGAAAGCGCAAGTAAATGAAAATAAGGTAGTGGGTGGAACAGAAAACATGTAGCAATATATTCTAACTGCAGAATGATTAATGAAATACAATTTTTAAAGTTGCCAAAGAAATTTTATACACTTGGAAACAGAAAAAAACAAGCAAACAAACCCCAGCATCTGTTGTAATGTTAACAGATTCCCACTCCAAGTATTTTAGTCAGCCACTGCCTATACACTCCCCCAGTCCACTCTGCAAGAAATGCTTCTCCAAWCTCCAGGTTGAAACAGCCTTTTTCGGACAGTTTTGTCTGACAATTTCTTCCCCGTTACAGCTCTTCAGGTGGAGCTTAGGGAATAGGTGCATCTGTCTCTGCCTAAGACTTAAAGCCTTTGTGCCCTTACTGCATGAGATACTGTGACCCCTTTAGAATACTCTTCAAAAAAGCCTCTGTACTCCAGTGATACATATAAGGAAAATCCCTGGAAGACTTAAAATATTTGAGGAAAGGAACAAATTCCTTTTCTGACATCATTCTAATACAGTGAACAGTGTTTGCATTCTTTCTGTATTGATTTTTAGAAATAGGATTCTCATTAACAGCTTTGAGATCACATTTATTTAACTGAAATAAAGTATATGAAACCACTAGAACTAATTTCCCCCATGTCCTGCTGCATTTGCACCTATATGTAAGCAAACATTGCTTCAGGATCTAAAACCAGTACCATGTCAGTTACCAACACTTTGTTTCTCAATGGTTTAGTGACCAATTTCCCATCAATTACAACAAACAGAATGATAATACCCTGTAAAGTTAAAGTATATAYAAAGTTTAATCCGTATCATTGGTGAGATGGAAAAATGCCCTAAAAGCCTAATTACAATTAGGCAGTAATAGATTGAAAGCATTATTTTATTGAAATCCTCTACACTCTTTTTAAACATTGAGAATGTGATAGAATTTGTTTCACTTTAACCCTTTTCCTAATTACAGAGCACATACATATGTGACACAGAGTCTATCCTTCATTCGTCATTAAGTCCAAGGCAGCTTTCTCAAATTTCAAAAATCAGAAAAGCTTGAACAAGGTCACATGGAATGTAGGCAGTTGATTTTGAACAGAAAAAGTGCAGAATAATTCATTAAACTGAATTTGGTTCAAAACACAGTTTTATCAAATTGTCCAGTACATTTAACCCTAAAAAGCTTTAACAACTCATTTGTGTCAAGGTTAGTTCTTCCAATGTAATCAAATATTTTTAAATCACCTAAAAAAAATCTCAAAGGAGAAATTTTGTTTAAAACTAGTATATGTAGTGGAAAGGATACATTTCTGTTCAGGCTTTTCCATATTGTGACTATTACACAGCAATGGGCATTAAAGACTGAAATCAATTTCTAATTCATGGAACACAAAACAATTTTAAATAACATCATATTTATATAACAAAYTCTTCAGGAACCTGAAGATACTTTATAAGTGATTATTATCCCTCAAAATACATCCCTCTGATAATAATCATTATCTCTATTTTACAGAAAGAAGGTGAAGTTGCATGATTTGCTCTGTTTCAGAGCGTGGAATGCACCTGATTCCCTGGCTCCCTAGACTTAATCTTTTGAACTTTGCCTCTCTTCAATAAAGTCTTCTGAAAGACTTTGACTCTAGCTCAGTTTATTTCTATTGGATCATAAAAACCACATAAAGGTATGTCAAAGATATTAAATCTACAATGAAGACTATATTAAAGTTATTTTCAATATTACATTACAGAAGGCTTTAATAAATGCTTTATAAAAAAAACTTCAGTGAATATATTTGATTATTTTTTTAAAAAACTAAATCTTACAAACTGTCACATCACTAATTTTTTTTGCTCCACCATGAAGTTTTGTTTCGCTTTTTTAAATCATGGCCAGCAAAATTACAAAAATCATAAAAATGTGGAGAGATCTAATSCTGACAAGTCATCCTACCTCCTGTGCCAAGGACAGACCAACTATATCTAAATCACCTCTAAAAGGAGGTTATTTAACCTTTTCTAGAGCACTTTCAGCAATAGATATCCCATTACCTCCCTCAGATATTTAACCCTGTGATTATCTATCCAAAGAGCTGGAAAGTTTTTCTTAACATTGAAATCTCCTTTTGTGCTCTTTAGGACCATTATTTCTTATCCTACCTAGAGAGAAGAGTTTATTACATTCTTCTCTGTAGCAATCTTTACCATATTTGAAGCCTATTATTATGTCTCCCCATCTCTGCTATAGACTAAACAAGTGCAATTCTTTCAGTCCTTCCTTAAAGGTCATTATTGCAAATCTTCTCTAAACACTCTTCAATTGGTCCAAATCTGTTTGAAGTTGAGTAACAAAAATGGAGACAGTACATCATCTGAGGCCTTACGCTGAGTACTGCAGAAGAATTTCATACCTTACACGGAACAATCCTGTTCATATACCCCAGTATGACTCCTGGKTTTTTTTATAGAACTGTCATGACTTCTTTGTGTTCATTTTGTGATACAGCTGCTTATTTGCAGAACTGTCGGTCAGCCAGTTGTTTCTCATATTTAAGTTTATTGTTGCTACCCAAACATATTATTTTGTTTCTCTTTACTGAACTGCATCCCATATAGTTCAGGTCATTCATCCAATTTGTCAAGACCATTTCACACTCTAATGCTTATATTCCCTCCCAGATTCRTACTGTCCAGGCAGTTAATAAATCTGCTTTGTTCTATCATCCAGGTCACAAATTGAATGACTAAACAGGATTAAATTCAGAAAATACACCTGCACAATTCCACTCAACRCATGCCTTCAATTTGAAATGTCCTTAGAGCACTTAATTAATAAGTAACTAACCAGCATGGCAAATCTTCTCTGACAGTATCTATTTTTGGTGTTTCTAGATTCTTTAGCTGTGGAGATAAAATTCCTAACTTCAACACTACTGTACAGGCAGAGTATCTTTCAAACACAAATATACGGGGGAGGCTCTACCACCCTCCTCCCCCTTTAATGTATTTGTACGCTGCACAGTAACCCAGCTCCTCCARTTTTGAATTCGGGCTATATCCCCGTTTTCCTTTCCTACAAAGACACTTCAATTCACAAAAAAAGATCACTAGCTCTGAAAAAATCAGATCTTATATACATATATGCACACACCAATAAAACAAAAACAACAACAAAAAGCAGGGTGTTACCATTCACGTACCAACAGGCAAACTCTCAAGAACACTCATTTCCTTTTTGACTTTTATATTTTCTAACTAAAATAAGTGTTTTAAACAAAGTTCAAATCACTACATTTTAGGGACACAATCAGGTATTTCTCATGACAAAGAGACAAAATCCCACTGCTCTACGACTGACATATTCTCTAAAAGGTAAGCTTTTACTCTTCTTAGCACTAGTTTGGCACATGTGCACCCACTAATCAAAACAAATACTTGTGTTTAAATACTGTATTTAAATCTGAACTAGTAAAAACATCTTTAAAATCCTGGACAATCAAATTGTCTATCTTGCTAACATTCATATTCCTATGTCCTATGACAAAGTTCAATAAACCAGAAAAAATGGAGAGCAGTTAAYGGCAATCTAATAGATAAAGCATCGCTACAAGGAGAATCAACTGTTTTTTGAAGCAACAAGACACAAAGCAATCAGCTTAATGTAAAGCAAAAATATTTAAATTGAGTATCAGGTAAAACTTTAACCATGGGGTGATGAGCTGCTGAAACAAGCAACACAAGGAGGAACTTCGTCATCAGAGGGAATGATCTCGGTTCACTTCCAAAGGGCAGAGGAATGGACTAGCTTACCTTTCTGTATTTCTACGTTTAACTGAATTCATTATAAGCATCAAAATATTAAAGTAACTTTAAAGATCAATTATTGCAAGTTAAGCTACTAAGGTTTTTGTCTGAAGGTATAAAAAACTCTTRTACGACAAATTGTCTGTATAAGAGAAAGCAGTTAAATGCAAACTGTTAACTAATACACAAATTTTGAACACAAACTGTACAGATTATCAACCTAGTATGCTACAAAACCAAAACCAAGTATATTGATTACAAAGCTGCACTTAATCAGAGAATCTTTTTAAAAGTCTTTTTGTTTGAAAAAGTGTCCAATAAGAAAGAGAACACACTATTTAATGTTCAGCTCTGCATTTCTTAAGTGTTTTACGAGTTAAACAGAAAGAAGGTTTTCACAAAACTAAAATAAACTCTCATGACAGTAGTTCTACAACCAAGGCAGTTTTTGAAGCAGAAACCATATTTACAATGTTCTTAAAACAAGAACAATATAGAGTGCAAAGTTTACCAGAAGCAAGTTTTTATAATCAGCAGCTTGATTTCCAGCAAAGAACACTTAATTTGGAAACTAAAAATAAAACCTTCCTCACTACAGAAGTGAGAAAGTTTCTCACTTTATGCAACTTCACTCCCGCCTACAGAAGTGGCAGAATTTTTCTTGTTCAAGGCTTTTAAGGACAAGTTCTACAAATATTTGTCTGGAATAATCTAAGTACCTTTAAACCAACTCTAAAGAAGAGGAACAATAGGTCTTACAGTACTGCATTTCTAGAACTGTGAGTGCAATGTAAATCTACGGATATRAGTGAGTGCTGAACACTTGAAAAATGAGTTCTCTCTTGCAAATCTAGTTCTTTATGACTGGAGAGACCCGTATGATCAGTTCCCACACAATGCAAAGACTTCCATTTTTGGGAAAACCAAAACAAAGCAAACCCCAATCGATTAGCCCTAGAGAGCTTTTCAAATGTGAAAGACTAATTTAAAAAACAAGAAAACCCCCACAATTGGAAGTAGGGCAGACTGCAAAGACTTCTGTTCCAACTTCCTGAGTACTTTTAGAAACGTTAAGAAAACATTTCTTATTTCCCTTATCCAACAAAGTGGTAAAAGAGCAGAGTAGAAGACTTTCCACCTTGTATCAACCAGACAACTCTTACTGACCAGAAGTCAACCTAATCAAAGTACCTAGAATGATCTGGAAGAACCAGAAACAAAAAAATCTTTAAGTCTCTTGGAAATATTGGGAGAGTAAAGCCTTCATTCTGTACGAGACTATGGACAGCAGACTGGAATCTCACTACGTAAGTATGTTAGAAACACTAATAAATATCAGAGCAGTCATGTGCTGTTCAGCTGTAGAACATAAGCCCATACTAGGATACATTCCCAATATTTTGTGAAATAGAGATCTAGTTATTTTTGCACATTAGATCTGTAATAACACTGAGCTCAAAAACCCTATTTGCTATYTCTGTTTTTCCAGAAATGTTAAAAATTATGAGACAAAACATATAATTGAACTTCATGACTAAATAGCTTAGTAACTAAGCTATTTAATRCAGCCCATTTCTTAGTAATTATACACTTGGCGCATGCAATGCAAAGGAAAAATTGTTTCAGTTAATAGTGGTACAACTGAGAATTGCAACAACTAGCTATATTGGACTAAATAACTAGACACATAAACTATCAACAGTATTTCAATTTAAGGTCACAACTGCTGCTCCTCACTGACACACACGGTTGTACTGTGTAACAGTCCTTCACAAAAAGCCTTACTGTAAATTCAAGACAGAATGTTTTTATGAAATAAGCATGACAGTGCTGGAGAAAGCCTGCAACCAAAGTTGTTCAGGTTCTGAATGACTTGCTAGAAGTCACATATTAAAGTAAACTACTAACTGCTGACCCCTTCTAAGGCAATGGGAGTTTCATGAGTGACTTCAATTGGGTGAAAATTTCACCTCATAGCTATTCTTTTGAACATTTTACCACATACTCTTTAYTTCAAAAGAACTGCATTTTTCTCCCCTACTGTTTAACACACACCATCTTTTTTTTTCCTTAAATGAACTTTTTTCCACTTCTGATTAAGCAAATACTAGTATTATTGATCTGAAAGACAGCACAGTAAGATTAAAAGATACTTGAAAACAAACTGCAACAGTAACTTGTCAACTTRTTTTATGAAAAGTTAGAATCAAATTTTGCTAACCCCAAATCTACCAGTCCCTACTGGATCACCAGTCCTTGTAGCAGCTAGGAAGGGAGGGGAGCATAGTATCTACCCATAGGTTAGAAATACACCCAAAAAACATATTCTCAAACGGTTGCACAAGTTACAATTTAATATGAAATAGAGAGTACACTTAGAGCTTCACCTTAAAACCCTCAGTAAACGATCACTATGTTATTAGTACAGTAATAATGACAATATCAATGGAAAACATGCAAATACATGTACAACCACTGAAGAGCTACTACAACTTGTTTAATAATAACTGCAAACATATTTCCAAAATAAAGCTTGGATCTTCAAAGCCTAAAGAACATATTCATTTATAAAAATTTAGTATCAGTTATGTGGCAGCCTAAAACCAGATTAGTAAAATACAGAGTTATACTCCAAGACCACAAAAACTGCCAGCATTCCTGGATAATCAGGGACGGAACACAAGACACCATAAGGAAGAAGCAGAACCATATGCTCTCCCTTAAGAGAGATCAGGACTAGGAGACAAAGGGGATATTGCTGAGCTGTGACGCTTGGATACAACTGGAATTATTTTTCCAAATACAAAACAAAACTGTATTTTACAAGTTTGGGATATAATGGGACATATATCATAGCCTCAAGAGAGATCAGATTTGTGATGTTATATATCTCTCTTTTTGGACCCCTGCATCCTTAAACATCAGCCTTCCTACAGGGTAGRAGCAGTTTGGGTTCAACAGCAGAAACCTGAATGAGTACAGAAGCAACAGCACACGAGAGGTGTGAAAAGCAAGCCGAAGCAGCAAAAACACCATGAAGCGCTTGCAGCGGGCAAGGGCATGGCCCAAGGCTGCACGCTGGCCGAGGAAGGGCCAGAGGCCCGCTGGATGCTACCACAGACTGGAAGCTGTGGGAGCAGCACTGAGGCAGTCGGAGGCACAGCCGAGGCAGTCGGAGGCACAGCCGAGGCAGCGCTGTGCAGCTGGGCACTGTCCAGCAGGTGATACGGCAGGACTGCGGGGGACAATCAAGGGGCGCACCAGTAGGCTCTGTGGGGCACGCCGCCCGCCCCGGGACGGCGCCAGCACCACGGCCCGGCAAGCCCGGCACCCGTGGCTGGAAGGCCCCGGACGCAAGGGCAGAGGCGGTGCGGCGGCGGGGGCGAAGCGCRGAGCAAGCAATGGGACACGGCACGAGCCACGACGCTGCAGCCTGCGCGCCTCTGGAGAGCCACAGGCGGGGGGCGGCCGCGGCGCGGCCCGGGCACTGCGAGGGGCAGGCGTGAGGTGATCTGAGGTGAGGCGGGGCAGGGCCGGGGCGGGGGGGAGGAGGGAGCGGAGCGGAGCCAGTCGCGCTTCCCCGGGGCGCCCAACCCCGCCCCGCTCCCCGTGTGGCCCGGGGCACGATGGCGGGGAGGAGGCTGGTCCCAGGGTCCCCGCCCCCCGGGCCCCCGTTACCATTACCCAGCACGCCCAGCGCTGCGCCGCCATCCCGCAGCCGGCCCGCTCCCGCAGGGACCGCGAGACCTCGCGAGATTTCCTTCCCCCCCCTCCGCCCGCCACCCCCCCGCCCCGCGACCCGGCCCTGCTCCGCGCGCGCGCGCACGCGCACCGCCAGCACTCAGCTCAGACCCAACATGGCGGCCGCGGCGCCGCGCACGTGTCCCCGGCCCCGCCGTGTCAGGCYGGGCGCGCGCATGGACACACGTACGCACACGTAACGCGCGGGAGGGGGCGCGGGGGAGGGGCGGGGCGGCCGCGCAGGCGCACGAGGCGCCGCTGCGGGCCAGCTGATTCGAACAGGGCGCGCGAGCCGCCACCTCCTCCCCGCACGCGCTGGTCACGTGGGGGCTTCCCCCCTCTCATTCCCTCCTCCTCCTCCTCCTTCCCCCTCCCCTCGCGGGTTCCGAACTCGGCACCATCCGGGTCCCCCTTCCCCCGGGGCCGGGCCCGCGCCCGGGCCCGAGCCCTCACCTGGCGCCCGCTCCTCGGCGCGGCGGGCGCGGCCGGCCCGCGCAGCCCCTTGCGCGGCTCGCTCCCTCCGTGCTGCCCGCACCAGGCAGCGGCGGCGGCTCCGCACAGCGCCTGCTCCCCTCAGCGCGGCGGCGGCTCCTTCCGCTTCCTTCCCCTCCCCCTCCAGCCGCTGCGGCGGGGACCCGCTCCCTGCAGCTCCGCCTGCTGGCAGAGGGCGGAGGCGGCCGGCCCGGCCCTGCCCGCGGCCGCGGCCAACGGCCGGGGGGCGGCCCGCTGCCCCCGGGCGGGGGTGGGGGCCGAGCGGCGCCGCGCTCCGGCAAGCCCCGAGGGGAGGGCCGGCCCTGGGAGGCGGCTGGGGGACGGGACGTACCCCCCGCGCTGGGGCAGGTGTCTGGCGGGGGCGCCGCGGGGGACGGGGACGGAGCTCCGCGTGCCCGGGCAGGGCGGGCGGCTGAGGCGGGAGGAGGAAGCGGGCGGCGCGGCCCGGAGCGGCACCCGGCGGCTGTGGGTGCTCCCGCCGTGCCGGGCAGCGCCGCGGCCGTCCCGCCTGCCGGCCCCTCCGGCGGGCTGCTCTGGCGCCGAGCCGCGCCGGCAGCTGTAGCAGCCGGCCAGCGCCTGGTGACTTGCAGGTTTGCTGCGGTTAGGAAGGGGAACGGGGAGCAGGGCTCGGGGGCGGTATTCTGCTGACTGGAAGCGCCGCTTCCCAGGTCGTACGAGGCAGTTCTTGCCTCCAGAAGTCCCCGCGCCTGCCTCCACAGCCGGTTGTGCCCCAAAAGTAGGGCTGTTTTGTTCGCGGCTCCTGAACAATTTCCAGCGCGCTCTGCCGCCTTTCTCACTTCAAGCAGTGCCTCAGGAACAGGCACCGTGGGGTACTCCAACCCTCTAGATTATGACTAAAACTTAACCAATCGTGCTTTCAAATCTCGTTTTTGGTAGCCGCCTGGTTCTCTGCTAACGTCAATGTGATCACCAAGAGTTACTATTTAACGCACGCAGTCTGCTCGAATAGGAGATTATTTACCTCTGTATTCCTACAGAGGGAGAGGAACTACTCTGTATCTCTTGCTATCCTTGTAACCTCTCGTCGTTTTTTTCCTGATATACCACGGTTGTACTGCAATCTGGAAGAGCTTCGTGTAGCCAAAAACCAAAGACGACTCAAGTTTTCTGTTAAATGCTTATGAAATTCAAGAACCTTTCCCTTAAGAACAATTAACAAATGTTCATATTGCTAGAAAATCCTAAGCTAAAACAGTTTTCTGTAACAGAGGACTAACAGAAGTACTGAAGAATATTTTCAATTGCTTTTAAAAGCAGTTACTGACTGTATGGTAATTCAACTGATTGACACTTTTGTAAAGAAAGCAGATTGAATAAAATCCTAATTGCCCAAATTGCAACGCCAGTCATACAGACACCCATTCTGCAATGCCAGGGTCTGCAGAAAAACCTCAGTAGCTTTTCCACTTTCCCAAGCAGTTCTCACTTTTCCCTGCGTCTTGCTGACTTGGAACTCTTCTCCAGACTCAAAACAACTGAAATCCCACAAGAGAGGGAAGGAAATTTTTTTCTTGAATCTATGCCACTGTTCTCATGCAGTCTTCTGTCTGTGTGCCCGAATCTGAAAGAGGAATGGAGCTTTTTGTGTTATTGCAGGAGCACCTGTAAGCACTAAGATGTTGTGAATTGCAATCCATTTAGAAATATGTTCACTTAGCTAAACAGCTGCAGTGGCTGAAGATACTGCATTTCAGACAAGTGTTAGTGCTTTCACAGTAGAACTGAGGGTTCTCTCAGCTGCTTCACTGCAGAATCGATTGTTTTGGGGKTTTTTTTTGATGTTTTTTGGGGGGTGGTTTGTTTTGGGTTTTGATTTGGTTTTTTTCTCAAAGGGTGCAGTTGAGCAATAGAGCTGACCTAATGCGATGGCCTGCTGACACACAAGGCAGCACTCTTTCCCCCGATCTTCCCTGCCCCACAGTCTTTCCCCCGATCTTCCCCACCCCACAGTCTTTCCCGCTGCCCACTCTGGTGCTCATCTACACACATGGTAAACCRGTTGGACTTCCCAAACCACCAAGAAACTGTTCCTGTTTCTGGTGTGTTAGTTTTCAGCTAGAAAATAAGCTGCATTGGCTCACTGCGGAGACCAAGAAGGGAGCCAGCATGTGAGATGGGGGTGAGTGTTGCCAGTAGAAGGGAGGAACAAGACAATCCTCTTTTGGCAGCAGTAGCTTTTTGGCAACAGGATTAAACCAGTCGAACTATATTATCTAACCACACCCTACACCAGGATTTGCCTTGAATTCACTGGGGAGGACTTAAATATTATGTTCTGCCATCTTGCCTAAGAAGCAGTAATGTCTAGTGATGGGATGATAACAAAAAGCAACTGTTGTTAGTGGTGTGATGTTTCAGGTAATAGTTCCTGCTAATGAAAGGGATACTCCCGAGGCTCTTGCCCCACCTCTACATGCCCCCTGCTTTTCCCTGGATTGAATCCAGCCATTGTGTATCTACAGGGTAGTTTGGCTCAGCTAACCTTCSAGAGGAAAATTAACAATATGCACAGAAGAAAAAAGCAGTCCATGTGTAGCAAGAACTGAGATCAAGCAGGTTTGCTAAGACCTCCGCCCAAGAGAATTTACATTTAAACCTCGAGAAACCTGCTTTGTTTGAAGCTGGCTGGCTGGGGCTCTACAATCATGCTGCTGTCTCCACAGTTCAGAATCTCTTTTTCATCCACTCATGCTATCCTGCAGCCCCTTCCCCACGGTATCCTATAGCAGCTTTTAAATAATTCCTAAGTATAAAGGAATATGCTCCTGCCTAGCAGCACACCTCATCGTTTTCTCCAACACATTTTCACTTCCAGTCAGTCTCCTTTGCTCCTCATATACCAGACCCAAACTATATCACATTCCTAAGTCCTGCAGCTGCAGTTTCCTCTGTGCTACAGCATCTATCTTGTACCAATAACTGGTAGCTGCATTTATTATGGGCAGCCTTGAGTATTAATCATTTATAGGGCAGTAACAACTTCTCTGGCCATATCAAAGTTGGTATTAAAAAAAACCAACAACAAAACAAAAAAACAACCCACTATTCTGATCAAGGGAAAATTGTATTAATGACAACTTTTCAGCATATTACAAYGGGACAAGCTAAAAAAATACTAGATCAGCCCCCCTCCCCCAAGTCAGTAGTTTCTACAAAATCAAGAGCTGAGATGTTTTATATCCCTCCATGTCACTGAAACCTCAGCTCGTGTTTGTGCCTAAAAAACTGCCTAAAACCACAAGGTCTAGCTTTGATGAAGCTGTTACATGGCTCATGCTTTCAGTGGCAGCATCACTGTTTCTACCTACGTCAAGCCATGAAATAGCTTAATTGCTTCTCCTATTTATTACAGCAAATTAAATGTGACTTTTTTCTGACAAAAGATTAGCAAAGTTCACTCTTCACAATTCAGCACAATTGAGAAATTGATCCCAAGGACATCTAGGTTAGTTCTCTGACAGCTACTCTGGTATCTTTACACCATACCCCAAGAACACCGTTAACAAGCTGTTACTGCTTGCTGCCCAACACTGCAGTTAAAACAGGGCTTATGTTCTTGGCTACAGCTCTAGATCTACACTGGCTCTTAAAAAGGGCATGCAGGATGAGGAAGATTATAGCTGAATTCATCTCCAGAGTTCAGCTCAAGCTTGTTTGTTCTGACTCAAGGGCAGCTGTATTAGACTGGCTGGTTGTGGAATTAATCGGGTGGCGGCACAGTAAGCCTTGGACAAGAGCAGAGAGACTTTTYCTAAAGCCAGCTTAGGTTCAGTAGGGTCAACTTCCACAGTATGGCCCAAACCTAATAAACCGTCCTGGACTGGATGCGAGTTGGCTCAGCACAACACTCAGAAGTCTCTGCACTAATTACWTTACCATCTCAATAATTTTGTTTGTAGGCACTTTATAGGTGGCCTTTTGGCTTTTGTATTTACATAATTCTGAAAGAAAAAAAGAAAAAGCATTTGCATTCTTGCAAAGAAAATTCCAACAATAGATAGTTACAGAGAAGAACTTAAAGTTATAAAAAGGAAGTTTTTGTTGAGCTAAAAGAAAAACAGTGTTAAGACCATTTTCTGCTTAAATATGCATACTTRCACAGAATCACTTCTTGTTTTCTTTGTTACAGGTCCTCTGTTTTGCTGCTCGTTCTGCCTGCTGTATTCCCTGGAGTAAAAAAACTGTAAATTTTTTTTTTTTTTCATTCATGCTACCATATGTAAAGAACAAATATCAGAAAGGCTAGATTTCCCTTAAGATCATCAGCAACAAAAAAGTATTTTCAATGTTTTTACCTGAAAAAAAATGCTTTAGATAAACAAAATTGGTTTGTGTCTAAACTTTAAAAAAATAAAATTCTACCTGAAGACATACCCTACTGACTTATTTAGGTGTGGCTTCAGTAGCCAGTTTACATCAGAGACTATACAGGCTTTTTGCCACAACTTTTACTAAAATTTACAGTATTATCAATTCAAAAACATAGTAACAATTTTTTTAATAATATTTCCACTACTTCAAATACTACTTGGACAAAGATTAGTTATGGAAATCAGCATGTCAAAATTGATAATAAAAAAATTACTAAAATCATAATTGAAAAAAATGCAATTGTGGTAAATTGCACAGGATTATAAGTGGTCATCTGGTCTAGTATCTACTCAAAATAAATCCACTCCAGCCATAAATTTAGAATGCCTGTTTTTATGACACTATTTTTTTTTGTGGGAACAAGGCGGGGGGAAATCAAAGTTATATCTATTTATTAAACAGAACGATCTCCAGTCATTGATGAAGGGTATGTACATTACAATTTAGGAGTCTTATAACCCACACAGACTACTGCAGAGTTGACTTTGGTTACTGAAAGATGTCATATTCCACGTTGAAAAAGCAAGTTGCTAATTACAGAAGTTAAACACATTTAGGAAGTTATTAGTTTATTTCCATTTTATGCCCATATATTTAAAGTAGGGGCAATCTAACCCAAATTGGTCTAAAAATTTGCAGTTGAGTAGATCTGATATTTATTTTTAATCATTAAATTCGTTAGGCTATATTCAGTACAATGTATAACCACTCCTCACTCATGAGGTATTCCCATTTACATGGCTTTTTCTAATTTCAGTAGAGACTTCAAAGTCAGGTAGCTATGAAATGATAGCTAGACTGTAGTTTATTACTAAAAAAAAAAAAAAAAAAAAATTCCAGATTGGAACTCATTAAACATAAAAGCAGTACATCAACAAGGAAGCTCCTTGTTTTTCAAGTTTTTCAACTACTTCTTAGTTTTTAATGCTCAAGAGTGAGGTTTTCTATTTCAAAACTGAAATCCTGGTGTCTAAAATACTTCAAGCAACTGTATTTTTTGATTTGATTTCAGTTACTTCGAGCACGTTATTATTCTAGTGAATAAACTTTGACTCAGGCTCCAAGAAAACAACAGTCCAGAGACTTCCAGGTTCTGGAAGAATGCACATATGTGAGACAGGGAAGTTTTGACTAAATGGGATTAGAATGGGAGCTGGACCTATATGGGCACAAGCATTTTTGCCTAAGGCTACTGAAAAATTGAAGTCCCTATTAATAGTTACCTTACTGGAGTGTTCCCATCAACACTGTCTTTAARAGTTAGTTAGCTTACTCTAGATGTTATGAACTTACAGATGTTATGAACTCCTATCCAAACAATCACTTTTATCTTTCCCCTCTCCTTTAGAAATTTCCCTTTGTTACATGTATGAAGCACTCTCAGGTATTAGTGGTTCTGCATTAATACTTTCAATTATGTACAACCTACATAAGATGTGTCAGGTCACGGAATATCCCTGTTACTGTTTTGACTACCGCATATTCCTTCAGGTCCTAGACCACAATAAAGGGCTCTATTGTTACTCAAACTGAACAGCATGTACTATGTTCAGTGTAAACCAGAAAAACACAGATTAGAAGTTTTCAAGTAAGATGTAGGTGTCTAAATCAAAAAAAATAAGACCTGGCACATTTCTGCCTAGCCTTTAGGCACATTTTTTTCCAAACAGAAAAGTTTTTTAAAGACAAGCCTAGCCYGTGATTAGGGCCCTCTCATACAGGATATGAAAGACTGAATTTTTATTTAAACCTAATTGCCGTCACACAGGAGCGGATACCAGCACCACTGACAGTTTAAAAAGGAGAGATCCCTGTTCAGGGCTCAAATCCAGAGTGGAGGGTAGGCACTTTTCAGATTTAGGTTAACAGTGCCATTAGGAAGCTTAACATCTTCTGGAGGAGGCTTGCAGAGCAGAAGCCCAGAAAGTGCCTCCATTACCTGTATCTTTTTCAATATCTACAGAAAGAGCCCAGGAAGACTAGCCTCTGCACTTGAGTGTGCRAAGTCCAGGTCACACATGAAGTTCATATTGCTACTGATCTAGTTTAAGAGACAAATTACCTCCACTACCCTGCTTGGTTAGAAAGCAAATTATACTACAAACAAACAAACAAAGAGAGAGTACATTTCGCTTACTGAAAATTATTCAGAAAATGGGACACCAAAGAAGAGTTCATAGCTAAATAAATGTCTTATTTCTTGCTTCTATAGTTAAATTGTAAAGTCAGTCTAAATATAAAAACCTCAGTACTAGATGAGAAATTTAATTGAAAATATTGTCTAACTGAATTAATAGCTGCCAATCAATTAGCATTTTGGCAGGTATGAGTGCATTTCTTCTGTTATAGCTAAAAATCTCAAAGTAATCTTACTTCTGGTCCTAAAGAGGTGGTGTGCAGGTTGGTGGAAACAAACATGCATTCACAGCATGAGCAAGTGCTGCATCTCTGTTCATTTGGGTTTGGCATTTTAACAGACACGCAGGGAAAGGCGGGGGGGGGTGTGCGGGAAGCAATGTATCACCGTGGTAACCAGGACATCTTGTTTTAGCATGTACATTAAAAAACACACAGGACAGAACAAAATTAGAAAAATATTCATTTCTGGGCAAAACTATTAAGGTCTTGGCATTGTTCTGTGAGATAAAAGACAAAAATTGCTATTTTTCATTTTTGACAGCTGACAATTTATTTTGAGCTAAGTTTTTTCTTACTTGTAAGAATCAAATGCCTCCTCTCCTCTGCCCTCTTTATTCTTCTCAACAAAGTACTTTAAGATTTACTTTCTCATGTGGTTAAGTTATTCCAAAAATGGATCTTACTGGTGAGTTCCAAGTGAGAAAGGAGAAATGTATCTGGAAATGAAATCTTCTCAACTTCATTTATGTTATGAAAACATTTTGTGGATGGCGACTGCTTTATTTTTGCACCTCCTATGCTGCTGAACAAATGACTAGTAAGAAAAATAAGTGATTTGAGATTCACTAGCATTGCATAAAGGCATATCAAAGCTGCATAAATAACCAGTGTATTCCTATTACTCCAACTTTACTTTTTTACTGACAGTTCATTTCATAATGGTATATAATCAGTAAGTCAAGTGTCAACTGTATTTCCTCATGTCCACTCATTTCAACAACCAAAGTTGTATTTTACCCCTTTAGCTAATCAATGCAATCTTGAACAAGTCAGAAAATGAAATTTCTTGCTTATTCATCTTATAAATGTCCTATTTGAGTGATCAAGTTCCTATTGCATTTTCTTAAGTCCACACATATACCCACCTATGACCCTCATAAGGAAACCTGTCATTGAGTGACTTGGCATGTAGTATCACTAACAATCCATAAAACCCATCAGACACAAGAGTGATATGTTTCTCACAAATGGACCTTCTTTTTCTAGCTGCATGTCTCAGCTGACACACGTTTAGAAGAGAGAAAAGTTTTGTGATAAACAATACCAGCTTTCTATGAAAAACATGACTCTGCTATTGTAAGCAAACATCTGTAGTATTAAATGTATTATAAACAGATGATGTTTTATCTTGCTGTGTGGCAGTGTTCACACTGTTTTTTATGGAGAAACAGCCTTGTCACCCTGTTGAATGGCTGAAAGCTAGGCTGAAGCTATTCTTAATTTAAGACAAGTCACATTTTAAACAGCAATATACAAATTATAGCATATATTCAAGAAAACAAGTTATACTTTTCACTGTTAGTGAGAATAGTCCTTTTACAATTTTTTACTGAACAAGGCCATTTTCTAATGTGCTAAGATTTTGAAGGCTAATATAAACCAAGTTTGTTTGCAACCAGATCGTTTCTGTGAAATAACGCTGAAAGTGATTTGCCTATCTTTGTGACACTTCAGAAATCTAGAACTCTTATTTTGCTTCCTGCTACTAATTGTCAGCTCTGGATGGCTTAAGTATAGAGGGAAGCCAGAAAAGCCATCTGTTTGGAAGAATGAAAAAGCCTAGTTGTTTTACTCATTTCCTGGGCAAAATGAAGAGCTGAAAGGTTTTCAGTGAGAAAACTGCTTAGACTGCACTAAGCCAGATGTGTATAGGGAATTAAAAAGGAATAAATGGAACAGAATWTTCTTAGTTCAGTATAAAATAGTTGTATGGCAAATATGAAGAAACAACTTGCCCCTTTAAGCAGATAATCTGTAAGTTTTCCTGTAAATTTTCTAGATCTCAGGTTTGCTTTTCCAAATGAACCTATATGACAAATAACAGGATAATCAATTAAAAAAAAATCAAATGTTAGCAGTATCATTATAAGTAAATGCCTGTAATATTAACTTGAAAGTTCTTGGCTTTAGTCCTTTTAAGAAAACCTAGGATATCTTGTGTTAGAAAAAGCCAACCACTATATGAGTTTTGAATCTGAGAAGCAGGATTATTACATAATGCATTAGCACAGCACATCAAATTACACCAGATTTCATAAGAAAAATTCAGGCCTAATGSGCATATTTAACTTTTGCTCCACAAATGAAGACTGCTTCATCCACGTAATATATTTTATAGCCAAACATATTTCTAACACTTTATGCTGATATCCCACTGTCAGTGAGACATACCGTTAACTCAACAGCTRCTTACATGAAATTACCCTGCTCTGGGGCGCTCTTTACCAAAATACGGGACCACACGCTCTAAAAATAAATTCTTTCAGATGTCACTCAGTGTTGCACTCTGCTGGAAGGACAGATTTCTAAGAGTCCATTTTCATCTAGCCTCCAGAGTAGGGACTAAAACACTACTACTTGTTAGCTCCAATCTTCTGACATCTCTACTTTGATAGCTTGGTCAGAAGTTAATTCCTACCAGCATAGCTCTGTCGATAGAACGGTAAGCATTCCCACATGACTATGTGACTCCCAAGCAAAGCTAAACAGACTAGAACTTCTACATCAAATATGACATCATCAGGGAGAAGAAATAGATTAATTAAATAAAAAACCCTAAATAAATCAGCTTTCATTGACCCAGCTGCATATAGTAGGTTTGCAAGTCATAGTATGGTATCTAGACAGAGCAGGAAAATTCAAATGCAAGATCTCTTTACTACTGTCAGGGACATGTAGCAACAATGGGTGGGCTGTTCTCCCCTGAATTTAGATTTGGCAGGTTTGTAGTGTCTCACCAGAGAGCTTACCCTACAGCAGTTTTTGTCAAATAGATACTAGAGGATGCCTTAAAACATGTTTTTGCTGCTTTCAGGCAGCTCAACAGCTGACAATGACAATAGTATTCAAATAAAATATGCAGAGTTACCTTTTGCCCTTTTTCATCTTACCTTGATACAGCTTTTGAACAGTGTATGAAGTCTCTAACTTATCTAGCAAACTTTCAGACCATTACTGGTGGGAAGGCTGACACCCATTACAGCAGTCAATTGAGTGTCATTTATCTATTTGAAAACAAAAAACAACCTTTATTGTCTGTATCTACCCAAGATCACTATTCCAACATACAATCAAAAATCACTGTAGTGCCTCCAGCCACAGTTCAATTAAGAGACTGGAGAAATAGATTATGTGCATATATATATATATATATATATATATGTATATATATATCCCTAGACATATACCTAATTGGTATTATACTTGCAGAAACAGATTTCTGGACTACCCAAGTTAAACAATGAATTTGCATCGCAGAATTGTCTTCAGAACTTCCTTCATTTCCTAATGCTCCARTCACAGGAAAGGAAGAGACCGGCCTTTTAAGTCAGTAAAAGTATAACATGATAATTTTACAGCTAACAAGCAGGTCATTTTTATTTGCTTTATTAAGCAGATGGACTACTTAGCTCTTACCTCTGAAGTGTATTATAAAAGTGCCTTATTTTACTACTAAGCAATTCAATAGCTGTTCCTCTTATCTTTTTCCCTCCAGTTATACTGTTCAGCTACATCACATAGCATCTGAAGCACTCTCCTCGATGTTGGGGGTTCAGATGAACAATTAGCTATACTACTTGCAAAAAAACTTCAAAAATTGAGAGAAATCAAGCTTTGAGCTGGTTGTGTCGTGTCCCCCCCAAGTTTTSTCCAGAAGAGAGGATTAAACACTGAACAGCAGGTTTTTAATAGCTCAAATCTAGATTCCCAGGCCTAAAACAAGGACTCCAGTGGATTTTTCCCTTCTTGAAATGACAGCTTCCCTGGCACCCAAACACATTGCTGTGTTTCCTCAACTGGAAACAAATGAACGAAGAATCCAAATAGTCTGGCGAAAGGCKTATGGAAAAAAAATAATTTCTACAGCCCCTTCCCGAGATGCATTCTTCCTTTGCTGCGAATCAGACAGCTCTTCACAGTAAAGGCTTCTCCTTTACCTATACTCCGAAGTGTTGCCTTCCCTCCAGCATACACAAGCCATCCATCTGGAGTTCTCCCACAGTGTCTTACTTTAAAAGGCCATTTCCATTTCTGTGGCATAAAATCCTTTGTAGAGCTCTCAAAGGGCTAAAAGCAAGACAGTCATCCCTTTGGAACTGTCTGTCTTGAACACAAAAACATATATTTAATCTCTGCAAACTCATGATTTCTTGGGGTTTTTTTTAAGCATGACAAACAGTTGTAGTGTGGAAGATGCCTTTTACCGTGGTGACAGAGGCATTTCACAAACTCTGCTAGTTTAACGTGAGTGTTAGTGATCTATGTGCATCACAGTTTATGTTTGACTATGGATTCCCAGACACTCAGTGGAAAAGATTGACAAAACTGCTAGAAGATTTCTAGATTTCTAATAGGCTACCTAAACCCAGCACAAGTCACATTGCTAAGGTTGAGGCAAATATTCCTACTCATCCAGGAAAAATCGTTCACTATTATCCAGTAATTATTTCCACATTGGAAGTCTCGCATCTTCAGCATTATTTTAAGTGGGAGAACAACTTCATTTTCAATGCTGAGTCTTGTTGCTCTTTTCTGAAATAACCCCTCCCCAACTTGTATTTATCATCATACAGCATTCAAAATTGGGAACAGTACAGATGAGATGTCACGACAAGCACAGCATCAAGTAGAGCAGAATAATTACCTCCTGTGCCACACATCTGATGCTTTTGTTACTACTACCCAGAACAGGTTTTGTTTTGGTATCACTGGATTTTAACTCTTAGTCTGATCTGCTATAATACCCAGACGACTTAGCACAGAACTGTTTCATTCCCCCAACAAGCTGATGTCCCTAACACTCAATTCATTTTTCTCTTGCAGGGGCAGTCTGTTCCACCATCCAGATTAGCAATGAAAACATTGAATAAACTGGTAAACCTGATCACCATACAGTGACTTAACCAAGAAAATATTTCCCAAGTTTCCAATTAAGAACATCATGTAGGAAAAATTCTTCCTAAAGTATGCAGATCTATTCATTGTTATTTAGCTTTAGTATGTTAGAGAACCTTAAGAATAGCTTAAATGAGACAAAACCCTATTAAAAAAAAAAAAGTTAAAATAAGAGCGTATAAATCCAGGTTTAGTTTAGTCACTCTAGTATGAAAAAAGGACAACAAAACAGAGGTGGGAAGTTAGAACAGCCTTCCACAGGCCAAGGTCAGCAAGTTACTATTGACTGTTCATAAGCAAGTTACCTTTACCTTACTCAGTAAGACAAGTCTGTAGTAGTAACTGATGTGTTTGTTTACCTTGTACATATAGAGGTAACTTGATATTAACTTCAAGTTGCCTTATCTACTAATATAAAATTGTTCAAATGCRTTGTCAGAGATTAAAAGTCTCTGCTCACTGTTTTTTTTACATTTACACCTATGCACATGCAAGGCTTCTCAGCTGCTGATGTCCCATGACCTCCTCTGGAATTTAAAGAACACTTACAAGTTCAGAAACTTAAGAGGCTGGCCAAGAGTTACCTGTGATACAGTTTAAAATTGAAAAATGTTTTCATTATGTACCAGCCATATAATCATTTGCTTCATACTGCTGTCCATTTACCCCTCTTATTTGCACTGCTGTGTTTTTAGCTCTAGCTCTTCTCAGGTAGGCTGAGGAAAAATACTGGGATTTACATTCAGACAGAACTGACGACTCCTACATGGCACATTAGCAAGTACTTAAGGTTAGAGGACACTTTCTCTAGGACTCTCAAAGGTGGTTTTTTAACCAGAATAGCTTTAAGTGCTTTACAAATTTCAAAACCAGTTTGATTTTATACTAGATATAAAATTATCCAGAACAATGTTATGTCAGCATTTTTCTTACAACATGTAAGTCAACTTACATGTTGACTTACATGTCAACATCATGGCCTAAGCATAAAGTGGCCAAGAAATATAGTTATATGGGTGTGAAAGCAGTACCACAGCATTATTTCAAAAGTTTTTGTATTGATGTAATAAATGAAAAACATTTAAGAAAGCTTCCCCCCCCTTCTTCCGTAGTTTACTTTTTTTTTTTTTTTATTATTGATCCAGCCTTGAATAATGCTGCTTATTTGGTAACAGTATCAGGCAAAAAACAAGAGCAAGTGCCATTCTGCATTCCAGTATGAATCATTCAGTAGTTTTGCAATATATACATTTTATCCAGCTTCTGACATTATAGGTCATCATGCCAATGAAAATTTTTAACAATACAATAAAATCTTTCAAATGGAACTGTTTATGAATGTAATTCAAGAGACCAGACAATTTAATTTCTAAAATTTAGATCACTCATGTCCATAATCATTTTACATTTCACACTTCATGCTCTCAAACATTACCCTAGAGAAGACTAAATCTTTTTGTCACATATACTATTAAAGACACTAGCCAGGTTTATAGAGTTACAGAAGACTATAATAAGATGTAAAATTTAGTAGGTAATAAGTTATGACATTTGCTGACTAAAACAATATTCAGTCTACACTRATGTTTGATCCATTCAAATACAGTAAGTATTTGGATGTTATATACTACACATTTCATATACTTACAGTGCAAAATAAGTGAGAATTTTTTTCCTGAGCATTTAGGAAATTAAAGTCCTTTTCCTTTATCATTGATTGCAATCCATTTAAAATATAGTCCCCATATACCTAGGCTTGTCAAGACTGTACAGTTAAGACAGGCAAAAGTTTCTAGATATCAGAAGCCCAATCAGGAATCAGAAGGGTTATTAAACATCTCTAAAATTTGTCCCCATTTTTCAAGTCTAAGGATGTAACAGGATTCTGACTTATACCAAAAAGTTCAGAAATTACATTTTTTTCCATTGACCAAACACTCCAAAGCATACAAACCCCATGCCTTCCAAAACAGAGAAATAGCCTCTATTTAAACAAATTTTAATACATATTTCAACTTACTATTCTTTAGTTAATGTAATGCCCAGTGAGCTGTGCCTCCAACAGACATAAGAATAAAACTTTTAGGAATGTATTTTGGGCATTTTGTAAGGAAGGTGGATTCCTTACAAGTTCATCTTTTTCTCAATAACTACAGACCATGAGTTTCTAATTCAATCTTCTCCTCTGTTTGCAAGATATCAGGTTCTACTGGAGGAACAGGTGGTCTGAGTATAATTTCTGGACCTCCACCATAGATTGACTGAAGAAAATTCCATGTTTCTTCAGATATTTGTCCAGAATCTGCACCTGAAAACATTTTTAAAATTGTAATTACTATTTAGAATAATTCTTTCATGATTTCTTTGAAGTCCATAACAGATATAAAAAGAAAAAAAGAACAGAGATTCAAATTTAAAACCCTAATCTGAATTTGTGCTTTATCTTGCCCCAACTACCAAACCCAATGACATATTTTACGTTAACTTTATACTTCTTGATTCTTACAACTACCTGCTCTAAACTATCCAGTACTTAACACACCTCAAGCATAAAACACATGAAGGTTCTATGATAAACATCTTATCTGATACTTATCAATCAAGCTGACAACTCGTAGCTCTTGGTACACAGGAAACAACAATTCATATTAATGTAAGGATATGCAGTCCCATCAATTACACAGTAAAGTTCAAGGACTCAAGATTCTTGTTTCATCAAAGAAATTAATATTGATAGTAAAGAATGAAAGTGTGAGAACCACAGTGAAATTCTTAGAACCCCAGAGAGAAACCACTATTAGGACATTAACAGCCCCACTAACGCTCCTTGTATGTAGCACTGATGGGTCAGCCTGATTTCTTTTCGTTCACTGATTAAAGTATTTGTTTATGATTCCATTCCCCTGGTTAGAGGTCCCTCTTCTGTCTCAGGTCAGCATCCAACATGAATTTCTGTAACCTTTTAGAGTGGCAAAGGGCAAGGGAGCACCAGCACATCGCCTGTCTAGGGGCCTCAGGATCCCTTTTGGTACAGTTGAAGTGATTTCTTCACACTAACCTAGGCAGAGAGGACAAAATTTCTATTCTGTCTGAATAAACCCCCTCTTCTTTAAGCAACTCATTAAAAACCTGCCCCGCAGCAAGTTTCCCCCGTTATCCTTACTAGATACTATTAATCTGTCTCGTTAAGCCTAATTTCAGCACGCTCTTACTTAAAAAAAAAAAAAAAAAAAAAAAAAAAGGCACCATAACAAGGGGACTTCTCCCCCTACCTCCTATACTTTTCTGTCCTCACCACCTGCTCCAGTGTGCCTACTACTGTACTGTATGTACAAAAAGTTTCCAAAGAGGAAGGGTACAAAGAGCTGTACATTTGTTTACCTACACTAACTCACACATGCAAAGCTTCATCTGGAAGTCATGATGCAGATCCTATGCCAGTACTAATGACATTATGTCTCAGTTTTACTCATTTAGCTTCAGGTACTCAAAAAACAACTCCATCTCTGTAGGCACAGGAGTGATCTTCACTCCCTTATCAAGATTTCAGCTCTTCTAACGGTCAGGTTTAACTGAACAGGCACAGTGAACTAATGCACTGGGATCAGGACCACTGGGTCACAGAAATATGTAATACTGTACACTGTTTAGTGGCGCTCCCACCTCTTCTCTCATTACTTGAGAAAAATTTTCCACAGCCTATGCATCTTCATTTCTACCCAAGTTCTAATTTGAATCAATGTAGCTGAAGTTAAGTCAACAACTGGCTAACTTGCTATCAATTATTGATTCTAAAACTATTTTTTTTTTTTTTGCTACACGTCAGTCAGAGGCTTTATACCTTGTATTTGAATTCTACATTAGCACTTAAATCATTAAAATGTACTCATGAGTGCAAGAACTCATTCTTTTTTAAATACACTCTTGACATTTTACAATTGGTGAGGTTTATGCAGGGCCTAGTGGCCTCCAGTGAACTGCCATTGGTAGGTCCACTGTATGCTGCGACATTAAGTTAAATTGGGGGAAAAAACCCAGTTAAATAAAGGTTAATCTTAATGCTGCAATTTTTTTTTTTAAGCTGAGCTACAATGAATTTAAATATTCATAGGAAGTTTAAAGTCTTCATAAAGCAGGCCATGTTAGATTTTTTTTTTCTCTGTACCTGCAAGTTAATAAATGGTATTAAGCATCTGACTGAAGAATAACAAAGAAATCTGTATATTTGCGTACTAAAGAAGTTTTTGCAATGTACAGTGGCAAATAACTTGCAGAAAAGTGAGCAACAGCATTTATTTACTGTGGTTTATTTCCCTGTGTCAGAAGTAGCTCTCAATTCAAATTAGGTTTCAAGATTCAAATAACTACACACAGATATATGACACAATCTAAAAGCCAAGCATCTCCCAATCTACGTTAAGAAAACCCAAATCAAACCAAGTGATACAAAGTCAAAGCACACTTTTGCCRTTTTAAAGTTACTGTGCACCTCCTTCTACAATCTCATCTGTACTTGGATTAGTCTATTACAGATACTTATTATTTATATTAAGAATAAGTTGCTCCCTCAAAAATGGGCACAACACAGATTCACTAGGAATTGCCATTTTATGGTAACAGTTAAAAAAATAATTCATAATAAATTTTCCAAACTTCAGCAGATACATCATAAGGAGCGCAAAACYATAGCAATATTGGACACCTACCTTGTTTTAGCACAGCATTTCCACATTTTGTTACTGCAATCTTAGCGTTATCAATAGGACCAGGAGGATCTAGTGTGACAGAAAGATTATTAAAATTGGGAGAGCTGAAAACAAACGGCAGGTTGGAGGTTCTATTTTCAAATGGAAGGAGAAATAGCTCGTTTGTTTACTGCTTGTTCTTGTGCTGCTTAACAGTACGTTCTAAGTTGTTAAAAGCTAATCAGAATTTTAATAAAGAGCAAGTTTTTCAAAGCATTCATGATTACAGTAAGTCTTCAAGCAACATAAAACACAAATTAATCCTAATTCTTACCCCTAGCAAAGTTGTCCTAGAGCAAACTCAGACAAGATTGTCAAACATTTTATCAGTGTTTCCATTTCAAAACTTTACAGGCACCTAAAGTAGGCTAAAGTGATATTATATTTTTTACTCGGTTATCTATGAGTTTAGGTTGTGACAGTGAGGTCACCTTTCCTCCAGAAGCTGTAGCATTATCTATCAGCTCGCACAACAAAATCCATCCTCCCTTGTACTTAGATCCAATTTTCCTGCTGCTGCTGCTAATAGCAAACCCCCTGCAAACAAGCAACATTCTTTCCACAACTATCTCATCACTCATTCTTGTGAATTATTTGACTATATTCTGTAATTTGGTTCCTGGATATATTTGTAACCTATAAAACCTGTGCCTTAGATGTTCGTTTTAAGAGCTTTTGTTGCCATCTCAATCTGTTCTTCCTACAGCCTTCTACCAAAGCAGAAACAATTTACTTAAACAGTACCACTACATGACAGCAAAAAAGAAAAGATTACCCAGATTTTGAAATGGAGCACAACTTACCACTGTCTTTACCCTTTACAAATCCTTCCCATTCTCTGAACCATTGCATACTGATGCAGTAAAATGTTGATGGAGATTCTTCTTCTTGGAATGCTCTATTAAGCTGAAAGGAAAAAGAATCCATGTTTTTCTGCTTTTTGTTTCCTTTAAACTACTGAATTCTTTTAACCACTGTAATTATTAACAGCATAATATTACACTGCTACAGAACATTTTAAAGAACTACTGACCATCAGAACAGTAAACACCTGGTGAATCCCTGAGGTGAGATTTTGATGTAGTGATAGCCTTCATATTAAAAGATGATTTATTCTTTAATTGAGAATTTATTTATTTATTCCTGAAAACAGCAACAAATTCTTCTTAAGCAGAAGTGCTTACCCATCAAACACTACTGCATAGCTACTGTGACGGCTGAACTTTCAAGTAGCAAAAGAAAGCAGAAAACTTATTTTTGTAAAATAAAATAAAACAGTGTTTTGAAATATTTGCTCCATAATGTTACGGAACGTTCTTTGTGTGATGAACTGTATCTTCATCTGTTTGTCTTTCCCCTAATACTTTGAACAGATGCCAGTACGATTCCAAGCAAGGCATGGTGAACTAATGGACTGGGACTTTTCATGACTTTTTTTTGCTTCAGTTTAAAAAACACAAAATATTTTTTGTTCCTACTATTTTAAATTAAAAAAAAAAAAAAAGTCACATCCTGTTTTCTGAGTTTCTGTTGCAAGGCAATGTAAGTGACTATAAATTGCAAAAAACAGTTGAGAGTCTCAGTTTCATTTAACTAAATTTGTTTCTATCATTGTAAAATAAATATTTTTTTATAATTAAGATTTGAGGAAGTTTAACGTTTTATTCTTTTTCAGACTACAGATCTTTTCACAATGTTATTAAGAAACATACAAAAAGTCCCTTAAACCTTTAAAACCATTATCTTTTAGCTCTGTAATAATATAGCTATACTTCCTCCTTGAAGCCATGAACCTAAAGCATCAACATAACTTCTTAAGGTTTCAGATAGAATAAGTTTTGCAACCGTTCCCTAAAGCAATCTTTATAGAGGATAACAGAATTTTCTGTCTGCTAACCAGTAACAATACTTGCACAAGAGTGCACATATAATCATTGTTTATGCTGGAAAAATACTGATTGCTAAAGCAAATGAGGTTGACTCAATGTTGTTAATAGTAATTACTATCCAGTGGTAACCCAGACTAAAGAAAAATCAACTACTAAAAAGTTCAAATAGCAGTTAAAATATGGAAAAGCTGACACAAAGCTGACACACCTGAAGTGTGATTAAAGCACAGATAGAACTGAAACAACAATTCTATTTTTCTCCCTCTCATGAATTAAGATAGCARAAATGGGACTCCAATATCTCTGCATTTATTTTCACTGAAAACTTCAAAACACRTTTTTGGTTTAAGAATTACAAAATCATTACTAATAGTTATTTTACCAGACTCATGCATGTAATCTCTAACTCATGGAAAATATAGTAGCTGCTTGATATGAATTTTACAAATCCATTACAATACTAAGGTATTTACTTCACACTTAATTGTTTATGTTTGTTGATGTCTCTAATGATATTTTTAAAATTAGAACTAGAGATAAAGATTATGATTAACTTTTTGCTGGCACAGTATTATTGCACTTAAACCTYATCAGATTGCACAGAACAGATCACTGGCAGTGTATAAAGAACAACTGCTCATGTGGCTGCCCTCTGTTTCCATACTATAAAAAAAAAACAATTTAAGAAACACATTAAATATTTTCTCTAAGTACATTTCCATATCAACAGTTATCTGGGATATCACAACACATTACTGTTGCCAACAGGAAAGAAGGGATTCTATATAGGTATACAGATATTTAATAAAGTCCTTTTGTTACAGGAATCACCTATGCACTTTTGGTAACCCGTTGGGTGAAATCATAAATATCAGGTGATGTCAAAAAGCAGAATGAATAAGTGTTTACTTTTTTACCCGAATAAACATTTCCAATTCATTTTTCCTTCTTTTTTCAATTCTTTCAGACTCTACTTGGCAGGTGTGACAAACATAGAGATGGTTAACAGCTGGTCCTCCTCCATACCTGCAGTAAAAGTAAAATCCATTAACCTTGTGGAAAATACCATGGAAAAAGATCATGCGCCTGTAGACATCGCAAGTGTCACCTTCTTATAATATGTAACAGAAGTCTCATACGTACCAGTCACACTGATCCATAAATGCCATCATTTATTTTCCCAGTAATATTTTGTGCTCCATCCTAAGACATAACCATCTTTCAAGTTCTGACTGCTGGAAGCCAGTACAAACCATCTCAAACTCTGCTGTATCACATACTTCAAAAGGCATTACTACGTCAGTGAGCAAGTATTCTGTTATATATACATCATATGTGATTTTATTAAAGGCCTCTAAGAAACAGCTTACGGAAATGTTCCAACCAGTTCTATCTTAACCATGTTCCTCCGTTCCACTGCAGGCTCTTCATCACTTTGCTACCTCCCTGACACCGGCCTCTGAACTTGTTTATTGTTTTGTTCTTAGGAAGTTATTCTCCATGACCTTCCCCTCCATATTTTCCTTGTGTGAAACTGCACACATGGAAGTCTTCAGGGGCACTGTTACTGAGAAGCACAGGAGACATATATATATCTCTGTGTGTGTATGTGTATATATACATGTATGTATCATTATGAACATGGGCAGCATTTGCTAGTCTGGAAACTACTAGCCTGATAAAGAAAATACCCTTGAATGACTAGCAGCCTTAAGAGAGGCATTTACTACAACAGAAAGGTCAGGTTAAAATACGCACTGAGAGAAGGATATTCCAGGTTCTACTTCCTATTRAATAATTATTTTTGTCAGAGCTGTGTTCTCTTCAAATTTTGTTTCTGTTCTAAAACCTCAGATTTTATTCCAAAAATCTTACATTAAATGAGATAAAAAAGAGTGCTTTTAAGTATAGCAACATGAACTAAAGTTCAAAATACAAAAGTTCTTAAGCAAGAGTGAAAAATAACTGTTTACTTACTGAATAAAATTAAACAAAATATAAGTTTGTCAGTCCATAAAAACAATTTGGGATGCTATTTTTCCCCCCCCAAATACAGAAGTGTTGTATTTTAACTGAAAATTAAAGCACTGTTTCAGTACAACAGCACTTGTACATACAAGTTTTTGGTATATACTCAATCATCCCAACTTAACAAAGACACGTTTCATAAAATGGTCACCTACCACTTAAATTGCACCTTTGAAGATGACACTTTGTCTTTAGACTGCATTGATTAGTTCACAAGTTTTTAACTGAAATAGGTCAAGCACGGATTATACTATATTATCTCAAAGCAACTCTGACCCCAAAGTATTTGGAATTGAATAGGAGCAATGCCACCTGAGCAGCAAAATAAATGTGTTTGGGACATGGATTGCCAATTGGCATCCTAGATGAACATATCCTTTTCCTTAATACTATGTCAGTAAAAGTCAGCTTCCACCACAGTTGGCTTCCTCACCCTAAATTCTCACCCACTGCAGCCACGGTACTCTCCCATAATTCCCAGATAAACAGCAAGACAAAAAGCAAAACATGGTTACTTCAGACCTACTTGGTGTTGAAGGATGCATGTGCCAGTCAGGAATCCAGACAGAACAGAAAAATGTTTAGCAATAACAATTCATACCTCTTTTCTACCTAGTAGATTATTCTCAAAATCTGGAGGACCCTCCCATCTCTAGGACTTCTACCTCTCTATCAAATGATTGAAGTTTGACAACATGTTAAAAAAATTTATAGAGAAGGGAAATTAATGAGAAGTTTAAAAACATTTTCCTTCAGATCCCACAAATATTCCTGCGTACAGAAAATGGATAATGCCTTTGTCAGTYGGATGAAAAATTCAGTACATCTAGGGAAGTGGAAATAAACTGGCAGTAGTATTGTTTCTGTATTTCACTTGTGTCCATTGAAATTTTAAAACAAAAAAAATCCAACCCTTTAGCTATAGTGCTTAGGTGGCAGGAAATTAACAGCTAAAAATATTTAATGCAAGTGCAATACAGAGTCCTTAAGGTCATCAGCAAAGCTCTTCTGCAGCTTTTTGTTACTCTAAAAGGAGACACATCTTGTAAGAATCCGTCCTTTATAAGCAAGCACTTAAACCTGACCTACATTAAAAAGTGTGCAGTAGTTATAAGGAACACTTAGATATAAGTTATTTTGAAGTAGTACTGGCAGCTGAGGCTATGGATTCAAAGCCAACTTAAAAGAAAAGCTGTTTCCAGCCAACAAGAGAACGGGAAGCTGATACAGAGAGCTCTTTCAAAATACCTCTTGCAAAGCGTACTTTTGCTGACCTACTTTGTGTCGTTTTGTACATACCATACATGTCTATTGGTTTAATACTCAAGTATTATCCCAGTTACACACTACTTTATGTAGGCTTTTAGCATTACTTTGCACAAACAAATTATATAAATCGGCCGTTTGCAATCCCTTCACTTAGCTTTGTGCCTAGAGTATATGTATACTTTTCTGAGCCACTAATTCTGAAGTCTGATGTTGCTGTTTGGCATATGTTTGCTCAAACCGTATCACTGGATTTTTTTCCAGTTACAGTACAAAACTTACCTGCTATACAGATTATCCCATATATTTTGAGGCAGCATTACAACTAGGTCCTCTATGAAGTTAGCTTTCTGTGGAGGAACACCTGCAGAAGCCATGAAGAAAAAAAAAAAAAAATAAGACTTGCAGATTTTATTGGTGGGGTGGGGGAGGAGGAGACTATGTCTCTAAATAAAAAAAAAATACAACCTTTCAATGAATTCAGAGAAATCATGTGAAAACAAGTTTTACCACAGTATAACTTATTACTGTATTTAAAGACACCACTCTAATTTTAGTCTCTCTAAGGCTGAAAAGTTTATAAAAAGCAGAAGCAAACTACATGGAAGATTAAAATTAAAGGGCTAGAATCCTTTTTAGATACTGATTGCAAAATACTTCTTAAGGTATACAATTAAAATATTAGAGAGTGATTAAATATTTTGTTTGTGCATGTAAGCACATTAGCAAACTGTCTATTCAAAATTCACTTATTTGCTGTAGACCTTTTTGAATTAATTCAAACATCAATGCTTGAAAGTAGCAAAATTTTGAGGGAGGCAGAAATAGAGGGGCTTGCAGAATTAGAAGCGTTGAGCTGAAGCACATGGTAAGCAGCAATGTGCTATGCAGGAATTCTTTTGAATAGGGAAAATCTAGTAATTCAGGCACTCGTACAACAAGAGTCAGCTGCTGTAACCCTGCAAAAGGAAAGCCACAGCCACAAGGGCTCAYGTGTACGCACTCTGCAAATTGCTACAGGGGCACAATATTCCTATGTTAAAAGTTYGGTTCAGCAACACCTCCAACTGCTAATCTAATACAGCTGTATTTTTTATTAGAAAATAGGTACAAGAACACCACATAGTAATGATTTCTTGGAATGTTAGCACTCAAATATGGATATTTCCCCAAAYACGTTTTGCTTATTGTAACACTCTCATTTTTATTAACATCTAGCACAAAGTAAAATTTTTATGCTCCTATACAAAATATACAGAATTACTACTCTGTTTTCACACTGCTATGCACTGGATACMCTGCATCAGACCAATTTCTTGTTCTGCAGCTTTCAAACCTTCTTGTTGCTTCTAGCACGCAGCTGAGAAAAAGATTTAGATTGGCAGACCAAAGTATTAAGGATGATGATAAAGTGACAGGATTTTTGAAAATGGGAATATACATGTTTAGGAAGCAAGCAGATAAGCCAAACTGTTCCTCTTTAAGAATCAAGAAAGCTTATAAACAAAATCAAATGTGCAGAGAGAAGAAAAAAAAATTAGAACAACTTACACACAGTATCATTTCCAACTAGTCAGCTACTACAGTGAAAGAAATAATTTACTTAGAAGTTATAGTTCTAACTTACCTAAGAAGTTACAGAAGTTATGATATGAACTTATTATATTCAAATTCCTTTAATTAAAACAAGTGTACATCCCTGTATAGCTACAAGTTGACAGACAAATTCTTTTTAAATGATACTCAGTTACAGTCTCACCTCCATGCATACAGARAAAGTCATTATTTGAAATTGGTCCTGGCTCTGCAAAAGTCTTGAATTTATTCAACCACTGTCTGGAAACATAGAACTGCAGAAGACTTGGTTCCATCATATTCAGTAGACCTGATATCCTCCGTCTCTCTCTCTGTGCTTCTTCACTGCTCTTTCTATTACCGAAACAGAAATCATTAAACAAATATATATCCTTGTGTACAGTGCAGATAGTTTACTTTGTGAAAATAAAACTGTACTTTCAAGTAAATTACCTGGGCCATGTCTATACTTGAAAGTTCTACTAGCATGAAGTAGTTGACTTAGCACGTGAAAAAATTTGCACCTTTTATGCACAGCCAGAGCCACTATCTAGATGTGTGGCAGGAACCTAGACTGTCACATTACAGAACCATGTGTGACAAGAGTCAGTACAATTAGTACAGAGCGGGAAGGGCAGAAAAGACTACTTGAAGTGCTCTGTTAAACCTATGCTTGTCTGTAGTTCTGACAAGCCATGGCACAGGTGTTACCATGCTTACAAGAAAACTTGTTCAACAACTTAGTTCAGTTCTGCTTAGTTCAACAACAACTCAAAGACCCCTGACAGTTCCCATTCAACCTACCAGCCCAAGAAAGCAAATAGTTAGACTGCAGCAGAGACAGCAGACTATAATGCAGAGGTGATTACTACCACAGGAGAAGGAGATAAGGCTCTACCCATCTGCCCATTTCCTCTATTCATCTCTTGAGCTAAAGCATTGCAAGCTGTTGGGCAGATATTCCTTACTTACCTTCAGAAGTAAGGTTGAACAGTAAGTAGATCAGGTAATTCCCCTACTTTTCCTGTATCCCCCTATTTTGCTGCTGTCCAACTGGAAGTATCTCTGCTCTCCTGTTTCTAGATTGAATAGAATCTCTCTTCTCCAAAAGCAGGTTTGAACCATTCATTCCATCCTCCAAAACCCTGGCCTGAAACTTCACTCAGCATCACACTAAAGCTGGGCCACCTCAGTTAATTTACGGAGTCAAAGTTGACTCAAATAGCTGATAGAAAAGCTTCAGGTAGACCTAATGGCTATAGCAACAAGGCTATTTATAGTACAGCAAAACAAGACTAAAAGAGTAGGAAAAAACCAAATGCTGTGAACCCAATTAAAATACATTACCTGTTTAAATTCAGATCAAAATTATTTAATAAAAACCTTAGGTCTGAAAATTAAATTCAAGTAGATAAGTTCACTTTCCAGCTGTAATTTAAAAATGCACACATATCTCCACTAAGATTTCTAAAATGCATTGAAAGAACATCTATTTTGTGTGTGTGGTAGTGTTTTGTGGGTATATTCTTTTTTAAAACCAAATCTTATGAATGCTGTTCTTTTATTATTTATTTTAATACATTTGCCCACAATCAGGTACAGTGTTCTTTCTTGGCAATACAGCATAACCTCCACATTCTTTTTAAAAGACCTACTGAGTCAGACTCACAGGCTTAGCTCAGACAGTGGCAGTACRAGTGCTCCTAATGAAAGTTAAAACATTCTCAGAACACATCTCATTTCTTGTGAAAATCTGACACAATCTATTATTTCRCTGACAACTTTCAGTGGAAATTTGATCTTAGTACCAGAAATTTAGAATTTGAAATTGAGTTAAGTTGCTTTTATTATTTCAAGTACAAAAATTCCTTAGACTGAAGATGATAGTAACATGACTTCTCGCCTTTAATTTCAACTTTCAGGAAGAGACCAGCCTATAAATTCCCTGAAATTAAATTACAACACAGTAGAACCTCTGTTGTTCCACATCCCATCTGCTAAAGACTTTCCACAATTCCCTTTAGAGCTCTAACAGTTGGAGTCTGTGTGCAAAACCTCCCCGTGTGCAGAATTCCTTTCCTCTAATCGAAAACAAGGTAACTGGTGGTCAGTTCTAACAGTTGCTTAAAGTTCTCTTTCCAGTCATCTCACTACACTTTATTTATGCAGATTTAATTTTAAGTTCTATACATGTTTTAGCAGTGACAGAGCAAGTGTTAAGGACATAAGTCTCTCTCCAGCATAGGCTTTTCTGGTTGGTCAAATTTTTCCATTATAATTCTTTTGGGGCAGCTAATTTCTGAAAGCTGCTCAACCACTTTAAAAGTTATTTACATACCTGACTAATATGAGTATGATCGTAGTTTTAATTTCTTACCTGTAGAAGAGAACATAAGCTTCTGCATTTTGCACTGTGGATTCTGATACTTCTGTGACACTCTGGTCATCAAATTCATACCACAAATTATTCAAATTGTTGCGACAATAAGCTATATAATGTCCACCTATAGTGTTAGAAGCAAGAGTTATTAAAAAGTGTCCAGAGCTGCCCACTTTACTTCCTTTTCATGTATTGCATAGTAAGTCCAAAAAAAGCAAGTCTTAAATGGAAGAAACATTAAATCATTAGCAGACAGGACCTGGATATTAACTTCTCTCAAACTCAGGATCAGCTTTTTTTTCCTGAATTTCTATCAGCTAGTGGGAAGTTGGACACCACTTTCAGCATATTCTTGAACTCTTCAAACAGCTTGTTGTCTAATGCACTCCTGAACCATGATATTCAAATCAGAGTAAGACTGTCTGAACAATTTACCCCAATCGATTTCCACAATGAACTCTTCAAATGTTTGTATGCTTTATAATAGCTGTGTAACGGCTACATGATATTAAGACCATACTTAACTGTGTTTTGAAGACTATTCATAACATTTTAAATTATTACTATTTTTAAATACATATTCAACTGTCAATAATTAAATAATCAAATACCTACTAAACTAATTACGAAAAGCATCATTCAGCAAGCACTAAACAGAAGATGAAAAAGCATCCAGAAAAAATTGAAACAACTTCATCTAAACAATGGATACCTCAAGTTTGGGAAGTAGGAGGGGATAGGTAACTTCTGTAAAAATCTATGAAGTTTCTGGCTTCAAACTTTTCTTTCTCCTATTTTCCAAATCTTATAAATACTAAAAACACTTGGGCAGGAATGARCTTGACATATAGCAATAAGACGTTTATTCAGCTACTCATCACTACCATAAATAGCAGTTACTACCTATTTTGGGGTTAATTGGCAGCGATCATCCAAGAGAACATATTTTAAAAAAAATTACTGGCATTGTGGTGCTTTGTGAACTCTTTCCAAAAAAGTAAGGCATACAAAGCATCAAAACTCTAGACAAACAACAGCTGTGTAGAACAGCCGATCAACTATTCATCTGCTGGCATATAACATTATTTGTACATTTATACTGTTCACTTTCAATAGCGCATATAGGTCCTTTACTTAATATTCCAGGATCTGTTAATTTTTTTCCACCTACAATTTTATTTAGGTATGCCATACAATTTCAAGGATGTGTCAGCTCTTTAAGAGAAAGCCATCTTATGGTTCAAGGTAAAAAACCCAGCATTTATCTTTCCCATTATAATTACTAGTGCTCATCTATTTACCCTTCAGTATATGGATATCATTCTTAAACAGAAGTGCTGATGTGAATATCAACTGCAAAGACAAAACAATCAACTTCGTACTTACTGCTGGCAGTTCCATGGTGGCAGATGACAGATAGGAGATCATAAGTCACTATTTGAGCTGGACTATCCTTCGCAAGGAAAGGCTGAAGATCAAGGCCTTCCAAGGGAAAGGACACATGGGTCCCAATTTTCGTGGAAAACATAAGTTCATGTCTAAATCTTTTGAGATGAATGCATAATATCTGTAAGAAAGACCGACAGATTCGCTCAAGAACTATACATGCTACTGTTTGATATTTAATAACTACACTGTTCATGCCATCTTTTCCTTTTATCATCCCAAAAGGATCACTTTTCTCTATGGCCTGAGGCAACTATCACAAACTCTGTGTTCCACAGTTGTCTGGTTTTCTTTTAAATCAATTGCGGCTCAAGGAGTTAGAAAYGAATTCATGATTATCGAAGACTTATCTTACTGACAGTATTAAAAAAAAAAMCAGTCCTGAACAGTTACTAACACTGATGCAGCAATGAACAACATACCTTTTCTCTTCCTCAATGCACCTATTGCACAATGTTGTCACAYGGGACATTAATTCTTCCCGATTATTGCAGCCATCAACTCAGGTTTTGTAGCGTAAGATTGGATTACTTTTAAAACGTAAAGTTACAAGCATTACTTACAGAAAAGTTTTCCAGTCTGGCTGTGGTATTTAATTCTATGATCTACAGTATAAATAAGTTCTGCAGGCTGACAGTAACAACATAGAAAAACCCCATTCTTCTAAATTTACTTTTCATGTACAAGGTTCACTTTCTTACAGAGTGAATAAAGAAACGTTGCTCACATTCTTAAAACAAATGCCAATACGAAGATACGCTTTCATCATAACATTATAAACACAATTTACTCCATGCAACTCATCAGCCTTACCACATTCCTAATCATGCAGAAAAAGTGCTTTAAAGTGCATGTAGTAACAGTACCTCAGGAAATTTTTGCACTTTGCAGAATTTCACTCCATTTCTTAACCTAAGCAAAGGAAAAAAAAAAAAGGCAAACAGCAAAACAACGAATATTTACTCCTGAAAATGTTTTATTTTATTGTGCTAGATCAGCAAAAGTCTAACATTACATTAGTAAACCCAAAATATTTCTAGACTAGACATGGAGTAGCCAAAATGATACAGACAATGACACTTCAGAAGAAAAGACAATCTGTACTGCTGAAAAATTCAAAGCAGCAAGTACAGATAATCAAGTTCCATCCAGCTAACAGTTTCTCTTAGCATAAAGCAAAGAACTTTAAGCTTCATGAAAGCTGATTATTCAGCAAAAGAGAAAAAAGAAACCAACTAAGTTTATGCAAGAAATTACCTACAGCAGATCACCAGTTATATAACAAGGCATAACACTCCTTTTCCATAAAGGGCTTTGAACAGTCTTCAGACCACTCCTGTTTCTTGGTTCTTTAGTATTTAAAGCCATAGTATATTTATTTATTTTTAATACACTGAAGTGACCCACTGCATATTAATGAAAACCTGCTAGTAATATAGAGGGCTRAAAGCTTTTATTTTACCAGTCTAGAAGGGATTGTAAGGAACATGAAAAAGAATCAAGCACATTTGGTTTGCAATATGGTACGGTGAGTCAGTCCTTCCTGACTCCTGCACCTTTGTAATACTAAATTTCTGAAAGCCAGAACACAAGGTAGTATCAAAAGACTAGTAGTACTGCAACATATCCAACAGAAATAAATGCCTCTTGACTAACAGGAGCATTAAAGCACTCAAATWAAGACAAGTTAAAACAAAAGTAAAAGCCAGCTTACTTTTTACACCTTCCACAGCTGTACATGTTATCACCTGCAAATATCAGGGAGAAGAACAACACCCATTATTCTCTAAATCCAAACAGTTATCCTTCAAGCGCATACATTTGATATATAAAAGTTTCAAGGGAATTTATCTTTAGGCTGCATCCAATATTTAACAGTCGTAAGAGTGTTGACATAGCAACTAAATAGAAAGGTCCTTAGGTTTTATGCTTTCAACTATGAAGCAGTACAGCATAATCTGAAGAGACGATGCTATATAATTTAAAAGGGAAATAATTTACTAAATCCAAATTAAGGTTATGAGAATGAGTATTAATAATATAGTGGTTTTTGAAATTTTTATGAACCTTCAGTTGATACCATTTCATTAAACCAAATTCAGATTTACTTGACATTTCTAAAGCAGCTTTCATGGGCATTTCTTTCCTCAAATATTCAGTTGAGTGAGAAGCTTACCTTTTCAAAATGAATGATCCCGTAAGAGCAAGGAATGACTGTATTACAGTTTAGCAGGTGGCCTTTGCTTAATTGCGTGAAGCTAAGAAGATATTAATCATCTTATTGTGATAGGAGAAAAAAAAAAAACAAAAACAGAAGAAACATGTTCATGTAATTAACATCTTACCCTTGAGCTCATCTCTGGCGAAAAAGGCAGCAAGACAATCTTGTAAGGTTACAACTGGACCCCAAAACCAGCTAGGAACACATGAGACAACAAACCTGAAACATCATTGACAGAAAAGAAAAAAAAAMCAACAAATGTTCTGCCAGAAAAGCAGAAACTGGAATTTCAAAATAGATAAATAAGCAAACCAAGTAAATATTATTTACCTTTTGAAATATTCCATTAAAAAAGCTATCCATCCCTGGGGGGCATAAGCTTCTCCACATGACCCTGCCTTGACTAGAGATGTCTGATGACTTGCAGAATGGAGTTTAGCAAGATCTTCCTTCCCTGGAATAGGCAAGGACAGATCCTGAAAGGTCTCCAGGGTTACAGACAGCTGAAGAAGAAAACAAATGAAACAAAATAGAGTTAAGCTTGAAGAGAAACAGCAATTAAATTGAATTCTGTAAAGTTCACCAGTTAACTACTAAGTCACTGTATAGTTGAAAATTCCACTAGGTAGCAAATGAATTATAAATAATGAGATATAAGAATTCATCTTCTAAGAAAGAGGAAGAAAAAATAACATTTAAGAGTGAACTTGCACATTGTTATCACTAATRCTTTTTTTTTTAAGTCGTTATTAATTATTTGTCTTCCTACTAGTCATACAAAGCACTATGATTTTTGCCTCAGGCTTCTGTTATACAAGCTAGTTTCAGAAAGCTTCAGCCCATTGTTTTGACAGTATTTTACTTTGACATTATCTTGACCTGATGTAACTGGACCTGCTGCAAAAGAGATCCAGCTGTGCATTTTCTTTCTCCCATGCTTGATTTAGTGACCACATAGTCACAGAGTAAAACATCAAGCAAACTCTAAAAATGCTTATTTGTTTTTTTGAACTTTTTCACCAGATTACCCTGAGGTCTTGGTATTCTTGGATCTAACGCAAGGGAAGCAGTAAGGGCATGCAACTGCATCAGGGTTAGGTTTAAACTTTATGTTGAGAAACTTGTCCCCAGTGCAAAGATTTGGATATCCAATATTTGATACTATTGCTTTGAGAGTAAAGTGGTCCACTAGACATGCTTAGATAATTGACTTTTTTTAAATGATCACGTGTGCTGTTCTAAGTAATTCTATCAGCAAATAGTACAGAAAAAAAAAATTCAACTGTTCCTATATTGCACCACATCTTACAGTAGAGGACAACTTCAGAAAGCAGTTAATGATTCATATAACCTGTAAAAGTAAGCGTCTTTACCCGGATTTTTTGAAAGACATGCGTTTTCTTAGCCTCAATCTACCTGATAAGACTGTTATGGCAGTATGATTGGACTACCATCTTTTACTTTTCTTTGTAACATGTACCTGAGAACTTACGACAGTAGCTGCTATGCATTAGGATATTCAGAACATTACTAGAAACTAATTATACCTAAGTGAAGTCAAAGAGCAAGCCTCTTTCTCCATCCTTGCTGTAAACCAATTCTCAAAATGTTACTTTTCAGCTCTGAGTAAATATCCAGCTCAATGAAAGCAAACTAGTCTAAACAAAGTGCTGGCAGTAGCTGCTATTACTATTTGAGTGAACAAGTATGAAACAACCTAACCTTCTGAGGAAGTCTGCCACAAAAGAATAAAGTTACCAAAGAATGACTRTATTCGTAAAACCGTAAGTATTTGTACTGGGGCAAAAAAAMCCCAAAAACATTAAAAGCTAGAACTTCCCCTCCTTACTCACCCGATCACAAGTCAAGCACTGTACTGAGCTTATTATAGTCCCATCAAATATATCAGAGATAACACTCCTGTACTTCTTGCGCTTCTTCCTTTTCGGCGATGATACAGTTGAAACTATAAAATGACAAAAATAAAATGCTGCAAGTAAACCAAGATACAGTGGATTCTGATTTCCTTCAACTCTGCATAATAGAGATCACACATATTTACGATTAAATTATGAGCCAAGTCCTGTTTTCTATTTACTAAATATTTCTTAGAAATTACACAACCAGATTACTGCTAGTACCAGGCAATTCCCGTAGGTTCCTCAAGCAGTTTATAGGGGACAAACACCAGAAAATTTTGCCTCTCTAAGTAAAAGTCAAACTGCCAGTCTTGAAATCTACAGTCTACTGCTAAGAGATTCATCTTGGCAGGAGTCCTCCAAGGTATAAACTTAAAAAGCCACATTCTATCTGACATTTAATTTAAAACTTCTTGGAAAGATGTCATCAACCATGTTGGGCTGAAGAACTCATACACAAGCTTATTGCATCACAACASTGATGACAGTGGGTTGAAGCAGACTAAATTTACTACTAGAGTCCAGCCTAACAGGAGCTTATTAAAAAAAAAAAAGTAAAGCTCCAAGCCAATGACATGTGCTCCCCGCCCAAATCCACTGCTAATTAGGTAAACACATCAGAGCAGTCTCTTGGGTTCTATAGATTACTGGAATGGTRGGCGAAAATTAAGACCACAAAACCTCTTCTGGAGTCAGTACATTACCCAAGAGACCACTCAAAAGTCTTGCAGGAGTCAAAGGCAAACTCTGCCAAAATGTTGACAGCCAGTAACAAGACAGGCAGTGAAACATGGAAATAATTACAGTGAAAAGGAAACTGAATTACTCCAATAAATCTTTCACATAGAACACAAACTCCCAAGGCTCCTTTGTACATAAAGAGTTTGACCATAAGCAAGTACTCTTCTCTCTTTACTGTCCAGCAGTATTACATATTATCTCTGTATCATCCCATACCTAGAAAAGTGTCTAAAATAATAGAGAAGTCTGAATTCAAAAGTATCTCCAGCAGAAAGAACAGCCGTTAGACGTAATCTGAACAACCCTCTTTTCCACAACGCATCAGATATTTTATTTATCATGGGCACAAACTGTCTCATACAGCCCTTGCCCAGAATTCTACRGTTCCTTCTAATCACTTATTTTGCCACTAAACTGCTTTAAGATGATTCTAAAGTCTTCATTTATCAGTGATGTGGAGGATGTGCTGTATTTATCCACACTAACAAACAGCAGGAAGAAATGGAAGACACTGACAAGCAGGGGCATCTTAGAATTGTGAAACCCAACAGACACCATGTGCTTTCAGCAAGGGGGAAATGGAAGAGAAGAAGGGAAGAGGTGTATTGTAATTAGGTATTAGCCCCCAGACACAAGTCCTARCATACTAGGGAATTGCTCTAGCATTATGGGGAATTAAAACAAAAACACCTTGTGGGCTTGCAAATGGCTGCCACACTACTCCCCTAGTCAGTTCTACTGCATACATATCTGTTCCCTCAATACTCAATAAAGGTGACCAAGAGTTAAATTATTAGGAAGTGTCAAAAATCAGTAGTCTAGATTGGAAGGGACCTTTGGACATCATCTGGTACAGTCTCTGTTCAAAGCAGCTCTAGTTGAACTTTGGAATATCTATCTCCAGGAACCTCAGGGTACCTCTGGGCTCCCGCCTCTGTTTCAGTATTCAACCACTCAATGGAAAGATTTTTTTCCTTCCATCTAATAGAAATTTCCCTTTCTGCAACTTGCTTCCATTTCTATTTGCTGCATGGCTTCAAGAACCGTCTGGCTCTGCCTTCTCTATAACTGCCCATAATGCTGACGACAGCAACAGCTCCCCTTTAGCCTTTCCTTCTCCAAGCTGAACAAACCCAGCTCTCTCAGCCTCTCCTTGCACATGACAGGCTCCAGCCACATATTATCTCTTCTGATAGACTCACTTCAGTTTGTCTAAAACCCTCCCGTAATGGTGAAGCCAAAACTGGAGACAGTAGTACAGGTACAATGTCAAAACTGCTGAACAAATGAACCAAGGTGGTCCATGATTTAAGTGCATTAAATCATTGTCATTCAACATCAATGCTAAACCATTAAAAGGAGAACATGAACATTTTCAGAACTTATCCTGAACAGCCTGTTGAATGAAAGAGGATCACAATATTGAAGTTGTGGGAGTTGTTGGTTTGCTTTGGTTTAATACTAGCCTTAAGAGCATGTTCCAAAAGACGAGCTTTTATTAAAATAGTCTACTGTTAGACAAATAAGGGCAAAAAAAATCATATATTGTTCCTTGTGCCCTAAAGCTGCAATGTCTTGTATCTAAAGGCAATAAAAGTCTAAACATTCTGGATGCTGATAAACACATCATACTGTGGGAAGTGCCAAAAGAAATACTCTACACCGCAAAGACAGTAACAACCAGAAAGCAGCTAGCATTTACAAGTCTATCTACAGTATARGTACACATGGTTCCTTAAACCTTAATAAACTAAAATGTTGACTTATTGAACTTCTGCTGAAGAACCTGTTCTCTGAAAAGCATTGCTTTTTTGTGGGTACTAACTTCTCCCACATTTTCCCTCTCYCCCAACCAGTGCGACTGAGAAAGTTGTCTAAAAATATTATTTCATCCCTGCAAAGCAGAGGCAAATACTATTCACACTTCAAAAGAATCAGAATTTTACAGAAGTAAAGGGAGTCTTATTATATGTCCAGCTTATATAATGCTCCCTCTCCCCACTGGGAACAGGGGATTAAAAAACCCCTAAGAACACCACTGCATTGCTATGCAAAACACAAGAAACAACAAAATGAGAACTAATACAGAGCAATTCAGCACCAGAAGGGAGAAAATAAAGGGCCTATACCTTTTTTGTGGACTGGTGCCAGTGAAGAGCACGATGAGAATGATTTTGGAGGACTGTTTGATAAGCGTGTGTTCATCGCTTCATTTGATGATGGGGTTTGGGATGCAGATATATCATTCATGTGGACATCACTGATGTACTCTGCAATTAATATTTGCATGATTTCATAAATTCTATGAAAAAAATGTACTGCAGACAATAGTTATGTAATTTATTTAACCACACTGTCAGGTCACTGGACATTTAGGAATGAAGCACCATTTCAATTCACATACCTTTAAGAACAAAACCAAAAAACCCCACTCTTCTGGGTTATCTGAAACCTTACCCAGTACAAATCTTGAGCTTTTCAAGGGAATTCAAATTGAATTCAGAACACCTAAACTAAACACCTAAAACTGAAAAAATAAATTAAGAAGGTGCATTGTTTACAAGTAAATCCACCTACCCTATTTGACCTATACCTCTCTACTGTATTCTACAACTCATTTCCACTCACACAGATAATCTGGCTAAGAATTTGACTATTTCAATTGCACATTAGTAATGCATTACCCGAGAATCGGCTGTGTATCTGTACTTTGACAGTTCCTTGATTATCAGTGGTCTCTGAAGCAGTGTTTGTGTCTTTTTCCAAGTCTTCCATAGAATTTGCTCGTTTAAGCTTGTTGCCTGATATTTTTTCTTTTTGCCAATCTTTGGATGTGATTGAGTTGTTATCATCATCCTGAATTAACATGGTTGTCTCTGCAGGATCCTCTAAGACAGGTTTGAAAATAGCATCATTTTCTGTTTTATCACATGTACCACAGGATTCACAAGGCTGAAAGCCTACATCTGACTGGCTCTTGTCTTCTTCCATACTCTCTTCAACACTCATAGACTGGGCTTCTTCCAGTTCTACAACTGGTTCTTTAAGTTCTTCATGAAGCAAATCCATTAGACAACGCAAAAATTCTTGTGCATCCTAGGATTTTAAACAAGTTTTACAATATTATTCCATTTTATTTGGAAGATATTAAAGTCATATCAGGAAAAGATACAGATCGCTAAAACAAAAGCTACAGCTGGCTGTTGAAGAAGAATAAGATAAATTCCTCTGTCCCAGGTCTAATTTTCAAAAGAAATTTCATTTGCAGACCACATGTTTGTTTCCTGCATCCATATCTTTAGTAATCTTATCATACAAGTTTCCTCCAAAACACTTCCAATGCCCAAAAATCTTATTTCAACAGCTTAAACAAAAACACTGCCATAGCTTACACGAATGATAAATTTAACTCAAGCAACCACAATAATGTGGTCAGRCTCCAGCTTTGCTGGTAATGGAACGTTTTAGGGACAGTTTTTTAAAACCTTATGCAGCATCTTCAGCAAAGCAATCAGAGCCTTGCTTTCACTGGGCATGGAAGTACTTTATTAAAAAGTATTATGATGTACATAGCCCATCTTTCCAATTGCACCACACTGCCAACAAGATCTTACTTCTTCTTCTCAAGCCTGGACAAGATTCCTCAACTATCAGTGTTTCCGCAAAGACCTGTCAAGTATTACTACAAGTCTAATCCATGTTTGGAAATATCTTAAAAGCCACCAAATTTCAACAATCCATGCAGCAGCTTGGTTCCTGGCAATAGAGAATATCTAATAAAGCAAGCATGGGAGAAAGCAACAGCCTCTTCTTGGCAACTACTACTGCTTCTGTTTTCTTCTATTTTCYTTTTTGTATTTTGGTTGTTCATAATAATAATTTTTGCTGCTCAACATTCCCATCCATCATAGCAATTACTTATTAAGCTCACAACTGCTGAACAGAAAACATACTTTTTCTTAAAAACTACAACTATCAGATTTGAGTTTTGGGTTTGGGTAATGAAAAAAAAATCTAATATGCCTATTTGCTGGTAATCCTTTTAAAAAAAAAATACTCAAACCTTGAGACACAGATTAACTGATAAACATTCTTCATTGAGCAAAAGAATTCCTTTTTCTCCCTGAATATTGGACACGGCTGCCCAACTGGCTGCCCAACTTGCGAGGCCGGGCAATAGGAGAGCATTGGTCATGAAAGACTGCTTTGTTTTAGTTGTTGCCATGAAACCTACTAAACATAAAACTGAAGTGTGATCCAGGCAGAACCTAAAAAGGTTCTCATTAAGTGTTGCTCTGCATGGAAAAAGACATTCTCATCAGTGTTCAAAGCTGTGAGAACCAAGTTTCCATACGGTTTCTTTTTGGTTATCAAGATTGATTTTCTACTTTTCCAGAAATTCATGTGGCTCTTAAGAAATTAATGAGTAAATTAAAAAACACTGAGATTACTATTTAAACATTTACTTTACAGCTACATGCAGCATTTGAACATTAAAACATGTGTTCTAATGCTCCACTCCACAGATATGAAACATGCTAACTGAAACAGCAAAATTCCTTTGAATAACAGTAGATTCCTGGAAGATATTAGTAAGCTTTTCTGATTACAGGGTTTAAATTTTTCCTCTAGCCCAAAAGCTTTTAATAAAGTACTGCAAACTGTATGAATACAGCAAGATACTGTATGAAGGATCAACTGAAGAATGCCTTTACTATATAACAATCCATACCTCTTTAACAAGTTACCAACTTACAGTTCCTGCAATACTGCTTACAAAACACACAGCAGTGGGKTTTTTTTTTTCCAAAGATACTAAATGAAAATTGGATATTGTGTATTTAATTTTCAAAAAAACATAACTGGTAGATGAATATAAAAAATAAATTATATATTTTTTTTTTCTGAACACCTTTATTTTGTTTTCTGGGACTGCCCAAATATTAGCAGCATTATTTCACAAAAAGGAAAAATTTTAGATACGTATTATTTTAATTTTCCTGAAAAAAGGAAAAAAGAGTTCTTCTCAGAAGTTGAAGGTCTTTCAAGAATTTCATATAAACAAACATAAAACCTGACTTAACTGTTGATGGTTTGGTTTCAAATGATCTACATTTGAAGCATTAAACTAAAGTTTATGTTGCATTTGCTTTAAACAAATATAGCAAGCATGGTAAGCATTAAATTTAAAACTAAGAGACAACTTTATGGCTTAAGCAGATTTGCAAGACATCAGAAAGTTTCACCTGTTGAGAGTAGCCTCGAAACGTTGGATTAACAGTTTTAATTCCTTGAAATAAACCAGTAGGAACAACAGAACCAGGCCTAAAAAAAAAGTTTCATATATATAAATATACATAAAAAAGCAACCATTTAAGTGGAATTTTCTACCTTTACTGGGATCATAATTTTACCTACAACTTAACTATAACACATCTAACACCAATAAAATTAATAACTAAACATAATATTGGTATTGAATAATTAACAATACAATCTTTTTAAAATCAGTCATCCAACAGAAATAGAGACTGTATTAGGACTTCTATGCCACATTTCTTGTCAGAGAATCAGATGACAAATCAGACATACTCTTGGTACTATGCACAACTGCTGTTTCTTTACCTTTGTACTTATATTTTGAAGTATTTTCCTAGACAGAGATAACAAATTCCATATAAGGAAATAAGAGAAACTGGTAAAACATTGATACGGAATGAGGGACACAGAAAGGATCAAGTACTTGAACATTTTAGATATATTTCTGGCAGAGATAAACTTATTTTTAAAAGCTTAATGCTACTTTGTATAGTATTTATAATCTATTTCTTGTCAGATCTCCCTTACTACAATTTACATCAACTATTTGTCATATCTTTGGTAGATATGGAAAAGAACAGGTTATAAGGAGTGTTTAATAAATCCTGCAAGTTAGTCTTTCCTCCCTTAATTTCTAAGAGTAATTATGTGATACACACAAAATAAAAATTAGAAACCAAGGACAGATTAATGCATCATTCATGACTCTGCAGTTTATTTATAATCACTTCATCACCAAAATGATGCAATACCTGCTTTTGTGCCAGAGTTCCGTCATCAGCTTGAGGTAACTTCTACAAATTGCCGGTTTCTTATCTGTTCGGGCTAAGCCTCCACAGTCAAGAAAAAAGTGCGTCAAAGGTGGGCTGATTAAAAAGAAGAAAATAGTATTTTTTTCATGTTGTTTCACATTGCTAAAATACAAGAGGAAACCCGCATTTCATACAAAATTATTAAAAAAAAAAAAAGAGTAATACTATTATGTAATTGAACAATTCCATTTCCTACATCCTTAAATGCTGCAACCAAACATTTCCTAGTAGGACAACTTCAGCAACACTGCTGCTGAAACGTATTCTGACATTTGCTAAAGCACCAGAACTGTCTAATGGGATTCAAATTCAAGGCAATTCCTACTAGCCATCAGAAGTACACATGTACCACTACAGCAACAATCACCATAAGCCTAGTCCATAAATAGCATCTTAAACAAATCTTCTTTTCTCTATAATCCAATAGTGCCACATGATGTTTGTAGGTAAATAATTTATACTGAAATGATTATTTATGTTTACTTCATGCAGTGTTGCCAATTCACATACTCTCTTACTCTTCTCCCTTCAACCCCCTTTCGAAGTCATAATCCCTCATAGAGATTGGACCTATTTTTATCCAAGAAAGGCGATATCCCAGCACACTTGCTAAATTTGGCATTTCTCAACAGAATCATTTCCTCATGATTRGACGCCTTGTCCACTTCTCTACCTTCTAGAGAGAGTTGCCTCAGTTCTCCTCTCCCTCAACAAAGGATTTCAGTGAGGTCTACTTAGCCCTGTATTCTGTCTTGGATCGCAGCCAAAAGCAGATGCATAGAGTAAGCAGATATGATATATACTCAAGTACTGTCCCCGCCTAACCATTTCAAGTGCAAGAAACTTCAGAGTTGGACAGTGTTTTTATCTCTTCAGCTTTTGTAGATTTCTCCTTCGTGAACTTGTCTGGTATCCCCACAGGATGAGAAGATTTTGTATTCTAGCCATTCCTAGGATGATTTAGCATAGACTGTCCCAGATGCATTGTTTATAAGGACTGAATTTGGACCTTTTGATCTTAACATGTCTCTTTTTTTTAATTAGGGTTTATTCTTATGCATTTCCTTTGATTTATTCTGTAGCAGAAGAAAAACCAACCCACAAATTTAATAGCTTTTATCAGATTTTCTTCTAATTTCTAGAACTGCATGTATTTTTATTTAGGACAGTGAGGAATTAGAATGAAACAGAGAAAAAGCTGAGTAGCCCATACACCATAATACTTTTTTTTTTCCTATCGGTGATACAACTTGTAGTATACAAGTTTGTAGTATATAAGACTGAGATTTAACAAATACACGTCTTCTTCCATGGTAATGCAGCCCTTTAAAATCCTTAAGTCCATCTTGAGAAAAAGCACATATAAGCAAATATAAAATTACATTTACAACCATTTTCCTCACCAGTTGGAAAGAGCTTGTAAAGCTGCATTCATGTAACAAGTGTTCCCAATATTTTTTAATCCTGTTAGACCTGAAAAACAGAATGAATACTCAGCAAGTCTGTTAATCCAATACAAGACATAAGGAAAATACTTCCTAGAAAATATGTACTAATTAAAATATTCATGTAACACTTCTGATGCCAATTATAATGCAGAGTTGTAACTAAAAGAAACACAGGAGTCCTATAGGACTACTACTCTAACTAGTAGAAGTAATCGAGTGTTTTGATTTTGGCTGACTAAAACACTTCAGACAAGTAGACTGTATTTCATCTCACTAACTTTTGATGTTTTATGACAGCTGCATAATTGTAATTTAAAATATTTTCATCAATATTTAAGTTTTACTTGAACTTAATGATTTACCTGTTCAGTTAAATTGTTGCTATGCTGCATTCGTAACGGTTAATCATATTACTAAAAGCTTCTCAAGGAAGATTTCATTCTTCTGTCTCAAGTTCAYGCTAGCAGTCAGATTGCACTAAACATTCAAAACCTACTCAGCATGTGATTATCCCAGAATCAGAATTATAATTACCTACAATCAGTCTTTTTCTATGACAATTATATACCCTTAGTTTTATACACAGACTGCTCAGTTTAGACTTCCCCAMAGAATTTACTTTCAAGCCCAGATTGTTTATTTTCTTTACTGATATCCACATGTAGTTTTTCCACACACATAAAAGTTACAATTAACATCTATTCTTTCAGTGACTATGGAGTCATGAAAAATGCTGTTTAAACAAGTCATAATTATCATATGATCTCAATTAAAAAAAATTAATCTGAAACACTTGCTATTCATAGCTACTGAAGTGTTAAATTAATAAAGCAATTAATTTCAAAATAAAATTGCTTTTGTGTGAGAAAACAGTAACATTTATAAGCAAAGAATAAATAAGACTGGAAAACTGAAAATATTCAGCAATCAACCCTGTTGGCTCTATGAAATCCTTGAAGTATAGGAACTACTCCGATCATTTTAGTCTGTGGCAGAAAAATAAACCTTACTAAGAAAATCCTTTTACATCTAAAAACCAGTTTGGTTACTTCAGTTGAATTTTCTAATACACAGAACTTCATTTTTAAGTTTTAAAAGGTTCTTCTATCTGTCTGAATGGAAATATAGTCCTGCTTCCCACATCTGAACCTGCATTCTGCCCTTCCAATTTCGGCTACAAAAAGAACGGTCACTCTTACTGAAATTGGAAAGTAAGAACAGTCATAGGATTTTAAATTTTTGTTTGTTTGTTTGTTTTTTAATTTTTTTTTTTTTTTTAAACAGCAGAAGATATATCAGGAAAATAGTCTCACTGCAGTTTTTCAGCCTGCAGTATTGCAAATAAAGTTTTTGAATAGACTTCTTTTCTTGCAAAGATACATTCTAATGTTTCCTTCATCAAAAGCATTTCAAAAGAATTTTAAGAACAAAGTTAAAATGGAGCTAAAGAAGTTTTTTTCCTTTGAATTTGAGAAATGTATTTAACACAGTATTTAACATCAATATTACTGGGAACTTTAATGCAATTCTACTTCTATATTACTTCTATAAAAGTTATATTCCCAAAAATATTAATAGGACAAGAAGATACATAAATACACACATTGGTAGGAGAAACTAACTGGAAATAAAACACATGGTTTAGTGATTTAAGGGCAGATGGCAAATTAGTGGAGYGGTGACATATCCAGAAAGACTGTGCCAAACAACAGAAGGGGCAAAGCAGGTTTTTTGGCCAATGCCACCAGACTTAGGAGAGGGAAAGCTGGTAGTAGATGAGCAAAGGAGAAATGAGATCCATAAAGTAGAATAACTCTTTTATCATCACTGATGGAAAACAAACTGCCTTGACATATGCATTGGCATCTCAAAATAATAGCTTAACAATCTGCTGGTCAGATTTTTCCGAGAAAATGGTAGTTAGAAATATTTTCTTTACTAACAAATATACATTTTTAAAATGATCAATAGCAATTTGAGATTTGTAAGAAATAATAATTATTATGTTTTCATTTGAAATGAGAAATTAAGGCTTCACTGTTTGGGGTTTCATCCACTCTCATTTTCACCTTTACAATAGTTTAATATTGGGGGTAATCTATTTACCCCATTTAATACGGGGTAACCTTTTATACCAGGAAGTTTGGCAGTGCATGAAATCCACTAATGAAAAGGAGAAAATAAACCAAAACTCCATACTGGGATACTACAGGCTCAGAAAAGGGTTACCCAAAATGCAGGAAAGAATTCAAATCAGGAACCTTTTAGGACAGGAGAAAACATTAGAACAGATTTTATAAAAACCTACTTTTACCAGAGTGGCTAGAACACCAGCTACACTAAACATTACTCCAACATGCTTTCTTATTTTTGTTGCTGCTTGCATGGGTGCACTACATTTATCACTGCAGCCTCTGCTCTGAAGGTAAGTAAAGATTGCTGCAATAACGGTGAAACTACAAATAAAGATCTTAGCTGGATCAGAAGAGGAAACAGTTCCACTTAGAAGAGAACTAGCATAYAGCTGGAGAACAGACTTGGAGACATACACATGTGATAAAGGGCAATGAAGCGCTGGATTTTGCTTTTATTACCTCTAGTCTTTAACTCATCTTCTTCCACTTCTATATCTAAGTCATCAAATACAGCTGCTAGTGGGATCTTCAGTGTGGGATTACTAGGTATTTTAAAATCCTTATAAGGAGAAAAAGAAAAAAGTATATTTACTTGTATTTATCAATTTTCCTCTTAATTGAGCTTAGGTATAATTTCACCAACAAATCTAGGAACTGAAAATTATGTGAATGCATTTTGAAATCCCACTGCACATAAAGTGAGACTAATAGGATTCCACAGCTTCCCTGATAAAGTTTACTAAGCAAACYCCACGTTTTTGTTTTCAGATTAGCAGTGACAACACTGCATGATTTATGACAACATCTGAAGAGTCAAACAAAGGAAGTTATACTATTTCTTTCCCTTGGATAACAAACAGTAAGCCAGCATTGAAAAGCTAACACAGTAGTCATCACATAAAAGTTAGTGTATATGTTTTTGATATGCCACCAGATGGCTCACTACATTTAACGAAAACAAATTAAACTGTTGGAAGCAAAATGTACAAATAGAGAAACAGAGTATTAGGCAGTCAGGCATTTATTGCATGACAAGCTCTTTTTGTGAGCATATAAATAAAAGTTCTAAACAAAATGTCTGACAGACTTTGTAAGTTCTACTGATTTTTCTGTATACTATACACATTTCCTTGGAAGATTAAAACATGTTAAATATAACAAAAGTTCAGAACAGAAGTTCAGAAGTCTGAACCCAGCTTGATATCAAGTCACCAGAATTTCTGAACAACAGAAATGAAAAAAAAAAGAAGAAATTATTCCAACGGTACTATTCCAATTGAGCTTCTGGCATTTTATGACAAAATGACCAGATTATGTTCATATTAAATACTAAACTTTGAAGTGAAAATATTGAAGGCTATTTCCTCTTTACATATATTGAAAAACTGCCCACCTTTTTGTCCAACCTGTGCATCACGGTATCTCTTGCATAGCTCTATGCCTCAAGCAAAACAATTTTAGAAATACCGTACTTGTACTTGTGTCAGTTTTAACTGAGTTACCTGTCATTTTTATAAGCACATTAAATATGCAATGAAGAAATAACACCTTTTTTTTCAGATAGATGCATTATGCCAATTATACTTAAGAAATTGCAGCATAACTTTCTCCAAGACAACACTTATCTAGAAAAGACGTTATCAGAGCGAACAGTACTGATGCCAGTGAAGACTAATGTAACCAGGGGAAGGTAACAAAACAACAAACCAAACCTAAACAAGCCTTGTTGAAATTGCAGAAGAACAAGACAAGCAAATGGCATATTGCAAAATTATCTGTATAACATCTGCTTTGCTCATTTTTTTTCCTCTAACTTGTCTCCAGTACTAGCTAATGCTTTATTCATTATCTTACTCTTCAGCTACTATGTTAATTGTTAATGAATGTGGAGTTCGGCACTTTTATAAAGTCTTGTCTTTGATGACATAATCGTATAAAACACTACAATCTTAAGCCTATGTTTTACACAATTAATATCAACTACCCAGATACTGGCCATATTTTTCTTCTTGGCATATTTATACTCCTTGGCAATCCTAACTGCCATAGAACACTATTAGCATTCTCCTGATTTCTAGTTTGATACATATTTTTCCACATGGATCTAACACAATGTATTTGTCATTCTACACCAAAATTACACACATATATAGAATATACACAGGTTACTACTGCCTTCTTAGTAAATTCTTGCATAGTAGTTAAATTCTTAACTATTCAGGGGCATTTGTGTATATACCACTCCACTGGAAAAATTTTCCCACACACATATAGATACACAAAAATCAAGACCTTTTCAGTCATTTATCAAAACTGAAAACTAGACATGTTTACACATCAGAAACTAAGTTATAGGAATCCCTTTAAGTGYCTTATATTACTAGCTGAACAAGGTTCACAATTAGCGTATATTTCTCTAAAAGTACTGTGCTTGTATGAATGAATTTGTATCTCAGGCAAGTATCCATAGACACATACTAAGGCATTCTGCTGCTCCCTGTAAGTTACCCAGCAATTACTGTAGTGAGTTTTGAAAATAACATTTTCAAGAGCTGACAGAATGGGGAAGCACAGGTGAACTATTCCAATCTTGTCACCTTAAATTTAACCCTGTGCTTTTTCTGTACCTTACAGTTCATTGTAGATTACAATTAGACAACAAGATGAAGAAAGCATTCTTAGGAAGCATGCAGTACACAGAGACAGAACATAGAAGCTGGGCACTGTCTTTTTAAAAGAAATTTTATAAAAATAGAGAGAAATTTATAGAAAGTTCAGCCACAAGAACAGAGGAAAAGTCAGTCTCTCACTTGAGAGAAGACACAATGTTTACTGCAAAGATACAGCTGCCTTTCTTCCATTGGGTTAAAAAATACCTGCACACTATTTTCTTGTGCTTGGTGAGACAGTCTTGCATTTGTTAACGGAGAATGAGATCCTAATTTTCTACCCAGGAATACTTCCTTACTACAGGCGTAACACCAAACACGGAGTGTAGTAAGGTTGACAGTCAGACAGTGTTTCGTCTCCTAAAACAGAACAAAACCCAAAACTGTGATTCAGAAATTTGGAATAATTAAATATTGCTGCATGCAAGCCAGAAGTATTAAAATTCTAGATCTTTCAACAATGAAACAAATATGTATGTTAGAATATTAAAAAATAGCAATTCAATTACTAGAATTTTAGCACAAACTATCCAACACTCATTTTTAGCACAAGTCACTCAAATTAGCAACAAGGTACAATCAGAATCTAAGTCATTGTCATACCTGACATGCCTCTGTGTAATTACAAAAATAAGAGGAAAGCCTTTTGTCAGAAGTGTTACAATTCATAACAAACCAATTTTCCAGGAATGTCTGCTATTGGTCATAATGGCAGCCACCTCCTCTACAGTAAGGGCAGTGTTTATTTCTACTGGTTTGCTGTAGGAAATTCACGCTATTTAACAGTCTATCAGAAGAGTAAGGTAAGATTTTTAGTTCAGTTTTAGTTCAGTTTTAGTTCACCACAGTAAGAGGTGCTCATATCAAAACAAACATTCTAAACTTAGTTTTCTTGTTGACAGCTTCATACTGTGAAGCAATATAAAAATTTGACAGATAGAGAATATTTTTAGTGTTCTAATCCTCATCTTTCCTTTTTTAACCTCTTTGCTTACTGTAAGATTGTGTACACAGTTGCTATCATCCTGCAAATAATTCTACCAATCCTTCCTGTATTTCTTCCTTATATGTCAGCACCAGCCAGTTTTATAGACAATGAGGGATTTGCTAGAAATTAGGAAAATACTACAACTGCTGCAGGATGCCCAAGTTCTCTTCCCCTCACTTAATAAGGCCTTATATAAGAACAATGTTGTTAGTATATAACGTGGGCTACAATTTCATTAAGTAGCCCTCCCCCCACTAAAAAACATCAGAAACATCAGATTACATAAATATCTCAGAAAATTTTAATCATGAGAATAGGCTTGATTCTACAGCTTCAGCTGCATAAATAATCAAAAGTCTTCAGAGCAACAGCTTATTAATTTTCTTAAAGTGGATGCAATGAACATGATTATTTGCAGTATAGGGAGCCTTGCTGGTGGAAACTGCAGCAAGCAGAAATAAACTAATTCGTGTCAACCTTGTTTCTCTCATTTTAATGAGTTTATTAAGATTTTTACTGAAAAAAAAAATCCAGAAGAGGGCTTACTGTCCAGAACTTAAAATTAAGTAACAAGAAAAATCAAGACAAGGATGTCACTGACAGCAAGCAAACTGCCCATTCCCTTTCTCTTACCTGGCAAGTACATAACATTGCTGAAACAGCATGTAGATCAGGAATAAACTACTGTAGAAAGCCAAGAGGTATAAAATTGTAGGCAAGAAATTCAGGGACCATCTGTTCCCCAATTGCACTACAAGCAGCTCATTTATATATCTATCGCAAAGGCTTCAGAACTGCGATTCAGCTTAAATAGCTGGCAAAAAAAAATTGTACTTATATAGATTTATATTAATGCACTATTGATTTGTATAAATATGCACTCCTCTCAAGGTCCTGCTTCAAAAAAAAAAAATCCAAGTGGTGGTGAAATGCAGTCATAAAGCATACTTCTTGAAAAACCCTGGGATATACTATTTGTTCATTTTAATATTCACCAGCGTGTTTTTTTTAGTATTTTTAAGGACCAAAAACTGCTCAGTGTGGAACCTTAGATGTATTTTCTGACAGCCGAACTGTAAATTGCTGGCAAGAATTTCATTTAATCAGAAAGTCGGCAATTCTGTAATGACATGTTACTAAAACTGCCATCCCTCTGTCCCCAGTATATTTGTTAAGAGAGAATGATATATCTCATTTGCTTCATTTTGGCAAGTGTACACAGAACAGACAGTGAGTTTAAGACCCAAACAGATGCACTCAAGCTGTCCAACCTTGCCAGAACTTGGCATGCTGGGGAACATAGTGCACACACTCCACTGCTCCTACCAAGCTGGATCCGAAATCAGGACATAGCAGGAAAGGATATGCTCAGCTCAGTCTACAGGTTCTTCATCTGTAGCCACTGGAACAGGGAGCATAATGCAGAAACAAAGCACCTGTTTCTGGTAATTTATAATTCCTATCTTACACCTGTTCAGCTCTCATCTTCATTAATCCAACTTCCCTCCCCTTATCCATCAGGCAGCCACAATCCTAAAAAGTTAGACTGAAGTAGTGAAGTACCACATATAAGCTAAAGTACTCAAGAATTCTTTTGTCCACGCATCTTGAACATCATCAGTAATTGTTGTTCTTTTTTTAATTTTCACCATGTTCTTATAAGGACCACAGTAATGTCAGAATTACATAAATAATTATGCAGCTGTACAAAGACTGTAAACTCACATACTCCTAAATTAATAAGACCTGCTTCTATAGATGAAAAACAAGCATAGCTAATCAAACTTCCAAACTGTTATGCTAACACAGGTTACTGCCATCACTAAAAGGAGTAAAAAAAGTCCTCTAAGTCTACTTCACTGCTTCAAGTAACTGTATTACTAGCAAATATACATACCTGGGAATGGGTGGTACTGTGATCAATATGGGATTCACCACAGCCAACATATGTACATCTGTTCTGTTGAGCAAGATATGAAGAAGTATACAGAATTAAAAAGTGGTGTCAAACAGGTTTACGGAATAGGAATATACTGCCAGTCCCTTTAAAATTCACTCAAATTTCAAACCTGCAGAGTCCKACACAAACCAGGAGACATGCACAATAAGCGTTAAAATAAATATCACCTAAAGCAAATAAGAATGCTGCAAGATTTAACTCAACTCCTCTCACTGGCGGGCAGTGTTAGACATTTAATGTGTTTGGAATATAATTTTTTGGTCATTTTGATATATTTATTCAGATTAAGGCCAACATGTATTTTTTACAATTCATGATTTGGTAGAGATTGTTACATAAAATATGAAGTTAGCCCAGTATCTAAAATACTGAATTGCAACAGCCTCGGAACATGACACATTTATACAAAAATGCCTGTATGCCCCTATCTGCAGTGCCTATTTATCAGAGTGTTACTTCACAATTAATTCGTTTTTTCACCTTTTGTCCTTGTTTTGGCTGGGATAGAATTAATTTTCTTCCTAGTAGTTGGTATAGTGCTATGTTTTGGATTCAGCATGAGAATAATGTTGATAACACACTGATGTTTTAGTTGTTGCTAGGTAATCTACTAGTCAAGGACTTTTCAGCTTCCCAGGCTCTGCCAGGTGCACAAGAAGCTAGGAGGGGGCATAGCCAGGACAGCTGACTCAACTGACCAAGGGGATATCCCATACCATATGACGTCATGCTCAGCATATAAATCTGGGGAAGAAGAAGGAAGGGGGGGACGTTCAGAGTGATGGYGTTTGTCTTCCCAAGTAACTGTTACGCGTGATGGAGCCCTGCTTTCCTGGGGATGGCTGAACACCTGCCTGCCTGGAAGGAGTGAATGAATTCCTTGTTTTGCTTTGCTTGCGTGTGCGGCTTTTGCTTTACCTATTAAACTGCTTTTATCTCAATCCACGAGTTTTCTCACTTTTACCCTTTCGATTCTCTCCCCCATCCCATTGTAGGGGGAGTGAGCGAGCRGCTGTGTGGGGCTTAGTTGCTGGCTGGGGTTAAACCACTATACCTTTAAATAAGAGCTTCCAGCACTATATAGTTAAGTACTTACTACATTCTAGTTATAACATGTAAAATAATTGTTGATTTTGATTGTGCTAATTGCAAAACATATTTGGCTGAGTTGAGTGTGGAATCTTGCAGCTGCCAATCTTCCAGCAATTTCATTAATTCCTCATTTGCATGAGTCAAGACAATCACATAAGAGGATACAGCATGTTATCTGCATAACTCTCTAAGCACATTAATTTATACAATCAAATAGCAGCTGAACACAGTCAATTTTCTATATTAAATAATCACAGATATTGGTTAAATTACAGATGGGATCTCCATGTTTTTCTACTGAAAAAGGTGAAGGCAAGACGTCAATTCACCCAAGAGGAGATATATGACAGCATGACACTAAGTGTCCTACAGCAATTAGAAAAYTCGCCCATGGAAATGTTGGTATGAAATTAAGTTTTTCAGTAACAGTTTAAGAGCTCTAAGTGAGAAATAAAACCCACATTTTAAGCTTCACAGCATTTCCCCACCTGCCAGGTTGATGCATCCCTGAACACCTCTTCCTACTCCCAAGAGGGTTTTTATATGTAACTAAACTTCAAGCCATCTAACAAAAAGTCATTAAACACTGTTTCTTTCCCCCTTCGTTTCTAGCTCTTATTGATAGAAGGAGCAAAATAATCTGATGTCTTAACTGTTACCATAATGCACTTAAAAGGAAACTAATGAAGTAGATTTTTAAAAATACTCATACATACACCTAAAGTTTGGCATCTCAGCCTAGATAGCTTCCCGACAGGAATTAGATAAACGTTGCCAAGAAATGAAGTCAAGCCTATAGAGCAAAATTTCAATCTCTAGAAACAGCTGAATGTCTGAAGAACWCTACAAGACATTTTAAAAGCTAAATTAGCTACATACTTTCCTGTAGGTATCATAGATCAATCAGAAGCAACATTTTCAGAGCTTTTTGTTTTAAATACACTGAAAATCATGGTTTTTGTAGGCGACAAGCAGAGTAAGGCAAAAGCATATTTAAGAAAGAACTATATACAGGGTAAAGACTATACAAAACTCATACAAAGTTTGAAGAATGTTTATACATGCTTCTAAAAGTTTCAAAATYAATTTTTTCTTTGTTTTGCTTAAGAATGAAAAAGTCAGAGTSCGTATTTTTATGCTGTAAAAAGTCAGCATTTACTGCTAGATGTTATTACCACAAATGCTAAGAGAGGCTTATAAAAAGTAACTTAATTCAGGAATATTATACTATTTTTCAGATCTACAGACCTGGGGAAAAGATTAAAAAAAATAATCTTAAGAGCTAAAAAATATCATAACTCAAGAAGAAACCTTAATATGCTACTTTCTTATCCAAAAAATCTAAGTTTGAACACAGTATTCTTAAATTACAAGAAATATGTACTTGATAAAAAGCAAATAATTTTAAAAATAGAAAACTGCACAAGAGGTTTTGCTTTTAAATAATAATTGAAAGAAACTAATTTAAAGAACTTCATTTTAGTTGTTTCTTCAAAAAAAATACTACCAACTTTATCTACAAATTACTAGAAAAGGACCCTACTATGGAACAACAGAACAACTTACCTCTAAGCATGCCCAAAGGTTGGGTCCTCCGACTTTACAGTCCTGACAAGTGCCCTATTAAAGTTAAATACACAAGCAAAGTATTATTTCATTTACTTTCACCAGTAAACCACAACTTTAAGATAAAATGAGTAAAAAATACTGTAAAGCTCAGTATCAATTGAATAATTTTAAGACAGAAAAAAGGATGTGTTGGTAACCAACTCAATTTTTGTTTTGTTTCACATAATCTTAAAATCAGCATATTTTTCTAGTAAAACCTTGGATCTCTCTCYGAGTTTTCATCTTAACCAAAAATTGTTCTTCTAAATAAAGCATAAACATGTATCATATCACATTATTATAAAAATCCTCAAAATTGGTCTTTCCTATCAATTTAACATAAAAAGAAATGAAAGTGATAGAACTTGTAATAACTGCAYATTCCTATTTGCAGACAGTCAACACTGCCTGCAAAGGTTTACAAAAAAAGATGCAACACTAGAGAAATGCTATACCTCTCAGCAGCAAATTGTTACACTTTTCAGATAAAGAAATTTAGCACCATGGACAGAAAAGGCTGGTTTTTCATCACCTCCCAGCTACTATAATGGGTTACAAGATGTTTTTTTGTTCCATTTATTAATACTAGCTGAAAACCAAGAGTTCAGGTAGGGGCAGTTTCTCAAACTGTGGCTCCTCCATCAAAAAGTGAACTGTTAACCAAGAAAAACTTAAGCATACATTTCTTTGTTACAGTTTCTACCTGAGGTCAAGTCAGTTATACTACATTACATTAACATTCCAAATAACTAACTGCTACAAAGGCAATGTCTGAAAAAATTCAGCTTGGTCTTATGCTAACTCTTTTAACTAATATTTCCATTAAAATATCACTTGCTTTGGAAAACACTGCTGGGAAAGGTATTCTTTAAGTGTTAAGCACTGAAAAATAGTTTTTCAGTTTTATCAAGTCCATAATTCTTCCGGTACTTCATTTAAACCTTACTATTCCAGAAGATTTTACCCATGCTTAACACTTAAATGCATCTTATAACTAATAATACATTACAAGACATGTAGCTAAAATAAGTGACCAGAGTTAACTGTAATAAGAAGAAAGTAAGCTGCTACAACTCACATGAGATTTCTGTATCAATTCCTCTTTTGTTATCTCACCAACTGATTCCAAGTGTGGGCAATTGCTGCCGGGCGATGACATTTCAGAAGCTGTATTTTCTGAGATCCTGTAGCTGGGATTTTCAAGACCAGGGAATCACTTGTCAACAGGAGTAAGAATGAGCAAAACCCAATTCCTTACTGTAGACAGCAATATTAGATATCTAATCTGCAACATATACATAACTTTTAAAAGAATGTGCCTTTTTGAAGTAAGGTAGTATAAATAACTTTATTAACAGTAAGATAATTCGATAGTCCAAATTAAACGCAGCTGACTTCTAAAACAAAATCCTCTGACTTTTAGGGCATAAACTAACAGAATCCTGAGTGGAGCAGAGCTAGTTTGGATTAATTATTTAACTTCCTGGCCTCTACCATGGCATCTCAACAACATAAAAATTACAGTTTTCAAGCCTACCCAGAACTCATGGTGGCTTTGACTGTATATTCTGGAAAGAGACCTTATGCAACACTGCTGAAGTGTGCTGAAGCTATGAAGGCTAAAATGCAGCAGCACAAGACTTGCTTGTCAAAGGAGAAGGAAACTTTAGCTTGGTTWTATTTATTTACAAAGACACATTCTAGATTCAGGCATATTATATATCAAAAGCAAACTGAAACTTATAACTCACATGTAGTACTGAACACTCAGCGAGCTTTTCTCTTGTTTGAGTTCTCTCTGTCCATCCAAGGTCTCTGATGCAGACACAGAAACAAAGAATGCTAAATACAATCACTTTGTCATTACTATTTTGATGGTTGCTCAGAAAGCTAGGATGTTTTACAGAAGGAAAACAAAAAAATGAATTCAGTAACGTTCTTATTTATATAAATACTCCAACTGACTCGTGCAGATAAGAACCATCCAAGAACTTTATTCCTGTTTTGTCACTTAAACAATTACTATTGATGCCTCAATCTCTCTAAAGCCCAAGAAATTTTAAGCTTTCTTTGCCCAATTATTATCTGTCCAATCTAGCAYTCCTTTATCAAGACTTGCAACTAAATTTCCATTCTAACTCAGTGATGCACACTCCTTGATCTGTTTGCAGCCTTTAGCACTGTTACCAACATCTTCTTCCACTTTGCCTGTTTGCTCTGGCAGCTTTATGTCTGTTCCTTCTGCTATACAACCGATCGCTCCTTTGAGTATTAAGTAACCTAGAGCTTTGACGGCACTGGGGAAAACAAACCTTGCCTAGTAGGCATCTCAGAGACACTTCCTAGTAAACTTTGTTTGTTATCTTTGACTTGGTCTTTACTTCCATTGCCTTGCAATAAGATCCCTTTGAATTAAGAGTCATTTCAGTTCCCTTTGATTATCAAAGGGGTTTTTTATACACGTGCGTGTGTATAAATAGTCTGTATTATTCCTACAAACATTCCTATACAAATATTATTATTGAAGTATTATATATTACTTGTATAGGCATAATGTATAATCCTTTATATAATTTATTATACACATGCATGTATATACTTAATTTTATTTATATATAAAAATTATTTATATATAAACAATATACAAGATATTTATTATATACATAACATGTATACAAACACTCAAGTATGTGTGTATATCTTTCAGTCTTTTTGAATGTCATGTTAACAGCTGTTCAATAGAATATTTAAGAACTTATCTCACAAGACTGGAAATACTACAGTAAATTAGTAATTCAGGATTTTTTCCAAGATGAGGTATAAATTATCTTCCTGGACCAATGGCATGACATTTAAAAAGCATTACTCTCAAATATAAGGTGCAACTGGAGAAGTATTTCCTCAGTTCAGTGTCTATCTGTAATCTATGTGCAGTATTGCTGAAAGACACTTCAAATATGAAAACAATAGTTTTCCAGGCCAAACCTCTCAACTTCAGTCATATTAGCAATTCTGCTTCCAACTGTAAAGTTCCTTTTCAGAACAGAAATGGAAACATGAATGTATATTTCAYCTTGCACATTTTGCAAGGTCTGTTAAAACCTTAAAAATGAACAAGTGAGTTTCAAATAAAGCCCTGACAACCTTAAAAAAATTCAGTGTGAATTAATGCTGATTTAACACAAATGCTTTAGAAAGACTGATATAATGGATTAGTAAAGCTTCAGGCTTAATTTTTTTATAGAAGCAGCTTTCTGAATGCATTATTCCAATTAATACAAAGCAATGAATGAAGTGGAGACTTCACCTCATGCTACCAGATTTGTATKTAATAGCTACTTTTCACACCTAGAACCACACAAATCCAAACCTGCAGTCCTGAACAAACCCAAACCTGGGAGTTCTGCTCATGCCAGATTCTGTTTTTTGGTGCAGTCTGCATCTCCTCATAATAATCATCAGAAAGACCAAAGCATGTTGAAACTCGTGTCCCTATGGATGTGGTCCCTATTCCTGTCCCTATGGAGAGCATCCCTTGTAGAAGTCTAGTTAACGTCATAGATTCTTTACATGTTATTACATGGGCAGAGCTGAATGGCCTTTCTTTCACCTTTTGTTACCAAAATTCTTACACACCTCCTTCCATCCTGTAGCAACCGTGATAACTCACTGTACTGCCATAACCTTGCTAGCTTAATAYACCTAGCTGCAGTAACATATTTTGTAAAATTTTATGTTAAAGTCTAAAACTGTAAAATTAATTTCAAAACTATGATTCATCCTTCATCTCTCTAAGTCCTAGCAAGCCCAGGGTAGCCCCTCCCTCCCTCACTGCCCTTCCTCCATTTCACCACTTCCTACTCTATCTGAAAAGGTTGCTTATCTTCCTCTACTCATGTATCTCATTATCACATCTGCTTTTTCACAAGCGTCTGCATTATGTTGACCTCATCCAAAAGTCACTTCTTCGCATTTTCAGTAATTAAAAAAAAAATAAAAAAAAAAAAAAATCTGTGTTTGCAGTTTCTCTTACATTCCATTTTATACTCCTGTTCTGAAGCTGGAGTCTATCTCCACTTCATGCCCCCAGTGATATATGGTAGTTTGTACTGGGAAAGTACCTAGATATCTCATATGAACAGCTCTACTGGATCAGATGAAAGGTCCGTTTAGCCCACTATCCTGCTTCCACCACTGACCAAAAGACGACAGCCACAGAAGAATAAAAATATTACAAGAATATATAGCTTCCCTGAATCCTTTCCAGCTCTGGGGCTTCCTGAACCAAAAGTTTATATATTAGAAAGACAGAGAAAGGCTCTGGAAAGGATCTATATCAGTAATTCCAGCCTTCCTCAGGTTGAAGAACTCTAAAAAAATTGTTATCGACAGGAATTCTTAGACAGCAATCATGTGTCCAGTGGTAACAAGACTATTTCTGTCACCTTTCACGGACCCTTCAAAAGTATTCCACGGTCTCACAGGAACCTTAGAAAAATCTCAGGCTGAAATCTCTATGGACCTACATCTACATACACGGGACATGAGAAGCATTTTTGTTTCACTATGAGGTTAAGAATGAAGTAAAACTTAACTGGGGATAGAACTCAAGTTTTCACAGTAACTGTTCACATGTTCATATTCATGCAATAAGCTTCTCATCAAATGCTTCCCATATATTTGGGAGAGAACTTTGCAGTCTCTCCCTTGTTCTCCCTAGCTCTCTCCATTGTTTCCACTGAACGGTTTGTTTCAGCCCACCTATCTCAATGCATCATACTACATCATTCAACTAATTTAATCATTTAACGTTCAAAAGAAGTACTTACTAACACATTTTTGCTTAGTGCATGCATAGCGAGTCATACTTCAAAGAAAAAAAAAAAGCCTGTAACACTTATCTTGAACTCCAGTCTTTTTTTTGTGTTCCTGTTTACTCTTTGCATTCGCTAAGAAAAAAACATTTGCTCACATGAGCCGTCAGAGAAATGTGAACCACAATTTAAAGCATCATGACCRGCAACCTATTTATTATTCAGCAGAATTCTGTGGCACCACAGACTCGTATGGTGCCTACCATAGAACAACYATCACATACACAGAAAAACCCCATCAAACACTAAGAGAATTCAACTGATACTGAAAATTATCTTACGCTCATGCAGAGAGCCTAATATTTCCTAAAGAAACATAACAGATTTTAAATTCTCTCAAGAAATGTTGAATTAAAGTTAATGGTTTCATCTGCTTAGTTATAGTAGTTAACACTTCAACAGATGTTGAAATAAACAAATATATATCTTTATTCCACTTATGTCCCTAAATATGGAGCCATTTTATCAGATCATTTTACAGGGTTCAGCTAGAGAATGCTGGTAGAAGATTTTAAGAATAAAAGGATTATTCTTAAGACAGCAATTACCTGAAGCAGTAATTGTATCTTCATTATAGGCTTTTGTTATTTTGCCTGTACAGCTCCGAATAACAGCATATCAAACCAGTAAGCTCTAAGTTCAGGCTTCTTATTTGCTTTCACAGTTATTTTACTGGTGATGCACTGGAACAATCACATCTAACATTTATTTTTATTTTATGGCAACAAAATAAGAGTGACACGGGTACAATTTTGTATCTGAACATTTAATTACCTAGAATACTAAAGAGATCTGGAACTTCAGTAATTACTTGTCATACAGATATTCTTCACACTTCAGGAAAAAAACACCAGCATTCACTCCAATCTATATATGCCCATTGAAGCTACAGCCTTTGACGTATGTGTTCAGATTTTTAAGGTGTACATTTTTCTATCAGTTTTCTACAGAACTGTGTTTCTCTTAAAAAACTTTACTGGATTCTTTGACAATTATTACAGAAATTACTTCAGCGTAAGAATGTATGTGAATAATATTGTTACCAAACTTAAGAATAGTCTTCTTAGGTCAAGAAATAGGGAAGATTAATCTTAATCTCACACACTAAGTTCCTTTATATTCTGTTAATCAATAAATGGTTTTGATTTTCATCTTCCATCCCTCCCTATTTCTACCTTTTTTTAATCTATAAACAAGAGTACCCTGTTTTCTTGGAAAAAATGACAACACCAGTACTAACTCTGGTAGGAAACTTACTTTATCTATTTAGAATAAAACCTGGTGTTTTCCCAGTAAATGACAAAAGCATACTCAGTAAGCTGATGAAAGATACCTGGTCCTKCTCTTCAGGCACCAAGAACTATCCATCCAAGCAAGACACAATTTTTTAAGTTACTTTAACTAGGTTTTTTTTTTTTGTCATAAAGTATTGTTTCCAAAGAGAAAGGACATTAAAAAAATGCTTGAGTTGAGGGTATATCCTCTTACAGGGTTAGGCATTTTTCATTTTATATTGCCTTTAAGGTATATAGACTGTTCATTCATTTYTTTCATCCACCACTTTAAATCCTAACTCTGAAACCCATTAGCTGACATTTATGTTTCTAAGAGGATTTTCCTAACTCAGGCTTTGCCTGCACACAGGAGAAGTCTACAGTGATTTTCCACTAGGTGCTAGAGCAGACTTTTTTTCTCCAGTCTATCTCATCCCTTGTACAGGGGGATCTAAGCACGTAAATACCTCAGGGAACGAGCAAAGTAATTTATAGGTAAACTACTGTTTTCAGGAATTGCATCGTATCTACAATACCGTCGCCGCATGGCTTCAACTGCCGAAGATCTTCGCGGAAATGCTCTTTGGCCGCCCGCGGCAGGCGGGCAGGCGGGTGTACCCACCCCGCCGGCCGACCGCCCCGCACGGCGGCCCGCTGACTCGGAGCGGGCGGCCCGGGCGCCGCCGGCCCATGGCCCCRCGGCTCAGCTCAGCGGCCCGGCGGGGGAGGCAGGCCGCGCACCGCCCCCGGCCCCCGCCCAGCCCTCCGGGAGTGCGGCGCCCCGGCCGCAGAGACGGCCCCCTCCGGCGGCGGCCATCGCCGTGCCAACACGCCCAGCGGGCCGAACCGCCCTGGACTCTGAGACCGGCCGGAGACACCGGCCGGAGACACTGCCCGCCGCCTCCGCCGCCCGCCGCCCTCCTGTCCCCCCTCACAGACGCCGGGCCCGACCCGCCTTCCCCGCCACCGGCGGGACTCTCCCCCTCTTACCGGAGCAGCCGGGAGGAGGTACCGTGCGCGGAGCCCGCAGCTAAGCCGGGCCGCGGCCAGCCCCGCCGCTTACACCGATGGCGAACCCCAGCCTCCGGGGACAGCGGCCCTGGCGGGCGGCGGGGCGGGCAGCGCTCCCCCGCCCGGGACGCCGCGGTGCAGAAGGCCGCCGCGGGGGAGAAGGCGCGTGCCGCGGTCGCGGCTCCGCCGGCGCCTCCTCACAGAGCCAGACGCCCACCGGCCGCGGCTGCGGCAACGCCGGCCGCGGGACGCGCCCCGCACAAAGATGGCCGCGCCGAGCCTCTCCGCCGCTCACGTGAGCGCTGCCCCGCACAAWGATGGCGCCGCCAGGCTCTCACCCCACCTCGCCAGGTCGTCCGCAGAAGAAGGCTGCCCTGTGTAAAGATGGCCGACGCGGACTCCTAACGGAGCGGGTCACCCTCACGTGGCAGTGACAGGGGCTGCCTCCCGGCCGATATCGCCGCTCCTCGCTGGCCCGGAAGCAGATCCGCTGGCCGTCTCCTAGCAGGTGCCGGTGCGGGAGGGGAGCCGCCCGCGAGGGGCCGTGGCCACTGTCCGTGGCGCCTGCCCCGGCGCTCGGCAGGTAACCGAGGGCGGCAACCGCAGGGCTGCCGTGCAGCGGGACCCGGCCCGGGCCCAGGGAGAGGTGCGCCTGCCTTTGCCTGGGCGGCTGCGGGGACGGGGGCTGAGGGGCGCGCGGAGCTGCCGGGGCTGCCTTGCCTGGGGAGGGCGCGGCAGGGCCGGAGAGAGGTGGTTTCTGCCCCCAAGGCCGCCAGCTACGGGGGTGGGGTTCGCTGCCCCGCCGAAGCCGGCCGGGCCCCGCTCCGTGTCCCGCGGCAGGGAGAGGCTCCTGCCCTGGGGAGGCGCCTCCGGCGCAGCACAGCCCGCCTGTGGCTGGAGATGTCGGCGGAGGCAAACAGCCGGTGGTGAAAGCTGACCGCTCCTTGGGCCTGTGGGCCCGCCCTTTTCTTTCACTTCACTCTGTGCCGCGGTTGCGGTCGTGGATGTCATGTCAGGGCTTCGCCCTGTGCTTAGCATTAGGGTGTAAGGGGGATGTTTCTTTTAATGGGGGAGATTACATCAGGTATAGGATTTATTCCTCATCATGCATCTGCAAAAAAATTGAAGCCCTGGATGAGATAAACTTTTTCTGGCTGCGCTCAAATCTTTTAACTGTTTTAGCTGACAAATACATTCTTCTAACAACAGTGATCTTAGAAACCGCGTTGTTTCCGTGTATGATTTAGAGGATATAATAAGTTAACTGCCAGCTGATAAAAGCAGACTGAGTCCTCTGTAAATCCTGGTTATACATACACAGGTCTGCACAGAGCAGTTGGGATGAATGAGGCCTAAGCTGAGCCAGCAAATTTGCTGTCTTCTCATTAAGCACAAGTCTTAACTCTACTCAGAAACATCAATCAAACAAGTCATGTACCTGTTATGTAGCAGATTCCAGTTTGTATAAGAAAGCTGTCCTGGGCTTCTATTGCATAATTTAGTGTGTATCCTTCATTTGACAGAGCATTCCAGAGACCATCTGTGACTGTGTTCAAGATAGTTCCACTTAATGAGGTTATGGGAGAGAAGGAGCCATGTCAGAAGAAACTGTTACTGAGGCACGATTTTCTCTGAAGACAGTAGCTTTACGGGTATTTCATCTTCCCCTTTCTTGGTATTATTCTCTTAACCAGGTAATATATACGTTATCTGAATATTGYCACTTTTGATATACATTTAGGAGTTTAGTTGTAATGTTGTACTTGCTCTTCTGGGTTTAATATGAATTAAATTTATATGGAATATGTTGATTTTTAGTTTATTTAAAACACTGAACTAAAATAAGGGGGGTTTTTGTCTTTTTCTGCTAATGAACGCTTAGTGCATCATCATACATCTGAGTGAAGAGATTGCTTTATCTGCAATGTCCATATGTGTTTTGCAACGGCACAATGATTCTCATCAAATCAAATATCAAAATCATCAAGTTATCTTTTTTTTTTGTAGTTTTTTTAGGTATTTAAAAACTAAACGTATCTGTCATTAAATTTTGAATGATAGTATTGAGTGTGGTCTGAAATAATTTCTAGATTAATTTGGTGACTGGTACTGGCAATCTGAATGGTAATTAATTAATTAATGCAAATCAATCTCTTGTTCTGGTTTTCCAGTCACTTCTGTTTGATTAAATAAGTGGCACATGACTAAAACAAGGCAATGATTCTTTAAAAACAGGCTGGTTTTTAAACCTGTTCAGTTCTTTTTGCTGATTTTGTTTGTTTGTTTTACTTACGGAAAGATCTTCAAAAAAAATCTATTAATCACAGTTTTTCCTTTTATAGCTGGCCCTGGAGTGATTTATTTTTATTTTCTTTCACTGATATTATAGGCTAGTTTTCACTATATAAATAGCAACATGGATAGTAGTCACTCAAATCTGGGCAAAGAGTACATTATGATCTCAGTTTTCAGATTGACAAAAGCTGGAAGTATTGTGAAACTGATACTCCTTGTCTGCAGGGAATCATAAGATTTGCCCCTAGAGCACCTTCATGTCAAAGACAGGGAGGAGGAGCTGTAGTTGTGTTGTAGAGATTCAGAGAAGAGAGGTATTAGTTGCCTATAACTACATATGTGTTAAATAATAGAGTGAAATAAGTCAGGATTACATGAGAAAATATTAAGGCTTCAGTTATATCCCTCAGAGAATAAATTTCTTGAAGAGTGAGCCATATTCTGATGCCATAATGCRCAGGAGAAAAAAAAAAGGGTTTCTAGTTGGCTGTACAAAATATGGTCCAGTAGTTTTTTCCATTCTGTGATTCTGAATCATTGACAAGGATAACTAAAAGAAAGAAAATTGTTTATAATTAGGAATGCCAATAATATTTTTTAAAAAATAGATATTAGCGGGTGCTAATAAAGTTCTTGTTTTAAAACCCATGTCTTTAATATGACTGTACTATATTTTTATTGAATTAAATGCTTGTAAGCAAAAGCTATGTCGTTTTTCATATTTGCACGTAAATGCTTTTTGAAGTTCTACTGCATATAAAACCAGAATGAGATATTCTGTCTTAGCTGCATCTGATTATTTTCATGTTTCTTCTTTATTTACAATACTTGAAAATTCTGACCGCAAGATCACTGATTTCTTTTTTACATTGCAGCATATTCGTATCCTTTTTAAATACCATGTAGAACTCCATTATGTGCAACTATCAACTTTCCCCTCCTTAGAGGTTTTCGTTTCACTGTTAATTTATTTATGATCATGCTCATAGGCATAGGCAAATTTAAAAAAATCCACTTAGTTCTTCGAAACTTCAGTTCYAGCATTTAATTCTGTGAGCTTCAAGGTTTTAATCTCAGTTATTTGGTTATTAACTCTTTTCTGTTAAATAATCTGGTCTTTTGTAAGTATGTGCTTGTGCTGTGTTTCARGGATTTCCTTTTCCTCACAGAGTACAGTGCTAGGTTTTTGGCCTCGGTCAACATGCAGTGCCACCAAGGACAGGGTTCTCAAGTCAAAGGTGTTCGACTTGTTGGTTGCAAACTCAATGCAGAGGAAAGCTTTCAATGCGTCTTTAAATTACAACTCTGRTAGCATTGACCAATTGCACAGCAACCAGGGATTGCCAGAATGCAGTGGTACTCTGTGTGGCCAGCTCGCTCTCGTATGAGGAAATACATTACAGAAGCACCATATTAGCCCCAAGGACTGCAGATCTGGTTTTCTCCCAGTGGTCTGTTTCTCAAGCAGCATAGATTTCCTAAAGATTTTGTGAGCGTGGGCTCTAGTTTCCAGTTAAATGTCTCTTTTCTTCCTTGTCTATCTTGTCACTTTGAATTTTATAAACTTTGTTAATGGCTTTTAATTCCAGTTGCTTGCATATACGGTTCTTACTTGCTAACTTAAACGTTTGTAAACCTATGACTGATCTGTATCCAAAATAAAACATGACAATTAAAAAAAACAGCTGGTTTATGTAGAGAAATATGTTTAAATACATGTTCTTCCCAAATTGAAACACCATGCAAACGTTAGCTTTTGGATCCTCCACTCTTTCACAGTACAAGGAAATAGTCTAGTTGTGAAGGGTGAGTTTCTTTTCAGTATTTTTTTGCTGTTAGAGAATTAATTGAAGCCCTGCATTGTCCTGGCATTAAAAAGAAATTAAAAAAGAAAAAAAGTTTGTCTGAAAGTCATTTACTTAGATCCCCATAGTTTGTGGATTTGCAATACACCTTATAGTTCTTGGTGTTGCAGTATGTGTCTCAGTGCAGCCACTCACTTTGTTGCACCAGCCCCTCTGTAAACTCTCTCACCTACTGGCYGTTGCAAATTTTGAGAAGCAGTTAGTTCATGTCCTTACTCAGAGTTGKTTTTTTCCCAGACTATGTGAGAGCAGCATCTCTTACCTCCCTCAGACAAGCTATAGTCTAGGTTGAACATACCAAAAGGAGGGTAGGAGGAAAGGTGGGAGTTAGGGAGCATATATTTCCAATGAAGTCACACTCTCTTATTTTCAGATAAAGCTTTCCCCTGGCTTAAAGAAGCTGTTCACAATAACAGCAGTGAGTGCAATATCTGTTATTTTTCTGGCCCATCATTTTAAAAGAAGACGTGGAAAGAAAAACAAGAAAGTGCCACCGTGGGAACCAAGTCATCTAGTATTAGAGTGTACCAAAGCAGCTGCATCAGAAAAAGGTACATGAARGAATCACCAGGTTTTTTTTGTTTCCTTGGAGGGGAAGAAAAGGGATGTGAGGGGATGGGTGTGCATAACAGTGTGTAGTAGTAAAACAAACTATTTTCCTTTAATGCTGAGTAGCTTTGAATTGTTAAAGTAGAAATTGTGCAAATTAGGAACAAAATTACAGTGTTTTATAAATAAGCTGGTCTTGTTCTCAAAGCTGAAGTTTTAATAATGAATTTGGATTAAAACTTCTTTTATCAATAGTATATTAACAATGGGGTTTACAGTTCTTGTGGAAATGTCTCCATACTGAGAAAAGCAGATTTTTATAGGATGGGAAAATAATTATGCCTAAATGCATGTTTATTGTTATAGATATTGACTGTTCTAATTTGTAGTTTCTCATATAGAACTGAAAATAAAAGAATAATTGTTGTTTTCTTCTAAACTGGCTATTATTTAAAAGAGTAAAGCAATTCTTGATAATCTTGCTAACAAAAGATACACTGATTTTTAAAGCAGCTGCAAACTCAAAACGTTGTATCTGTTAGGTTCTAGTTGTTCCAGTAGTCGGCAAAACTTGACTCTTTCTCTGAGCTCTGCCAAGGAAAAAGGATCTCAGCCTTGTATCTATGCAAATGGAGGACTTTTCAGTAAATACTCCGGTTCAGTTCAGAGTCTGGCCTCAGTAAGTAAAAGTGTTTTAAGGCTTTTGGATGTCTGTTAACTTGCACTGCATATGCACCTAATGGTTTCACTGAGCTGAAACAACTTCCCTGAACAAACTGCACAGATGGCTAGAGATGCTGAGAAGGCCTTTGTACTTGCTACAGAGTAAAAATAGTTTCTAGATAGATAACTTGGATGTAATGTGCTCTGGCAGGAATGTAGTTTTAAGGATACTCTATATAATACAAACACTTCAAAATTTGTTTTTGTTTTTGTTTTTTTTTAAGGTTCAGAGTGCCACCTCTTGTCACAGTTGTGCTTGTGCCAATTCTAATTCCTGGGATAAAGCAGATGAAGATGATATTAAGCTTGTCAATATTCCAGTGACCACACCTGAAAATTTATATTTGATGGGTAAGTTATAATGAGAGTATTCAGCATCTATCAACAATGAATGTAAATAATTTTCTTGTTTTTGTGGCAAAGTGACACTTACACAATGTTATCGTGGTGTTCTTTCACAGTGTCCTGTGAGCATGTGTCTAAGCACATTTCCGTAAAATAATGAAATCTTACTTGATCCAGAGTTAGTTTTTTAAAATACATATTTTTTTGTTCTTATATTCGTAGTAGTAAGCCATTGAATTATTTTAAAAAGTAAATAGGAAAAATGCACTGAACATTGTTGCTTTAATCATATGTGAACTTCTTTATCTTATTAAAAAGGTAGATTTTTTTTTTTTTTAGACTGGGAATTGCTGTTGTTTTAAAAACTTACATCTCTGCTATAATCATGCTTATTAGCTACATAGTTTCCTGTGACTCTAAAAAGTGAATAGATATGGAAGGTGTGTATTTGATGGAATGGAGGTATTCCTGATCTCCCCTAGGTATGGAGCTTTTTGAAGAAGCACTCCGTCGATGGGAGCAGGCACTAACTTTCCGTAACAGGCAAGTTGAAGATGAAGCAAGTTGTGGTTCCATTAAGCTGGGAGCAGGAGATGCAATTGCAGAAGAAAGTGTAGAAGTGAGTATATTCAATCTATAATCTACTGCTGCTGCCCTGACAATTCGTTGCGTTTTGTTACCTGAATGTTTTCAACTTCTAATTCAATTACCAAAACTGAGAATTAATTCAAATTTCCAATTTAGTGGCTTTGCATTTAAAGGACATCTAACTTTGTTTCTTTTGATTTTTTTGGTTGGTTATTTGGAGGAGAGCGGAKGAGGGGGTATTAGCTTTATTTACTTTTTTGGCAATTGCTGTTGCATCATTGTTTGCTTCTGGATGGTATTATTAAGCTACCAAGCGTACTAGTTCTCTACACAAAATCTCTTGGGTTATCCCTTTCTTTTATGACTATGTGAGAGGATATCTGCTTAGCAAAGATAAAGGTCTTAGGAAAGATGATAAATTTATGAATATTCACAAATAATGTGCTTGAACGTTGTTTGTATTCCTTTGTTCTTATGAACTAAATGCTAAAAATATTTTGAAATAAACATACATCTGTATGGCTTTCATTATTTCTAGTGCAGTAAACATCACAGGTAATTTTAAAGTATTTGAAAACTTAGATTTTATTATTACAGTAAATAAAATATGTGTATGTTTAGAAAAGTGTGTATATTTTGGATGTTGAAGTATTCATCTGACAGTGTCCTTGTGTGCTTTGTAGGAAACTAATGTGGCACAGTGAGCTCTTTGAAGGCTTAATATTCTTAGATTTTACAAAGGAATTTTACAGACTGTAAACAAATAGAACATCTTCTAATGTCTTTCTTCTTGCAGGATATCATTAGTGCTGAATTTATTCACAAGCTTGAATCCCTTCTTCAAAGAGCTTATCGTCTTCAGGAGGAGTTTGAGGCCACCCTTGGGGCCTCTGATCCTGCTTCTCTAGCTAATGATGTTGGTGAGTACTCCTATTTCACATTTCTATTGCTTATAATAATGACTCTTGCGGGGGGAAGTCACTGAAATATCAACTGAGCAGAATTATATTTATCAGTAAATAAGCAGAAAAAAAAMCAGGTTCTTTTCATTATTATGTAACTTTTGATGTAGTGCTTGTATTTTAGATAAGAATGGACTGAGAGGAATTTTTTTTCCTTATGGCTTGTCAGTATACTTCAGAATTTTCCTAATACTTCTCTGCTTTCTAAAGTTTGTTAACTTGGGTATTTAAATATTTATGCAGTAAGAATGTGACCCTTTTTATAGCATGGGTGTATTAGAGTGTTTCAAAAGGAGTTTTATGTGTCTTTTGAACTGCCAAATTGTGTATGCGTGTACTGTGTTTTTTTGCCTGCCATAATTAAAAAAAAATTTAAACCAAATCAGAAAGACTTAACCTGAAACAGATATCCATTACCAAAGCTCTTATCCCTGGTGATTGAAATTTATCACAGTTATGAGTGACTAAAACCAGGGTATTACAATGGCAAATATAAGAGTAGTTGCTGCCAGCTGTGTTGATGAAAAAACAATTCTTTAAATAAAAATAATCAAACTATCTGTATAAGATGTTCTTGAAGACTGATACTATTATGCTCTTTCATAATTCAAGATCAAGCATCTGATCTCAAATAACTGTCACATTTTAAAGGCAGAACATGTTCTGGGATTAGTTTTAGTCTGTAGTCTTGTTTGTTAGGCTGCAGCTTGACTGGCACGAGGTGGCAGTACTCTTGTCTCTTAGCCCTCGTGTTATCCTGCAACTACTAAATACAGCTCTGAGTAAGGTGGGAATTAAATATAGGTCAGAGCTGGCTTTCTGACATATCTGCGTACACCTGTTAATGTAATTCTTAAAGCAGAAAAGTGTTTGGATGTTTTATTTTGGTGTCTGAAATAAAGTTGCAGTGTGTATCCATTATTAAATTAGAAGTTTATTTGTGATTTCTATCTTCAGGCAAAATTAATAAAATGGTATTCAAAGGATTCAGTGTGATGTTCAATGTGTTTAGTTATTGTTTTGCTTGGTTACCCTGGAAGTATTTTAAATTGATATTTTATTTTTTAGATGTGATAACTTGATTCTTGTTTACCAAGAATGTTCTGAGGATTGAATTCCTTTCAAATGTCCTTTGTAGAAATAATTTGTGATCTCTTGAGTAGATGTCTGTTACTTTATTATGAATTTTATTTGTGCTGGCCCAGATGAGTGAGGAAAACAAGTAATGAAGTGGTTTAGTGAGTAGTGTTTTCACTGTTCAGGATTTGGGGCTTTTTCATCATTATCTTGAATTCGTGGCTTGAACAGCAAGTAATATATTAGAGAATGCTTCACTTTTTCAGAATGCTGCCTTAGAGTATAAACAGAACATCATCATCTCAAACACTGTGGCGCTTGGAAGATTTAATACAGAGGATGGTTTTGTTCAATATTTGATATAAAAACATTTAATCAGTCAAAATTTCTTAGATAATTTACTTTCCTATAGGATATGATGTTGAGTGTAGTGTAAGAATGTTTGTAGAATGCTTTTGAGATTGATGGTTTTTGGTAACTTTCGTGGGGAGAGACAGAAAAGTATGTTTGGGAGAATCCTAGAGGCTCTCTTACAGGTTTATTTTTCCCTTTTTTTTTTTTTAATTTTTATTATTATTTGGTAATCTAGTGAAAGAGAAGGAAAGCTGCTGTCAACAACCTTTCCTTTACTACCCCAAAATGTACATATTAACATGTAATATTTATTTTGTTTCACTTCTGTTCAAAGCTTTGTATTACTCTTTTAGGAAGTATGCTAGTATAAACATTGATCACTTTTTTTCCTTTTCGTGTGTGTGTGTGTGCATGTGCAYGTGCATATATATTAAGAACAATAGGAATGAAAGGGTTCAAGAGCAACAACAATAAGCAAGTCCAAGAAAATAATGAAATCCCAGTGGCCAAAAGAAGTAAAGATAGTACAGCATTCTTTACACTACTAAGAATATGAATAATATCCTACTCCAAAAAAACAAATGACTGTTCTGAACAGAAACAGAAATGAAGGTGCTTCTGCTCTGTATTTGAAATGAATCAGGAATGTGTATGCATCTTTGACACTGATAGGAATTTATATCATATGTGGCGAAAGAGGCAGCATCTGCTAAATCAGAATCAGTAGTCCTGGATGTTTTATACCCAAAACTTCTTAAAGAAGCACCCTAATCCATATGTTACTGTTCACTAATCTTGGAAAGTGAAAAATGTCCAAATGATTGGGAAATCTCTGATTTAGTTCCAAATCTTAAACAAACAAACAACCTGAAAACTCCAACACCCAAGTTAAGTGTCATGCCTGTGAAAAAATAGAGTTGCTAATTTGCAGTTCTGTTACCATAGACAACATAATAAGAGGTCTAATTAGTGCCAGTTGATACCGTTTCATGGTAGCTAGTTTTTCTTGGACTGTAGGTTTTTGAGAGATCTGCAATTTGGGGGATTGATACAGCATATATTAGAGGATAATAATTAGCTTGCTGACATGAACTTTTTTTTATACTTCTGTCCACTGTTAAGGGAAAGGTTTGCTTTCTAGGGAAGATGTTTGGTCAAACGCTGTAATGTTATCAACTATGTAGTTGATGATAAAATCATTTGTAGAGCTGGAAGTTGTTAAAAAATTATCACTTAAGGCATCAAAAGCATTGAATTAATGAAAAGCAGTTTAGTAATACTGATCTGAATTATCTGTTTAAATGGTTACAATCTAACAAATTACATTTGAATCCAGGCAACTATGGACTGTACATATAGATGGGAGATTTTAAAAGAAAAATAATAAACACTCTTGGCATGCATTAAGAAAATTATGCATCACAGTCAGTGTAAGATCTCAGCAGAGTGCTGTAGAAGAAAGACCATTGCTAATCTCTGGCTATGTGAAAAGGACAGGATCAGCATAGAGGCAGAGRTATGATCTTGATTCTGTATGGTTTTAGAATACTGTGTCCAGTTCTGTTCATATTTCAGAAGATATGGAAATACTAGACAGCTTAAAACAAGCCATAAAAATGATCCATGTTTTTGAAAATCAAGCTAATATGTGGCTTAAATTGCATGTGTCCAGCTCCTTAAGAAAGAAAATACTGAGAGGTGACTTACTTGTTCTGAATAGCTACTTACACATGGAAAAGGTATGTGGTGCCGGGAGATTTGTAGACCTTGTTGTCGAAGTCATAACTAGATCCAGTTTCTGGTTGTTCAAAGTGAAACAAGTTAAGTTCTGAAGCAAGTTGCCTCTGAAGCATCTGAGGGTATTTCAGTGTTTTAGGCAAAGATTTTTGTTTTTTTTAAATGCTGTTTTGACAGATGTTTTTATTCCTCTTTGAGACAAATGGATGGACTTGGGGGTAAATGGTCATTGTGGTCTTTCTGGCTTTTAAGCATTTCTCTGTACTACTGCTATTTTTTCTTCCTTCATGGGCCTTGGAGTGAATAAGAAAAAGCCTTTGTTGTCCTTAATAGGTTCATAACACTTGCAGCTTGTTGTTAGAATGATCATAACCAGGTTTTCAACTGTTGACCCACAACAGTAATCAGAAAATGGTTTGCTATGTTTTTTTCTCTGATACACATCATGGTTAGATATAGTTTGTGGATTTTTCTTCTATTTTCTCCATCTGAAGCACTTGTGATTAGCCACAGCTGGAGACAGGGCTCTGGCAGTTGGACAAATGCTATCAAGTGTTATTAAAAGACTTGCTACATAAATATCTGACTAGCACTTCTTGTTCAGAAACCCTGGATTATAATGAGCTCCAAATTTGGTCAGGAAGGAAACTTACAAAAGTCAAAATTKCCATCAATTTCTGGTTTTCAGCTTTTTCTGTAAAATCTGTCAAGCTTCTGGGGCTCCTGAAACCACTCTTTCCCCTACTTGTCTACTAGTCACAGATGGTGCTCCTTCCCAAAACCTTTAAATGTTATTCTTCCCAGGTCATCATTTCCCTCTACCTAATCAAATTAAGATCTTAGTGCTGCCATTGATAGATCATACCACAGACTTGCTTTTCATTTTGTGATCCCACTTACTAGTTGAAGTTGGTTGGCATGATAAACCATTTGCCAAACAGCTTTGAGAAGCAGCCTTCTGGAGGAGACTATGGTGATGTGCTACATGGGAGAGTCAGGAAAGAGTTACCTGGGACCCTGCTGGAATACAATAGCTTGTCACTGCAACCACTGTCTTTCATGATGTGGCCTGAAGTGCTTCTCTTCTGTCTGCTATGACAGGTAAAAGGTGACTTGTCAGAGCAGGCAATAGTCACTTGAAGTGCTTGCATGCTAATTGCCTTTTGTTTGATTCTTGTTGTGTAAATTAGCATCTCCAAATGCCTTTTTTTTTTTTCTCCTAGTTATATGTAAATTATATATTTTCTCTTCCAGATATTTCTAAATATTAAACTTTTAGCAGTGCAGAAGATACAGGTATAAATAAATAACTTTTCTCCCTGTGGGTAGAATTCTATTAATAATAATAAAAATAATTGCAAATAATAATTTTCAACTTTGTAAGCTATTGTTGAGTTATAAACAATGAATGCAGCCCTGGAAAAGACTTGCATTTTAAATAGAAGAAATAATGGAACACAATTATGTTCATTGTTGTTGCATTCTCCRCTGGACTTTCAGAATCATCATATAAACCAGCAAGCTAAATTAGGATTTCTATAGCAGAAATATTTCTGGACATGAAATTAAAACAAATATGTAGGGCTAAACTGCTATTGTTTTTATGCTGATCCTCTTAGGACTGTGAAACAACATGGGAAGCCTAGAAACAGGCTTTCCTGAGGCAGGCATAAGCTGCACTGAATCAGGAAGGCGGCAATTGGCAGAAAACCGTGAAACAAAATATTCATCTTGTTATTTCTGAGTGGTGAATGTGAGGGGGTAGAGGGTTAAAAGCTTCCAATACTTTCTGTAGTCTGTCCTTGAAGAAAGTTCTCTTTTTTTTTTTTTTTTTTAATCTTTTTAGATCTTTTCTAGCAGACTGAAATGTTAGCCGAGCTAACTTGGGAGGAATGCAAAGAGTTAGGAGAGAAACAGTAGCTTTACTTACGAGCAGAATTGCAGGTCAGAGGGGAAAATTCTCAAATTGTAGGGCTCCTTGTCAGTACTGAATTCCTAATACTTCATATTATTATTTTGATTTCTACTGTAAAAGGAATGCTGGCACTCAAACTAATGGTGACTTGTGTACATTGCCCCCTAAACTTTTTGATAGTAATATTAAAACTTATGCATTGATTACATTTTTATTTAAAAAATATTTACTTTTTATTTTATATTAATTATACAATTCAAAACAAATTGATKGTTTGAGCTACTGCAGTAAAAGATCTCTCAAAAAGGTCTGTGTTGTTGGATGGTTTTGTTGGAAGGTTTGTCTGTTTCTTTTTTTAATTTTCTTCTCACACTCAAAAGATATGCCTGGCATTTTCGAGAGAATGAGCACAGCCTTTAACCTAGTGGCAAAACTCTTTGGAGAACATATTTACATATTAGAAACCTTTTCTCCAGCTGCTCTTGAAGCAAACAAAAAAGAAAGATCTTTGCATAATCAATGAAGCTATTGAAAGCTCATTTTTATATATTTTATTAGCACAGACTTCTATAATGTTTTATTGTCCATGGATGAATATCTAGGGCCTGTATTTTCCTCCCTGCCTCTGAAATGTTAATGGGAAAGTTTTAATTTGAGAGTATTATGTTTTATTTGGTTATGCAGAAGAAATATTTCTTATTCTCAGGCTCCAATGAGGAGGTGAGCAATTTGTAATAGTTCACTTAAGTGTGCTCTAGCGGTACATACTATAAAATAATTTTGAAGTAGTGTAAMTTTTAATGATAGCTTGAAAACTTTTGCTTGCTTTGTGATCCTTGAAGATAAATTTACATTAAATGATCTCTCTGTTTCTTGGAGAAGGACAAAACCTTTTTCTAGTGGCTGAAACAGAATTGAAATAGAAACAAAAGAAAACAATAGCTTTTTTAAGTGTGGAAATATATTCATCCCAAGAAATGCTCTTATAAAGGAAAGAAAACAATATTACCAAGTCTGAGGAAAAGCCCAGAAAAGTTAYTCCAATCCTATTTTAAAGAAATTAATGCATATTTTGAACATAATTTAGCTATTAGTTTGTGGAAGTTCAGTAACTGCTGAAACTTACTGTGTTTTACTGTGAGGTCTCTTGTATTGCAACTTATTGCTGCAACTCCTTATTTCTGACTCACAATAGATACTCAAAGGGCAGATGTTTGAATCGGATGGTATGTCTTCTRCTATCAATAATATTTAAGACTTTCCTTTAAAGGCATATTTGTCCAATATTAATAACATTTTCTTTCTAATTTGCCTTCAGCAAAATTCTTTACCTGACAGGACCTAAGCACAGAATGTTGACTAGTAGAGTAAGATTGGTAGTTAAAAGTTCAACTTAAAACTGTAAACAAAAATATTTCTACAAATGTTGTGTCTATGAAAAGATTATAATGTTTGGCTTTCTCAGCAATACTCTTCATGTTGGCAATACTATACTAAAAATGCAAAATAGCTTTGCATGGACCTGCAGTGCAGTTACTGGTACTGAAAAAGATTAGTATTTGATAATCTGTATCTTTATGTTGGTATTTGATAACCTGGAGTGCGTGTTTGCATTTATATTAAAAGCTGAAGCTTAGATGCCATTTCATTGCATTGCTTTTCAGCAGTGGCTCAAGATAATCTATTTTACTGTACACTGAACCAGTGTTGGAGAACTCAAGGTTACTTATTGTATGCTAGTGGGGGGTGATATGGATAGAAATTTCTGAAAACACTTCCAATAAGATCAGAAAGAGAGTCTGTTTCTGATTTTTGAGGACCCTTGTTACCATTTGCCCAACAGCTTTGCTCTTAGATCCGGCCGTGCAGGCTATTTATACACCTTGTTGCTTTTCCTTAAATGGCATCTCAGAAACCTGTCTTCTTCCCGTCCACACCAAAACTCCTGTTTAAGCCCTTGTCTCTCTCACTTCTTGACTCCTGCTGTGTTCTCGTGTCTTGCCTTGTCCATTTAAAACTTGCTTCTCTCGCATGGACTTAACAGTCGTTTATAAAAATCACCTTTGCTTGTTTTTCGGACCAAATTATTCCTTTCCCTTAAGCTGTCTCTCTCCCTCAGGAGCGTCTCTTCAGATGAAATACAAGCTATTCCTCCTTTTAGCTCTAAAGGCTGCTCATAACTGAGCCATAATCCACCTACCTGATTTAATTTCCCAAACTTTGTTCAGTTAGCTGTTCCTGTGCTTCCTTGCTCAGTCCTCCTAACACAAAATCCATCTGCTGTTTCTCAACTGTTTCTGCTTGTTCCTTACCACATGTGAGCAGCTGCAATCGTCTCTTTCCCCAGATCTCTTCTTAGTGTGAGCTTCCTGGTTCCACAGTTACTTGGGCAAACTCTGATTACTTTCTCCCTCTTTTTCCTTTCTTCTCTGCCCATCAACTTTAAATCCCTGATAAAAAGGGGAAAATATAATGAAGCTGTTCCGGTTCCTTACATGATTAAGAAACATTTGTACAGCAGGTTATGCTGTTAATGCCCTACAATACTACTCAAGTAGGACTAGTTAATGCATGCTGTACTATCTGTGTGTTTATCACTTACCCCACAACAGCAAACACACATGACTTAACACTATTTTAAGGGCATATTTTTTGAGCATTCCTTTTGCATCTTTTTTGTTGGCCATTCTAGTGCTTAGATTTTAGTCAATAGCTTCTCCATTTTTTTAAATCTTTTTTAAAAGTACCGATATTTACCTTCTTTTTGTGTAAAGAAAAGTGATCATTTTCCCCACACATCAGGGCTTGATTTAATAACCACTTGCCTTCATTTTGAACACTTTTGAAAAGTGATGTATGGAATAAGTGGAAACAGCCTTCCAAGGCAGGAAGCTGCTTTTTTTTTTCCCCCCCTCTCTCATGTTCTTGTGGTATATTCTTAACAAGTTATAGTTTACAAATTCTTTTTCTTACTAAAAAGGATGTATATACACTTAACTTCTATGTGTTTATATACATAGTGAGTATAAATGTTCCAGAGGCAGGAAAAATCATACCAGACAGATGACAAGTAGTGAGGGTGGGATAAGTGTTTATTTTTCTGGCTGGAGTATCACAGTGTGAGGTTATATAAACTGATGATCAAGAACATGTTTTGGCCCATAGGGCTAATTCCTGTTTTAGAACTTTTACTAAAACCATCTATTCTTGCATTAAAGTCTATTTTTAAGAGAGGTTTGTCTGAAACATTCTTGGGCAAAATGAAGGAAGGAGAGCCAGAATGGGGTGGGGGAGATACAGACGGTGATAGTTCAGCATTTGAAAAGACTTCAAAGGTAATCAGCTCTCTTAGCTTGGTAGCTTAATCTTGAAAGTGCAGAAACAACATTTTGAGCTTTTSCGATTGCTTTTGAGCACAATATCAAAAAGGAATATTGACAGAATTGTATAAAATCAGCAAATGTAGCTCTCTGCACTATAGTTTGTTTATTAATTCAATAGTTCAGTTAGGACTAAACTAGATAAACTTCTGTCTTCAATTTATTTTCAAGGGTTTAAAATGAAAACATGTCTATGTGCACACATGCAAAAGCTAACAGCTTTTCTTAACTGATGTGTCTACTATATTTAAATCTTGCTGCCATTTAAGTCAAAGGCTCTGACCCATCAGCCTGGCATAAATGGTTGTAGTGTATCCACATAGCACACTCTTCAACAATTGCTGTTTACTGGGTTATTTAGCACTAGCCATACCCCATCGCTACAGCAATACACGTTTATTTACCAGGCATATAGTTTCTGGGTTTTTTARTTGTTTACCCTGTAGCTGGGGGGCTCAAGTAGCGTGTGTAAGCATTTCATTCCTAAAGGCCTTTTTATATCTTACAATTTTCTTAAACTTTTGTTTCAGCTTGAAACATTTCAAAGTTGAACCTATATGTGGGAGTAAATCTATTTTTGTGGACAGTTATAGCAAAAGGTTCTGTGAACAATAACAACAGAGTAAAATTTGTTATTTATGTGTCATTTTTCTCTCGTGCATGTATTTATGCAGTTAATTACTAGAACTGTTACAAAAAATTAACTGGGTTTGAGATGTGTTTTATTTCCCTTTTGATGGCTCAAGCTAAATATTTTTTTAATAAATTACTGTCAGTTCTCTAATTCTTTGTGGGATATTTGGTTTGTGCATTATGTCCCACTTTACCTAATAATCCTGTTTGTAGCAAAGTGCTGTAGTGTAGCTAGCTGATTCAAGAGCACATGTCGATCACACCAGGCTTTATTCTCTCTACTGCTATTTAAAGCTGCCCTTGTTCTACATGCAGATATGCTGCAAGTATTTAAAGGTAAACATATACATATTTCCAGATAGCCTAAATTATGTACATTCTTTATTATTCAAGCTTTGCTTTATTTTACTTTAATTTACTACAGATAACTAATATATTGACTAGATAGCAGCTTTAACTACATCTGTTTGAGTAGCTGCTAGTCAGTGTCAAGCTATGTTCCAGGGTCAGGTTGCACTAATCATTGCTTACATTATAATACATGTACTAATATGTGGTTACTAATGCATTTAGCAACCTTATAGTATTATTAATTTGTTTTTAAATTTAAGTTTGGTAACTGGTGTTATTTAGTAAACTAAAGGTCCCGAGGAACAACTCTTCATTCAGTACAACTTTTTAAGGATTCTTATCTCATTCTTTCCTACTCTTGGGGACAAGTGGAATGCAAGCAGGCCCCAAACACTAGGGCACTTAAGATATTCTTTAAGTCTTATTGTTTAAAGTTAAGCATGTGTCTTGCTAATTTGGTTGTTAAACTGTATGCTGTGTGCTGCTGGGTTTGCAGAAGCCAGTCACATTCCCGAGCAGTTTCACTGGAGTCTGCAAAATTCTATAAGACAGTTCTGCCCTGAAATTCAAGTGAAGACTAGGATTATTATGCTGTTACTGCAGAGTTTGTCTGTGTCAAATATGCTAGAGTCTCCATTCTAAATACAGAATCCAAATGTTAATCCAAATCAAATATATATATTTGCATCTTTTTATATTGATTTCAGTGAGGATCAGCAGTTATATGGTTGGTTCTGTCTTTCTTTCTATTAATTCCAGGGATAGAAAGATATCAATCTTTCTTTTCTGATACTGTCTTCATACATGTAAGCAGAATTACCAACTGCTTGACAGTATATTTTTCTTTTAATGGAAGAACAAATAAATATGTGGGTTCCTTTTGTCAGTCTGTCTCACTTGCTTTGACATGTCAACATCCCTTGAAGCATAATATACTGGCTAAAGAAAAACCTTTCCAGCAATCTTGTGTTTAAAATCTTACTTTGAAGAGAACATGTTGTATGGTCCCATACCCCTGTGCTGTGTCCAGCAAAATAGTCTATATGCTAGCATACTAAATTGTTTACTCTTTCCTTTTTTTATATCACAAATTARGAAACTTTATAAAGCAACAAGTTTCAGGAGCTGAGCAACGGTTGCTGGTTGTTCTTGTCCTTTTTCATCACTGCGTGTGCTACTATCTGCTCTTCTGTGAAGAGATGCATGGTGGGAAAGCCAAGAAGGTGGCAGTGAACTGCCTTGGAAAGAAGCAAGGGATACTGCTAGTAATGCCCTTGTGTAAACATCTTGCTTTAAGACTGATTTCAATAGATTTACACAGCTGTAGTAGAACTGAGGCCAAAGGGATAAGTTCACTTACTTTTGAGACTCCTCTCTCAAGTCTGGTGAGAAGACTTTCCTACCTAACCTGCTTATGGAGGCCTCTGACATAGGAAAGGCATTAAAGGAGCTAATTCTAGATGTGTAAGCCTCAAAGTTAACCTTATACTTCCTTCTCCTGTAAATATAACATTGCATTTTTAATCTGCTCTGCATCACAATGAGTTAACGTGCTATCACACTGAATGTGGGTGAACAGACCATTCCATTGTCACTAGAAAGTGTCTGCGCAAAAATAGCAGTTGTGCTTGTTTTTAGGATATGAAGAACTAAGAAAAGGCAGTGACGTTCAAATCTGATGACGAAGGTATCTGGTAGTCTTCACAGTGCTGTGCTATAAATCCCCAGTGGACAGCCTACATTTTAAAACGTAGTACAACAGTGACAACTTTGTGTTGCACATCCATGTAAATTGACTGTCCAGAATAGACAGCTGAGCAAACTTGATTGCCAGATCTTCTCTCTCAAATCCAATACAAGTACGGAAACTGTYATCTAAACTATTGGACTTGAAAACAGGAGGGTGGTCAGAAATCAAATTCTTCTGTAAAGGATAGGGATTTAAACCTTAAAATCAGGGAAGATCCACTGATTTTTAACTTCAGGGTAAAGAAAAGAAGTTGCAGAAAATTGTGTAAATGTAGAACCTTATGTGCAGTTATGAATAAGTTTACGTTTTCAAAAAAACCAAAAAGCTGTATGATAAGGAGAGACCTAACAGTGACACATAGTTTACTCAGGAWATAGATCTCCAATCTGTTTCAGGATCATATGTCTATGTCAAGCAGAGAGTCACAGCAGTAAACCAGAGAAGTGAACATCTGCATACATTTATTTTGTGTTTACTAAGCTGATTTCTCAGCTGTCAGCACATATGATGTGTTAATTCAGGTTATAAAATGCACATTAGATGCTGCTTTATTTTCTTAAAATTCAGATTTYGGCAATCTAGCACCACGTGTGTTTACTCTGCCTCTTTCCTGGGATTTGAATTGCAGAGTTCCTCATGGTGAGGTCTTTCTATTTTGAGATTTTGGTTTGATGATAAAGCATGCCACAGTGATTCAGGGACAGCTTTCACAGGTCACTTTCTCTGTAACAAAATGATATTTCTAGCCTTTTGATAACTTCTTTGCTTAAAAATTGCAACTACCAGAAAATATTCCAATTCAATTATCAAATTTATGGAAGAGTTGTTTAGCAGATTTAAATCTTGAAGGAATCATTTGATTTATCACCATTGCAGAATATCAAAGCTATATAATATTTCACTCGAGTTATTTAATCTACCTGTGTCTATGGATTACAGGAAATGAATTACACTTAAATTACTTTCTTAGGTATATTTGATTTTTACTTGGAGAGACTAAAATGATTACTTATRCACAAGCATTTTGTGCTGTCTTTTACCTTTGCTAGATAAGAGCGTTCAAGGTGCTTGATTTTACTGTTTTAGAATATAAGAGCAATAGCCATGTTGTTTTGTTTTATACATCATTAAACATGTGCTGCTCAGCAGATAATATAACTTTATGGACAAAGTCAGCATCTTGAAGRTCTGAAAATAACCAAATTGTTATAAACATTCCCAATATTGCTATTATTTCTTTCCAAAGTATGTGGAAAATCTCTTGAAAATTATAAGGTTATTTTAGGCAAGTTGCATCTTTTTCCAGATGACAAATATTGCAAATTAGTACATCTCAATTTTCATGGGGATTTTATTGCTTATGTATGTAAACTTGATGGATTGTACTATTCAATTTTTATATGTATTCCCTACTTATTTATATTTAAGCATGAAGAATCTATTATTTATACACATGCTTTTAATTCAGCTTTTAATCAGCTGGACTCCTTTTTTCTTAAGAATAACGTCAAAGTAATAAATACAGTACACAGTGTGAATGAAGAACATCTTGTGTTTTGCATAATGATAATTAGGTGAGCATCCAGTGTCTCGGAAAATGGGCCTTTTTATACCTGTGTGAGAGTATGGTAGTGGAAGGCTTTTATATGGACCTTGAAGATTATAGCTGTACTTGGAAACAATTATGAAAGCTCTGTTGAGTCAACTTTTACTGAGGAAGTAAGATTTTGCACAAAAASAGAAGATTATTCTCTGCATGAAAACTACTAAGGTATTTGTTAATTTGAAGGCTCAGCAGTTAGCTCAGCCAAAGCTTACCTTGAAAAAGGTCTGTGAGTACTAGGAGTAAGGCGAAATTGCAAATACTAAATACTTGGTGTTGTCCCATACTCTGTTTTCCCCAGTTTTTCCTTTCCGTTAGACCACKGCTTTGGCTGCTGAGTTCCTAGTCAAATACTGGTGAGCAGAAGGTGTGTGTTCACAACAGGGGCCTGCTGGGGGTGTGAGCACATACTGACAGCCAGGCTGGATCCCATCGTACAGCACTGGAGTGGGTTTGGAGGGGGTGGGAGAAGTGTTGTTTTGTTTTTTAAAGGAATCTGTCACTTCAGTTTGCATCAGAGCGGTCCCAACAAAGAACCATGAGGCATGTTTAACTCATGGTACATGCTGACATACTGTTAGAGTACAAGATTTGGTTAGATATTTTTAAAAGACCCTGACCTGAAATGTATTTTTATGCTGAGGTCAGTAACAGCTTTGTTTATATACGGTGAGGTGACATGCCTCCAGCTATAGGCACTTTCTTCAACCCAGGTTTTTGTGTTACTGGAGAATGTAAACACATAATTTAACAATGACTGTCAAATCCAGAATGGTCTCTGTGGGCACCCTGCTCCGTTCTTGACTTGCCTTTTTTAACCTGTTGCTATATGATCCACACATCAGAAGGTGCCATCTGAAGGTTGGGATTGTTTTCTTTTTATAAGTACAACATAACGTAAAATTCACTKCTTTCTAGGTACATCCTCTAAGACTTCATGTAATACATTAGTAGCTACTTGGTAGGACTGATGATTTTTTAATGAATATTCAGTCAACACTCTCAGAGTTATGACTATTTATAAACGTAAATAAAGCTGCTTTTGGATGCTTCAGCAACAGTGGTGACAAACCACTGTGCCGCTTGTGACTAGCTAGAAGACTGTGACACATTCTCTTGAAACTGAATTATGTAGTAATTCATGCTTCTGTGCTCTCTGAACTTGATTRTTGTAATTCCTTTGTCTAGGCATGAAGCCACACATCTAAGGGGCTTAACTAGCACACAACACAGGGGCTGACTCTGTGGTAGCCTGGCAGAATACTGGGACCCTGCTGCTCTTGGGGTACCCTGACTTTTCATAAGTGGATTCCTTTGCAAGGTCTTCTCCTCTTCAGAGCCTATCAAGTCTCTCTCATCCTGTTTTCCTGCTCGTGATGTATAACTGCACTGATGTTCCACTGAAATGGGAGGGCTGGGGAGAATAGGGAACCATGGCTTTAGTGGTGGCACTGAGAACTAAATTCCTTAACTCCCAGTGAATTCTTTGCCAGTAGGTAACTGCTTTCCTTTTTTAAATGCTGCACCTAAGTGCCAAACTCACTTGCGAACTCATGCCATGTTTCATTCACATTGGAGGAAAGATAACATATAAACAGTTTTCAGGATTTTAAAACATGTGAAGGTGAATATTTCCTAATTGAATGCTGAAAAGTTAATTTGTGTGCAGTTCCGTCTCTAAAGTCAGATTTTGCTCTGAGAGTTTAGAGGATGGGTTTTGTAGTCTGTTTTACCACACGAAGGTACCAGAGTAAAGACAAATAAATATTCTACATTAGTACTCTGTGAATAGATGTGAAAGTAGCTTTGTTCTGGTTTGGGTTTTTTTAGCCTGCTTAGTTTCAAATAGATAGTTGTTTGCAAAATCTTACAAAGCTAGGATTAATTTCACAAGCTTTAGCAATTCTCCATATTCTTAGCATTTTTTAATACCCTTAATCTAACTTTAGAACCACGTATGCGTTTTAAGACTACAACCAAGAGTCTTTATGGCAATTACTGTTATCAATATCATGTCTGAAACTCTACTTCATCCTCTTTACAAATATAAATGAACCCAGAATAACTCCCTGGCTTCTCAAATAAGTAAAGTATATTTGAAGCTCACGTACTCACTAGTATTCCTTTCCTGAAGATATTAGACTATATAAGAACTAGGGATGACTGTATGAGCAGTTGCAGCCGCTGGTGGGTGGGTTCCTCTTGCAGCTGTTCATTCCAGGAGTCTCATTGTGCTGCTGCCTATTTTTTTTCATGTTCTTGTGTCTAAGAATGTTCTCCTGGTACTTGCATGGTATGTACTCCAGCTGTAACTTAATTTTCACCCTAACGTTTTCATAATAGTGTGCTCTCTGCACAGCGTGGGTATTGATAAGCACCTGCTTGGCTAAGGGTATTTTAGGATATTAGGGTGGTGGTGGCCAGAAAGTCAGAAATAGCTGACAAGGCTGCTTTGTTTTCTTTGAGGAGGCTGTGATTTGTGTACACATATCACTTGCCAAAGGTATTATTTCACTCAGCATTACCAACCTTTTTCTAGTCAATTTTTTTTTTGTCATAACATGCAAATTTTGTGTCTTTTTTTGTGGTAGTGAGAATTTTCTTTGAGTGAAAACATAGATATCCCATATTCAACTAACATGTTAAAAACATACTGACTAGGTGACAGTTTTAGGCCCATATTAGAAAACCTGGAATTACGATTTCTTCAGCAAATATAGATGTATTCAAAATCATATTATCTCTAGAGCTTCATGTAATCTGTAGCAGGCTGGATGCAAACTCTACAGAAGAACCTCTGATTCTGTGGTATTCTGGGCTGGAAACTCTGTGGTTCCTTCACTTACACCAATTATTTTTTTACATATATGCAGAATAGATTTTAGTTAAATAGCATTATTCCCATTTATATGTAATCAATCACATAGCCCRACGTTAAATACTTCAGTGTCAGTTTGGGGATATGTTGTTGTCATTGAGCTATAAACTCACATGTAACAGCAACAGCACAGAAATTATCAGACAATATAGAACCATAGAATCATAGAAGAGTTTGAATTGGAAGGGACCTTTAAAGGCCATCTAGTCCAACTCCCCCTACCATGAGCAGGGACAGATCAGGTTGCCATGTTCACCCCATGCTCAGATGGGGCACCTACCACCTCTCTGGGCAACCTGCTCCAGTGTTTCACCACTCTCATTGTAAAAAATTTCTTCCTTGTATCTAGTCTTAATCTACCCTCTTTTAGTTTAAAACCCTTGTCCTGTCGCAACAGGCCCTGCTAAAAAGTTTGTCGCTATCTTTCTTATAAACCCCCTTTAAGTACTGAAAGGCTGCAATAAGGTCTCCCTGAAGCCTTCTCTTCTCCAGGCTGAACAACCCCAACTGTCTCAGCCTTTCTTCATAGGAGAGGCGTTCCATCCCCCTGATCACTTTCATGGCCCTCCTCTGGAGCCACTCCAACAGGTCCATGTCTTTCCTGAGCTGAGGGCCCCAGAGCTGGACGCAGTACTGCAGGTGGGGTCTCACCAGAGCAGAGCAGAGGGGCAGAATCACCTCCCTCGACCTGCCGGCCACGCTGCTTTTGATGCAGCCCAGGATACGGCTGGCCTTCTGGGCTGCGAATGCACACTGTCAGCTCATGTCCAGCTTTTCACCCACGAGTACACCCAAGTCCTTCTCAGCAGGGCTGCTCTCAATCCCTTCATCCCCCAGCCTGTATTTGATATCCCAAGGCTATGAGGCTTCAGTCCATGCTGTAGTTGGGACTTCGCTATGAGGGTGGTGGAGATGTTCTGGGACTGTGAATAAGTTGATATATGTGACTACTTGAAAGCTGCACTTTGTGTACGTAAGAGTTGGGTCCTTACCTTAACATCTTCATTAAAGCCATCAGTAAGATCTTTATCAGCATGGCCCACACTTTACTCTCGTAGGATTTTCTAATTTGCATTGCTACTTATGAATATAGTTGTTTATTTTTCATGAAGTAAGTGTTGCATGTTGCCTACAGACTGGGAGGATCAGGAAAATAATATATCTTTGGATTGCACTTGAACCAGGTGCTAGAGGGCTTTTCTAACTGTGAGATGTAGAAACTTTTGTTTTAATTGCAAATTTATTACGGAAAACAACTTAGMCAAAAGGAGAGATTCAGTGGAAAAAATCTGCAACCAGGCTATACATGCCGGTACTACCCCATRTTTAACAGTATTATTGCAGTTTCAGCAATTGCTTGTGTGAAAAAGTGATATTAGAAAAGCATTTAATGTAATAGTAGGGGGGGATTCATGCAAATTATGAGCTAGAAATAAGAAGGAAACATCATGTTACCCGTCTGCTCTTACCAGACCTCAAGCAAATGCTTTACAAACCACAGTTTGGTTTTCTGTTCCAGCTCTTCGAATTCCAGTACGTTATTGTTTCTCAACCAACTTGGATGCTGCTGTACTTTTCCTCTTGGTTTTAAGAGGTCAGAAAAAAGAACAAACTATTAAGAATGATCTGAAAAAATCAGACTTTCATATGAATATTGGTGAAGTYGTGAATACAAGTTGGAATCTGCCTAACTCAATCTAGTAAAATCTTTGTCCAAACTTCTAATAATTTTTTCCCTCAGTGAATAGTCTCAAAGACAGATATTTATTGTTATGTGCAGTTTTTGAGCTGTCATTCCAAGTCCGTAACTAATAAAACCATAACAACCACCGAAATAGTAGTTAAGTTATGTGGATTTGTAGCATTTCAATTGATGAGTAAACCATTCCAGTATATTGGCATTTGGCTGCTTTGCTATGTAATAGTGTTTTTTATGAAGCATTGCCGTAGCAACAGATCTGGATGACATTGGGTAGCTGGTTGCTGCTGACTGTTGGAAATAAAACAGACTTTTAGCAACACATGTGTAATGTCTGAAGGTAAAGTAACCCAAAATAAATGCCTGGGCTCTACTGAGAATGTAATATGGGGCACATCAAGCCAAAGTCTGACTTACTGACTTATGGATTTAATCCTTCTGTGAAAGTGTTTCTGTACGGTGAAAACAAAACTATGTATGCTAGTAATATGTGCAAGAGTTGAAATCTGACAATAAAATAAAGGAAAATTGAGAGAAACTGTATTGCAGATGATTTTAAGCATAAAGTATCAGTTATTTTAAAGGCGTTAAGAATTCTAGTACTATAGGAAATGTTTCTGGATGTTATTTCAATGGAAAAGCTTGTTAAGGAAAGAGGACAGAGAAGATTAAAAACTTCACTTGCTCTCCTGAAGAACCAGGAAGTGAAAGAAGGCATGAGAAGTAGAAAATGAAACGAATTCAAGTGAAGCTGAAACCTGTTTTTTATTAATGGCTTTTATTTAGAACAGTATTTCTTGGTTACTAAAACATTGAGCATTTGTTATGTAACACAGCCAAGTTAAAAACTTAACAGAGGATTTAGAAAGCAAAGTAATATCTTTAGATAGAGAGATCTTCAAAGTCTATCAAAGAAAAGGCAAAACCCCTGGGGAAATGTTTTTTCTTCTCTCTCCTCATTGCAGATGATGTTTGTAAGTCCACTTTAAAGACAGAAAAATACAGTCACCTTTATATATTTTAGCAGGTCATAGGAGAATTTACTTTCATAGTAGTACAATGTTGTTCCTTCCAAATGAAGTACTATATTAAAATATACATGAAACACACTTTCAAGACTTAAAAGGAATTTTCTGATAGTCTAATAATCAGGTTTTTGTTTTTGTTTTTTTTTTTTTTTATTTTAAAGATAAAAATACAGACATTACTGTAAAGGATAATACAGATGATTTCTGCCTTCGAGATACACTAAGCATTGCATCAACGGACTCCTTTGTTTCCACAGCTGAGGTAAGACTTAAAGATTGCTTCTTTAACGATTCATTGATCTATTTGAACAGTGAACAGAAGAATCTTAATTTTTGCTAATTACTGTAAGCAAAGTGTATTTTTCTTATGGGGAAAAAAAGAAGCTTTCCTTGCTTAGTTGTAAACAACTTCCTAGCAGTTCAAGTAATGAAGTTGGGATCAATTTGCTAATGATTTTTTTTTTTTTTGTGCACTGGCAGAATCTTTCCCCAACTCCTTCTAAAAAGAAGTTGCTTTTGAAAAATATGTCAGATTTTCATGAGTGAAGAAGCACAATCAGTTGAGGCTATAGTAGTTCCTTTTACCATGAATTGCATTTTTCTATTCTCTTCTTTTTTCCTCTTCACTTACCACAATATAAAGATGTATGAAGAAGGCTTTGTCTTTTTTGGACTTCAGGTTTTTTTGAGAGGAAATTATTAGAAATTGACAGCTACCTATTTTAGTACGTTCTGTGTACAATATAATATACTTCATCTAACTTTCCCTAATCTTCTTGGATAAGACCACAAAGGATACATAAAGAAATAATTTTTGGATAACAAGGCAGTGTCTATTAGCTGAAATCTGCTACAGCTCCCTTGAAGTATTTGAAGGAATTTTATATACAGCAACACACTTACTTGAATGAGGAATATCTCCTTTTATAGTCTCTCAGGAGCTGAAGAGATCTTGAATAGCACTCTTCTCCAAATTACAGGAAAGGCAATTGGTCTCAATAGATACATTCTGTTTTAGATATTGCTATCATGTATGCACTACAACTAAGCTACTAAACTCAGACAGTTGTAAAAAGAGAGAGAATTGCATACACGTTCTTTGCAATTATCTTTTGACTGTCTATTGTATGGTTTGTTTTTCCATGACACAATTACCTTGATTTAGTAATTCACATTAAACTGTGATCATCTTGATTTAGTGATTCACATTAAGTTGTGATGGCATGCCTAGCATTCATTCCTAACTAAGATTGTGTCTATAGAGACTGGTTACTCTTTCCTGTAATTTGGGCAAGACCACAATTCAAGCTTGCTTCAACTCTATCAGCTCTTGAGAGGAGCTGTAAACCATTATAGTTTGGGTTGGTTTTTTTTTTGGGTTTGGTTTTTTGGGGTTTTTTTTTTTTTTACATGATCTTTCCTAGTGTTTTTGCAAGTATGTGGAGATGGGAACAATCCATTATGCTCATTGTGTTGCTTGGCTTAAAAACAAAACCAAAACAAACAAACAAAMAAACAACACAAAAACCCCCCACCAAAAACAAAAACCAAAAAAACACACCACAAAACAAAAAAMCCCAGGATGCATCACCTCARTGGAATAACCATTCTATCCTGAAGCTAAATTGTSTCAGTATTTGCTAAAGAAATGTTTAAGTCAAAATTGGCAATGGAATTGTCTTTACATATCCTGAAAATATTCTCCACATTTTGATACCTCAAAGCCACTTCTGTCAACTCTTTCTTCCATAACAAAGTTATGAAGATTTTCTCTTCCTTTCCAGCTCTTCTAGCCTTTGCCAACAGAACAAGCTCTCTGATCTCCTTTCTCAGATTTTATTGAAGAATCTAATAAAATTCTCAGCTGATGGAAGGAGTTCTGAAGATTAACAAAGCCATAAAGAACTTGAAGTTTGGTGTTCAAACCAGAACACCATCAAAATTCTGGATTAAATATGAGCCACTAGGCTTAAAATACAGGGCCAGTTAGCTCTCTAGTAGTAGCTACTGGGGCATCATTGTGTGGTGCAGGTAGAATGAAGCTGTGAATTGGTCTTCTCTTATGAGTATAGTGTCACCTTGATGTAAAGTTTTGTCCGTCTCTGGGGGGAAAAATGCTTTAAATTAGTACTGCAAATAACTATGGCAATGAGAAGGAGTAATAACTACTTCTCAGTGTATTTTAGTTACTAGTAGAGAACAGTGATCACTGATGTAACTGAATTAGAATTGACATAACAGATTTTTTTATCCTAGACATGATGATGTCAGGTAGCTGCTTCTTGCTTATCTACTTCTTTCATTTTGTTATTCTTGCACTTGCAAAAAAGTGGAATGTTTCAGGCTAAGAGGTTTGAGGCTTTTCTGGCTTTGGATTTGTCTCAGGTAATGGGCAAATAGGCAGTTTTTCTTCCGTCCTATGCTCCCTGATTGCAGTTACAATTTTAGTAACTGTCCTAAACTCTGTGTGCTGATAGAAATGATTAGCAAAGTTTTTAAATCTGGAATTCATACAAGTGTGTATACTGCTGTGTGATTTTGCCCTGCTGGAATCATTAGTAATTTCACCTTCTGGGAAATTACAAAGTAGCAGCATTTTTTTGTGGTCACATCATGCTACAACCTGTATGTTGACAGTTACTAATCTTCCTTCTACATTACATCTTGTCCCAAGGAGCAGGACTTGGGTGACTCTGGTTTTAGAGACTGGAAGCTATATCCATGTTTCAGTGCTGACACCCAGTCAAATTTAGTTCACTGCCCTCAGGAGAGATAACAGCAAAGATACAGAGAATCCTAAAACAACACAGGTAGATGTTTTGCAGGAAATTGGCAGGGATACTGCTTAGGAGGCAATAAGAATCTTGTGCTGTGTTATATTAGGACACAATATAGGAAGATGGCTTTCAAGAGAAGAACTGTACAAAACTGGGACAGTTGGCAGAGTTTAAATCACGTGCCCTTTTGATGAGCTCTACAGGATAGCAGTAGGGTATGCCAAAACTTCATCTTGGCTATAGCTGATGATCAAGAGGATGCTGAGGATCATGCACTTGATGACTTCTCATAAAGATGATTTAGACAGACAGTTGCCATCCCCAAGCCCAGACAGACTTCCATTCCTAAACACATGTAGGCTCTCAGAAGCACAGCAGAAGGGATGCTAAACACAACCATTTGCCCTAATTAAGTTATTGATACTATATACTGTGATAAATAATGATATTTTCTTCCCCGTTTGAGACCCGTTTGCCACCAATTCGTGTTTATGAGGATTAGTATCCTTTTCATATTCTTGCTATCTCACCTACTGTGTGATCAAAATAGCTACCACCTTTAGCAAGAATACAGCAGCGAGCATGCCAGATAAAGGTCTCCACCCTCTCTTTCCTGGCTTCTTTTCCATCTTTCCAATAGAAGCTCTTTCCTGCTCTCCCTGACAGTGAGCTTCATTGCTGCCTCTCCGTTGTCAGTACACATACATTTATCATGTCTTATTTTCATATCTTGACTAGAACCGAATCTGTAGTTCTATTATCAAATAAGCTTTGCTTTCTTTATTAAAATGTTAACTCAGTCCAAAGCTTAGGAGATTTTTTTAGACTTGTGAATAATGCCTTAGCTGCTCTTTTTTTATCAGTAATTCCTTTACTAAGGTTGTCTTTTTCGCAGTTCAAATCTATTAAAACAAAACAGTGCAGAAAGGAGCAGGCTTTGATTACAGGAAAAGAACACCAGTTTCTGTATGCCTATAATTATTTGTATRTGGCACCAAAACCTTCAAAGGGACTGACATTGAATTTTAGATTGAGAAAGTGCTCAAAAAGAGCCCTGTCACTGAAAGGTAGGGTTACCTTTTTCCTGGTTTCCACACAGGTTTTTTATTCCTTTCCTGATATAGGGAATACCAGAGGCAATAATGTTGGCAAGTAATAGTAAGGTGTATTTCTATAGCATTTATAAGTGAGGTGTTTGGTTTGGKTTTTTTCCTGTTTCATCACAAAAATCAGAGACATGCCCTCCTGGATTCTGACTACCTTCAGAACTGTGACCATAATCACTAATCTGATTTTCTCAGGCCTTACTGTTCTCACCCTGATCACTTCCTCCATGTTCATGTCATCTGTCCAATTTGATGTGGATTATTGTTTTACCTCGAAAACAAATGTAGTACAGCAGTCCTGCAGTCTAGCATGCCCTGGGTAGCAAATTGTAATGAGCTCCCTATTCTAATGACTTTAATGAGGTATGGAGGTGCCTCATATTTGTAGTCTTAAAACATGCAGAGAAATGTATAGTCTTAAAAAAAGTGGAGAAAGAGACGAAAGAATTAATCCCTGAAGTCTTTCATTCTGCTAACAGTAGTACTACTTCTTTGAAGAACTTAYACCTGAAGTGCCACTAACCACTGCCTACTACTTTGGGCCAAACTCAACAGATTTCATGGTGTCCAGTGAAGCATGATATCCAGTAATAAAGCTTGTCTGTTCATATCATYATCAGAAGCTTTCCACCTCCCAATAAATGTCAGTGGTGGTGTAGGCAACAGAAAAGTTCTGTTCCACTTTGAGAAACACCTCCCGTTCTTATGTCCTTTCTAACAAATTCCTCAAACTTCATGCTTCATTTGTGTTGATTTGGGTTTTTTTCTATTATTTGCCTTCTGCATCCTAATAGATGTAGCCCCAGTTAAAAAGATTCCATTGTGGAGAAAAGTTTTCCATGTGGCAATGAGGAGTGGTCAACGGGAACCAGATTCCTTTGATTCCCTCCAAGGACAACTGTGGTTGCTTGCTGTATGACTACGAATAGGAAAATTTAGGCCAACAAGTCATTAAATGGTGCTCTAAAAGCTTTAAAGATAATAATAAAATAAAAAAATTTGGAGTTGATCCTTGTCCTCTAACAGAAACCTTAGCTATGTATGGTATTTGCATAGTACATTAAATGTCTTCACTTCCAGAACAAGGAGGAGTTTTACCTAATAGCCAGGGTGTTCCTATACACTGACTGCTCATACTATACAGTTTTTAATTCTTAGGAAATATATGTAACATTTGTAACAAATCGCATATATTAGCACTGAACTAATTTTTGTACCATAATACCTCCATGTAGGTATTACTTAGACAAAAGCCTATGTACCAGGCACAGCACATAGCCTACGATTATTCTGCCTGGCAAGTAGTACTACCACTGATGCACACAACATAGTGAATTCACATTCTTCATTATGCTTAAAATTAATCAAGTTGCAGCAATAATTCAGATCAAATCATGTTCTGAATGTGTATTTTCCTCAAAGAAAATGTATCAGGTGTTTTGTAATATAAACAAGTAAGTATAGAAGGAGTTCCTGAAAATACATGAACTTCTTTCCTGTTTTCTTCCAGATATTAGGAAGAATGCACCACTTTATCATTTCAGTTTATTGAAGTACCTTCACAAATGTTTTAGTTAGTAATCACCATCACATCTTCAAACTCCCAAAACATGTTTCATACTCATCCTGCAGCTACTTATGTTAAAAAAAAACCCAAAACTCTTAAAAGATAAAGATACCCAGGGAAAGAGATCATCAGCATTTTTAATATAGGATAAGCATCGTTTCTCAGAATGTAAGGAATGCTGACTGTGCCAGTAAATTGACCTTTTTATTAGGGGGAGCAAGCAAGAATTCCTAAAAGGTCTGGCGTTGTTTATTTTTGTTACATTCATGTAGGTGGTTATTTTGGTAGTCAACAAGGTCTTGATGCACAGCTGAGAATTTTTTCTATTTATTGAGAAACAACTTGTGGGTGGCAAATAAAAGTACTGAGACTGTTCATTAGASCAGAGCAGTCAGGGAATCCCAGGCTTAAAAACTATTGCGAGTTCCAGAGGTTTGGTGCTTTACAACAATGGGTTCAGCATCTCTTTACTCSCAGATGCAGCCTTAAAACTCAACTGTCCAAAGGAAACTGATTAGCATCTGAACAAAAACAACCCATGTTGTAATCTTCARAGGCTGCTTTGCAGCACTGCCTGTAGAGACACAGTTACCACTACGAGCTTTGGAGTACATATTATTTCAACATAATGAAGTTAGGGATTCACTGCAGGTCATCATAAATGTCCTGTGCAGTGGTCACCAACAACTGCTATCTCTTTCTTGAGCCTTGAATGGATAGAAGTAAAGCATTACAAGATTAGATTGCTGCTATAGGGTGATTCATCTTTTCATCTCTTCTTTGTCTGCATTTTCGTATTATTCTTCATGTAACCCCATATGACACTGAGGAAATGGCAGACATTTAGAGGCTGGCACGTCRGGTCCATCATCACAAGCCTCTGTGTTACTCACAACTACCAGCACTTTTGGTAGCTGTGCATGGAGCACTTGTTCTTTCTTACTGTTGTGTTAGGAGTTTCAAAATGGCAGTGGCTGTGTAAAGAAGTGTTCACTACAGAGTGGCAAGAAAGGACTCAAGGAGCTTTCGAGAGTCCAACTTACCTGTGATGACAGGATGTGGGATGCTGRGACTTTCTGCTAACTTCTGATGAATACTGAACCACTGTTGAGGAAAGTTACACAGTGCATAGGGTTACAGGGTGGGGTAAAAAGCAGGTACCTGCATGAATGCATGCCAGTCCATATAAGGTAGTTATAGTGAACCATCTCATTTAAAACTAACCTTTCTCTCCACCTTTTTCCTCAAAGCTAACAAGTCCTTGGAGACTTTTACAAGAAAGAGTTAATTTTCCTTTTGATGTCAGCTTGAGAAGTTCTTATCTAGAAAATGTTGTATGCTCTGCACGTTGTTAAACATTGTATATGATTTGTCCATTCTTCTAGTAGCTGAACTCTGCTATGTTAGAAATGTGGATGTGCGTTCGGAGCATCTTCAACTAATTTTATTTTGAACCAGGATGTTTATATAGTCAAGCTTTCACCTTATTTCATCTCAAAAAGAATGGCCATTACTGAATGTTTGCAAGACTCTTTAAAATATAATACTGTATGTTACATATATTTATATTGTTTGTATCTACATCTGAAATGTTTTTATATAGATATACTTTTAAATACTAGAAAGCATCAAAAGAAAATCCATGATGACTCCAGGAGCATTATGATGCAGCTTCAGAGCTTGTCTGGAAATCACCTTTTCTAGTTAAACTTAGAGGTCGTTTTAGTTTCTGGTTTTCAGTCTGTTTTGGTTTTTTCTCCTCTCCTCTTTTTGCATGCTAAGAGAAGTCAGTGATAGAGGAATTTGCACCCCCTTTCCAAATGTTATTGGTTGGGACTAACTTCAATCTGTAATCAAAACCATCTTCTCAGCAGAAGAATAGTTACACCCTTCTCTCCTGCTTAGTATCCGGTTGATTTAACTGCTTGCTTCGTTTGAGCTCAGTAATATGCATTACAACAGTAACAGGGCTATTTTATTTCATCTGCTAGCATGAGAGGAAGTTTCAAAAAAAAAAAAAAAAAAAAAAAGCTAAATATAATCAAGGGCCTCACCCAACTCCCAGGTATCAGATTCTGTGCTACTCTGTAACCCCAAAGGCTATGATCAGGCATCTTCATGTGCCAAAGATGTTATCATCTCAGGCTTGCTGGCATCAGATAGAGATTACCTGCATCTAACTGTAGAAATCACGAGCCCTCATTCAGTCACAGTCAGTCAGTTTGCCTAAATAGCTGAAGAAGGTGATTTGCCTGAATTTCACTAGAGAAAACTAATACAATCCCTTTTACCACAGAAATGATAACCTCCAAGAGAGGGGCAGCTGTTTACAAAGTGCGTATGTGTTCACAACCTATTTCTTCTCATGCTTTGCAAATGAAATAAAGTAAGTGGAATGTTTTATGGCTTCAGTAATAGCTGGATCAGGTAAGAAATAAATTAGTATACTTATTTGTGTTCTGTTTTGGTCTTTATTTTGGAAAATATGTATGTATTGTTCCACAGTTAATACTTTCTTAGCCATAATGTACAAAAACAAATTCTGGAGTAAAGATTGTGGACTAAACACTTGTTCTTGTTTAGACCTGTTCTAACTGTTACACTATACATACGTGTGCATATATATGTGTGTGCGTGTGTCAGCATGTATATTGATTTCTTATATCTGAAAGAAACCAATATATTCCTGTTTCTTCCAGTTGGTTAAATTATTCCTTCCTATATATTTTCACATATATTTTTGAATAAAAGCTGTGTGGCTTCCTTTGTTTAATAAGAACATAAATTTTCAGGTGGGCTTTTTGAATTAGCAAATCCAAAACACAATTTGGTGCTATGATTAATATTGTTCAATTGGGAATAAAATCTTTGGTCTTAATAGCTGTAAATCTTTCTTTAGGAAGTCAGCTTATTCTACTCTGTTCTTCCAAACAAAACAACTGATAAACAAATACGTACTTTTAAAATGGAAATACTTTCAAGCTAGATGAATTCTGAAAGTGTACATTACTCATTTAAGTATAACATTTTGTTGACCTTAAAACTTTTATTCCTTCACTTATTCCCTTGCTATCGTCTTGTCACTTGAGTCTCAATTCGAGAACCCTACAGAAATCTGTATATGAATACAGATGTTATTTTTTTTTTTTACCCAAACAAATCAATTTAAAATGGAACCTGACAGTTTTATGAAAGGAGTTGTATGTATTTCCTTACAGTAAAAGGATACTGGTATGAGTGATTCAAAACATCAGTGTAAGTTCCAGCAAATATATACCATCTTGTTTGTAGTGGAAATTGTAGCTAGCCACCTTTTTGTGCATTAAATGTGATATCCTGTAAACAGGAGTTCTCTGTATTATTTATGTGCTTTGATTTCTTGATCTGTTTTTGTTTTTTCTTGCCCTAAAAATGTCTATGAGTTCATGTTAATTTATACGATAACCACAGAATTAAAACTGGCAATAACAAAAACCTTTTTGGGAGCCTGTAGTAAAATGCTGGATGCTCATGCTTGATACAATATGCTTTGGTAACTAGCAGACATATTTACCAGCGAAACAAAAACAGGGCTGGGAGGATGTTACTGTTTCCAGCTTCCTAAAGATTTGCATGATGCAATCATTCTGTACTTTGTGTCCTGACAATTATTTTTTTTTTTAACAGCTTTGAGACCCATTAGATTTAACTAGGCAAATTAAAAACAAAACTAAGCTGCCTCCATGTTAGTAATTAAAGTTTTGAAACTTGAAACCTGAAACAGTATCTTTCAGATTTTAAAAGTTATAAAGTGTCTTGTTAATAGTGTGGTGTTTCTCTTCTGTTTACTAGTTGAGCGTTGCCTCTTTGTTTTAAGCAGATGCAGAAAAGGATACATCTTCTAGTAGAATATCAAGAAAACTTCTTTGTTTTACTTTACAAAAATGATGTTAGCAAGCTCTCTCAATTTTTTTTTTTTCAGCTTACAGAGCACAGAGAGATTCGTAATACATATGGTCTAGATTCCCTTTGCCATTGCCCATTGTATGAAGAAGCTATGCACTTAGCAGAAGAAGGCAAAATTTATTCACGAGTGTTAAGGTATTGATTTATGTCTTTTAAATTATTTCCAAGAAAAGCAAGAATTAAAGTTAAATATTCTATATAGAACTCATTTTTTACAAGTTACTTGTACTAGGTATTTTTTCTAGGAATTAGACTTAGTTGAATTTTCTTGTGCTTCTTTTTTTAATGGTCTTTGAAAACTTTTCTATTTTATATAGGACTGAAATGTTTGAATGTCTAGRAGACAGTGACTTCCTTGCTAAACTTCATTGTATTCGACAAGCTTTTCAGGTAAATAGTAAAGAGACTGATTTGTCTGTCTGYCTTGTTAAGCTTAAAGTACATGGCGTTGAAACTATCAATGCATTACCTATGCAAGCATTTTTATAGCGTATTCTGTAATTAAATATTTTCTTGTTGCTTTTACATTTCTATAATTCTAAAATGGGATGTATTTGCAGAGGAGTCCCAATTTTGTGATTAGCTTTGGAACCTTTGCACCAAAGGCTTATTAGGAACTTGCCTACTACACTACTATATAGTGGTTATAATTACATTAAATTTGATTGAAGTGTGTAAGGTCACTTAGTATAACCTGTGAATGAATATGTCTATATTTTCTGAAACCTTTTCTAGATAATTCTTTCAGAAACAGCAAACAGAATATTTCTTGCTGAAAGTGGAAGAAAAATTTTGTCTGCTTTAATTGTGAGAGCACGAAAGGTAAAAGCCTTTTTTAACTAATGTTTTATTGTTAATGTAAATTCTACCAGAATTCACTTTCCAGTGTAAATAAACCATCTCTCTTGTTAAGTTTGTCTGATACTCATTGCTTTTACTTTACAGAATCCAAAGAAATTTGAAGATGTCTTTGATGAGATGATGTATTTTTTGGAACAAACAGATCACTGGGATAATACTGAAATGGAACTTGCTGCTAGAGGAGTGAGTCTGAATTTCTGAAAAGTGCTTTTACCCTTAATTATGCAAACTGTAGCATCTAAAAATATTTTTTTACAGTTCAGAATTGTGGGAAAGGCAACTCTTTTTTGTTTACATTGCTGGTTTAGAGAAATGGCATCCACCACTGCAGTGTCGTACCAGAAAGCACGTAATATTTTTTTTAACTTCTCCTTTACTGGCAAAGTATCTTCAGTATTCATTAAAACCAATTACAAATCTGCATGTTAATACAGAGTTAGAATATGGTGCATGGTGAATTCCACTGCTGAAAGAGAAACTGGGTTACTTAGATCATGTTCTGATTTAATATAGGTGAAAAACCTGAATTTTTATGATGTTGTTCTGGACTTCATATTAATGGATTCATTTGAAGATTTAGAAAATCCACCAATATCTATACAGAATGTAATAAATAACCGCTGGCTAAATTCCTCTTTTAAAGAAACAGTAAGTATTTACGTGTAATTTTCTTAATCGTTATTCTGTAGTATGTTACAATAAGTAGATGATATGATCAATATAAAATTGGTGTGAGCATTCTGATATAAAATTTCTGCATATGCCAAAACTGTTCTTCCAGCGATCTGTGCTTTATATTCTTAAAGCACAATGTAAAAACAAGAATAAATCCAACAACTGCAGGATAAAGACTGTGTATATTGTCTTGATAATAGTATTAATTTTGAAGCAAAAAACCTACACCGTCCTTCACTGTAAAGTCTAATTCAGCTTCCAATATACTGAATATTCCTGAAATATTYCTCAGAAAAAATAAACAGATGGTATTATTAGGTTTTTCATAATAGCAATTTGAAAGCTACAAGTCTGGGCCCAAAATATATAGAATGACTGAATGTATTGGATAAAATACTTTAACTTGTCCTGCAAAAATTAGTTTTCTCTGAGGAAGGAGAATTTTAGAAGGGAAGTTTCTGTTAGCCACATCTTAGATACTAGATACAGGTTTTGGTTCATATACCAGAGATCTAGCAATAAGGCACAAAGCTGCAAGCAAACAAAAGTAAATTAATACAACACAGRCATTCAAATGTTGATAACATTTCACGCTTTTTCAGATGTGCCTGTTTATTTGTCAGATAGATCTCATCCCTGTGTTACAGACATACAGGCTACTGCCATGGTCAGCTGGTAGAGATACTACTGTCATTTAATCCATTTATATCTATAAACTGCTAGTTTTCCTTTTATTTTTGTCTTTCAATTGAAATATTCCCTCCAGAGGAAGAAAAATGGTAACATGCATATATTCATTTTTGTAGTTATGTGATAACATTGTGTTTTGCGAATAGTAAATTATCTTGCAGTACTGAAGGCGAATCGGATGAGGATAGTTACAAGCTATGAGSGGGAAAAAGCCTAGTGCTGATATCAGTATATTGTATTTCACAGGTCCATRTTTGGACAAAACTTCTTAGCTGAATCTGAAGCTATTGCAAGAATGTTTTTACTAAAATGAAAAAGGACATTTCAATGTGTTCACATACTACTTAATATCTAAAATAGTTCCTTCTGTCTGAGCACACACTTTGGTATATAAGAGACTGGTCCTCAGTTAAACCCAGTGAATGTTGCTAACTGTTGCAACTGTAAAATCAGTCAAAAATGCCAAATTACATCTGAATTAAACTAAAGAAAGTGTTGCAAAATAAGATCTGAAAATAACAAATATGAACTACATATAAAATTAGTTATTTGTATCAGCTGATATTTTATAGTTTTAAACTTTGTGTTATCACAAGATTGAAACTGAAGAAAATACAAATCCCCAAAATATAGAAATACAGTATTCTGCAGATCACTTCTTTTGAGATGAAAGATAATTTCTGTTATAATGAAGTTACACAGGGTTTGGGGCTTTTTTTTTAATTTATTATTTTACATTTAGGCTGTGGCTTCAAGCTGTTGGTCTGTACTGAAGCAGAAAAGACAGCAAATGAAGGTAAGTTGCCTTGCAAATTATGTGGACCAAAGTTACTGATCGGCTCCTAAGAATTTGAAGTTCTGTCCTGTAGCTTTGGCAAAATGAATTACAGATCAACCCTTAACCCTGTAGACATGTTAGTTTAGACAAGAGGCTGCCAGTTGTATAAGTTTAGCTCATAGGGCCCTAATACCAGTTTTTTAGCAAAAAGTCTTAGCTGAAAGATTTTCAACCTAGTTTAGGTTCAGTCAACAATGGTGACAGTAATTTCTCTGACTTATGTACCTCAGACCACATGTACCTCGTATTTTTTCAGGCCTGCTTATGCTAGGATTCTCAACCCCATCTCCCTGCATCATCTCCACAGCTAAATAAAATTCAATCCCATCCCTTTACCTACCTGAAGCACCATCTTCCTCGCCAGCAGCAAGAACTCTGTTGCAGCCTCTTTCAGCCCCCTTCTGCATCCTGACCTCTCGGTGAAGGAGGTCTGCGGATTTCAAAGTAGAACTCCTTTGTGCCAGCAGCTCCTTACTTCCACCTTCGGAGGCTTTTATTAGACCTAGGATGGGAATGCCCCATCTCTGTAGTAGCCAGCCCAAAAGCAGAGTTGAGGCTTGCTGCAGGACATCCATAGCCATGAGAAGTGGTTTTGCATACCGCAGGTGAGGAATCTGCTCAAGTGAKTGGCACTGACACCTTTCTCTGATTCTAAGAATAGCTATTTTCATGACTCCTAACTACTAAAGGCATATTTTGTTGTAAAAAAAGTTGCTTCCAATGGCAGCTTGTATTTTGTAAAAGGTCCTCCGCTACCATTATGTTTAAGATTTGAGATGTTACATCCCTGTGTCACTATGGTTGGGAATTTTATATAACTAGATCTTTTCTACACTAGTTGTATATAAAGGGATTATATCTCCAGAATACATGTTATAGTGACCTATTATTTTCATCTCTATTTCAATGCACAACTACCTTACTCTGTAGTGCCTTTGTATACTGAAGTCTCAATACTTCTAAGTTTGTAAATGTGTGAGTAACTTTACTCCTTGGGACTAGTTTCATCAGTGCTGCTGGCATCATTCAGAAGTGGATGAAGTTAAGCACCATGGAAGTCTTTATAAGGGAGAAACTAACTGTATCACAAGGAGCTTGATGAACTTAAATTTACTTACAGACAGTTCTTTATGTGGTATTTTATGTTTTAATTTATGGTTAATTTCTATTTTTATTATTTTATAAATTAACTGATGTTGTAAAATTATAAATACRTGTTTATGAGTATATAGAATAAACTGTACAACCATATATGACATATAAATTTGTAGTATAGTATATTTTATGAGTGCCTGTAGGTTGTAAAAGTAACAACAGGATGGTCATTCACAGATATTTTATGTTTTTCTTTAGACTTAAAGATGGATTCTTGTAARATGTAATTTTTTTCCATTCAAAACTGTGCAGTTTGCTTACTTTTTTGCACGTTTCAGCGATACATAGTGTATAGGGGCTCAGACAGGAATAACCAAATAAAATTATCTGATCTGTCAGATGGGAGTCAGAGTACCTTGTTCATGATCTTTTTGGGCTTATGTCTATTAATCTTAAAATATTTAAAGTACAAAGTACCACTGAAGTAAAAACCTTTTCTAAAAAAATCGTGACACTTGTTTGGTACGGTTGCCCTGTAACTTAAAGGAGTTCAAGTTACCACAGCCCTGAAGTAGTAGGTGTTTTAGGCTTTTCTGAAGACTTAAGTTTATATAATAGAGATTTATACTAAATTTACTGTGTAACTTTTGTCTACAATTTTTACATCACTAGGTGCCTGATGGATTTTTTGCACATTTCTATGCTATATGTGAACATATCAGCCCTGTTTTGGCGTGGGGCTTTTTGGGCCCTAGAAATTCCCTTTATGACCTATGCTGCTTCTTCAAGGTTTGCAACTTTTCTTCAATTACCACTTCTCTTAATTTAAAAAAAAAGATCTTCAAGATTAAAAGAAATTAGGATCTTATTTATAGGCATACATTTGCATTTTCCGAAGGTTAAGACTAACAGTAAGAAATCATGAAAATAAATATTTTCATATTAAAAATTTTTTTAAGCCTAGAACTGTTTTGCAAAGTCTGTTTTAGTGCACTTTTATCTTAGCACCAAAAGAATACAAAAATGGATGTTTTTAGAAAACGTAAAAGAAATAGCTAGCATTGCGTACTTTTTTCTTCTTGTAAGTGAATACAAGTTTTTCCTTTTTTTTYCCCACTAGGATCAAGTGCTTTTCTTCCTCAAAGACATTTTTGATTTTGAAAAGGTGAGATACTCAACTATGGAGAGTTTGGCTGAAGATCTTATGCAATTATTAATCCGACACACCGAACTCTTAATGGCCTATCTTGGAGCAGATTCACTAAAACATGTCAGTGCTTGCGTAAGTGGTCATGCGCATGTCATGACCAGTGGGCTCTTAGAAGCAAAAGTACAGTAAGCTTAAAATCCATGACAAATGACATGGAGTGTTCTTTGACGTACTCCTTCCCACCTTTCTCTCTAATGCCGAAGCTATCATTGCTGTAACTGAGCAAGCATCTGAACACGTATCATGTCGCTAAGTATGGAAAAGGACTCAGGGAGGTTAAATGTACATCTGCGAGAAGAACTGGTGAGCATATTATTGTATATACCTAAATTAAATTTGCAGCTCAGCTGTCACTGTATTTATACTTAATGTATCCCAAAGCTTTTTTCTGTAATATTTGGGTAAAGTTTATTTATGAAATACTGTACTTTTGCACAAATAATTTGTAAGTGAAGCTGATGGAGTTGTTTTGTTTAAAGGCTTATAGTACAAAATGTTCATTACAGAGTCTCCAAATCATTGTGTGTCTAGATCTAGAAGGTGTTTCGACTGGGGTATATGCCGTCTCTGATTCATGTGACACATGCAATAAAGTAGTCACACTCACAAAATTGAACACGTTGCCACTGCCCTGAAATTACGTTTGTGTGGGTGTAAGCAGTCATTTTGTACTACAGTGTAATAGAGCGATGCAGGAAATGCAGGCACCATTTGGAAGGAATGACTTCCAGTATGCATTTTTTACTTTATTTTGTTTTAAAATATCTAAACATCATGAAGGTGTTTGAGAGCACTTACTTATATTCAAAAAGCTATGCTAGCTTCACCAATTAATTTAAAACTTTTCATTTTTCTAAAACTGTTACTACTTCATATGGTGGTGGTAAATAAATTAATACCATTCTCGGTTCACATGTAGCATTTCAAAATCTATTTTTAAATAAGGATGTATGAAAGATTTGTTAATCATGAAACAGAATCCAAGGCAGTGTTTTATAATTAAAAGCATTTCCGTCTTCCTCCCTTCCTTGTAGGAAGTCAGGTATCCATTTAAGAGGAAATGTAAGCAATTGTGGCCATCTATGTGCAATGCAAAACTGTGGCTCAGGATATGGAAACCTGAACTTCAGATAGGAGCACAGCACAGTAAGGAGTCATGAGGGAACTTGCGGTAACGTTTTTTCCAGTGCTAGTGGTAATAAATAATRATGATCTATAATCTTTGCATTTCTGTAAACTGAAACAATGTTTCATGGTTAGCTTAGGCTTTTAAACTACACTTACATATGCTTTGCCACACAAAGCCAGCCCACAAGAATCTATCCTGTGTCAAGTAATACAGAGTAAGTAATTACAGACTAATTCTAAATATTCAGATACTTGAGAAGCATGTTGTTAAAATCTAGGATATTGAAACAAATGTCGATTAGAAACATTTCAACTTTTGTTGCAAACACAACGCAAAACGATGATATTTGAAAAGGAGGGCCTGTGTAACTCCATAGATTTTACTGAAGCTGACATTCTGCTCCTTTGTTGTACTCATTTGATAAATATAAAAATGATGAAAATGTGTCATATGACTTGTGTGAAATGCCAACTGATTATAATTTATTTTTAAAAAAAGTATACTTCTATGTGTAATAAAACAGAAATTCCAAATGCTGCTGTTGGCCTATTYCCACCATTCATGTTGCTGAACTTCACACCGTGCTCCATGCTATAGTTTTTTCTCCACAAAGTATGTCTTCAATACCAGAATGTGAAGTTTCTGTCACCCATCTCACTTAGCTTAAACATACTTATCTCCTCTGATCATACTGCTCAAAAGTATCTGTATTTTGGCAGCTTTTTGCAAGTCTATGAATGAAATTATGTGGAACAGTAAGGTGTCTTGTTGGGTTCAGAATCAACAGGAATAGCTGGAAATAGAAGTAACAGAGTAAATGGCATGTTCCACAGCAAATGTACTACCTGGAGGTTGCAATGTGTCAAAGGAAGCTGTCTGCTGTGGTTTGTCTGGTCTAATAAAATGATATGAAGAAAATGACATCTTAAGATACATCACAGAAAAACAGAAATGCATTTTTTCACAGAAGTAAATGTATATTTAAGTGAGCGATATTAGTTATAAAAAGCTCTTGAAGAAAGGGCAACAGCATTGCACATGAGATTATAAATGTTTCCAGCTAATTTAAAAGTCGATCTTCTGTCGAAACTGAAAGGATTTTTTTAAACAGAAGAATGAAAAAGGTCTAATGAAACACCAAAATATTTAGAAAATGGGTAAGAACCTGATAATATCTGGCTTAAACAAATGTATCCCTTTAAATCAGGAGCACTTCCATGCTTTCAYAGAGCTCTCAAAAGTCCATAGAATCAGGTTGGAAATTGGACGGATGCATTTTCCATCCAAAATAAGAATTACAGTATCTGGTTGCTGTAAGGTACCATGAACAAATACTTGATTTAGAAACAGTTAAGAAAGGAAAAAAGAAATAAAGAGAGAGGGGAAGGGAGAAAAAGAGAGAGGAARAGGGAAATGTGCAGGTACAAGTGGGCAGGCTTTTGATCCCCTCTGGGTCTTTTTGGACCTTTTCCCAAAAAGCATTCATATATTCTGTCCTTCCTAACTCCAGAGACAGAGCTATAAATTAAACTGGGAGACAGCTGTCTCCTTGTAACACAGAACTGGAATCAGTTCTGTTACAACCTAAGGTTTATACACCTTAGCTAGAAGGTGTATAAAGAATATCTGCTGATAACCAGCCATATGGCTTAAGAATTTGAAAAGTCCATCATCTTTGAAAACACAAGTGCCAGAGCTGCACCAAAGCAATGATAGTATGATGCAATTCTACTTTAGTGAATTCGTAATCAAAATCAGAATTTAGTTTATAATCTCTAAAGTTTTAAATAGTTTTGAATGCCACTTTCCATGCTAATAAGAACAAACTAAATTTAAAAGCCACCCTCTTCTGCCGTAACTGTACTCCTRAGATCAGAAATGTTGAATGTGTATGGATTATACAAGAATCAAATATTTATATCATTTGTAATTTAGTTGTAATAATAATCTCACTTTTAATGTGTTCTTAATGATTACTATACTTCACTTTTGTAGTCTTTGGTTTCTACCAAACTAAACGTGTCAAATCAAGTGTCAGAGTAAGCATATTTGTGAACTTTCTATTGCCTAAATGAACCGCAGTTGTGTATATTAAATAAAATAATTCAGTGAAATGACTGTTGCTCATATAACTGTATCTAAAACTTGAATTTGTTTCCTGAAATCCAACAAAAACCCACAGTTAAAAAATTTATAATATACATGAAAAAGAAATGGTGTGGGAACAGCTTTTGCGCTGTCCAGTTTAAACCAATTTTGTTGACCTGCTTAATTTTGCTTCTATTAAATGGTCCACAGTGTTGATAAATTTTCAACACATAGGCCAGCGATCCACCAAAAAGCCATATATTGGTGTTTTTAGTCTTGGAATTCAAAAACTGCTTCAGCCAGACACCTTAGTAAGTGAAGAGACCCCAACCTAAGGATGGCTCTCGTGGCTTGCAGGCATGATGCAGGCAACGTAGATCGAAGTGCTGGGACACAGGCAGCGGTTGGTCAGCGGGCGAGATCCCTGCCTGTCCTACTAACCAGAATGGTTTCACTGCCTTCATCTCCCTGTGCCAAGCTGTGGTCTCTCTTCTGGGTTTTAGGAGGCGAGTGTTTTCAGGATTATTTGCAAAGCAAACTGCTATAGTGAGCTCCAGTTGTGAAATAAGACTTCCTTTGTGGGGTAATATAAATAATGAAATGGAAAACATAAAGCATTTAATCCTTACTGCTGTAGAAGGGCAATGTATATATGCTTTGATACGCCCGAATTTTTTTTATGCGTTATATGTGTTCATCTGCTGAAAACTTATTTTACTGAGAGTCGAAAGCCCTACCTTAACTGAAATCTTGTGCTTTTGTGTCAGAAATACAAGTACAGCTATTTTGAGGGCGGCACTGAGGGAAAGTTCCTGCTCTGTCCTTCAAAAGACAAACACATTTTGTGTTTTAACTTTGATGGCTGTTGTTCAGATTTGCAAAGCCTAAGGTCATTTGATATCGTCCTAATATTTATAATCCAGCTGAAAGTTAGGCTCCAGTGTGGCAGGCACAATACAAGCGAGATAGGAAGAAGAAAGTTCTGCACCGGAGACCTTGCAATTGAACATGTAGGAAACAAGTCATCTTTAAGCAGGAAAAGGAATGTATTCAAGCTGTAGTAAAGTCATGTTTTTGCCTCTGCTTTGTAAAGTTTCCAGAGAAAGGCGCTGCTTTAAACCGAACGCGCTCTCCGTCTCACAGGTCTGGCACCCACTAGATTCCTCTCCGCTCCTTCAGCTAGCTGTCACATTACTATTATTAGTTGCTTGCTCTCCATGTGCCATAAACCGGCCCAGGAGCTGACCGCCGCAGGTATAAAGCCTCCCCTCCGGCGGGGCATGAGCCAGCGGCGGCGGAGCGCTCCCTGCGCGGCCCGCGCCTCTCGCCAGCTCTGACCCGGGGCCGGGAGGCGAGAGCGGCGGTTTGCTGGGGCTGCGGTAGTTGTCGGTACGTGGTGATCATGAGCTGCCGGCGTGAGGGAACCCTGCCCTTACCTGGGGCAGTGATCTCTGGGGATGTGGCCGTGGTGCCGCCGCCTCAGCCGCGGGCCGGTCAATAGCGGGCGGGCGGCGGCGGCTGCGGGGCGGCGGGTCCCCTCCCCTCCGCCCGCACGGCCCGCCGAGCCCTCTCCCGCCGCTCGCCCGCTGCCCGGCGGCAGGGACGGCGCGGACAGGAACGCGCTCGCCGGGAGGCGGCTTCCCTCCCCTGGTTATTTATGGCTCCGTGCTGCTTCCAGCCCAAAATAAGCCTGTTGGCCCGGGCGGCTGTCCGCGGCGGGGGGCGGGGGGGTCTGGCGGCGGGGCCGAGCTGCGCCCCCCGCCGCGGCCAGGGGCCGGGCATGGCGTGCCGAGCCGCGCCGCAGGGCCGGGGCCGGGGCCGGGGCCGAGGCGGGCCGGGCCGGGACAGCTGCCGCGGCGCGGGGCTCGCCTGGAATGCGGGCGCTGGCCGCGCGTCGCGACTTTTATGGAAACTTGCAGCGCCGCAGCGGCGGCCGCAGCCAAGGGGCGCTCCCAGCCAAGGGCGCTCCGCAGCCGCCAGCCCGCCCGCCGGGACCACGCCGAGCCGCAGCGGCGGGGCAGCGCGCACAGGTAAGAGCGGCTCCGCCGGCCGCGGCTGGGAGGGAGGGCTCGGGCGGGCTCCACCGCCCCGCGCCGCTCCCTGCCGCGCACAGCCCAGCCCGCTCCGCGCCCGCCCCGCTGCCCCGCTCCCTCCTCCTGCGGCGGGGCCCGGGCTGGCTGGGGCCCGGGGGTTGGGGCCCGGGCTGGCTGCCCCCCGGTGCCCCCCCGGCTGGACGCGCTGCGGACGCGGGGTCTCATTCCTCCACCTCCCGGCCCCGGCGCCAGGGAGCCCGCTCCGCCGGGCGGAGCGCGGCAGCCCGGAGCTCTGTCGGGACAGGCAACCCCTGTCGCACCGCGGCGCCGGTGGGCGGGGGCCGCCGAAGCCCCCTCGGTTGGGGTGGCAGCCGGCGGGGCAGCGCCGGGGGGGTCTGGGCGCAGACTGACGGGAAGGGGAACCGGGACGTGCCGAGCGGGGCTTGCAGCGGCCGCCAGCGAGGGCTGCGGYGGGGCGGGGGACCCCTCACGGCCCGGGCGGGGGCCGGGGCTCGGCGGCCGGGCAGGGGCACGGCGCTGCGCCGGCACGGGCGCSACTCGTGGCTGACTTCAAAGGAAATCACCGCAGGGGGGGCTTGTGTCCGCCGGGGCATCCCGCCCGGGTCAGCGCTGCCACTCGCCCCGCAACAGGCGGCCCCGGGCCGGCGCGGAGCCGGAGCGGCTGTCGGCAGCTTTTTGCGGGGGCGGGCGGGGTGGCCTCCGTCGTGAGTCTGCCTCTCGGTGGAGTGTGTTTAATAAAAGTTATTCGAAAATCCCCTGTGGTCGTAAACCGCACGTCTCTACATGAAGAGGAGTTTGGTTTTGTTGGTGTGGTCTTCAGCAGCAAAGGCATACTGCGTGCATTCATAGGTTCTGCTTCGTCCGAAAGCGACGACTGCAAGACAGGGTGGCTTGGAAGAAAATATTGGGCTTCCGTGACAGCTTACAAACTATTTATTGTCACGTTTGGTTTAGGTAAATAAGAGCCTCTGCTAACACAATAAACATCTGCGAAAAAAGCATGTTTAATGAAATGTATTAGTATTTCGAAAATTAATTGGCAAGTAGCTATATGCTAGAAAACATAGTACTCTTAATCTTAGATCTCAGGTCTTAAGACACCTTAGATCTCTTAGAAAAATGTCCAATGAAATGAAATTGTAAAATAATAACGAGTCTTATAAGAGGGCCAAGTGTACTAAGGAACATACAGAAATATAGGAGTATGTGGAGTAYGTGTAGAAAGCATAGTCTGGTGAAATACAAGAACTGGGTAGATGGTTTAAGACATTCCTAAGGAATACCTTCTCTAACTGCATTTGGAATATTTTAAATGAGTAGTTTCCTCAGTGAAAGAAGTCAGACAATCTGTCATTTACCATACTTGGATATTCAGCTTTGAAGCTCCTTTAACAAGGAAGGGTGCCATGGCCRAGCCCTCTGGAAGCTAGCTGTGGGAAAACGGAGCTGAAGGTTGACAACAGTGGAAGAGCAGTTCAGGAAGCAGTAGGAGTGACCCTTTGCTGTGCACTGAAGGCACCCGTACCCGCGCAGTTGAAGGTATTGCACATGATCTGGTTTTGTGGACATCAGTGCTACCAGCAGAGTAGGGTTGGTCAAGTGGAAGCAGCAGCGTATTCCCAGGAGGCCAGGAGACCTCTCTGTGGCAGAGGCATAGGAGTGCCCACCACCGTGTTCAGTCTGGGCTGACCATGAGGATTTCGGAGAAGAGGCAGATAGGCTGTGTCCTGCCGTCTGAGAAGAGAAGCAGCGAATTGCAGTAGTGCTTCAGGTCCAGTATTTTATCCCACATTTCAGTACCCTGATCTCTGAAGTCCTGTCAGTGAAGTCAACAAGAGTTGAGCTCAAATCATACTGTTTCTCTTCAGCTGCTGTGACACAGCGGGGATGGAGGAACTATGGCATGAGGCAAAACACGCTGATTTTTCTCTTGGGGACCTCGATTCACAATTTACTGCCACCCATGATTAGGATCAGCAGATACCTTGGAACATGAAATCATGGGCCAGATCTCAGCAGGGCTTCCCCCATAACAGAGCAGTTGCTTGCTACATTTGCTCTGGAGCCTATGATGTACCCCATAATAGTATCTGAAGAGAGCAAGGAATTAACAGACCTTTTCTACAGAGAAGGGTGATTTTATTTTTTTAACACAGCAGTGGGATTGCATGGCACTGTCGCATTAAGAGTATTTATAGTTATATAAAAAAACAGAGACAAAATCCTTTATAATACATTTTTATAAATAACGTCATATCTGCAAGGACTATTCTACTATAATATGAGACTTAATAAATGTTGAAGTGCAATAAATTCAAAGATTGAGGAAAGATTGTGTATAAAATTCAATTATCTGGGTCAATTGTCAGTAAGCATTCTAGTCTTTAATTATGAAGACAATGAAGGAAATACAAGCAAGTGGAAGTAGTTTTGTATTTTGTATTTTACGAAATGTGAAGTTTAGACAGCTGGTGTTAGTTGTCATAACTCATTGGCTTCAGTGGAGCTGACAGTTTGTGCCAGTTCAGGATCTTCCCCTGTGCACGATAATTTTAGTATCTACTTTAGTATCTGTAATTTAGTACAACAACTGCTAGTGTCATTCCAGACGAGTTACAGTAAGGACATAAATTCTGAACATCGCTCTCTTTCCCCTCCTCTTTCCAGTTTTATTTACTATTTTGTTAAATATTTTAACATTGTGGGCTGTGTTTTCCTCTCCTAAATACTTTGGCTGCCAGTAGTGAATTTCCAATATAGTTTTCTTATATAATGGAGTCTTCCCTGCAAGTAGATCACAAAGAGGAGACAGATGGTAAACGTAACTCAGACTGTGCTGTGAAGGGCTTATTTATAACTCCCAGTAGCCATAGGACAGCAGGGGGGCCTCCCGAAAGGAGAAATCACAGAGGAACTAGACTTTTTTTAAAGTCCTGGCTTCGTACTTCTATTGTAGAGTAGTATTCCGTTCAGGAAAATGCTGGTRTTTTTCTGCGTCTCGTGTGAGGATGTTAATCCCTCCACTGAAAATCAAGAACTTCTACGTTTTCTAATGAAGGGGAATTTTATTATTTGTGGGAGGTTTTTCTATTTTGTTAAAGCTGCACAACATTGTTTCATCAATTGAGGACTCTGACCTCCTTTCAGAAATGGAATTTAATTAGATTTAAGGAGATGGATTTTGGGACTTGTGAGCCATCAAACCTTCTACGTCCCTTAATGGTTTTCTTTGTTCACTTTGATTATTTTGCCTAAAGTAAGGTTTTAGGGAGTCTGCATGAAAAGTTGAGAAAGTGCTATGATCATAACAAATCAAGACATATTGGAGGTGATAGCTTACCCATTTACAGCAAACAAATAAGATGCTTGAAAACAGTCAATTTTTTTTTTACAGTTTTTCTAACCTATTGCCTAGTTTCCTATGCATTATTGGTTTTGTGTTAAATTTTCACTGGAAACGTCTTAGAGATCACTCTCTGCATTACAGCCAGCCAAGCCATTCTAGTAGTGGCATTTTCTGTTCCATTCAATTCCAGGAGTAGGACCATTGATCAAAGGATGGAGGTTAAATTTCTCTTCTAGGAAAAATCTCAGTGTAGACCTCATTTGAAAGTGGAACTGCAGTCTAGTACTTTCAGTATAAACATTATAACACCAAGACTAACATTTCCTGAGATACTTTGTTTAATCATAGGAAAGGTAAAATGTGGAGAAAAAAAAATTAGACTAGTGTCAGGTGGATGCTAGACTGATGAGACTGCATAGGCAAAGAAAAGCCTAGTAACAAGCTCAATTCATTTTTTGATCATGGTTATGTTTGACATTGTCATCTGGGATTTTTCTGAGCCGGAAGCTTCAATGAGGAGCTCTTACAGCTTTTCCTGAGATATGTTGATCTCAGGAAATAAAAGATGAGACTGAATCTTAAGACTGGACAGCTTCATAATAGGAGGACACATCTCTTCTGAAGGAAGTACATATACAGGTAGACTCTTGTTGCCTCAAAGAATAAGGATTACTTGTATTAGATGAACTCTGTGGGAGAATTCTTATTACAAAACAAGGATATATATACMACTTCAACATATAACTAGTTCCTCTCAAAAGGGAATTGGTAGGAAGATAYGTTATTTAAAAGTAGCTATTGTTAGAAAATAAAATATGTCAAAGTTTCTTGGGTTGGAAAATTTATTACCACACACTTTGTGCAAAGCTATTGGCAGATGATGAAGGCACGGTTCTTCCACGATTTGTAGGTGTCGGGACTTCTTGACTCAGCAACAAAACATTGACTGTGTGGATCCTCTCCTAATGACAAGGCAGATACAAAGGAGCTTCAAYCCACTGTTGTTGTTCCTGAAGCAGTGGTCACTGCCTCACGGACCCAAGCCAAAACTCAAGGAGTGCTTCTTTTTTTCGTAAAGGTACTGGATTGTCTTTATTGGAAAGTACTCATCTGCCTTGAGGGGTGCCTGAGGCAGGGTCCTGCTGCTGTTCCTGCTCAAGCTTTAACTGCCACGGAGAGAGATGAAAGTGCAAACATGGGTGGTTATCATGTTTAGTAATGCCCTGCTGCTCTGTATTCGTATCTTTTAGCATCAAAGGTGGAGGTAGGATGACTTGCAGATGCAAAATGTCTTGGAGCCAGCTGGCTAACCTTCAAGCATATTAAGAGTTAGTGTTGCCAAAGAACTGGAAAGTAGCCT